>OV884059.1:105087217-106287217 GCA_930367215.1 Pollenia angustigena | reverse complement strand
CAGAGACAAGCTTGTACTCAGCTGTTAAATTGAAAGTAAATTGCCAAACAAATGGAAAGTTGAAATTGAAAGCCATCTCGTGGTCAATTTAAAAAGTGTGAGTGTGTTAGTAAAAAACTGAGAGTGTATTGCAAATTCCCACCAAACAATTTTCGGAGCGCTCCTAAATATGACTCTTAAAAGATTCCTTTTCTTGAGGGTTTTATGATTACCCTCCTAATTTATGAGCAATTCTGATTGATTTCGGAGCCTGTAGAATTCAGGACTCCAAAAAGAGCAATTTATGAGCAATTTAGGAGCACACTCCTAGAAAACTCTTATTTATGAGGGTTTTCTGAGGGGCAACGGTAGCTTGTTTTTTTTTTCTTGATAATTTCAATATTTTGCGTTTGTCTGCCATTATTGTGATAATTTTGCGCTGCTCGGTTGTGGTTTTGATAAAATCTTTGAGAAATTGTGCAAAAAGTATGTTTATTTCTATCAATTTAAAGCCTTTGTTAAAAAAAAATTAGGTGGTTTTGTCTGCTGAAATTTTTTTAAAATGATTATGATTTCCATGCACAAAACATATATTAATAAAACTTTTCTATTAAAAGCTAAAAAGCACAAATTTACATATAAAATGAATACCCTAATTTCAAGAAAAAGAAACACTCTTATAACACTCTTTTTTGGCTCCGAAATCCCTCTTTTGTGACTCTATTAAGAGGTTGTTATGATTGATTTGTGAGCAAAAAGGCTCACAATTTTCCATACAAATCGTTAAATTTAGGAGTCCCAAAACGCTCATATTCAGTACATAATTTTTTGACGGTTTCATAGGAAAACACGCTCATATCTGAGGGTTTAAGGAGCTTTTTTATGAGCGTTTTGCTGCATATTGTTTGCTGGGTTGAAAGGTATTGAAAGGGAAAACTTGATCGTGTGGCCACCAAGTTAAATTGTTCTTTTTACACCTAATTCATACCCAAATAAAGTACAATTTTGTACCAAGTTTAACCCTCTTATTTTGGAGATTTTTCAGTTTTCCAACTCTTGCTTTTGTTGTTATTATGTTATAAAATGTTTGTTCTCATTTTCCCATTTATTTGTGCTCAATTTTTTTTATTAAAATATGGCAAATCAAATGCACTATATGAATGAATGAATGAATAACTTAACAACAAACACTGCATTTGTATATTTTCTGCTTTTTTTAAGTTTCGTTATGACATTTCTTCCGTTCCATTTTGTTCTGTTCTCTAAAAATTGCAATTAGGTATACATGCATATACACATGTATCTGCCTATTTCAAAATTCTAGATACCTAGTAGGTAGGTAGGTACCTATAATTTTTTGTTTTATTTTGAAAATGTTGTACTTTTTAGTGTGTTTTATAAGTATGTAGTTAATGATTTGAAAAAAAAAATATATACTTACTAATATTTAACTATGTATATAGGTACATATAGGTATTCGCTTTTTTAATGATGTAATAAATATACATACAAACATATGTACCGAGATGATGTAATTAAAGTTGAATGGGCTTAACAATTAAAATAATATGAATAGGTATACCTACATACTCATACATAGGTACTTACTAAATAGGTATTAAAAATTTCATTTGTCATCAGGATATCAAATTTTTTGTTTCATTGATCATTGGAAATGGTATACAGTAGTGAGTTAATTACTCATGAATGACTCAGTAATATTTTTTGTGTCATTGTGATAAAATTGTAAATATGTACAGTATCGGAGAAAACCTAAGCACCCCCTCAGTATATTTTTTTAAGAAAACAAAATTATTGAAATTTTTTTATTTATATCTTTGTTAAGGTACACAAAAAACTATTGAAATCAATATTTCGTCGCGAATTCTTTATTCTGGATGACGAAAGGATTTTTTGCTAACCTAAGCGGTTTCGTATGTGACTAGAAGACGCTGTAGGATCATTTTGGAGTGTCTTCATGTCGCGAAGTTTCACGTGACCTTCCTCCAGAGTGAGTAGGAGATGTGCGACCAGTCTGCAAAAACTTTTTAATTAGCCTAGAAATAATTGATCTGTTGTTCGAATATTTTGCACTCAATTGATGTCTTGATAAATTCACTTGATCTTAACCCAAACGAGAACTTGTGGGAGATCGTTAGCTTAAAAATCAACCGAGAAAATTGCAAAACCAAAGAAAATTTATTTGAAGCCTCAAAAATAGCCTGGGAAGCAATATCACCTGAAATAATTAATAATTTAATATCCTCTATTCCTAAAAGATGTGCGTCTGTCATCCAGAATAAAGAATTCGCAACACAATATTGATTTCAATAGTTTTTTTTTTGTACCTTAAGTTGGGGGTGCTTTAGTTTAGTCCGCTTATATTTGCGACTTAAAATATTTTTTGAATCTTAACGTTTTTTTATTAAATTTGATTTTTATGTTCAATTGGTTTTTAATAATATTTTTTATATTTTTACAGGTCTAGATTATATTTATACATACATACATAGGTAGGTAGGTACATAGGTAAATTTTTTACGGCCTAAACTATAAAAAATATAACAGGTTTATAAAGGGCTTATGAAATGGATTTTCATACAAAATACGTTTCATAAACCCTTCATTAACCTGTTAAGGCAGTAAGTCTATAATTTTTTCTCAGTTCTAAGGATTTTCCAATTAATTTGGATTTAAACGCTTGAATTTTACACAAAAGGTCTTTCCAAGTTCTAAAATAAATAAAATAAAAATTTCCTAAATTTATTTTTAATTTGTTCATAATATTCATTTCCATGTAACTCTGTGCTTAGTTTACATTAAAAATACTCGAAAAAATGTTCACACAAATGTAAACAAAATCATCATAAAAAACGATCAGGTAACTCTTAAGCGCCTGCCAAATATTGACATCAAATGTCAATTTTTTATTTACAACAATTACATGTGTACCTAGGTATATACCTACTACAGGATTTTTTTTTAGAAATTTGCAAAAAAAAATTAACTAAAAAGTAATAAATGTAAACAATAGGCAAATCAAGAAATTCCTCTATTCATTTACTACGTTTTAATTTACGGTGAGTATGATTTTGGATAAAACACAGTACCTACATACATACTATACATAGGTACTTGTGTATATTGCAAAATACAAACAACACCTCAAGAAAGTAAAATAGAAAAAACACAAAACTTAAAAGAAAATTATGAAAGTGATGATGGCGGAATACCTATGTACCTACATACCTACCTATGTAGGTATTAAATCATTTGGTTTTTGTTCTTAAGTTTGATGAAACAAATTTTTATGAAGCAAGAATACCTATTTGTTTAGGATATTTGGATTAGTATATACATACATACCTACATATGTAGGTAGGTATGTATGCATTTAAAAATTAGGCACAGGGTTAGGGTGTGAACAAATTGCATTTTCATGCTTTGTGACGTCATAGGTAAAACAACAAACTTGGTGAGCTTAAGAAAAGATTTCTTAGAAAATATTTCATTAGTTGAGTCACATTTTTTCTTTAGATACATATGTAGGTACCTACCAAGGTACATGCAATTTCTCATTTACATATTATTTGGTGGGTATGTGCAAAAAACTGCTTACAAACTTTTTTTTTAAATTAAATTATTAACAAAATGTTCAAAACTTAGGAAAACACAATGAAAACAGACACACATACATACCTACCTAATTTAATTTTTTTTGTGTTCCCTTCGAAGTGCACCACAACTCTTCTCTTTTTATCATAACCTTCATTTAACTAGGTAGGTATTTAAACAAAATCTCTTTGTTGTCATTTTTTCAATTGCATTTTATGATTTTAACTCATTTTCGCCTTATAACGTTGTCACCATAAAAAGCATTGTCTTATTTTATTATTCATCATCCTCATCCTCTATTTTTCAATACATTATTGCACTAGAAAAAAGCGAAAATTACTTATAAAATCGTCGAAATGCGTTTTTGTACCAAAAATTGCACATTATTTGGGTAAAATCGTTTAAAGAAAGCGACTGGGAGGAGTACTACGGGGAAAGAGACCAAAACAAAAGAATTTTAATATACGAACTTATGTATGTACATACATATTTGTATTTACAGTAAAAAATCTGTACATACATCCACAAACTAATGTAGGTACATACATATGTATGCATATGTATGGATATTATTTTTACTATACGGCTGGGTTCTTCTTCTTTTTTGTATGTTTTTTCTAGTGTTGATTCTTCCATTGTATCTATGTATGTTTTTTTACGTACGAATCAAATACAATAACAACAAGAAGAAAAATATAAAATAAATGGCGACCACGCCGTTTTTATATTCGTTTATCATCGTTCACAGACCCAGCTTTTTATTGTTGATTTTTTGTAGAGAGCTGCTGGCATAGCAGCTAAAGACTAAACATTTTAAACGTACATTTACTCAACGGAACATCGAAAAAATCACCAAACATACGAACGTACATTAATGCTATTGTAATTATATACATCTACTTACATCCATAGATATTCTCACCACTATAAACTTGAAAAATAAAAATAACTGAACTAAAAACAAGTTTCAACATTTTTACTTTGCTCAATTAGATAATAGTCTCTCTCATTTTACTAGCTCTTAAATTAAGAGTTAATACTTGTCTCATTGAATTGCTCTTTGCTCATGTAGTTATCAGGGATGGAAAAGGGCTCTATTACTAACCGTAGGAACATTTGCACCTGTAGTAGCCTACGTCGTAGAGACGTTGCCAAATTTAATCGAATTATTTATACAAAGGAAAACAAATCTAATGCAAACGTAAGGGGTATCAATTAGAGTTATCAACCGATTAAGAATAATTCGATTAATCGATCAAACAAAACCGAACTCTTGTTCGAATAATTTTAAAATGGTGATTTTCGAATAACGAATAAATCGATTAATTAATGTCGATTAACCGAATAATTTTTTTAATAAATAAGAATTTGAATAATCTTATACGTTTTTAGTGATTTTATAAAGAGTGGTCCAACTACAACGCACGATGTTAATTGTAAATAAAAGAAAGTTTTCAGAGATTTATCTTAATATTTTTTATTATTATAGAGGGCTGACTTCATTGGCAAAGAAGTACGGTCCGGTGATGCCACCAGCCTATGAACGAACTGGACGAGCATGCACAGGTGTTTTCACATTTCCTACAGACCTGGTTTGCTGAAATTTGCTCACAACTCTCCCGATTGTGGACAGATTTGGTCGATTATGCTGACCAATAAAACCACGAAGTGCACGAAATGCGTTTTGATTTAACCGCCCATTTTCGAAAAAGGCTTTTACATTCTTAACGCGCTGCTCAATTAAGTACCTTTCCATGGTCGAATTTGTCAAATACTGAAACAAAGAAATGTAAAATAAGTTGGGCAAAAAACTTGACGTTAAGGTGTGACTCACAATTAACATCGTGCATGATGGTTGGCCACCCTTTACAAAATATAGGAAAATTAAAAAAAATAGTATAGCTATATCACTGATTGTAATTAATCTCAATGTAAGCAAAAACCGTGTAAAAAAAAGTACTCATTCAAAAATGTATTTTATGTTATTATTTAACAAATATTTAACAAGCAATTGTATCAGCTGTTTTTTCTTAAATCAAACGTTTAAAAAAATTTAAACTTAGAAATTAACAATAATCAAAAAAAAGTATTTATCGGGCATGTTCTGACAATCGCAAAACGCTTAATATTGGCGATTCTGAAAAAAAAATCGCAAATTAGATGCTCTGTAAATAACAATAGCAAGAAGTTTGGCGACTTAAAATTGCAAAAGGGAACTAGAATATTTGTAAGAAACTATAGCAGATCGCAAGCTAAACGCACGAGTTAAGGAACACCATAAAATAAATTTGGCGTTTTGCGATTTCAAATCGTGCGATTGTCAGAACATGGCCATATGTATAGAAATCATATCAAGAAAGAAGAAAATTTTGTTTATTTATTTTTTTTTTTAAATTATGCATATCGTCAGCTCAGAATTGGTTTGGCGCATATGCCAAAAAGTCGGAGTGGAGAAAAACGACAAAGAAGATTTACATGAAGATTTCTCAAAATGTACCCGATAGAATTTTTTTATATTTTTACCACTGCTTCCGGTATATGTTTTGAAGAAAAATGTAAATTTTTGCGCACTTTCATGAATAAAGTTAGAATTTAATAGTATTTTTTGAAAAAGAAAAATATTGTTTTGTGCCGCATACGCCACTTTTCTAAAAAAAAGTGGCTTTTTGTGCTGCATACGTATACTTATTGCTGTGTAACTTGTTGTTGAGATGAATTTTTTTTTATAGTTTTTTTCATTGATTTTACTTTACAAAAACAGAAAAAACAGTTCTACTGTTATGAAAAGTTACATAAAAAGCCACAAATTAAACAACTGCAAAAGTAAAAAGAAATTTTAAAACTTTTAATATTGAGTAAATTTTTATAATAAGCTTTATCAACACGTGAAAGAAATATAAGCCAGTCTTTTATGTCTCTATTTTTATCGCTGGAAATAAATGATGGTTTCGATATTTTCAAAACATTCGTCAACAAATTCTCAGGAGTTTTCAAACAATTTTTTGATGCAGACTTAACCAAAATTGCATTTTTATATTTTTCCTATCTGGTAGAAGTTTTATAATTTATACATAAATCATTATTTTAACTGTACAGAAGTACTTAAATTTTAGCAAAAGGGACTTTTCGAAAGTCCATTCTATTTGCTTCCAACGAGTATGTGCGAAAATTTTCCGGAATCATTTCCATAACTTTAAGTTTTGTTTTATTATTTGGCATTGTTTTAAGCAAATTTAGTAAATGAAGAGGAATATGAATTAATATTCTTTAAGTACCGGTCAATAACACCATGGACAAAGTCCACTTCTTGAATTAAAGAATGTTCTGGTTCTGAAGACTTTTGTATTACGGCATCAATATTATTTTGTTTAAAGAACATTTTGATTGCGGTTGCGTTATTTGATTTTTATTTTGAGGTACGCAAGAATCGCTCCATAATGTCAAAGTTTTAATTAGTGGATAAAATTTTATTAATTCATTTAAAATTTTAATTAAAGCACTAGCAATGTCGTTACCACTCCGACCGCTATGAGCTTCCGTCCACAAGGCACAATAAGTAAAATTTGGTATATTTGGCATAATAATGGTTGCTGTAAGATTGTACATATTCAATTTTCGTTTGTAGTAAAATGTTGAAGCATTTCCCTTAGGTAGGATAAAAACACTTTGCATATCATAGCAAACCGTACACTAGGTTGGGTCCATTATTTTATAAAACTATTTTTCACAAATTAATTTTCTTGTCATTTTATTTTGCTTTTGCTTTAACTATATTTTTTCTAACGGCAATGCAGCAAAGCAACAGTAAAATTTATTTTGTACGTTTTTGTATGAAGAATTAGTTGCGATCGCCAAACAATGGCTTGTAGAGCAAAACAGTACTTAAAAAATTTTGAAACAGTTGATATGCAGCAAAATTAATGCTTTATATCTCAGAAACCATAAAAATTTTCGCGAAACAGGTTTTTGATTTAGAAAAAGGGTATTAAAAAAATATATTCCTCATACCTAACTCATTTTTTTTAAAAATGGTCGGTAGGTCAAACCAGTAATGAGCTGACGATATGTTTCTTGGTCATTTGCGTAAGTGTCACAATATGCTTCCACTAGTGCTGGGAAACTATCGATAGACTATCGATATTATCGATAGTCTTAAAATATCGAAAATATCGATAGGAAAAATATAAATATCGATATTTTAATTGTTTAAAATACAGCTATGAAGACGTCTAACAGCAGGTATACACACAGTTTTTTTACCGCAAATTTGTACTTGCTATTATTAAATCGCGCTGAATTACAGCAATGAATGCAAACAACAAGAATGGCAAGAGGTATGGATTGATTAGCAGTGCTTTTTACTGCTTATTAAAGGCCTTTAAGTTGAAATTTTTACATGTTTACAAAGGGACTGAAATGTCCAATATTTTTGTAATGTTGTAAAAAAAATGCAAATGCAATTGCAAGCATAGGACAAAACAATGACGACCATTAGAGATAAGTTCGCTAGATTGATTACCTTTTTGGGTTTAGAATTTAGAAATTTTTTTAAAGTTGCAATGGAATATCTTATAGTCCCTACTTCGGTTCCTTCAGAAAGGTACTTATCAATTTTTAAAAAACTGCCATCTAAAAAAACGTGCGTATATACATACGTCTCATAGGTTCAATAAAGTGATAAATACAACGAACTGTAGCCTTATAAAAAATAATTAATGTTTTCCTGCACAAGTACAAACATTCAGTCTATAGTAATATCGATTGTGAAATCTGAACTATCGATATATATCGATAGTAGAAAATATCGATAGTATCCCAGCACTAGCTTCCACTGATAATCCAACGACATCAAAAATGCTCAACTTGGTCCAATGGAAGAATACATAGAGACAGTGATTGTTCTATAGAAGAACTTATATGCAGATGTTTGGCGGAAGATGGTAGGTCTGGAAACGCTTTTCGAAAATCCATAGTAATATCGAACGATATGGAGTTAAGATGAAAAGATTTACACATCGGAAAAGGAAGAAGTTGAGAAAAAATAAAGAAGAAAATGGAAGATTTCCCATAGTTGTAATTGAATGGACGGGTGTATCTATTTAAAATTCGTACTTTTTTTTGTAAAAATAATTTTTTTATTCGTTATTCTCATCCATTAATCGAATCATTTTTTAGATTTAATCTTTCGATCGAACAAAAAAAATTATTTGAATTCTTCGAATTATTCGAACAAAGTAGAAAGGCGAATAATTGACAACTCTAGTATCTACGTTAGTGAATTATGGCGGAAAAACTTATTGAATAGGGTAAAAAACATACGTTATTGTATAAAAAAGGACGATAGGATTACCAAAATAAAAAGCCGAAGCTTGGAATTCTGTAAGCTTATATACCAGCGTTGCCAGAAGATTAGGAAGGAAAACCTTCATATAGCAAAAAAAAAAAAAAAAAAAATATTTTGAAGAGAGAAATCTTAAAATTTTGTATAACAAGGCCAAAAAAGTAAAAATTATTAATTTTTTATAAAAACATATGTTCTTCTTATTATGGAAACTATTTAAATTTAAATACGTAATATTTTTACAAAATTAAATTGGTTTTTAGTTATATTTGGACGATTCCATTCTAGACAACTTTTAACATCAATTTTCAAATCACACTATTTGACAATTTTTGATGCCAATTTAAAGTAAAATATCTATATTTTATAATAATATAATTTTTTTAGACGTAAGCTAAAATATAAATTTGTTTTGCACTTCGAATCATTAAGATTCATAGATTTGGCGCGAACAGAAAATTCATTAAATGTTGCACCCGTCATGGCAAAAAGAGAAAATTTCTTATTATTGGATTATATTTCTCTACGATGTTTGATTTGATAATCATCGTTTGATATCTCATCTTTCACAATAAAAAAGAAATATACAATAAAAGTTTAAAAATTAACAGAGTTTTGTGTTTTTGTGGTATGATCTTATGAAAGTGAGCCGATTTGGTTGCACCCGTCATGCACTTTAAAGCTCTCTCGTGGCTATTTGATCGTTTCATATAAATTCTTGTAAATAGATAACAATAGTATATAAAAAAATGTTACCCCTTCTAGAAATAACTTAATTGCAAATGTGTTTCTTTCTATTAGTAAAAGACGTTTAAAGCGTCTAAATGTTGCACCCGTCAGGATAGAATCGCCCATTTATTATAAAATTTTTTCTAAAAATACATTTTGAAGAACCAATAAACAACAAGCTGATATAAAAAATTATTGTTTTAAATATTGACTGTTAAAGAAACTGAAAAAATTATTTATTTTGTACAAACAAACTTATGAGGGTATAATTTTTGAAAATATTTTTTAAAGCAACTTGAATTAGTTTTGTTAATGAAACAAAATTAAATTTTTATGAAAAACACTTTTAACCAATAAGAACTTAATATTTAACTCTCTGTAGTTATGTTTGAAGATCCATTTCATCTGTTTGTTGAAAATTTATATTCGTTAGCATTTCATTTAATAATAGGCGAGCGGGTTTCGATACAAATTTAAATTTTTAATTGTATCAACTAGGTCGTGGTAGTACTACAGTACCATCAAACTCTTGAGTGTACAAAAAAAAAATTAAAATTGTACCATTATTTTTGTCCCTGGTTCGCCTTGGTTCGATTATCTCTATTATGTTGTTTTTATTAAAGAAAAAAATCTCTTATTCTCTTAATGTACATACACAGTAAATAATCTCTTAAAGAGTTTTTTTGTGGTTAAAAGCTTTAGAATTTTCTGGTTTTTGAAAAAGTAAAATTTTTCTTTCATTTCGTTTCGATTAGAGATTGTTTTATACTGAACACCAGTGTGACAATTTTGGCATTTTTTAAGCTAAATTTAGCATTAAAATTTTTGATTTACATACCTACATAGCTACACATTTTTCATTACGGATTTTTTTTTATCAGTTTCATAAAATATTAAGCATTTTATTAGCCTTATTTTAAAAATGGATAATTCTCATCTTATTAAAAAGCGACTTACCTGTTAAAAAATAAATAAAAATAGAACATTAAGGGAATATGCATAGTACCTACCAATATAAAATTAATTATCGCTAATGTGTATGAGATATTCGAAGGTGGCACACTTTTTTGGCAACAATCGCAATACACATACTGTGAAATGTGATGGCAACATTGTTGTTTTTTGTGCCTTCTAAATTTAATTTTCATCGTCAGATGTTTCGTTCCTTATAAAAACAATTTGCGGCGTCATTCGATTTACGTCGACTCAGTTGATTGTGATTTATAAGCAAAAAGCGGGGAATCACCGTTTTAAGTAAGTTGAAATTTTCTTTTGGTTTTGTTTTGCGTGTAAAGCTATTCCTAACTATGTATACATGTACCTATTCATTTTTATTTTGCTTGTGAAACACAATGGACAGAAAATATGAGTTCAAAAAACCACAATAGTGGAGACGGTATTATGCGACGATAGTCACAGGTACCAAGCCTGGTGAAAATCGGTCTGTAATTTCACATAGGCCGATACAAGCTTATTTCTGGAATAGAGTCTTTGGGCCAATAAACTTATTATGTTGGTAGATTAAATTTAGCCCAAACTTATTTGATTGCAATCTAAATCATCTAACCAAATTTTATTGGAATCGATCTATATTTGACCATAGCTCCCATACAAATACCACTAACGAAATAGGTCAAAAATTAACCATAGGTCCCTAAAATCACTTGAAGGCAAATAGATGAAAACATCGAAGTTCGGGTTTGAACTATGACATTTTTCTTTCAGAAAGTCTGTTTATTGGTGAGTGGGGAAAAAAGAATAGCATGTTTTATTCCCCTCTCACCAATAAACTTGGACTTTCTGAAAGGAAACTTTTAGAGTGTGAACCCAGACTAAATAATATTTGGCTCAAACAACCGACTATCCTTTCTTACTTGTTTTTAATAGTTCAAAAAGAAAAACAGAAATATCTTAATTAGGTTTATATTTGTAAAACACTACAAATAAATAAAACTGAACAATTACATGGTTTTAAAGCAGTGATAACCACTCCATAGACTCGCGAGCCAGTCAATAATCGTATTTTTCACACATACACGGTCGGCAATTCACATGTATATTACAACTTTGTTCGTTTCAAAACATCAGACTATCATCAGTCTCTGCGACCGCACACAAGCACATAATATCTTTGTGTGCGTGCGTTCGGGGCTTTTTTAGTTCGGGGCTTGGTTATCACTGTTTTAAAGCATTGACGGGCACATTTGCAAATCCTATGTACGCGTGCATAGGAATAAAAATGCTGCTTGTGCGACGTCGACACATGTACACTATAAACTTCTTTGTGTGGCTGTGACAATGTACGTTTGGCTGTTGCTTTGTTGTTATTTCGTCAACACAAGCATAAATGTGATAGTATGTGTGTGCCCTTCACTGTTTTAAAGCAAGCAAATACATATTTAATATTTTTAGCGCTCAACTTTTTCTTCAGCATATTTTTTAATTTATGTTCTAAAATATGTAGTACGTGCTTGCCACCTCAAGATATGAGCTTAATACCAGCGTTATGGTTGGTGCTACTAATGTAGCAATTTCGACAGCTTGGATCAAGGCGAATTGACTAGAAGGTGAGGTCAACTCTACAACTACAATGCTTCTGTGGTCGGGTTGTCAAAAATATTGCTAGTAAAAAAACAGGTTTGTTTACATAAAAAACTAGTTTGTATACAAACTTTGACAACTCGACCACCGAAAAAAAAACACCACATGTTTACTTGACCCCACCTTCTAGTCAATTCGCCTTGGCTTGGATACTATTTTGGTATTTTTATAAAATACACCCAAATGGGATATTTTTGTCACTGTTGCTTATTAAGCTTTTTTCTCGTCAAATACGGCGAGTTATATTCAAACTTTGCGGGAAAAATTGTGATTTAGCTATTAGCGGAAATGTAGCAATTTTTTTCAATGGTTGTGAAAGTTTCCATAATTTTTTTGGCAACATTGTTAAAGATTTGCTTAAAAAAAAAAATTAAATGGTTTTAACATCGATGTTATAAACTACTTTGTATTAATGCTTAAGGACCAACTATAATATGCATAAGCTTCTGTCAAAAATTAAGAAAAAGCCTGTCAAATGGGATAAAAAATGGCGACTTTATAAAAGAAATTCGAATGCCAAGTACACCTTTTTATACCCTTCACCACAGGTGGAAAAGGGTATATATAAGTTTGTCATTCCGTTTGTAATTTCTACAATATTGATCTTAGACCCTATAAAGTATACATATTACGGGTCCTTATGAGGAGAGAAGTTGATTTAACGATATCCGTCCGTCCGTCTGTCCGTCTTACGTTTGATATGTGTTTTCCGGAGACTCCAGACATGATAGCGGCTACGTTGTTTTACATTTATGTCACATATAGTCCACCATTTCTTGCTATTGAAATTCAGCCAGATCGGTCCAACAATGGCTGAGATATGGCCAAAAAACCACGACTGCCTCTAATTTTTCCAAAAAATCCCTTGTGGTTGTTGTATTTTTATTACTTTTTTCTGTATATCTGGAGAACGGCAAGAGCCAAAGCTTTAAAATTAGGTACACACATTTAGGTTATAAATATGCACCATCCCACAAAATGTGGGCGGGATTGGAGAAGTAGGCGTGGTACCTCTCATACAAAAAGTATTAAAAATTTTATAAAAACCTGAATTTTTTGACTGTAATATGACTGTAATATGGTTACGCCTTATATATCAGAAGATCGGATTTTTAATACAAAATATTTTCTGAAAAACTCGGGAAAATCGGTTCAGATAAGAAAAAGTTATGACCAAAATATAAATTTTTTTTGAAAAATACCCATTTTCAGGAACCATAGATCTTCCCGAGTCCAAGTTTTATAGCCAAAATAACTGGCAAATTTATTCTTTAACACGTCGGTATAGAAATCTGTCAAATCGGTTAAGAAATAGCAGAGTTATGACCAAAATACTGAAATCCCAAAAATGACTCTTTTATAATTAAGTTTGTTTTTTATACCCTTCACCGAAGGTCCTACACCCTATAAAGTATATATATTCTGGGTCCTTATGCAAAGCGAAGTTCAAATCCGGTTGTCGTCTCTTCTTCCAATCCCCTCACCCCCCCTTCGTATATAATGCCCAATATGATTTTCGTTATCATCCTTCTTTATTATTTCATATATTTAAGAAATAATTTTAACAAATAGAAACTAAAAACGATTTAAAAAAAATATTTACCAGTTTTCGCTTTTTAAATTTCATTTATAATGAAGTTTTAAGTATTGTAAATATGTATATGTATATGTAAAAATTATTTAGTTGCTCTCTATTCTACTCGCACAATGGTAAAGGGTATATAAGATTCGGCACAGCGGAATATAGCACTCTTACTTGTTATTGATTTTGTAAAGTTTTTCTTCTTCTAAGAACTCCGGGCCTTGAAATTTTTGAAGTTTTCGAAAACCCGTTTTACATAGTACATTGCACGATTTTTTGGTCTTAGAAGACCCCTAGTAAAATTTGATGAAGAAAATATTCGTGGAACATTTTAACTTAATAAAGTGTCGCCGTTTAAGTATACTTTTGTTTGTTTGGGAAGTTTAAAAAGGAAAAAAATACCCCTTAAAATGAGTGTTAGAGGGTTAATATATTCTAAGCAAAGAATCGCCATACAATTCTACTGAGGACAACTGAAAAAGTATTTTAACTCGGATGTGCATTTGGTATAGTTTTTTTTGACTTATACATTGACTTATACCCTTTCGGGAACTCCAGCTAACTTTTCAAAACCCTTTGGCAGATTTGCTTTACCAATAGTCTAGTTCTTGGATTTTTTTGTTGCACAGTGTTATTTGCCGATTATCAATTTTTGGCCCATACCCAAGTTGATTAATCGGTCGGACACTACTGCTGGGGGGCTACCGCGTATTTCGATTGGAAAAGTTAAATTTTTCGAAAGCAATTTCCGATTCGAAAGTTAAACCGTAATACGTAACACGTTCGAAAAGTTTTATTTATGTATAAACAAATGGCAAATTTGGTTTAAAGTTGGTAGCACTGCTATTAATATACCAAAATGGACGAAAATATCCCAAAACAAAACAAATATTAAAGACTATTCAATGTGTGAAAAATATTATAATTGTGTTTTTTTAATAAAAATTTATAAATATGCTCTAACACATTTTATGCGCATTAAATATGCAGTAAAAATTTGAAAACATACCCTGAAAATTGTTGAAAATATGTCCCAAAAAATGTAAAAAATTGCTAATTTGAAAACAAAATATTCAACAATTTAATAACAGTTCGATTTAATAAAAACATTTCTACACTTATAATCGGTAAAGTCCAAACTACATAGTACTTACAGACGAATTTTCGGGATTTTTATCGGGCTTAAAATACACCCTGTACATTTACATAAATCTAGTGTTTATGAAAGAAAATACATGTTTTGCGCTGTAGCTGTTATCAAACTATATATGTAAATACATATGTATATGTATATGAGGCATTATTCGTGAAGCGGACAACCGAAAAAATTTTTGTGCCGAAATTTGCCTTAACTATACTTCTAGATACATATTCATATCTATAAGTATCTAGATACATACATATTTAAATCTAGAACATATTTATATCTAGAACTATCTAGATACATATTCAGATCTAAAATGATTTAAAATATAAAAAAGTATTTTGACAAAACGTCTTAAGTCAAATTTAAAAAGTTGAAAAAATGTTGTTAATCATACGAATTTTCATTCAAAAAACATTTTTGTGTTTACGTTTTTAAAATTTTGTATTATAATCGAAATTCTTTAATTTTGGTTTATTTCTGTGGCATTTTGACTAAAGATCTTAAATCGAAATAAGATAACCAAAAAGTTTAAAAAAAACTAAATGCCTGTTTTTGAAAATGAAAATAAAAAATGTTCATTTCAGAACTTATGTATATTGAAAACAAAAACAAATTTTAGTTTTTTATTGTCGTTTTAATGTAAATTCCCAAACGGAAATTTTTATTAACAGGCAAAAAAAAGCAAGAGGGCGACAAAAAGACACGATTTCGTTACATAATGTTTAAAGATCCGACTTTATATGCTGACTGTCCTACAGGAATTATAGTAATTCTTCCTTGGCAAAACTGTAATGGGCGAGCTTTAATTTTCTAATCAACCCTTAACTGCAAATGACCGGTATTTTTTTACCGGTAAGCAGTTAAAATTTTCAATTTCGGGGATATCCATTTTAGTTACACACTCATACGTTCATGTACCTTTTCGGGGTTCAGTATAACTTTTATTTTGCTGTAGTGTCAATCGTGTACAGTGCAATTTGCTTAATTTATTGTTATTTAAAATTCTTAACCGGTAAAAATTACCGGTGGTCTGTGTTGACGTAAGTATATTAATATAATATAAATACCCAAAATGGACCATCCATATAATGAAGTCATTCAATCTAGCAGTGCAAAAAGAAGTGTCTGCAGGCGGTTTTAAGCTTACAAAAAAAGAAAAACAACACATATGTGCGTAATATGTAAGACTTCAATATGTTTGCAAAGCACCGATAAAATTTTCAAGGAATATGCGACTTGATTAACTATCTCAGCTGTTTTTCTTGAGGAAATTGGGCTGGAAACTGGAAAATTTATATTTTTCTGTAATTTCTACTTCTAAAGACATTTTTATATACTTATTTTACATGCAAGAAATATGTTGTGTTTACACTCTTTCTTCATAATCTCTCCATTACAATCAATTGTAAAAGGAGTATGATGTTTTTTTGTTAAATAAATTGGAAGACATTTAGGGGAAAATGCGTGGTGATAATAATAAAAATACATTCGGAAAAATCGTACGTTCGCGATCCGTACGTTCGCGACCGGTAAAGGTGCATGTAGACGATATGTTTTTTGCATCTGACTTGTCAACTTTTCAAGTCACATGTAATTGTGCATGTCTGTCAAAATTGCTGTTTTACAGAAGGTTTATAATATTCGGTCACAAAAGTACATGTAATTTGCTTCTGACATTGTCTCTGTTTTTTTCGCATATTTATTGCAAAAACCAAAATAAAAATGCCGCCACGAAAATTTTTATTTACGCCGTAAAATAGTTTAGCCATCTTAACATATTTGTCTTTTAATTCAAAGATAACAATTTACGAAAACGGTGAAACGGTTTTTATATATATATATATTCACATAAATTCTATTCAAAGTATTAACTTCAGCCGGCTAATGATTCCGTCAATAGTGGACGCCGCTGCCGGTTTCCTAGCGGCATAGATTTCTGATGTCAGATGGTTTGTTAGAAAAAAATAGAGCATGCTCTAATTGAAATTTTGTCAGATGACTTTGTATCTGACTTTTACAGAAGCAAAGTTTAAAAGGTAACACACGACATGTATGTATTTTGCAGTGGGAAATTTGACATGTCAGATGACAAAAACATGTCGTGTACGGTCGCCTTAAATAAGCCAAATAAACAAAAACCAAGAGAGATATTTTATTTTGTAAATACTGGATGGAGACCTACATTAATACACTTTTAAAATAAATTAACCACATTTGAATATTCCGTTCCATTGCGCAGATTTTAACATTTCACTACTGTCAGCCAAAGTTGACTTCTATTTTGCGTACGTTCGTGACCACACCTTTATAACTCTTATTATAAAAACTTAAACTCGATGAAATCCATCTTTTACACTAAACATAGAGCTACGCAAATGCTATCGAATCAAAAAAAAATGGTAGGAAAAGTTTTGTTTTCTATGTTATTTGTACATCAAAAGCGTACGAACGTACGTTCGTGACTCCAGGAAATGCCCATATGTATATATAAGTACATAAGTATATAAACAAATTTTTTTATTATATTGTGTGTAATACACATATGCGATCGAGGCGAATTCATGTATAGGGTGGTGGCGATACTACAACAAGTAACAACACCAAAAACACAACATTGTATTTTATTTGTTGCTTTCGTTGGTCGATATGTCAAAAACACAATTTACTTTTGACATTCCTCTCTCTAATTTAGAAAAACGTAGCACAGCTGTTCCTTAACGCCACCTGAAAAATGAATTCCCCTTGTTTGCGATTATACAGAAACAAAACAAATATACTTGATGGACCTAAATTGTTTGATGTACAAATGTACGTCATTAATATTGTTACATATTTTTCAAACTATTCTATTTATATGTTTCTTTATCTATTTTTCCTTTTTCTGACTGTGTTCTTTGTTTCTCTCTCTCTTTTGCTGTGAAAACGCAATTGTATTTTACGAATAAATCAAGGGTCATTTAAATTTTTTCGTTTGGCTTAGCTTTAAAAAATGTTTTAATATTTGTTTAAATATAACTTATTTAATATAATTAGCATAATGTATTTAATTGATACATATGTAAATGCTTGTATACGCAAAGCAATCTAACGAAAAAAAAAACATATTTTGCACTAATTTTTTTACACATTTATGTTGCCAAGTGGTGGCAAATATTTTTTGAAAAAGTCTAATATTTGCAATAAAAATTATAACGTTTTTTTTGACGGTAAGAGGTCAGCCAAAAAGAAAATACAGTGCTAATTAACAAAAAAAAAAAAAAAAAATGGAAACCGAAAAAATTTAATTTCAATAATTAAACTAAATACCTATACAAACATAAATATATAAAATTTAAAAGATTTTTCTTAAAAATAAACTGATTTAAAATTATTTAAAAAATTTGGGTTTTGAACTCAGGACTTAGTATTTAGACATCAAGGCTTTTTAATATACATATCGATGGCTTAATATAAAAAAGGCGTAACTCGATTTTTGGTTAGTTCAAAGGGGAAGATAAAAATACTTATGAAATCCGTAAAATTTTAGATTTAAAAAAAGTTTGAATCGATTTTTAATAAAAATATGCAACAAATTTTATTCTATAGACCCCAAAAATTTTAAAGCAAGATGCATTTCGCATTTGTCTACCATAATAAACAACAAAAAACATTTTTAAGAAAAATTGAGTTACGCTTTTTTTATATTAAGCCATCGATATGTACATATTTGTTAAAAATAGAATTTTGCTGGAAAAGCGGCATTTCCCATTCCGCATGGAAAAGCATACTTGGGACCGTTATCGTGTCAAAACATGATACGAATGTATATCGGACTAATAACATAAACTAGTTTTAAATTATTTTTTTCTATCGAGTTCGAAATCATAAAAATTTGTCTACACGTAGAGTCTATATGGAGAAAAAAGTTTTTCGAATAACTCGAAACCGCTACTTTTCAAAAACCGAAAACAAATAGATGAATAATTTGATGCACGGTTTTGACCTCTGTTTTGAACATTTCAATTTTGACTTATAGCCTTTTTACACTGATCAACATCTAACAACTACCATCAATTTGCCACAATTTTCGAAGATGTTGACATCTTTCCATAAGAAATACATGGGGCTAAAGACCAACATCTTTAAAAAATGTTCCTATCTAATTTTATTCCATTCTACATCTTTCGATTATTTTAGTGTCATCACTAGAAAAGTGGCAATAAGTTCTATTATTATTGTGGCATCACTGAAGTTTGTTTTAAAAGTAGCGTTACCATTTGTCAAGTTTTATCTTTTATTGCAATGTTTTTTTGTTAAGTATTTTTTATATTTTTAAACAAATGTAACTTTAAATACATTTTTGAGTTTTCTTTTTAAATTTTGGCAATTTTGTGAGAAGAAAACATTTTTAATTAAAATTTTTTTTTTCAAAAATGGTGACATCTAATAATTTTTATTCATTTCATCATATTAAAAATAATATGTACATATATATGTATGTACATATGTACGTACATTCATAAATATGTACATACATACATATGTCAAGTTTACATTGGCTTATTTTTTTTTGTAGGTATTGTATTATAGGTACAAACTTTAATATTTCTCTTGATTTTTGCTCCATTTAAATACCTCACCTAAGCTCGAACAAACTTATTAAGCTGCTACTGATAATTAATAAGCAAAACGTGAGTTTTCTGATAGCTTTAATCACATTTTCAACCTACGTTTTTTAATTTATCATAAAGTTTTTTTAGTAGAATTCTTGTTTATCAATTGCATAATAATATAGAGTTACCATATTCCAGATTTAGGGGATAATTTTTTATTTGGGGGTCCAAATCTTTTGGAGAGAAAGATTTGATATTTAGCGGATTTACAATTTCGTTTCTCTGTAAAGCACATAATTTTAAAAATTCACTGTTTGAAGATTTTAACGGCTTTTTCCGGTAATGATTCACTTTGTGTTTGTGGGGTCATCCTCTCTCATTAATACAACCTCATTTTTAGTTTTGTTTACCCCTGTTTTAAAAAGAACCCGGCAAACACATACATTGAAAAAATTAAATAGTATTAGTGAGAATAGAAATCAATGTAAGAAGTGTTGCCAAAAACTTTTAAGCTTACATAAATTTATTTAAATTTCTTCTTATTTTTAGTCAAGCTCAAGGTCAGGTTATGCAAAATATATTTATTTATTACTTATCCAATATTTCGCTGCCACAATGGACAGCTTTTGCAGGGATCTTAGGTTTATAAATTTTAAACAAATTTAAAAAAAAAACAAAATTTTAATTAAACAACAATAATTGACAACATGAAAAATAAATAAAAAACCTACACAGGAAACAAAATTATGCTATTATATTTTTCTAAACTTGTTCAATTTCCTATCTTATTCTTAAAAATTAAATGTCTGTAATTTTGAGCTACATTGTCTGTATCGGTTTTAAAATTAATTATTTGTTCTATTGGTGTGTTGATTATTTGTAACATTTCTAGCATGAAGCGTCGTTTGTAGTTTGTTTCTGTATTTAAAACTGTTGTATTTTCGAAATCTAGTGTATGATTAAACTAGGCACAATGTGAAGACAATTTTATTTCTTTTTAAAAAGGTCAAAGAAAAAAGACTAAATAATAACTTATTTAAATACTATTAAAAAATCTGCCAAATGGAAAATAATTGTTTTCTTTAAACTAAATATGTTTTCTAATTGTATCACATCTACACCATTTTAGAGCATTGTACAATGTACATATACAATAAATAAAAAACCGCCTAGTGTGAAAGCTCAAGCGAGACTTTTGGGTTTATTCAACATATGAAAAAAAGAGATCAAACATTTTGTAATAACGCTTTACAACTTTTTAAGTTTAAATAAAAACGAAAAAAACTAATGATGCAGCTTGAAAGACAAATTAATTCTTATTAATATGAATAAACAATTTTTAAATTTGTTCTTACCGTTCCTGAGTTATACCTGTTTATATCTTTATACCCAGTATATGTTAGAGGGAGTTTACACGGAGTCCTTTCAGACATGTCTGCTTTTGACATTCTCTTTTGAACATGCTTCCAAAAACCTATTGTCTTTTCACGATGTCTTTCCAAACATGTCTGTTTTCATGTATAATAGTCTAATATACATATACATACATACAAATTAAAAACATGGAAATTCATATAAACAAACATGAAAACTCATTTCATGTTTGTTTGGCAACCCCTCTTTCTTCTCTACCCCGATCGCCAACAAGCAAAACAAACGTGTTTGTTAGACATGTCTGAATAGACACCGTGTAAACTCCCTCTTATTATAAGCTGTTTGCCAGTTCACCTATCTTGCCCAATCAACAAAAAAAAAAATTTTTCTTTTGCTCTGTAAAAAATCATTTATTGAGGTTCTTGTGATGCATTTCTATACCTTGCAATAAATTCTGGTAATCAGTTTTAGAAGTTGTGACATTAATATAAGTATTAGCCAAAGCCACACCTCGTTCTGCCACATCATTTACCACTTGTAGTTGTTGAACTTTTTTCTTTGCCTCTTGAAATGACATGTTGGCTTTCCAATTCTCTGGATCTATTTTTAAAAAATCGATTGAAATATTGCAAGCTTCAAAAAAAGTAAGACTGGCTTTTGAAATAAATTGTTGAATTTCTTTATTTCTAAAGTTTTCTTCTGTTAAAGTTACATTTGCTACTTCATAATCGCTGCATGGAGTATCTGCAAGTTTTTTGTCATTAAGTGCAAAGTTTTGGTGTCGATACGTTCATCAAAAAACGCTGAGGCAGCCGATTTCGGAGTTAAGTACCACTGATGACCTAGAAAAGTTTAAAGCGAGGCTTTTGCAACTGCTTTATTGATTAATAATTTTATAAATATCCAATTCCTTTAATAGGCTCAGATCATTGAGAGGAGCGTATCGAGGGCACTGGCAGAGGTACCAATATTTGATATACATTCTTAAAATAAATGATTTTGAATTTGAATTTGTCTATATAAGATTGCAACTGGTTTCGGAAAATGCATATTTTCAAAGAATATATCATTTTCATCATCCAGTGAGCCCGATTGATAGCTCCTGGAGCACACATAAAATAGAAAGTGAAAATGGCAGCGTGCAACGATTTAGATCAATAAATGTCAGAAGTTAATGACAGTTAAAACCTAACTATAAAAATTTATGGAAATATACAATAATTATGACGAAAAAAGTATCACCATTTTTAAGGTACAAACTATAAAAAAGGTGTAACTCGGAAACTGTAGGACAAAACTCCATTTTTGTTTTTCTTAATTGTTTAGAACTTATCGGTATTCAAAATCACGTCACAAGTTTTTATACCTTTCATATAAATTTGAAAAGTAATAAACCGTTTTTTACAGAATTTGTTAAAAAATTACAAAAATACTTAATATGTAGAATCGTAATGGACAAAAATATTGCCGTAACTTAAAGTTTTTGCATATGGAAATAAAGTTTGGGAAATTTTCTTTAGAAATATTCCGTCAAAAAATTAAATGAACGTGGTTATTGACAAAGTTATGAGTCAAGTTTGAAAAAATTCCGAAAAACCAGATTTTTAACAAAGACTTGATTTGCGCGACCTCTAAACCTCTTCCTAAAAATCTAAAAAAAAATTCAAAAATACTGGACCCTACAAGCTTTCAAATTATGCTTGAGCCTCTGACAAAAAAAAATTTGGGACACCCTAATGTACATACGTATGTTTCATATAATAAAACGAAAGTTTGTTTTCGTTATTAATTTAATTTTTTTTTATAAACAAACTTATTATATTTTTACTTATATTATTTTGTGCGCACTAGTAAAAATCGGTTGCTTGCAAATTGTCCATTGAACTAGTCGAAAAACGTTTAACAACTGACGGAATAAAATATAAATAAAGCAAGCATCCTTTTCTTACACGACAATATAAATATATTCACCGCTATTATAAAAGTTGTTGTCAATGTCGATGTTATTTTTTAAGTTGTTGTTACATCAAGTCGACGAATACATCACTTTGACGTTAATTTGGTTTTTTCTAAGAATGAATGAATCTTATGTACACAGGAATTTGGTAAAATTTGGTGGAATAATTTAAACATTAAATTTTAACAATTCATAATATGTTTGTTTCCCCCTTAATTTAATACTTGTATGTAAGTATATCAAACCTTATTGTTAAAATGTTTATGTCCTCGCTGGAGCACAACAACGAATGAATTGTAAAGATTTATCTAATTTGCTTATTATCCAAAAACGGATAGATTGTAAATAAAATTTCTTATGAGAAAAAAAAAAAAAAAAAAAAAATTTAACAATTATTAATAAAAATTATATTCATGACTTCTTTTAAATTTGCATTTTTTATTTAAAACGTATTTAACAAATATATGTATATTAAAATTTTTACCAAAATTTCTTTTACTTTCATTTGAGTCGTCGCAATACTTTCTGTTGATTCTACTCAACGCCACACAGAGGGATATTTTGCCAATCTCCCCGGATATTCCTTTTTTTTAGTTTATATTGCTTCTTAAAAGTTATTGAGTGCCCCTACATCTATGAAACTTGACAGAAATACATATATGTTATGGTCATAGGCTAGTAAAGCTTGAAAAAGAAGAAAAATCAAAGCAAGGGGGAAAAGTTCCCCTTAGAAGAACAACTCATACCTCTAAAAACTGCTATTTTTTAAGATTTCCCATACTTTTTATTAGAAAAGAAATTAAAAAACCTAACTTTGACCCAGGAGATCGTAAAATTCCATTTTTGCCCGCACCTTTTTGTGGGCGGTTACATAAAATAATATTTGCAAAAACAATGTAAACATTAAAAGAAATGAATAACTTACGCCTTAATACTATGAAAATTAAAATTTTGAGCTTTTATGTTCAAGGGCAGGTACCCCACCAAACCCCACCCCCGGAACGACCCTGTCAAAAAATTTTTAATGTTTTTGCTTATTTTCATAAACTACTCATTATTATATTAAGCTCTTATGTACTTTATAGTATTTAATTTATCTGAAAATAATTAATTTATTCATAATAATAATGTATTTTTTATAGTAAAATAAATATAATTTGTTTTGCCTCTTCTTAGGGTCATTATTATAACTTGGCGTTAGCTGTTATCCGGCAGATCTCTTAATGTGAACTTAATCTTATCTTTAGCTAACTTCAAATATTGTAATTGATCTAGCAATACAAATTTTAATACAAAATAAATATAATGTGAGAATTATTTCTTTTTATAAGTTGTTTTTATTATACATATTAACCATTTTTATTTTACGAATGTGTTCAAAGAATCAAATTTCAATTTATAAAGCTTTCTTGCAATCACTATCCAGTGTGACACAAAAAAAAAGCTGCCGAAGGCCGAAGCGTGCCAGAAAATGCATAACATTCTGCTGGTGCCTGATAATTGTAAAATTTTCTGTACATTCAATTTACTTCATTGCTAACCAAAGGATAGTTTAAGTGAAACAAGTAAAAGGAAGATATAATATATTCTGGTATGTAGTGTAAAGAATTACTCCTAGGGATATACACATATCTATAGCTTCAATTTTAACCAAAGGTTGGCTTAAGCAAAAAGGAAGTGAAATATTGAGGGAATAGGACTATTGCAAAAAATCTCTATAAATTAAAATTTTATTTATTTATTTTATTATTTACATACATATTTTAAGGAGGTTGTTTCACTCTTTTTCTACAGCACCGATTATGCTTCATTTCAATTTCAAAGTGCTTAGGGGAACAAGAAAGAATTTGACTCCAGTATTGTTCTTTTCTGTTTAGTGTTGCGAAAGTAAGCGTGTTTCCAACAGATGGACAGACAGACGGACATGAATGAAGATGAATATTAAAAAAGTTTCACACGGCATAATAAACAACAACAAAAAGATACAAGATATTCTAGTAGTGATAGAATCATCCCTAAGTATATGTAACTATCTTTAGCTTCAATGTTAACCAAAATTTGGCTTCAAAAAGTGTGTGAAATATTGAGGGAATAGGACTATTGCAAGAAAGCTTTACAAATTGAAATTTGATTTATTTAACACATTCGAAATATAGTAACAATTAATTTTATTTAAAATAATAATAAACCATTTATTAAACATAACTTCTCTTTTGCACTAAGATGATGATGAGTGCCATGGTTCTTCTTCGTCTTTTTCTTTAAAGACCTCTTCCGAATCTTAATCCTCTTCAGAGTCAAGTACTGGTGGAAGCATTAAAGAAATTGCTTTTTTCGTAAAGGGTAAAGACTTTTTTTGGAGGTGGTCTTATGCTAGTAATGAGTGGGTCAAAACTGAGCAAAAATCTATTAATAGTATCTATGTTGCCTTGAAAACTTTCTAGCAAAATTCTGCCTATAAAGCCGCAAATGTTTGTTTCGTGCCTCAGCAGAGTCTTCTGATAAAAGCCAAATATGCAACAATGCCTCATTCATAACTGCTGTATTGCTTTACTGCTGATATGTCACTATGTATATCCTTGACATTTTAAAATTTCGCATAATTTTCTAACTAACAGGTTAGAGTACTATATTCGGCTGTGCCGAATCTTTGATACCCTCCACCGACAGTTAGAATATTTCAGGAGTGGGATCTATATAGGTATGATATCTGTTTATTTTTAATTTATCTTTGTAAAAACAGAATCCCTTTGCGGTTTAGACCTATGTATATTTAATTATGGACTGACAATCGGAAAGTTTTATGATTTTATTTTTTGCAATTTTAACTAGCTTAAGTGAAATATCAAGATTAGTATCAGTTTAAGCCGAGCTTAAATCATTTTCAGGAGGGTATTTATATTGGAGCCATGGTTACCAATCATCCCAAAATTCTGTAGAGTAATTTCTGGTATTACAAACACATATTTTAATAAATTTCAAAACAGCGGTGAAATTAGTTTTAGCGTTTACAATGAATTTCAGAAGGATGGGATCAAATGTTAATTATGGACCTTATATCACAAAATTGCATGACATTTTTTCTGGCCATATGAAGCTAAGGTGGAAGAAATTTACCGCCATAAATATTCCTGTTTTAGGCGTATTTAATTAATTAACCAGAATGGGCTTTATATGGGGCCTATAGTAAATTATGGACCGATCATCATTAAATTTATAAGGGTCATTTCTAATCCTATAAAACTGTGAAGTGTTAAATTGTATTCTGATATGCATGGCAATTTAAAAAAAAAACCGTTTGAGTAGTTAAGAATATATAGGTAGTGGGAGCTTTTACCTCTCTTGCCATATTCCCTGTGTCCTTTTAGATGTTACAGTGTCTGTATGCCAAATTTTAAGAAAATCGGTTGTTTAGTTAAGAATACTTAGGGAGGGGGAGCTTTCATCCCTCTTACCCAATTTCACGCCCTAAATAATAAAAATTATAGGCTATAGTTCCTTCCACCAGAAATTTCAAGAAAACCGGTTAATTAGTTAATAAGATAAAGGGAGCTTTTACCCTCTTGCCCTATTTTACGCCCTCGAGCGATATGAAATATACCATGACCTATTCCCATACCTAACAAATACACATACAAAATTTCATAGAAATCGGTCAAGCCGTTTTGGGGAATTCAATTACAAACATCGTGACACGAGAATTTATATCTGTAGATTTAAAATAAAATTTTTCTAAAAATTACTATAGGCAGCCTGCTGTTAATAAAGTCTATCTCAGAAAAAAATCAATGCGAAATCTTTTTTCGTTTAACCACAAAAAATATACTGCAAAGAGGTCGGCAAAAGACTACTTGGAAAATATGCTTGCTGAACGACATCGAAAACAGCGGAAGAAGCTGAAACGAAATCAAATTAATTGGAAACCTTAAAAATCCAATAAAAACTCAAGAAATTGATTCAACTTTCAACTGTGCCCAAAACGACAAATCTCAAGCAAAAGTCTTCTTTGTCGAGCTGTGTACTTAAATTTTTACGTTTCTTAAATTTCATTTTTAGCCAAATCGTCGGTTGATTATTTAATTGTCGTATGTGGATACAAATTACATACGACATATGACAATTAAATAATCAACCGACGAAATGTCTGGCTTGATTGGCAAAATAGACTTAAAAGCGCCTTAGAAAATAGCATGTGACTGTTAAAAGTAATCGATTGCTTGTTGCCAATTACAACCAAGAAATACATAAGAAAGAAATAAGTGCAGTAAGGGAACTGCTTCAAAACAGTCATTTTAAGATAATCAAATAAAACAGTGTAGTTTATAATAATAAATACAAGTTTTATAATCTTAGCATAATTCTTTTTTCTTGTAAAACCTACCAGTTTTTGACAATTGAAAATATTGCATATTATGCATATAATTTTTTGTAGATAGGGCCATTTGTTGTTTGTTAAAAACTCGCTAATTTTGGTCGATCGATTTCAAAATTTTTTGTGAAAATTTGTGTTCAATGAAATAAGTTGATTTTTAATTTTTGGTAAGTATTTACTATGTATTTACTTTTCTCAGTTATTCGTTCGTTTGACAGTTTTGTCGCAAGTTTAAACCGTCAACTTTGTCTAATAAAACTAGTAAACTAAAGCCCGTATAAAAAGTGTTCCATTTCATATAAAATCCTCCATTCAAAATCATACCTTTTGCTGTCGGTATGTTATGAAAACGGGCAAAGCAGGTTGTCATTAAAGATACATGTTATTTAAAGAATCGGTCTATAATTTCACATATTCCCCATAAAAACTTCATTCCAAATTAGACTCTTCGTGTCCGTAAACCATCAAATTATTATTTGCCGCAAAAATATTTAACTGCAAATTAAATTATTTTTGAACCGGTTTACATTTGGCCAAAGCTTCCACCCTAAAATAGCTTTAACTTCTTTTTAAATGTTAACATTAATAAGCAATTTAGCGAACGTACCTGAAATTTCCCTGCTTATGATATACAGATTTTCAATGTATAATTAGAGTTTTCTATGTTAGCTCTAATTAACGAAAACGGGATTTAGTTATACTTCTAAAGCTACAGAGGAAATTAAGAAACAATGTTTCCACGATCTAAAGATAAACTTGTTGTTGTTGATTTCAGGTTTTTGTTTTACTGAATGGAAAAAACCTTTCCCAAGTTATGCTACTATATGTGGTGAAAGTGCCATTATTTATTACATAACGAACGCTTTATCGCGAAGACTAGAGCAGATAAAAAAAACTGAGTAAAGATTCGCGTTCAGCGTTCCAAATAATTAAAGAAATAACTTCAATTTCTAGCAAACAAAAATTTATCGAAATTTATAAACCTGTGTAATCGATTACTCAAAAACGAATCATTTTATTTAACGCTGATCTTTCATTCAAAACCTGGCCCTTAAAAATTTATCGAAATTTATAAACCTGTGTAATCGATTACTCAAAAACGATTAATTTTTTTAACGCTGATCTTTCATTCAAAACCTGGCCCTTAAAAGTTATAAGTGGATTTTATTTATTTATCGAAAATTATAAACCTGTATAATCGATTACTCAAAAACGATTAATTTTTTTAACGCTGGGGTCTAATCACCGCATACGATATCGAGCAAAATTGATCGAAATTATTTATTTTGGTATCATGAAACTCGATATCGAATGAAAATTATGGAATCTGAAATAATAGCATTCGTTATCGAGTAACTCGACATTACATTTATCGAGTTTTCATTCGATACGTCAGTGTCTGTCTTATGCAAAAACATTCGATAGTTTATTCGATACGATAGTATCGAATGCGGTGATTAGACCCCTGATCTTTCATTCAAAACCTGGCCCTTAAAAATTTATCGGGATTTATAAACCTGTGTAATCGATTACTCAAAAACGATTACTCAAAAACGATTAACTTTTTTTTAACGCTGATCTTCCATTCAAAACTTGGCCCTTAAAAGTTATAAGTGCATTTTATTTATTAAATGGTTCTATTTTAATAAATTTTATTGTTTTAAGTTTTTAGCTGGCATTTAATTGAAATTATTTAAATGTAAGCAACAAAATAAGTTCTTTAATGTAAAAATAATTAATGTGATTTGCATTTTAAACTTATGATAAGTTATATTTTTTTTCTTTAGAAACTTAATGTGTTTTGTATTCTTTGTTATAAAAAAATGTGCTTATTAAAAAATTATAAAAAATCATTTCCGCTCACGTTTCTTAAACAAAAAAATTTTCAATTATTATTTTTAGCTACAAATATGGGTTAGTAAAGACTGCAAGGATTTAAAATATTATTGGAAATAGTAAGTTATAGGTTACTTTTGATATCAAATGTTTTATTATTAACAAGCAAAAGGGCTGTATTCGGCTATGCCGAATCTTATATACCCTTCACCATGGTGCAATATGAGCAGAAAGTTATATAAACAACGTTTTTAAGATACAAAAAATTCTATTTCCTGCCATGCCTACTTATTTAATACTGCTCACGTTGTGCCGGATGTTTTTTATTGATAAAGGCTAGATTACACTATCTGACAAGTCTTACGTATTCCATAATACTTTGTGAGATAGAAATCTAATGAGTTTTGTTGCGACTGTCAAAAAATCTAAAGTAGCATGACAGTTTGTTTTCACACCATCACACAAAGTATAAACACTCACACATGAAATAAAATGCTACCCTGATCTAATGAAAAGTATTATTGTTTAGAAATTTTTCAAAAAACGATGAAGTCGTATGGGATGTCAAACTTTTTTAATAATACTTGTCATTTTCGTGACACACTGCATTCACACTATAACACTTTGTCATATTACTTGAATTTTTTACATGTATTAATACAAAGTATAATTGCGTAATATAGCCTTTACCAAGATGCTTGGTCCTAATATGGAACCTGAACTTTGCAGTTCTCCAGATACTTATTACTTTCGGTGATGGGCATACAAAAAACGACAACATGGGATTCTATTAAAAAAATTATTACTTTCAGTGATTGGTATAAAAAAAAACCACAACATGGGATTTTACAAAATTATGAGGTTAAAATTCATGTAAAATTTCTTTGTGCCGAATATTATTTAGATATTTTCATCTATATGAGATTTTACTATGGAGGCTTATGTGGGACCTTAAAGACCGATCTGGCTGATTTTCAATAGCAAAATTTAACGGAGCAGATGTGATAGAAATATATAGTAAAAAAGATCCCATCATATCTGGGGTCTTCGGAAAACTAATTTCAACAGACGGACATCGTTAAATCAACTTTGCTACTCATAAGGGTCTCAGATCCATATTGTAGAAAAACAAACATAATGACAAGCTTATAACTCCTTTAACTTCGGTAAAGGTTAGCTTTTGCTTTTTAGTAAACGAATGTGTTCTAAAGTAGACCTTTCCTAGTTAAATGTTTTCTGCTTCGCATGATTTGTTTAAGCATGCAAGAAAGTTATTTCAATTTATATAATCGGTGTCGAATTTTCTTATTTTTGAATAATTTTTTGAGATTTTACACAAAAAAGAACTAATTGTAGAAAAAGACGAGCACAGGAAATTTAGCAGGCCTAAAGGCCCAACCATAATGTGCATGAGATGGTAAGTAAGAAAACGCCACCTGAAAAATGAATTCGCCTTGTGTCAAACCATACTGAACTAAAGGAAAACCCTTTTTTTTTTGACAAAAGCTTAAGCAAGCTTATGCATGTTATGGCTGGGCCTTAAGGCTCAGTTAGCTGAGAGTAACCGTAACATTGCAAATCAGCTGTTTAATTTTGTTGCATGTAAATCAATTGACCGATTATAGTTAGTAATAAGATGTAACGTCTCAATCTGTAAAAAATAGATTGGTATTACTTTTTTACGGTAAGGTTAAGTTACTGTTACTCTCAGCTAACTGAGCCTTGAAACTTTAATCGATAAGGATTATAAAAGATTATGTGTCTTAAAGAATTACTAATTTCCGACAAATTTTTTCGCTTAACAAAGAAAATTAGCCAAAACCATTCAATTAATTTAAGTCAAATGTGAGTCAGTGAATTGATTTAATTCAAATTAGACAAAGTAACATAAAATATCAAGTGATTAGTGTAATATCCCAAGTTCAAAAAATCTGCAATAGAAGTGCGTAAATTTTTTCCATCTTCCTCATTTTCTTACAAATACTCAGGCATACGGGTAGCAAAAAACGGAATAAAATTAATAATAAAAGAAAAACGTTGAACTGCTGTTCTTAGGTTATTTGAAACGCAAACCTGTATAAAACGAGCAAAAGAAATGAAAAAAGCATCATAATAGAACCATACATAAACATTTTAGTATTGCGACAGGTTTAAATCATGATACAAAGAAAGCAATATAACGCATTCAGCTTTTAAAAATTAAATGTTTCTGCTCATCTACGTCACATCAGCGTAAAAGTACTGCTAAAACATAGAAACACAAGCAAACAAAGATGTGTATATGCTGATATGACGTCATATTAAACAGTATAATTTTGAAAACATGCGGAATGCTTAATCTTGCTTTAATCATTCTTGGGTTTAAATTTATCACAATCAGTGTGTGCGTGATAGCGTGTATATAAAAGAATTCGAAACTAAAAGAGTACAAAAGAGAGGACGAAGTCAAGCGAAAACAAATGTTGTTTATTTTTTCAATTTGAAAAATAAATACATATGTGCACATAAGTACCTACAATTAAAAAAAAAAACAAAAATAAACAAATTAAGTAGAAGCTTTCTTATCAGTTTTAAATAAGTTTTTAATGAAATCAGGGATTCTGTGGACAAAAATAATACCTATGTATGTACATATTTCAACTAAACGATATTCATACATAGTATGCATGTATGTATAAGTGATGTTACGAATATTCGTATTTCATGACATTCGTATTCGCTAAATTCATACAGTGGATTGAACAAAGTATATCAATCATCCACAGGCAATAAAAACCTATAACACTACACGCAGAGAAAAAATATGGTTGGGCATGGTTACGGCAGCAACACTATATTTAATGTAACAATATATTGTTGAAGTACACAAATAATAGTTATTTTTATTTAATATCAACAATATTATAGTTACTGTAAACATATCAATGTTTATCGCAATTATAAATTTGAGTATTGTTGACCGAAAAATAATTAATTTTCTAACAACTAAATTATGATAACTTTCGAAACATATTATATTACTCACGACCATATCATGATATTTAATAGCCATAACATGATAACCTTCTATACATTTATCATACTATGTTAAAGATCCAATCAAACTATTTTTACCCTAATAATATTATGTTAGCGCCATTTGTAAAATAATTTTAAATCAGTTGTGTCGTTTATTTTATATGTGAGCGGTTAAACAATTTAAAGATTAATTCCCTTAAAGAAAAATAAGCTTAAAAAAATAAAAATATTAGCGGAGTTCATTCAGTATTAGTGATGTAATAGTGCAGATGCAAACTATCGTAGTTTTTTTTTTTTGTAAAATTCAACAACAAAACACAAAGAGATTTCGTTATATGTCTTTAAACAAATTTTTCAGGAAAGTCGAAAAACCATTTTAAATCAAACTATGGGCTCGGTATTGCACTTTTTTAACTTTGTCATTACGTTAAAAATCGGAATTAATCCATCTTTTTTAAAAAATTTTTAGAAACATGTAAAAAGCGTTTAAAATTAGGCAATATGGCATCAACACCTCAAAATCGGAAAAATTGACATACGCGGTTACCCATGAAAACCACAGATTTTGCACTTGCTCTTTTGCCAGCCTTATAGTGAACTCCGTTATTTGATGCAAAAAAAATTTTAATTTATTTTGTATTTTTATGACAGTTATGAAAGGTGCTGTATCATAATATGATTGCTTCTAAATTTATTATGATTAATATGACGATAATGTGATTACTTCTTAGCTTATTATGATTAACATGATAATAATATGATTGCTTTTTAACTTATTATGATTAACATGCCAATAATTTGATTACTTCTTTACTTAGTATGATTAACAGAATAATAATATGATTAAGGGAAAAATGTTATGATGTAATATTAAGAGTGTATTTAGTAATAATAGGATTCAATGATAATCTTAATATGGTGACTACAATCATGAATCTTATCATAATATGTTGCTCTAAGAATATGTTTACCACAACCATGTTTTTTCTTTGCGTGTATATGAATATAACGTGTCGATTATTATATTTTGTATTTAAAACATGTCAAAAATTCAAGTAATATGTGAAAGTGTGATAGTGTGAAAAAGGCGCGGATACAGCTTGAGCCTTAGGGGGGGGGGGGGGGAAATTTTGTATGATACAAAAAAGTAAAAAATTGGGTTTTAAAAGTTTATTAAAAACAATAAGTGTATATTATATTAAAAAAAAAACTCAACAACAAGGTTAACTAAAATATAAGATCAGTTCAATATAAATTAAAATAAATTACACTTTCTAAATAAGCAATTTATGATTTCCTTGTGAGGCAAATTTATATGGTACAGTCTATCTTCTGTGATTGTTGATCTGAGCCATGTTTTTATTCGACGAAGGGTAGAAAATTACCTCTGGCTCGTAGCATTACTGACGAGCATTGAAACGAAAATTTGAAATATTTTTCTTAGATTTGGGTAGATATCTTCATCACAGTTTATTAAAACATCTATAACGTTATCTGATAGATTTTCAGATATTTCCATGTTGTTGCCAATGCAACAGCTCAGGCTCAAGCTTAGATGTTAGTAGGTGTTTATTTCTTTTATCAAATATAATCAGCTCATCAGCTAGTTGTGGTTTTAAAAGTTTTGTAGCTGTATATGACTTGATTACACTTTGAGGTAAAAGTTTAGGTATGTTCTATACTTTTAGGATATCTATTGGGAAAGGTGTTTTAAAATCTTCTAATATAAATTCAATAAGATGAATGTAACCTACAACTCGATAGTAATCTTCAACATTTTGGATGTGATTATTTCGTTCAAATCCTGTTTTTTCGATTGGAACCTCGATTTGAACGCAAATAACTGTAACTTTTTCAAAAATCGCTTTAAATTGTTCTTCGGCTTTATTTCTTTTCTCTTTACATTCAGATATTTTTTCCAAAGCTTCTACTATATGATATACACTTGTTGCAAAGTGTAAAATTGAGTCCTGACGGTCCACCCATCTTGTCTCGCATAATGTAGAGAATTTGGCTCCCAAATACTTTCCTAAAACTGCGTTTCGCTTGGGATGATTATATTTAAAACATTTTGGTGTTTCTTAAACAAATGATATAGCTTTTTGTATTAATGGCACTTTATTGCTTTTAGAAATTGAGTTATTTGATTTATGGGAATAGCAAGGCGTTTGTTTCGCATTTGTCGCTGTTCCCAGAATTGTTTAACAGCTCCATTTTCTGCTGACATTAGAGGACACCCATCTGCTCCAAATCCTACACAATTTTTTTAGGTCAGGACCTGTCAAAGCTTTAAAAACTATTGAAAATAGTTCTTTCGCATCAATTGACACAGCAATGCCATCGATATCCTTTGAAGCCTCTTCAAATGCGTTTACAACAAAGCCAATAAATTTTTCCCTAACAACTTTTTGTTGTATGTTGAAATATCTTAAAGATAAGGAAATCTTGCTTTTCCACGACAAATCCGTGCTTTCGTAAAAAATTATCGAATACAATTTCGGTTAATTAAGCACCGTTTATTTGAGTATCCCGTTTTATTGCACTAAAAATCATGGAACGAAATCCTTCAGTATAACTGCCTATGTAAAAATACCCGTTTAGTTGAGTTCCGTTTAATTGCGTCACCAGCTTAATTATTTCGCAAAATAAGACCGCATTGCGAAAAACAAGAGCAAATGTTTCGGTTAATTTTCCGTCTACTTAATGAGTTTTTGCCTCCACAAACTTAAAAAAATTATTTTGCGGCAAACAAGATTGTACGATAAACGTACCTGATTTTTATTTTGTTTTAAAAAACCTAAACTATTTTTTAACTTAATAAAAGAAATGAGTTTTATTTTCGATCTACACATATTGAACATTTTGCGATTTTCGTTTTAATTGCGTCGGCGATTACTGTTTAATTTAGTTCGCGTTTAATTGCGTCAAAAGTCGTGCATTTTTAGAAACTCAATTAAGCGGAAATAACGTAACACATATATACAAAAATATTGCATATACTAATGGCCATTTTCTCATTAGGCAATTATCTTTTTTCCCAACAAAAAACTGCACATTAAAGAAATTTTGTTTTTCAATGTCTCATTTGCTTCGATTTTATCGCAAAGCTAACCGGCACTCATCTGCCAATTATTTATTTTCCTTTTATTTGCCGTACAGATAAATTCAATCAGCTGACTCCCAACTTTTACATGTATTTTGAGTGGCGTTGCCAGCTGAAAACAATCAGCCTTATTCTGGTTGTCGTTGTCGTAATCGCTCAAGTCGGTTTTTGTTAGAGATTAAAGAACACTGGTTGTGTGTTTCTTTAATCTCTTACAAAAAACGACTTGATCGATTACGACAACGACACACGGAATAAGGCTGAATGTTTTTTGTCGGTATATTGAGAAACCAACATCTTTTAACGGACAGTTTATCGTTCCAATAAATTTATGTTGACATTAAGTAACAGACACTTTGTCGATACATTGAGAAAATGGCCATAAGGCTTATTACTTATTCAACCGCACGTTATCAAGTCAAACGTTTAGTCTTTGAATATAGATGGCACCTGCTGGGATTGAATGTAGAATAATAAGTATTTGAATACGGTAAACAAGATGTTTCATTGAAAATATCTATTAAATAAATTTCCAAAAATTTTGTTCATTTAAAAAAAATATTATTGGGAATTCTTTTATAATTGAAATAAACAAAACATATGTTTATAATTTAGGGAGGGGGGGGGGGGGGAATTTCCTTATTCCCCCACTGTATCCGCGCCTGGTGTGAATGCAATGTGTTATGAAAATGACAAGTATTACAAAAAAAAAAAAAAATTTGCCATCGCATACGACTTCATCGTTATTTAAAATTTTTTTAAAACAATAATACTTTTCATTTTAACAGGGTTGCATTTTAACCAAAGCATGTTCATGTGTGCTAGTGTGAACACAAACTGAAATGTTAAATTAATTTTTTTGACAGTTGCAACAAAACTTATTAGATTTCTATCTCACAAAGTATTATGGAATACGTAAGACTTGTGTGATAGTGTTAACTTGTCTTAACTAGAATACAAAACGAACTACTTGACGCGTTATTACGAGTTTTAAATTATATACATAGATATAAATAGCACATGTTGCACTTCTTTTGTACCTTCGCAAGATATGTTGAATAAATGTTATTCCCGTATAATGTATTTCAAAAAAGATGACAATGAGGAATGTGTTGGCGATGAAGTGTATAGCGTTTTAGATATACATAAGTATAATAGAACTGCAACTACATACAAAGTTATATCCAATATTTGTTTAATACTAATCACAAAATTTCTTGTTTTGCTGCTTTAAGTAGACAACTATAAACTATTTTATAGTAACCATTGTACCTTTTTGTTTTCACTAATCAATTTTTATTTTGTTAAAAACAAAATATATATCATGGCGACATTTTTAAATTTTCGGCGAATTTAGCGATTCAAAACAAATTTTTGATAGGATATATAAAAAATATTTTAAATAATTTAAAAAATTTATATTTTATTGTTAAAAAAAAATTAAAAAATATAATTTGGCGATTTTTGACATTGAATTTGTCGAAAAAGGTCAAAATAAATCTGACAACCCTGATTCATAAGCAACAACAGCTTCAAGCTAATTAAATATATGTACGTATTAGTGATGCTACGAATATCAATTTTTAATATTCGCGAATACGAATATCTGCGCCAATATTCGCCAAATGCGTGCGGTTCTAATTTGAAATTTAGCACCGCACGCTATATTTTAAATTTGATTTAAAAATTTCCCATTTGCGTCGATAAATAATTTAGAAAAAAACTAGCATACTACTAAACTAAATCATAATTAATTTTTTTTCAGAAGATTACTGCAAAAATTTGTTTCTTGATTAATTTTTAAATTTAAAATTTGTTTGTTTTTTACTCTACTAAAAGAAGATTTTATTTTGCGTTAAAGATAGAGTTTTTTTTATAAAGATTAGTACAAGTTATTATTTTTCTCTGATTTTTTTAATGTAATTTTTTTAAACTTGTTTTTTTTTTTGTGTATTCTCAAGATATTTGCGAATTATTCGCTTGAATTTGGCAAATCCGAATGTCATAAAATAGCCGAATACTCAGCATTCCGAATACGGATATTCGTAACATCACTAGTATTTATGTATATTGTTTTTTAAGAAAACTCAAGAAACTATTTTTTTTTTTTTTGTTGTAAAGTATGTCATCACTAAACAGCATTATGACTGTTCTTGTTTGTTTTTTTTTTTATTATTGTAGTTGTTAAAATAAATATACAACATACGAACGATAAGATGTATTTTGAGGTTTTAAAGAGGGAATAATACAAAAAGGAAAATGGGTGAACAATTTTATTAAATAATTTATATTTCCTTTAGTTCTAGAAATCGGATATGAATGCATTTAAAATGAAAATAATTTTTATAGTAAAATGTGTGAACCTTAAGGTTTACTATAATTTGCATGAGCTGTCAAAAATTAACAAAAGGCCTTACAAAAAACAAAAAAAACATTTGATTCCGTACTGAATGTGCGAATAAAAGTGTTTATTGAATTATATACAGTCAGCGTCAAAAGAAAGTATACACCGAACAGTTCAACATTTATAAGTCCGTAGATGTTAAAAGGTGGAGAGTACAAAAAAACTGTTTATACCCATATCACAATAGTGGAGAGGGTATTATGCATTTGTGCTGATGTGTGTAACGCCTTAAAATAGTGGTCCTAGACCCACCTTAAAGTATACCGATCTACTCACAATCACTTTTTGAGGCGAACTAACTATGTCCGTCCGGCTGGCTGGCAGGCTGTCCATGTAACCTTGTGTGCAAAGTACAGGTCGCAATTTTGGAGATAATTAATTAAAACATACATAGAACCATATCTATATGGACACAAAATGTACACATTTTTAAAAAAATCGGACCACGAGGGGAGATAGGGGCAATTTCTGCCTCTCAACCCGATTTTAATGAAATTTAAAACATAGATAGATCCATATCTATAGGGACACATTAGCTATGCAGTTTTTAAAAAATAGGACCACAAGGGGAGGCAGGGGGCAGTTACTGCCTCTCCCAAACTATCAAACCGATTTTCATGAAGTTTATAAACATAGATAAATCCTTATTTACATGGACACATAAGCATGATGTGTTTTTAATACTGTGGTGTAGGGTATCATATGGTCGGGCTTGACCGACTATACTTTCTTACTTGTTTTATGTTTTTGAAGTGTACTCAGTACTTGTTTATTTTAATAAAAAAAATTTGTTATTTATTTCATCTTCACTATTAAAATTAACATTAATCTCAGAAAACGCCTTATATTACGTATAAAAAAAAGTGTACAATTTCATATTATTTCCATGTTCCTGCGTCATAAAGGTAATTTGACCCATAGTTTTTTGTTTTTTTCTTCTTACAATCATATTACGGATGTTTAATTATCTTTTCTATCTATACTGATCAATTAAAAGCCAAGTTAACTTTAGTTTGTAAATAATAGTCAACATGGGAAAGCAGACTACAGTAGAAACTCGTAATTTAGTGGTAAAATTGGCATCTGAAGGCAAAGCTTTGAGAGAAATTAACAGTACTATTGGCAGATGTCATAATAATATGAAAAAAAATATAAGGTAAGTACAAAAATTTGAAAAATGTTAAAGACCTTCCACCCTCTAGCAGACCTAAAACTTTGTCCGACGTGGAGAAGAGGACAATAGTGCGAAGAGTAAAAGCTAATCCCTGGCGCAGTACAGTAAAAATCGCAGAGGAACGAGCAATAACATAAGGAGCAAGTGTTAGCGACAGTACTGTTCGCCAAGCACTACATGAAGATGGGATATATCGTAGTGTTCCCAGAAAAAAGCCACTTGTATCTGTAAAAATCAAATAAAACGTCTGGAATATGCGAAAACGCATAAAAACAAAGATTAATAAATATTTTTTGTACCATAAAGAAGAAATATTTTTGTTGTGTCGATTTTTCGCATATATTTTTCTGGGAACACTACGATATATCCCATGTTCATGTAGTGCTTGGCGAACAGTACTGTCGCTAACACTTGCTCCTAATGTTATTGCTCGTTCCTCTGTGATTTTTACTGTACTGCGCCAGGGATTAGCCTTTACTCTTCGCACTATTGTCCTCTTCTCCTCGTCGGACAAAGTTTTAGGTCTGCTAGAGGGTGGAAGGTCTTTAACATTTTTCACATTTTTGTACTTACCTTATATATGTTTTCATATTATTATGACATCTGACAATAGTACTGCTAATTTCTCTCAAAGATTTGCCTTCAGTTGCCAATTTTACCACTAAATTACGAGTTTCTACTGTAGTCTGCTTTCCCATGTTGATTATTATTTACAAACTAAAGTTAACTTGGCTTTTAATTGATCAGTATAGACAGTAAAGATAATTAAACATCCGTAATATGATTGTAAGAAAAAAAAAAACAAAAAACTAGGGGTCAAATTACCTTTATGACGCAGGAACATGGAAATAATATGAAATTGTACACTTTTTTTTACGCGTAAAATAAGGCGTTTTCTGAGATTAATGTTAATTTTAATAATGAAGAAGAAATAAATGACAAATTTTTTTATTAAAATAAACAAGTACTGAATACACTTCAAAAACATAAAATCAGATTTTTTGTACTCTCCCCTTTTAACATCTAAGGACTTATAAATGTTGAACTGTTCGGTGTACACTTTCTTTTGAGGCTGACTGTACATACATAAATATGTACTATATATTTTATATAGAATTATTTCGAAATGTAGATGTTATATGGAACATTGAAAGATTTCGCGCTTTAGCCTTCCAAGAAGCTGCTGTGCAATAAATAAATCTAAAGGGTTTCCAACAAAATATTAATTTTTATCGTATTTTTAAATGAATTAAGCTAATTTGGTTCAGAATTTTATTTACGTTAAAGCAAAAAGGAATTTCTCCTTATTAACCTCCAGGTAAAAAAATGTGAAATATTTAATTTGTGTTTATATTACACTAATGGCCGTTTTCTCATTACACGATTATCTCTTTTCCCAACGAAAAAATGCAAATTAAAGAAATTTGGTTTTCTCAATGTCTAATTTGCTTATATTCTGGCGCAAAGCTAACCAGCACTCATCTGCCAATTAGTTATTTTCTTTTTATTTGCCGTACAGATAAATTCAATCAGCTGACTCCCAGCTTAAACATGTATTTTGAGAGGTGTTGCCAGCTGAGAAACCCAATATCGTTAACGGACAGTTTATCGCTCTAATAAATTTTTGTTGACATTAAGTAACAGCCAGTTTATCGATACATTGAAAAAAATGGCCATAAATATTTTTGTTATTGTATTCTAATTTTTTGGCTTATGTGGCGCCTAAAATTTGATGTCGGATTAAAAAAATCACCAAATGCAAAAATGAAGCCACTGTCAAGTCATTTAGTTATTTATTTCAGGATATTTGTTGAATGCGATCTCATTAATTAAAAATCTAGCGCAGATATCACCATTAATAATGTTCAAAATACACAGTCGAGCTGTGTATGAAGGCAAGGCTAGTGGGTTGAAATGTTATCCTCGAACACTGTACCGATTCGATTGAATTAGAATACGTTTGGTAAATGAGGTCCCAAATAATCGATCCATATTCAAGAATCATCCTAACAAGTGGCATATACATATAAGATTTTTGTAATATACGGGTCATCAAACTCTTTTTCCTAGTATTTAATATATCCAAGTGTTTCTCTAGCTTTATTTATCATAAACGTTGTATGCGAATTAAAGATCTGATTAGGGTCAAGTAGTATTCCAAGATCAAGGAAGTTTTTAACTTTATCAACTTGAATACCTCCTAGGAAGTAATTAACTGTAGCTGTGTTATTTTTTTAAAAACGCATTAGTTTACACTTCTTTAAATAAGCTCCATTAAGTTTGCTACATACCATTCATAAAAACATTTTAGATCATTTTGAAGACGATGATGATCTAACGCATCGTTGTTGGTTAAATTTTTACGTCGTCAGCAACAACAATAGAGGTCTAACAACGATATGCGATATGAGGTCGGATTTTAAATGGCAGCGCTATATATAAAAAACAAAAAGGACTGTTTTTCATGTTTTAGAAACTTCATCAATATATATTTAATTCTATGGGGTGACTGCACAAGATTTTTTTTGTATGGAGGTCGTCCGGTCTAATGTATTATATGTCAATAATTATCCTGAGCACTTGCCATATGACCCAATCTCAGGGTGCACCTTAGCTACTGGGTGGCAAATTTGCATTTACTTTACTCCCGCGTGTGTGCTCGGCTAGAATACACACAGGAGCAAGAGCAAATTCCCTTGAGAAAATCACTATTTGTCAATAAGCATCATTCTGAGAAAAATACATTCTGTGAGACTTTTCACATTCTTTATCCCTTGGGCTTTCGATTCGTCGTCACTGATCAAAGACTTGTCCACCATCCAACCCTACTAACACCCAGCAGCAACTCTTCCTCGGTCCCTCAACCTTCGATCTTCACAAAATTCCGGCCGTCACCTATTCGGAAGCCCGTCGAACCAATATCTACCCTTCATCTTTTCATCACAACCGGTCTTCACTCACTCACACACTCCACCAACTGTCATGGGAAAACCGACAGTCATGACACTACTCTCTACTTAGACGGAATCCCAAGAAAAAAACCCGGCCGTAAAAGCAATGTTTTAGTGAGACATTTCGAGTGACATTCAACGTCCATAAGTGCAATTTTCTACAGAAATGATTCCAATTGCACATTACTTTCAGCTACTTACCTATGACTTAACAGTATAAAAGTTCATACTAGGATTTCTTTTTAATATTCCTTTAACAAGCCTGCAAGGATCAATAAATACTAAATATTCTTTTCTCTTTTATTTATTACTTCAGATCCAACGCTGTATAGTTTGTTAATTTGAGTGCCTCGGTAGGCTAGCTGGTACTAAGCGTGTCTATCAGCGCCGGGGTTGCGGGTTCGATTCCCGCCAGAGACTCTGTTTTCTTCCTTCAGAGCTTCGCGGGGATTAGCTTATGGAATTTAAAAAAAAATCCCATTTCCCTTTATCCCGCAAATTTTTTTTTTCTGTTGATCCTTTTGTTTGTTGTGTAATGGTGGATTTTCTTTAGTTTCTTACTAAATTGCTAATTTTTTTTTTGCAAAAGGTTATTACTCCAAATTCTTTTAGAGTTCGTAGATCTGAATAGTACGTAGAATGTATGTATATTTAGGAATTAGTGTGCGTTCTTTTTTTTCACAAATATTTTGCAAATGTTATTCTCCATATTCAAGGTCATTACCACTTCTTTGTGTGTGATATGTTTTTTTGTATTTTATTAATTCTCGTTCTCACATTCCTGCTCTTTTTCTTTGCTCTTCTGTCCTTGTTATTCACTTTAAAAGAGTGCTACAATGTTGCACTGCTACATATTGCGTTATTCCTTTTATTTTCATTTATGATAAATCCTAAATTATCTACATACATATGTATGTACATAGTAGACTAAAGTTATGATAAAATAAATAATAATATAAATTATTATCTTCCAAATATTTGCAGTGCTTATGAAAGATAGTAAATAGTATAAAATTATTGACACGCTGTTGAAATTATACTACTATCTTTAATACATAAATTTAAATAATGTGAGCCTAGTATTCGTAGGAATACCTACATATACCTACATACATACGTATGTATGTATGTCAGGACATTATAGTTTGCACATGTTTACGTACATGCATACATACATATGCATTGTAAAAACTGTATAAACTATCTAATGCTTAGGAAACTTATGTATGTATTAGAAGCAAAACTGCCCTGCAGGAAATGTCACTAGTGAATCTGTACTGATACACTATTGACACAGTCACCAGTACTAGTGACTTATTATACCCCAGGCAATGTTGTTTACAATAGACATTTAACATGTGCGTGTCATTGGAAATCTACTACTGACGTTGGTACTACTGACTAGGTACTGACTAGGTAGTTCCTTTGCGAACATATGTAGACATTGGAACCAGAGAATCGCTAGCACATTTTAGTAAAAGTAGTCTTCACTTTCTGTAATAAGAATACGAAATCATAACAATCTTTTTTTAATTTTTCTTCAACTTTTATATGAATTGTACTTCTCAGTTGTTATTGATAAAATATTTTTCGTATTTAAGCCAAATATAGTGGCAAATGTAATGTAGTGTAGACACTTCGTTGACAATGTCACCAATATAGTCGACAAAACTGGTGACTTGGAGACACTTGCATCCAGGTTTCCTTCAGGGTGATTACTCATTTTTTCTTTAATTGTAAATTTACGAAGCTTCTGTTGTTTTCCGAATGTCATTCTCCCACATAAGCATGATTCCGCTATTAAAAAAATGTGATAATTTCCATAAGTTGTAAATCAATAACACATTAAAAAGGGATTTAAGAACACATGACTAAAACTTAAGTAACCGGATTAGAAACCTCTATTTAAAATTTAAGGATTTCATATGTTCCCCCTCTACAATCGTTACTGGCTACTTTTAATTTTTTCGGCGCGTCAACTTTACATGCTAAAATTTTAGTTTCAGTGAAAAAAATGAACCACAAACAATAAATACACAAAAGAAAAATACCAAAACAATTATATTTGGTAGTTTTGAAGACAAGTTTAATAACCTTTGCTACTCGAACGTTTACATATTAAATTTTTTTCAAATCTTTGTTTAACAAAACAAATTTTGAACTTAGTCACAAAGGAATCGGAAGAATTGTGCTTAGTTTCCTACTATCGTTTGTGCGCTATGTTAACTAAACAATAAATGGAATATTCATTTACTTACACTTGGTAGTCATTTGGTTTTTAAAAATATGTAAATATTAATTTTGTGTCAGTTTCACCTAATTATGTTTATACGTATGCAAATACCTATGTAGGTATGTATATCTCAAGTGGAAAGTCGCTTTTGTTGAACTTTAAGTGTTGCAATACATACCATTCATAGCACATTCATAAGGTGAACTCGTCGCTCTCTTTATTTTTTGTACTTACAGAAATTTTCAAAGTGTCAAAAATGTTTCCATAACATAAAGAAAATTAAACACACACATTAAAATTTGTTGGCTCATTCTGGCGAAATAGAAACAACTTTTGAGAATTTGGAATTTGGATGCACCTTTCTCTCTCTAATGCACCTACCTTATGGCACCGTTTATTAAATTTTTAGAAGCAAAGTAAACTGAAATCTTTTTAAAATTTTGGATTTTTAAAATGTATACATATAAAGGGTAATCACAACGGTCATTGTGGTAATTGATCTTGAGCATACCACTTTTATTTTTTGTGCAAATCTGGCAGCGCTATAAAAAACTGCATTTGTTTACAATTATACATTAGCAAATTGAAATAAATTTTTTCTTTTTTAATTATTTAAATTTATTTCTCTATTTAATATTAAAACCCGCGAAAATGTTAAATTTAGAAGTTTCCTTAAAAAACAATATGGCGTTTAATATGTCAAATGTTATTGTTTTAATTTGTTTGCAACTGAGCAAATAGGCTCTACTAATTTTGCTCGTGGTTTTTTTTAGTGCAAACGAAGTAAAATAGAGCAAATTCCAAATACGTACATTTTGTTGTTGTGTTGTGCAAATGTATGTATTTTTGCAAGCATGCAATTTTAATTATGTCCTAAAGATCATAAAAATATGCCCTAAAAACAAAAATGGCTTGCTATTTTTGAAAACAAAAGACTAAAAAAAATGTTTGAGGATGTTCGAGAAAGCTTAGATTCACACAAGAGTTACTTGTAGTAAATTTTTTTTTTTTTAAACAGATTGATATTGATAGCAACGCATCTTGCACTAAATTTAAATATTTTTACAGTAACCGTTCTACAGATATGGGCAAATCCTGCGTGACGAACGCTACATTCGCACGCGTTTTCTGATTGAAATATAAAATTTGTTTGGTATTTCAAAAGAGATAGCTTCAACTTATTTATAGTATTTAGTGACATTAATATGTACTTACGAATGGCATACATCATAATTTCTTAGCAAGTATTTGTTGCGAAATAATTGATCGCAAAGTTTTGTGACGCACGCTACAAAAAGTGAAAGTACAAAATCTAATTCCTAAAAGAAAGATGACTATAAGAGAATTCTAAACGCACTTATTCGCAGCCAAACAATTTTGCGATTTTTTGACAAAAGCCGTGCCCACTTTGTGACGCACGCTACACAACGCACGCTACAGTTTTTCCAGTAGTATTTTATTATTATATTTTATTTATTTTAACAAAACAAATTATATTTTTATGAATTGCATTTCTTAAACTAATTTCTTAACTAATGAATATCAACTTTTTTTTAACGAAATTTATATTTTAATAAGTCTGCTGTAAGTGCTATTTTAAGCACAAAAATCACCTAAAATAATGCTAAATTCACGTATAATAACATTAAGAAATCAGCAGTGGGGTAGGATTTGGTAAAAATTATACATCTAGTCTCATATTCCATTAAAAAAAAAATTAATTTGAAAAATTTTTGGTTGGTGGACTGTTTCTGGGATTTGCCCATATACAGAAATTTCAAGTGTATTCGTATGGGAGAGCCATGCCTACTTTTACAATTTAACCTACTTTTTGAAAGATGCTTCGTATTATTATCTAAGCTACTTGTACAAAATTGAAATGCTTTCACCGTTACAGTACTCCAAACATCTTTATTGGCATTGTTTACTAAATACGAACAAAATAAGTTAAAATCAAGAAATTATTTTCAGATTTTTTTTGCTTTAAGAAACATTAGAAAATAGACTTCTTTCCGTGTATAATTCCATACAAGGCAAATTTAACAAGGTAAATGCTCTACATAAATATATGTTGGCTGTCCCTTTCTTTTGTATCTATACGTCAAATCCATTACTTTTTTATGTCAAATCCATATACACAACTACATACAGAAAAAGGCACAGCTAGATTCCTAGTGCTGTTAACTTTTGAAAATATACCTTGATTTCATAAAAAAATTTAATTTACATTAAAATTTAATAACCTACGTTCTGTTTCAGAGAAATTTTTCTTTAAAAGTTTTAATATTTAATAGGTAATTTCAATTTTTGATGAATGCTTAAAAAATTATTAACGTCTTTTTCAACTTACGCCCATTTTTAATCTTTAAATATTATAAATAATGCAAATTAAAGGCCCCTATTATGGTTTACAACTCAACTCAGTTGAGTTATAATTTCTTATGTGTAGTTTATAGAACATGAGCGCCTTACTCGTCCGTTCAACTTACATTTAAAACAAAAACAAAATTTGCAAATTACCGTCAACGTTACTCTCTTAGGCCCGTTTTCACAACTTACCGATAGCTAAAAGTAGACTTTATCCGGCCTTATAAAAAGTGTTCCATTATTAAAACTTAACTTTAAACTAAAGTGAGCGATAAAGTAAATTAAGGTTCATCCTACCAAAAAAAAACACCAACAACAAACAGTGAGTTCTTTTCTTACAATACCGACTACAATTGGTTAATTTTTTGTCAGCTCCAATTGTTGTTGTAAGGGGAAAACAAAAAGAAAAACGCATTACTTTTTTCATTGTTGCCAGCTCAGTTTTTTGCACTGCCACTTGCATATTTGTTATCAAAGGTTTTCTTGGGAGTCAACAAATTTCATTAATAAGATTTGGTTTTAATGTGCTAAATTCCCAATTCTTACTATACTATTGGTGGGATAAGCAACAATAAATTTCAGTGTATCAATAGTAAGAATTGGGAATTTAGCACATTAAAACGAAATCTTATTAATGTAACTCTCTTACATTGCTCTTACATCAAATCAACCTAAATTATATGTACAACGCTGTCAAAATGCAAAGAGTCAGCCAGTGAAAGAATGTTGTAAGTTACTAACGAAGTTTTTTTGCAACGTGGAAAAAAAGTTTAAAATTACACCGCGATTGTAAATATGAAAGGTTTTTTCACAAAAAAAAATTATAAACTGTAAATTTGCATGAAATTTAAAATTAAAATTTTTTGATATTTAGGATAAACGTTTTTATTGATACATATTATTTTTGATAATCTAAACAAAATTAAAAAATAAATAATCCTGCCTTTTAAAAACGCTTTTTTGCTCTCCTAAAAAATAATATTTTTGTCACTTACAATTCGCGGCTGTGCTTCAATTGTATCACGATTTCCAACCCTGATGTATGTGTGGTGTGATTTTTAACTATTCACACTTTTGCCTTCATTCTTAAAGTTTTTTTAACTCTCCTCTTTGCTATAAAAAAGGTTTTAAAATTTAATTGATTTTAAAATATTGAATTACTTTTTGCGACTAATGATGTGAGTTTTATTTTTAATTTTTTTTTCTCTATTGCTTTACAGAATTTGCGGCAGATTTTTTTTGGAAATTTTATTTTAAATTAAAAAGGAATTAAGAGGTAAGTTTGTTTCTAAATATACATAGATAAACCATACACATATAAAGCGACTGTTAGACGGTCATACTTGGTATATTGAGAGAGAGAGTACTTATGTATATTCAAATCTTTTGATATCCAACATACCAAACTGAAATACAGGGTGAGTTCCAAAACATCAGTTGCAAAGCAACTCGCTTTTTTAAGTTCTTTCTACCAAGCAACCGTGAAAAATTTTACAATGTTATCTGTACCAAAGTTCACTAAAAACAATATCGATGCGTACACAATAATCAAACTAGATATAGTTAAACTCTATGATACTTTTTTGACTTTGACTGCAAAGTATTATGATGTTTAGGAACTCAGCCACACTTTTCACTATTAGACAAGTATGATTGTATGATGACATACCATTCTCACATACGAAGTATGACCGTCTAAAGCTGAAGGTCCACACCATGCGTTCATGCATAGATGCGTATGATAATTTTTGTGCATATTATGAGTTTCTAAATTCAAGTTACGTGCGTTTGTGAGCTGTTGTGAGAATATTTTTATTAAATAAAAACAATTTTGGCAAAAATGAAGAGTGTTATTGACATTAGGTCTGTCTGGGTACTTTTCCAGTAGCAAATACTCAGTAAATTTTTTTGGGAGTGTAAGACCAATATTACTCTATCGGCTGAAAAAATCTCAAAAAGTACGCAGACAGCATCCAGTGAAATTTTGCAAGAAAACAGCTGATCGGTGTGTAAACAATTGAAATAACAAAGCAAACGAATTTTAGCATATGTGTAAGCAAAATTGAATTCTCGAGGTAAATTAAAAAATTATTAATTAAAGTGAATCTTAAAAAGTGTTGTGAATTAAAAAGTTGTTTATTACACTGTTATTAATTCGGTAAATTCAATTTCTTCTTAGTTTTTAGTGTTATTTGTCGGGTTTTTTATAAAACTTCTTTTGCTTACATTGCCCAACATAGTGCCGGCTTACAATGGAAAAAAAGAATGAAATGCCCAATACAGTGCCCTCCAACAGCTTGACAATGGAGAAAAATAATTTGGATGTGAAGTGCTCGCCAGGAACACAATTCCAAATACTCGCCTCTTCAATTGCAAAGTTTGTCCCACAAAGTTCTGCTGGTTCTATCGGTTCTGCCATCACCACTCCACTTACGCCACGGTCGCACTGTATATTTGGACGTTTCTAGCATGAAGTAAAATGTTTTGTTTATTATAATTTATTATAAACGTTAAAAATCAACACAATTCTAACTACTTACCTCTGCCATTGTTAAATTTAAATTTTTATTTTCATTTCACAAAAAATATTTCATTCAAACAGCTGTTCAAACTATTTGCAAAATCTTGCAAGCGGAAATTTCTCCAGTAACATTTTGCAAGTTCTCTAACTTCCAACTGTCAAAAAATTCTCTTTTTGGCTCTCTCGCTGCAAGAGATTTGGAGTACGCAGACAACATTTTGCAAGATTTTGCAACATTTTTCGCAAAATATGTGTACGCAGACAGACCTATTTTAATAAAATTTATTTAAAAGAATTCAAAGAGGAGTTAGCTTATATTATAAAAATATTCGTGATTTTTCACGGTATAAATAAGGTTTCAATTCATGGCATTTGTAAAAAAAAAATGATAAACACAACAAAGATGACACTCGGAAGAATGTATTTTATTCTTTAAAGTTTATACAATGTTTATTACAAAAGCTTTTTCTCTTATTAAAACCCTTTTTTTATGCAAAAAAAAGTAAAAAGTAATCCACCACACAAACATATTTATCGATAACATTGAAAATAAAATATGATTTGTCATAAAGACCTGTTAGGCATGTTCAGGAACAGAAACTTATTGCTTATTTCCAATAATTGTTACTAGTAAGTGTCCACGTACTCGAAAAACTTGCAACGAGAGAGTGAAAAAGAGCATACAAAATTGATAGACTAATGGCCATTTTCTCATTAGGCGATTATCTTTTTTCCCAACGAAAAACTGCGCATTAAAGAAATTTGGTTTTCTCAATGTCTCATTTGTTTCGATTTTATCGCAAAGCTAACCGGCACTCATCTGCCAATTATTTCTTTTCCTTTCATTTGCCGTACAGATAAATTCAATCAGCTGACTCCCAACTTTAACATGCAATTTGAGTGGCGTTGCCAGCTCAAAACTTTGTTTTTTGTCGGTATATTGAGAAACCCAAAATCGTTAACGGACAGTTTATCGGTCCAATAAATTTATGTTGACATTAAGTAACAGACAGTTTGTCGATATATTGAGAAAATGGCCATAAAATTTTTAAAAATTTCTGATAGTAAAACTTTTACTAGCAAGAATTATTTTACCACCTGTTTAATTTTTTTGTTTACAAAACATTAATAATTTTTAAATTAAAAATAAAATATTTATTTTTCATAAGTTTAAAAACAATATTGCGCAAATATGTAGTTGCCTTCCGTACAAGCTCAATTTTTTATTTGGTAAAGTAATAGTTAATTATAACTGAACGTGGTGAAACCAGTGATGCCAACTTAGTGCTTTTGGCACTATTTATGGTGCTTTTTGATGCCTCAAAACGCCAAAATTCTATCCATAGTGCTAAACTAAGAAAAAGCACTAACTTGGTGCTTTTTCAATTTTTCGTTAGTGCCTTAAGTGCTTTTTACAATATTTATTTTTTTTGTACCATTTTTTTAAACTTCGATTATATAGGGGAAGATTTAGATGAGATTTGCTATTTGGGGTACAATTTTGGGAAGGCTTGTAAAGATTTTAAGATATCAAATGATAAAAAAAAGCGATAAAAGAAAGTTGCATTCGTTTTACCATAAACTTTATTTACGAGGTTAGAGCTAGGCTTCCTAGCAATTTGGCAATTTTACAAAACGTTTACTTTTTAGCGTTGACAACATATTTAGTAATCGTAATAAAACGATGTATTTGTTTGCGGTAAACATTGTTTTAAAGATGTAGACAAAGTTTCAAAAATAGAAAATGGCTTGGAAAATATTAGGAATTGTGAATGGCAAAATAAACAACAACGATTTTGAGTGATGTAGAAAAAACGTATTGAAAAGTTAAAAAACATGCAGTCGGAAACCATACAAAAGAACGCAAAGACTTTAAAAACAAAAAAGAGCCGTAACTTGGTATAAGCAAAGTGGTAATTATAAATAGATGACAGGAATGCTTTTATAACGAGCGTTGTGTAACCTGCCATTGTTCATGCGCTTTAGTTTTTAAACGCACGACACTCGTCCCCAAAAAACCGCGTGTTATGCACTTCTACCTCTAGTGCTATTGAAAAAAGGTTTGACTAAGTATCAGAATGCAAACATACATGTTTTTTCTATTTTACACCTTATGTGTGTTCTTTATTCAGAAACGTACATATGTTAAAATAATTGGATAATATCAAACTCCAATTGTTTTATTAAACTTTGCACGGTTTTAATTTAGATTTATTAAACTGCAAATTTTCGGTAATTGCAACTGGCCAGATTTTTTCGAGCTACGAAAATCGAGCTTGCACTTTATTACTGTTTTATGGCCAATTCAAAATCAGCTGATGATGATCCAAATGATTTGGTTGATATAATTTTTATTGAAGGTTATAATAATAAATTTAAAAATGTTTATATACAAATGTAATGTAATATTTATTATTTAATTTTAAATGAAAATGGTCACCCATCAACGCTGTCGCCTTTTTCTAAATTTTAGTGGTATATTATATTCAGTACAGCCGAATGCAACTTGTTTTGTGTTTAATTAAATTGTGAAAATGGCTTAGTGCTTTTTTACGCTTTTTTTTGTTCAAAATAGTGCTTTTTAGTGCTTTTTTTAAATTTTAAAGTTGGCATCACTGGGTGAAACTGGACGTAAACTTAATAAGTCCAAATATCATAAATTATTATTCATAATAAGTAAAAAATCAAAACTTCTTTAAAACAGTATTCGAAACACAAAAATAATACTGTTTTTATCAAACTCAACAAAAGATGAGAACATTTAATTCCCTTCGGTTTTTTAAAAAAATCCACAAACTTCATTGTGTTCGGTTCGGTTCAATAATGTTCGTCCCTTTTAGCTGGTAAAAAACAAAAATTGTTTACAAAAACAAAATACACATAAGAAAAAAAAAACAAAAAGCCAGCAAAATAATTTTACACAAACAAAACATACATATACACAATACACTAACAAGCGGTCAAGGCTAAAATTTTTTTGTTTGTTCATTTTTTTATCAATGTAAAAAAAGAAACATTATAGAACATTAAGATAAAATGTTTTTCTTCAGTATCACTAAAATTGTTCTGTTTTTTGACGAATAACAGAACATAATATAATGATCGTCTCATTCTTGAAAATAGTTACGAACGGTTAATCGTTCTTGGGTGTGTGACCCGAACGCTAAATAATGTACTGTTTATTTTCGAACACTGCTTTAAAATAATGTAATTTTTGGCACAAAACTTCAAATATCATAAATTATGATTCATAATAAGTAAAAAATCAAAACTTCTTTAAAATAATGAAATTTTTGGCACAAAATTCCCGAATAATGGAGGGCGATTTTACGAAGTTTTTTTCCGCTTTGACCAGAATTTGTAGAATTAATTATGATTACAATCTGTAGTGTAATGTAATGTACATATTTATAATTTTACATACAATTTGTGTTTAAGCTTGAAAAATCGTTTCCCTCCCTTCTAAAAATGTGTTGCCTACGTTCATTTAACCATTTAATAGAAATTATGTTCACACATACATACATATGTACATATTACATAACGTTTCATTATTATTATAAATTGGTATCTAATTAGTATGTTATATTAAATATTCTTACAAAACAAATAAAACTACTGACAATTTTAGTTTTTTGCTCAAATAAAAGTAAATAGAAACGTAAAAATGCTTAGTTTTATTTATATATGTCGATTTTTTTCTTTTAAAATGTGCAGAAATTTTTTTTATCTGGCAGCCCTGATTACAGCAACTGTTGTCTTTACTTGTATAAGTCATTGATCTGTCTTCGTGAAGAAAACTCATGCTTTATATTTTTTATTTTTAGAACATGTGTTCTTTAGGGTGGACTTTTATAATTTTGTCAATTTCTCTTTGTATGTACTTTTTTTTATTATATTTGGTGTCAAATATCCTACTTAATAACAGAGATTTGGTATACTTAAATTTTTGTTTGTTTTTGGGAACATGTCTAACTTAAATGTACAAACATACGCCCCTCATTAACTTCAAAAGTGTCATAACTAAAAAAACTCAATCTTTAGCTAGGTATACAGAAATATACGCATTATCATTATTTTTGGTGTCAAAAACTATTTCTGAATCGTGCCGTTATTCACGTTTTTTTTTTTAAATTATAACAACGACACATCTCAGTTTTGCAAGGGTCGTCATTAGGTTAAGACCGTAGGTTTTTTAGAATAACTTACGTGTCGTTCATTTGCTGCAACAACGTCATACGTCAAAAATTTTGAATTAATGGGGCTTATTCAGAAGACATAACTAAATAACTTATAACACAGAAACTAAATATAGTTCATAGATACATACATAGTTATAGATTATATTCACAATTCATAACTTGCGTACCAACTGCTATCAGCTGATAGAAGAAATGCAACCATGCATATTGTCAATGTCGATAATATTTTGAACGATAGGTAGGTATGTACTGTAATTAATTAAAAAGCTTACGAAACTATTAAAAAAACAGTTATTCGGGCCTGTTCTGAAAATCACGTGAGATCACACGTGTGGTTTTGTGGCGTTCTGGAAGTCATATCGTTTTTGTGTTTCTCGATGTGCTTTCGGCAATTAAAGATCACACCAAAGCACACAAAAACGGGACACTTAAATATCACACTTGTGATTTTAGTAGGCACATGTGATTTGAGTAAAAGTGATTTTAAGAACAGGCCTGAATTTTCTTCTAAAAGTAATTTTCTTGTTATAGTTTGTATATATGTACATATCAGAGCTGTAAATGAATCATTCATTTTTGATTTTAATTCATTACGAATAAGCTAAATTTTGAATCAATTCTTTTCACTCAAAAAATGTATTGAATGAAATTTGAGTCAATTCAAATAAATAACGCAGAAATGAATTTCAATTCGTTTTCCAATTCAAATGAATTTGTAAAATGAATTGCAATTTGTTTCCAATTCAAATGTATTTGTTTAAGTGAATTGCAATTCATTTTACAGATTCATTTGAATTTAATTGATTTTGAAGTTATTCAAATGAATTAGAAAAATGGATTGCTATTCAAATGAATGAAATCAAAAATGAGTTGCAATCAATCAAATTCAAGAGCAGATCTTGGGAGAATTACTAAAATTTACTATTTTTTATTGCAGTTTAAAGTCTCTATACCAAAGTAAACAAATTTTCCAATTGTAGTGAAAGTTTTAAGAATTTCGAGTAAACGATCACAGCTTTGCCAGCAAAAAATGTTGTTTAGATTCAAAATTCCTAAAATCTTTTAAAATTCGATTCAAAAATTTAAAAAAATAGAAATTTTGCACAATACGAGATTATTTAAACAATTTATTTAAACAAAAAATTACTGATTTTACACTTTTTCATAAAAATAAAAATTTAAGTTTCTTTTAGCAAATGAACAAAATGTTTCCATATTGATAGGATTTTCGCCTTTACCTTATAATTTAATTCCTATTCTGCCGCTACCTGACAATTCCATTCCAATACAAAATCAATTCAAATTACAATCAATTAAATTCAAATGATTTAGAAATGAATTGCTAATTCTTTTTTCTAATTCATTTTGAATAATTCAAAATCAATGCAATTCAAATGAATTGAATTTCACTTTAACAAATTCATTTGAATTGGACACGAATTGCAATTCATTTTACAAATTCATTGAAATTAATTTCTGTCTAATTCATTCTCAAATTAATTCAATTATTAATTTTTTTTTTTTGTTAAAGTAAAATTAATATTTTTATATAAAAAAGACCTCAAGCTTAAACAAATTAATATACATTTTAATAATAAAGTCGAATAAGAAAGAATTTATATCAATAAAAATAATTTTTGCAAGATAGCCCCAGTTTTTACACTGCACCTTCTTGCTTGATTTTTTTCAAATTATGAGTTAACATAAATACGTTTTCCCATGCCTTTAACTAGCTGAGCAATAAGCAATATTGCTTTGTTATTCTGCCGACGTTATTGCCAACTGGCTGAGATATTTAGCTTTAGTGTAGACCTAGGGTTAATCAGCATTTTTGTTTTTGTTCAATTGAAACTCTGTATGTGTGGCTTGTTTTCCCTTTTTCGTTGCAGGCAAATGTGTTGAAAATAGAATTCAACGGTTAGTTACGGCTTATTACTTATCGAGGGTTTTTTTTCAAATAGTGCTATCTACAAATTTTTCAAAAATGTGTTTTTTTATAGAAACGAGTTCCCTAACTGAAGGGTCATCTGTCATTTAAATTTGGAAAAAAAAATTTCCCAAAACCTTTTTTTTTATAAATATTATTTGTGCTATCTAACACACACGTTTTTTTTTCTTTGTAAAAATGTGCTATCTACATAAAAAATATTTCTTCATATAATAAAATTATAAAAATGGTTATTACAAAGTAGACATATTATACATCAAAGGGTTGGGAATTGTGTCTAGATTTCATAAACTAATGTAATTTTAAAATTCGTTGCAGAAATTTTGCAAAATAACTGCAAAAAATTAGCTTATGAGTTTTTGTAAACAACATAAATTTTAATTTATGCAATAAAATCTTTGTTAGCTTATATTATTTAATGGAATTTTACAAGTAAATACATTTTTAAATTCTTAATACAAACCAGTTCAAAATTTTATTAAACTTACAAAACGAATCCCACAATTCCCAAAAAATGGCCGAAAATTAGTGTTGTTTAGAAATATAATGGCTACCAAGCACGGGTCTTAGTATTCGTAGCACAATTATTATAAACATATCAGGGTGCAAATTATGGCAGTCGTGATCGAATACTTTTTCGATTCGAAAGCAATTCCATTTCTAATTCTTTCTGTCCATACTGAACGGATCGAAATTATTTTTTTGGTGTTGTAAAGCATGTATTTGAGTTTTTAAACACTGAAAAAATAATACCGATTCGTTCAGTATTGACTGAAATAAAATTGCTTTCGAATCGAAAAAGTATTTGATCACGACTGCCATGATTTGCCTCCTGGTCATACAAACTCAAACGAGTCGCCGAAATTTGGACTGTACGAAAGGACCACCTCAGACGAAGTCATGGCCAACATTTACATAATACATATAATACAAATAAAACTGTTAAGCGAATTTATTTGTTTAATGTCTTTAGTTTTTCTTAAAACTTTGGATGAAATTTCCTGATGATCTGGCCTAGGCAACCAGTGAAATGCGCATAGGAATAGCTTATCCCATCAACAATAAATTTCAGTGTTTTTATTAAAAATTTAAATTGGGAATAAAGCACGACAAAAAAAAATCTTGTTGATAATTCACAAAAAAATATTTCAAACAAATTATGATAAATTTGAGTCTTATATTTCCAAAATACTAGACCAATTATAAATTATGAAGAACTCGGCAAGCGCGTTTTACTAAAAAATTATTTTTAGCATTCAGCTAAACTTAAGAACTAAGGATCTTTTTAGTTTTTGTTGTACCCGAGATGTCCTAATTTGGGAACCTATATCACCTCTCCTGCTAAGTCTATAGACCTCAATTTATTATTTATTGGTTTTCAATAAACGTAAGTGTAAAATTTTAACTTAATTGAGTTATTTTAACATGATTACGCGTTTCTTTAAATTTTCCTAATTATTTTAATAAAAATTCGTGTAACTTTAACTAAAATCTCAAATAGTTTTCATTACAGATCATTTTCATTTTTGTTCAAATAGTGCTATCTGCTTATTTCAATGTTCAAATCGATAAAATTTTAATTTGTAAATAGTGCTATCGGACATATAAGCGCTAATATCTGGAATAAAGAAAAAAATTAACATGTGTATGATTAAGACGTTGTTTTCTAAAAACATTGTAAAATAAAGTTTAGTTATACTCTTAGAGTTATCGAAAAAATCAGTTTTTTCACTCTCCTGTAAAACTGCGATTTTGCTGATAGCACTATTTGAAAAATAACCCTCGTTATATTAGTTTGTTGTGGTATAAACAAATTTTAATTTTTTGTTTAAAGCTAGAAAATTTGTTTTAATTTATGATATCTTTAAAAAGTTATGTATTTTTAAGCAGTATTCGAAAATGAACATTAAATACACTGCTTTACAAATTTTTAATTTGGAAAATTACCAAGAACGCCACGTGCCTAGATAAGTTAACTTTGACCTCCTGAACACGAAAAACGCTGTAATTTTTTTTTCATTAGTTAAGTTTTTAAGATAACGGTACTTTTGTGTTTTTCGGTGTATGGTCCCACTCAAACCCTTGTGGAGCCCAACCGAAAAGTCCGATCGAGATAAATGGCATATCGTTGGAAAGGCAACTGAATGCCTTTTCCGTCGATATGCTAAAATCTGATAAGAATTGGCTGAGTTATGGCATCTCAAAGTTCGCAATTTGCCTATTTTTTACGTTTTTTTCAAAATTTTTCATTTTTATTTCGTTTTTTTTCTACGTTATAGTAAATATCTGGAATGTTTTATTTTTTAACCAAATAGTTTATTTTGTTACCAACATTTTTACCAACAAGTTTTTATTAAGGATTTTGTGGAACGAAAATATTTTCATCCCATATAAAATTCCGCCTTTTTTTTAACCATCAGTTTTAACGTATTTAAAAAAAACGGAATTTTATATGAGATGAAAAATATTTTCGTTCCACAAAATCCTTAATAAAAACTTTATTTTTCATCCGATTTTTTTCAAATTGCGCTTAAAATATTGGTAACAAAATAAACTATTTGGTTAAAAAATAAAACATATTTTAGCATATCGACGGAAAAGGCATTCAGTTGCCTTTCCAACGATATGCCATTTATCTCGATCGGACTTTTCGGTTGGGCTCCACAAGGGTTTGAGTGGGACCATACACCGAAAAACACAAAAGTACCGTTATCTAAAAAACTTAACTAATGAAAAAAAAATTACAGCGTTTTTCGTGTTCAGGAGGTCAAAGTTAACTTATCTAGGCACGTGGCGTTCTTGGTAATTTTTGGCTGTAAACCAGTGATATCGTTCCTTAGTGTTTGGTTCGGTAGATTTGTGGAAAACACAAACGCTAATAGTGTTTGTGTAGTAAATCATTAAATAAATAACGTTCCTCTGTTCGTGATCTTCGAACACAAAAATAATACTGTACTTATCAATCCCAACAAAAAAAAAAAAAAAAAAAAAAATAGAACAATTAAATGCCTCGGTTCTAAAAACTTTGTTTTTGTTTAAAATGTATTTGTGCAAAAGAAAGAATTCTTTCGACGTCGTGAAATTGGCAGTTAGTTTTTTACTTTTTCGAGCAAAATCATGCATTATGACACTGTAAATTAAATTTTTAAATTAGGGTGCTGCAAAAGTGTGTTTAGCGAATGCGAATAACCAAACAATTTTTTGATACCCAGGTCAGGAAAAATCACATAAAAGTTGATTCATATAGGCCTATTAGCTTATTGTCGAAAATTTCAAAGCTTTTGAGAGAAAATTAATTTTTAAATTAACCCCAATACTGGGTGAAAGTACACGGATTCCAATTCATCAATTGAGATTCAGAAAAACACAGCACAACCCAACAAACTCATAGACTACTAAACGTCATTAAAAAACCGATTAAGTGTTTCGGCAGCTTTTGATAAAGTTTGGCATGAAGGCTTAATACATAAACTGCGGCTTAGGAAGGAAAATTTTTAAGTTCTCCTCAACCGAATAGTGATGGTATCCCACAAAGAAGCAATCTACATAAAAACATGTGTTTATGAATTATGTTTTATTTATTAATTTCAACTTAAAATATTATCTTCACAATAACAATACAAACTTAAATAAGTTAAACGCCAAATACAGTTGTCAAATGCTTGTCATGCTGGCAAATTTGCTCGTGTACGTGTGCTGGATGCAATATTAACCATCATATATAAATTTTTTTGATATTTCATCCAGCATCGTCTGTGTCACACATAGAAACACATTTTCACTAATGAGTATTGATGAATACATTAATAAGTATATTTGGCCTTTCAGAAAGCTGATCGAATGTTTTTATAATTAAACATTTGTATTTCAAACTGTCAAACACCACACCTAAAAATTTCATATAAATGTTGTAGAACTTATGTAACTTTCTATGATTTTAACAAACCAATAACTGTCTTGCAACCATAGATCATCAAGTTAACAAACAATTTTTTCATTAGCACAAGTGGTTAAACTTTTAATTTTTTTCTATTTGAAAAATTATATTCTTTTTAAATACCGAGACGACCTTTATAATGCCGGTATTAAGAAAAAAGATATACGTATACCGGTATTTTAAGCAAAAAACTAATTTCGGTATCGGTATCAATATCGGTATTAATTTTAAACAGGGGTCTAATCACCGCATACGATATCGAGCAAAATTGATCGAAATTATTTATTTTGGTATCACGAAACTCGATATCGAATGAAAATTAAGGAATTTAAAATAAAAGCATTCGTTATCGAGTAACTCGACATTACATTTATCGAGTTTTCATTCGATACGATAGTATCGAATGCGGTGATTAGACCCCAGTATTTAAATAGTGTTGGTACCGGTAGACACCCTATCGAAAACCGCTATGAAGCATCTCGAAACCTACTGTACCATATATTTTAATTGGAAATATTGTTAAAACAATAGAAAATTAAGGTCAACAAACAAAAATGTGTACATATAACATTTAATTTCCGAAGAGAACCATGCTCTTCCATTAAAATCAATAGTCAAATACTCGTAATACCGCAAGATTTGAGTGTAAAATATCTCGGTGTACATCTAAATCGAAATTTAACATGGAAGGCATACAGAGACAAAACTGACTGAAATTTATTTAACTTAAAGCAATTCAAATAAAAGGTGCATTGGAAGAAATTCCGGTCTTTAAACAAAATTCTTTGAATTGGCTGAGTTATGGCATCTCAAAGTTCGCAATTTGCCTATTTTTTACGTTTTTTTCAAAATTTTTCATTTTTATTTCGTTTTTTTTCTACGTTATAGTAAATATTTGGAATGTTTTATTTTTTAACCAAATAGTTTATTTTGTTACCAACATTTTAAGCGCAATTTGAAAAAAATCGGATGAAAAATAAAGTTTTTATTAAGGATTTTGTGGAACGAAAATATTTTCATCCCATATAAAATTCCGCCTTTTTTTTAACCATCAGTTTTAACGTATTTAAAAAAAACGGAATTTTATATGAGATGAAAAATATTTTCGTTCCACAAAATCCTTAATAAAAACTTTATTTTTCATCCGATTTTTTTCAAATTGCGCTTAAAATATTGGTAACAAAATAAACTATTTGGTTAAAAAATAAAACATATTTTAGCATATCGACGGAAAAGGCATTCAGTTGCCTTTCCAACGATATGCCATTTATCTCGATCGGACTTTTCGGTTGGGCTCCACAAGGGTTTGAGTGGGACCATACACCGAAAAACACAAAAGTACCGTTATCTAAAAAACTTAACTAATGAAAAAAAAATTACAGCGTTTTTCGTGTTCAGGAGGTCAAAGTTAACTTATCTAGGCACGTGGCGTTCTTGGTAATTTTTGGCTGTAAACCAGTGATATCGTTCCTTAGTGTTTGGTTCGGTAGATTTGTGGAAAACACAAACGCTAATAGTGTTTGTGTAGTAAATCATTAAATAAATAACGTTCCTCTGTTCGTGATCTTCGAACACAAAAATAATACTGTACTTATCAATCCCAACAAAAAAAAAAAAAAAAAAAAAAAAATAGAACAATTAAATGCCTCGGTTCTAAAAACTTTGTTTTTGTTTAAAATGTATTTGTGCAAAAGAAAGAATTCTTTCGACGTCGTGAAATTGGCAGTTAGTTTTTTACTTTTTCGAGCAAAATCATGCATTATGACACTGTAAATTAAATTTTTAAATTAGGGTGCTGCAAAAGTGTGTTTAGCGAATGCGAATAACCAAACAATTTTTTGATACCCAGGTCAGGAAAAATCACATAAAAGTTGATTCATATAGGCCTATTAGCTTATTGTCGAAAATTTCAAAGCTTTTGAGAGAAAATTAATTTTTAAATTAACCCCAATACTGGGTGAAAGTACACGGATTCCAATTCATCAATTGAGATTCAGAAAAACACAGCACAACCCAACAAACTCATAGACTACTAAACGTCATTAAAAAACCGATTAAGTGTTTCGGCAGCTTTTGATAAAGTTTGGCATGAAGGCTTAATACATAAACTGCGGCTTAGGAAGGAAAATTTTTAAGTTCTCCTCAACCGAATAGTGATGGTATCCCACAAAGAAGCAATCTACATAAAAACATGTGTTTATGAATTATGTTTTATTTATTAATTTCAACTTAAAATATTATCTTCACAATAACAATACAAACTTAAATAAGTTAAACGCCAAATACAGTTGTCAAATGCTTGTCATGCTGGCAAATTTGCTCGTGTACGTGTGCTGGATGCAATATTAACCATCATATATAAATTTTTTTGATATTTCATCCAGCATCGTCTGTGTCACACATAGAAACACATTTTCACTAATGAGTATTGATGAATACATTAATAAGTATATTTGGCCTTTCAGAAAGCTGATCGAATGTTTTTATAATTAAACATTTGTATTTCAAACTGTCAAACACCACACCTAAAAATTTCATATAAATGTTGTAGAACTTATGTAACTTTCTATGATTTTAACAAACCAATAACTGTCTTGCAACCATAGATCATCAAGTTAACAAACAATTTTTTCATTAGCACAAGTGGTTAAACTTTTAATTTTTTTCTATTTGAAAAATTATATTCTTTTTAAATACCGAGACGACCTTTATAATGCCGGTATTAAGAAAAACGATATACGTATACCGGTATTTTAAGCAAAAAACTAATTTCGGTATCGGTATCAATATCGGTATTAATTTTAAACAGGGGTCTAATCACCGCATACGATATCGAGCAAAATTGATCGAAATTATTTATTTTGGTATCACGAAACTCGATATCGAATGAAAATTAAGGAATTTAAAATAAAAGCATTCGTTATCGAGTAACTCGACATTACATTTATCGAGTTTTCATTCGATACGATAGTATCGAATGCGGTGATTAGACCCCAGTATTTAAATAGTGTTGGTACCGGTAGACACCCTATCGAAAACCGCTATGAAGCATCTCGAAACCTACTGTACCATATATTTTAATTGGAAATATTGTTAAAACAATAGAAAATTAAGGTCAACAAACAAAAATGTGTACATATAACATTTAATTTCCGAAGAGAACCATGCTCTTCCATTAAAATCAATAGTCAAATACTCGTAATACCGCAAGATTTGAGTGTAAAATATCTCGGTGTACATCTAAATCGAAATTTAACATGGAAGGCATACAGAGACAAAACTGACTGAAATTTAACTTAAAGCAATTCAAATAAAAGGTGCATTGGAAGAAATTCCGGTCTTTAAACAAAATTCTTTGAATTATCACATCCACTCCCTGGTATGCAAAAAATTAGAATATTCACAAAGACCTGAATGTGCCATCAGCAAAAACTATAAACACAAAATATTCAATTAAATATCTAAAAACGCTTGAATTGTATCCTTATCCACTAGCTCGTAATATTTTAAATGATGGCGGTCACATTCGCTTAGGAAGAGTTACTGCAGCTCTTATCCGATCAGAAGAGCGCTAAACACCTATATGAACGGGAACTGTGATTATGAAAATTTTCGTTTGGCACTGGCAGGACGTAAACTTAATAGATCACTAGGCCCGTCAAAGTCTATATTCCACCTTCCGAGCTTATCCATCAAATCCATTTTGGAGTCGGCGGCTATAGATGCTATCGAGGGGTGAGTCGTCTTATTACTCCTCTACCGGTGATTTTAGCACTACATTCAACTCCGTGGTCACTAGGAATTCGGGCTAGGATAGGCCACCTATTGCTTCCTGCTTCATTTGGATTTCTTAAAGGCTCTGTGTTTCAAGCTCGTCATGTTCACCACTTACGAATATAGCCCAATGCTTTCTCAGTTCCTCAACACTGCCCGCTTAGTCTAATTGGAACTCTTTTAGGTGCGATAAGAATTCTTTCCGTTTAAGGGAGTAGCTACACGATGTTCTCAACATTGTCTGTGTTGGTCGGATAAATAATGTATGTACGTATTTTATAACACTAAATAATCACCCTTTTCGTGGTTGGCGAGTTTAAAATACGCTTGCGACTGTTTGGTAATAGATTTAAAGAAGCAAGTTCACGTTCTCTTTAATCTATTTCCAAAAGTTCGCCAAACACGATAGGGGGGAAATAAGTAAACGGTACATAAATAATAAATAAGCACACAAAAAATGGAGGTTAATGGAATTATTTTCATTTTTTTTTATTTATAAATCGGTAAAATGGTTAATGCAACCGAAGGGAAAAAGATATTAGTTAAGTCAATTAAATCTTTTGGTATGAACACCAATTATGTGTTAATTCAGTTGCATCTATCATATATTCGGGTATAAGCTTATTTTTGCTTTCTAAAAACAATACTAACAACCAGCAATATCAGTGGTTATAACTGGTAGTGTACTAAAATTCAAATGTTGCTATCAAAAATATTATGCTAAGAATCGAAATTTTCAGTAATTGTAACCGAATTGTGTGATAGTACATGCAACCGAAGAAATTCGATTGGCGCCAAATTCGGTTGTGATCACGAATCTGTTTTCTCTGTGTGCTAGTTAATATCTGGATATACATATGAAGATTCAATAAATAAATAAGGATTTTTTTTTTCAAATCGAATGCGAATAGATACTTACATGTGTACAATTAGTTTAAAATTTAAAATAGCCTTTTTACACTGATCAACATCTACCATCAATTTGCCACAATTTGTGAAGATGCTAACATCTTTTCATAAGAAATACATAGGGCTTAAAACCAACATCTTTAAAAGATGTTGCTATCTCATTTTGTTCCATTTAACACTTCACTAGAAAAGTGGCAATAAGTTTTATTATTATTGTGGCATCAGTGAAAAAAATTTTTTTAAAGCAGCGTTACCATTTGTCAAGTTTTCTCTTTTATTGCAATGTTGTTTTGTTAAGTATTTTTTATATTTTTAAACAAATGGAACTTCAAATACATTTTTGTGTTTTCTTTTTAAATTTTGGCACTTTTGTAGAAAATAACATTTATTTATTTATTTCATTCATTTATGGAATATCAAGCCTTAGAGGCCAAATTAAGAATGTTATTTTATTTAAAAAAATTTTTTTTGTTTTCATGGTAGATGTTAGATGTGAGCAATGTAAACGAGAGTTGCGGAATTTCTACGCCTTTGATTGTAGATGTTAGAAGTTGGTCAGTGTTAAAAGCCTATAAGTATGTAAATACATAAATTTTTGTGTATTTTAATTTGTTTTCAAATAAATACTGTAATAAAAACGCATAAAATTTAACGTTGGTACGATAGTTTTATATAATGAAAAAAATCAAAAGTGCAACTAATTAAAAGTAAATAACCAATCAGTATATTTCTACCAAAATACTACACCATTTTTCATTGAAAATGGGAAAATTACAAATGAAAATGAGAATTTCAATTTGAAATTTAGAAAATTCCAAATGAAATTGAGAATTTCAATTTGAAATTGAGAAAATTCCAATTGAAATTGAGAATATCAATTTGAAATTGAGAAAATTCCAAATGAAATTGAGAATTTCAATTTAAAATTGAGAAAATTACAATTGATATTGGGAAGTTTAAATTTGAAATTGAAAAAATTCCAAATGAAATTGAGAAATTTTAATTTTTCCTTGATAAAATTGAATTATCTATATAATTTTTATTATATTCATTCAACAAACATACATAACTAACAAGGATCGAAAAAAATTTAACTAAATAAAAATCGCAGTATTATTGACCAACAGGCATCCAGATCCTCGTTTTGGTATGTGACAATGCTCAATGCCACAGTCGGCTACAAATTATTTCTGACAACTCTCCAGCTACGCTCCTGCGATTGAGCTTCTATTCACCGATGCTTAAACCCATTGAAATTATTTGGTCAAAAATAAAAAGTACGGGAACAACAACGATGAATGTACCGAACGTAATTCCCACCCATGTAGGAGAACAGAGGCTTGTCTTTTTAGAACAGATGATTAATGCTTCTAAAACATGTATAACTACTGGAGATTGCAGTAGAGCCATACAACATACTTCATCGTTTTACCAATCTGCTCTGGATCTGGAAGATATGCCTGTTGGTCAATAATACTGCGATTTGTATTTATTTTCATATTTTTTCGATCCTTGTTAGTTATGTATGTTTGTTGAATGAATATAATAAAAATTATATAGATAATTCAATTTTATCAATGAAAAATTAAAATTTCTCAATTTCATTTGGAATTTTCTCAATTTCATTTGGAATTTTCTCAATTTCAAATTAAAATTTCCCAATTTCATTTGGAATTTTCTCAATTTCAAATTTAAATTCTCAATTTCATTTGGAATTTTCTCAATATCAAATTGAATTTTCTCAATATCAAATTGAAATTCTCAATTTCATTTGGAATTTTCTAAATTTCATCTTGAATTTTCTCATTTTAAATGAAAAATGGTGTAATTACTTTGACTGCAGGGTTTATATGGCTAAGAATGTGTGAGTAACTCTTAATAGAAAAGAAGTATGAAATACTTTTTTAAAAATATGTATTTATTTACTTTGCATTTAAAGCTGTTCGATTATTATATCTTAGGATCCGTTTCATTTGATGCCCACTACAAAAACGATGAAAAAAATTTTGATTTCGTCATTTCGCGACTACCACACTTATGTTTATTGACTTCAATCGAATCATAAATTGTTGTTTTTTTTCAGCCATGTATGCCGTTTTTTAATATGTCATGCACATAACTTTTTGTTCTAGATGAACTGTCAACAACAGTTAAAGCAAGAACAGAAAACAAACAAATGACAAGGCAGTTTTACGTAGTCTTCTTTACCCAATGCAAAAATGCACATGTCACACACGCGTTTAGTTAAATTTCAGGTTATTTATTTTTTTTTAGTTTGAACATTTGAACCCATTAACCGCCAAAATTAAACTAGAAGTGATAATTAAAACAAAAGTTTATTTTTCTATTCATTGCAGACTAAAGTAGCATATAGGTATAAAAAAAATTTTAAAAATTAGGAATGGTTGGAGTAGGAGGGGTGTACTCAACCGAGTACAGCGGCGGGATATAGGTGAAAATGTTTAGAACATTGTTATTCATTACATAACGTTATTAAACATTTTTTGCATCGCCAACGAATTCTTGCAGAACATAAAACACATCCTAATTGCTTTTCTTCTTTTTAAGGGTAGAAACCTATACCATCTTGATGTAACCTTAGTTCCAATGATGAAAGATGCCTTCAATTGAACCTTGTAATATAACGTTGTAATAAAAATTTATCCATGATATCAATTTGCCTTATTTCATTAATAGGAAGAAATTGTTTTACGAGATGTAGATTCAGTTTGATGTCTGGATATCTTTGCCTAGACATTGATTTTGATACTGTTTCTATTCTAACATTATCGTAAGTCCAATGTAAATATCCTTTGGGTAACTGATATACAAAATATCAATATGCCTTTGGATAGCTGATATACACATAATATCAATAAGCCTGGCGTCACATGGGAAGTTATGCCAATTGTTTTGATAAGCATATACAGTTTTACTGATAAAGAAAAAAATCAGTTCTTTGTAAAATATCTTCTCTAATATACGCAAATAATAGGTTTATATTACTAAAAACCTTCTTGATATCTTCGTGTTTGTGCTAGTCGTAAAAGAGGATCTTTGATACCACTTGTGCTACGTTGTAGTTCACTACAGCTTCTTTTTCCTTTTTTGCAATGGATAATCCTCGCTGCCGTTCAATGTTATGTACCTGGATTGACCGTAACCATGTTCTCCATGGCATCTTCTTCTTCAACTGATAACATAAAACAAAAAACATACAAAGAATCGCTATCAATACAAAATACAAGCGTTAAAACGTTTAGAACCCATCGAATATTTAAGTATAATTTAATTTTTGTGCAATTTTTACAACTACAGTATGACACAATTTGTATAGGGATTCCGCCGCAGTTGAGTACAGCTGTATTTTTATTACGATAACTTTGTAATCCAATTTATAACATTATCTAAAGTTGCAATAAAATATCTTATAATCCATGTTACTTTGGTTCCTACAGAAAGGTGCTTCCAGCATCACAATTTTTAATAACAGTCATCAAAAATAACTTGCGTACATACATACATACGTCTCATAGGTTCAATAGTGATAAAAACAATGATCTTTAGTCTGATAAAAAACCACTTACAGTTTTCCTACTTAAGTACAAACATTCAGCCGATAGTAATATCGATATATCGATAGTGAAATCTGAACTATCGATAAATATCGATAGTAAGCACTAATAGGAATTGCTTATACCTTCAACAATAAATTTCAGTGTTTATCAAGAATAAAAATTCGGAATTAAGCACGACAAACAAAGTTTTGTAAATTAAAAATTTTAAACAATGTAGAGAACGACCACCCCGAACTAAATCAAATAATGTTGTAAAGAGATTCTTGTGTACCACAACTTTATACACCAAAGCCGTATAAAAAAACAAAAAAATTTCAGAGCCAGCTCACACACAGATTCAGGAAGTAGACTGTGCACACATTCTGGGCCAAACGACATTGGCATGTATATAAAGAAATGCTGTATTAATAAAGACTAAGGCCTGTTCGTTGATTTCGAACGAAGGCATCGTTCATTTAACTTACATGTTAAACAAAAACAATATTTTATAATTCGTTTTTGTTTTAAATGTAAGTTAAGCGAACGAAGTCTTCGTATTGTATAGTACAATATGTTGAAATTCTTATTTTGTCGCAGAAAAGTTTCATGCGAAATGTGTAACACGTACGAGTACAAGAAGTATTTTGTGAAACAGAATGGTCGCCCAGTATATGAGGCGTGGTATTATTTATTCACTGAAAACACTCACACTATGTTGAAATTAATGTTTTAAATATCAGCTGTTGATTCCTCAAAGTAGAGTATGATAAGAAAACTAATCATTGACTGTTACCTTTATTAAAGCATCTTGTAAAAAGGATTGGATATTTTAGGAAATGTATTGAAATGTTGATTAAATGTTAGCGAAGCATATGTGTTCCCAAGCTGGTTATTTAAGTTAGCAACAAGTTTTTCAGGGGCAAAAAACTACACAAACGGCTTACCAAATAAGTCAAAATTTTACGTTTGCACAAATCTTTTACGTGTTTGCTTCTCTGCATGAATGTTTGATTTTCATGCAAACATTTTATGTATATTTCAAACTGTTTGTGCTATTTAGTACATAGTTACAATATACATTTTGCAAAGAACCGAAACCAGGGTTAGGCGAAATACAAACATATGTTCATACATACTTGATGTATTTGAAATACCAAATACATACATTAATGTCGTGTGTTTAAAATATAAAAATCTTTTAAAATATAAAATACATTTAAGTTGTTTACTTGAAATAAGTAATACAAAATATTTTTTTTATTTGAAATCAAAGTACACTTTAAGACGTTATATTCGTTTTAATAACAGTCCCAGCGTTACTTTAAACCAGTTACATCAGAAAAACAGGCGTTTCCTTTCAGGAACACTAGATTTTTAAATGTATCATCAGACAAACAGCCTCTTATTAGAGATTAGCCCAAACTGATGTTCAAATGTATAAATAAACCTGTTTTTTATATTTGGATAGCTGTTAAGAATGAAGAGCTCTTTCATTTGTCATTAAGGAAGGTGACAAACTCTAACTCCAACTCTTCTTGCTAGTACTACTGCTCCTTCTGCTTCCTTCTTTACTAGTACTACTGCTCCTTCTGCTTGCAGGCATTATTTCATGTCTATCTCTTAATCACTGTATTTGTGTTTACTTTAAAATACTTTCCTCCAGCTTTAATAATTGAAAACAACTGTGGATTCGTGCGGCATTGTAGCTTATTATGCTGGTTGGATTTGATCATCCATTGTAGCAAAGTTGATTTTGCGATTTTTTAAGAATATATCAATTATGTACATTTCTTTAAACAATTAATTGTAGTTAATTGTAGTTACATAAACATTTGTGTTGCCTACCTTTACACCATCACTATTTTTACATCGTGATATAAATTATATTTCAGATCGTAATTGATTTGCATCAAATGCAATAGGTTTTGTCCATCTGCCGAAAAAAGCCCTTGTGTCATTCCTTATGATATAATTTTTGAATTATTACTTGTACAAGCTTAACATATACACGGATACGGATAAAATGATGGGCATTGCAATACTATACCTTCTTATTCTTCTTATTAACGAACGAACACAGTTTCCCCTTCTCGCCTATTGTGTAGGGTATAAAGTCTGGGTTCACACTATGAAAGTTTTCTTTCAGAAAGTCTTAGTTTATTGGTGAGAGGGGAAGAGAACATGCTTTTTTCTCTCCTCTCTCACCGACAAACTTAGACTTTCTGAAAGAAAACTTTCATAGTGTGATCCCAGACAAACTGCTGATTTCTAAAATGTTTACTAATTTTCACATTGCCTATGAATTTTTAAACCTATTAAAATAAAAAAATGTTAAAGTGTGGAAGATAAACCTTTTTTGAGAATTTGAAATTAAAAACAAAATAAAATTGAAGGAAACAAACCAACTTTTTCGTTCTCGAGAACACAAGTCAAATGAAAGTTTTTATTTTCAAATGAAATGTTGAGGCCATAAAAATTGCCGATAAATAAAAATGTTTTAATCTGCAATATTAGTAAAAGTCACATTATCAGAAAGATTTTAAATCACTTGTGATTGTAAAATCACAATTCGTATTAAAGGGTGTTCGGAAAAAGTTTTAACTTGGTTTAAAATGGTGGGGAAAAAGCAAGTTAATTTAAATCGGCGGCCACCTAGCGGACCGGTTAAATATCACAATAGTGAAAACTGGTTTTTTCCAGACCACCTTTCTTGTGATTTTAAGAACATTCCAGTGCAGCCAAATTGTAATAATTAAGTGTAGTAGGTTCCAATTAACACTATAGCCATTTCTTGCCAGACAGACGAAGTTTGTTGGTAAAGGGGCCACGCTGTCTTGCCTACAAACTTCGTCTATCCGGTAAGAAATGTCCATCAGGGCTGTCTGATATGGCGTGTTTGGCAGTGGGATTTCCCAGTTGGCGACTGCCGACTTTTTTTTTTTTGGCGAGTTTTGATATAACTGGCGGTTAACTTGACTATTTTTATGATTTATATTATTTCAGCGATTTTTTTAACAGTTTGTCCTTTTTTTTTTGTTATCATTCATTACTAATTTAAAAAAGATCTGGGAACTTTTTTCACATCGTCGGCTTAATATGCAAACCTGCTAACTCCGTTTCAACACATTTTACAGGTGAGACAAAAAACTTTTAATTTTTTCTATGTGCTGCTTGAAAGGAAAACCAAATATATAGTTTGTTTAACACACTTCAAGGCTCAAATTGAAGAAAAATTTCTTGCTGGTCGACGAGGTGTATCTTTCTCTACCACACGGCAACAAAATCTCAACTTACTTAAAAAGCGGATTTAGCAGGTTTGCATACTAAGCCTACGACATGATTTTTGTTTTGTTATCATTTTTAGTAAATTACAACATTTTTCAATTCTGATAATTGCTTATGAAAGTAGACCCAAAAAGAAGAACTTCTGCATCATTAGTTTGTTCATGATAGCTCAATAAATAATTTAAAAATTAATTTGAAGTTAGTAAGTATTAGGGTATTCATTCGGTTAACCGTCAACCGGTTAACCGATTAATTACTACCCGATTAACTGATCGGTTAATTTCAAATTGGCTTTTTTCGATTAACGATTAAACCGGTTAATTTCAGTCGATTAACCGAAGTAACAAAATTTTCAATATTTTGTAGTATTATAACATATTTTATTTGTGTTTTTAATTATTTGTTTCGTCTCATATACAAAATGTATTTGTTTAGAAAATATTTTTTAATACAAACAAAGAAGGTGTTCAGTTATCTTCATTTTAACCTATTTTCCGCCGACCGATGACTAAAATTACAATATTTTTCAATGTTTTTTTATCTTCATCATCGATCAACATGAATGTGGCGAAAAATGGGTTAAATATTTGATTGCCAACACCTTTTTTTGTTTTACGTACTTTTTATGTGGATTTGTTTAGTTATTTGTTTCTTCTCATATCAGTCTTTTAACAGAATTAACCAAAACAATTAGAAGTGTTAAAAATTTAAAACAACTTTAATGGCATAATGGAGTATTTTATATGTTTAGAGAAATCCTGGAAAAGGACTGAGCAATTAGACATTCATCTACGATAAGTGAAATACTATTTTCCAAGTCAAATTTTGTTAAACGAAAGAAAAGAGTCGCTTTAATCCTAAACATTTAAAATAAATAACTTTTTTTAAAGATTATTTTATAAGATCTCCTTTTACTATTGAAATAACTAATAAAATTATCTCAGTTTATTTTTGTATAAATATGTAAATATTTGGGGGATTCACAAGGTAGTCATAAATAATTACAGGAAATATATATCGTCGGATTAATATGCAAACCTTCTAAATCCACTTTTTATGTAAATTGAGATTTTGATGCCGTGTGGTAGAGAAAGATACGCCTCTCGACCAGCATGTAGTCTTTCTTCTATTTAAGTCTTGAAGTGTGTAAAACTGACTGTAATTTTAATTTTCTATCAAGCTTCAAATAGGAAAAATAAAAAGTTTTTTTTCTCTCCTGTAAAATGTGCTGAAAGTGAGTTAGCAGGTTTGCATATTAAGCCAACGATATGACTGCTGTAAGCTACTGCTTATATTTTGAATTAAAATATGGGCATTTCCTGGGGTCACGAACGTACGTTCGTACGCTTTTGATGTAGAAATAATATAGAAAACAAAACTTTTCCTAGCATTTTTTTTGCGATTCGATAGCATTTGGGTAGCTCTATGTTTAGTACAAAAGATGGATTTCATTGAGTTTAAGTTTTCATAATAAGAGTTATAAACGTGTGGTAACGAACGTACGCAAAATAGAAGTCAACTTCGGCTGACAGTAAATGTAAATGTAAAAATCTGCGTAATGAAACAGAGTTTTCAAAAGTGATTAATTTATTTTAAAAGTGTATTAATGTAGGTCTCCATCCAGTATTTACAAAAAAAAAAATTGCTCTTGGTTTTTATTTAATTGGCTTATGTACCGGTCGCGAACGTACGATTTTCCCATATGTTTTTTTATTATTATCACCATGCATTTTACCATAAATGTCTTCAAATTTCCTTAACAAAAAAACTTAATACTCCTTTTACAATTGATTTTGAAACATAACATATTTTTTGCATGTAAAATCAGTATATAAAATTGTCTTTAGAAGTAGAAAATACAGGAAATTATAAAATTGTCCAGTTTCCAGCCCAATTGTCTCAAGTTAAACAGCTCAGATATGCTAGGAAACCATTCTTTTATAAGAACATAGACTTTTTTCTAATAAAAAACAATAAAAGACGATGATAATCAACATTTTATTTTTTCATCCTGGCAGACCAGTCTGTGGAAATGCCCATATACAATTGTGACGAATCAATGAACAGAGCATTACAATTTTCATTTTGTTTGAAATATTTACTTTAAAAAATTTTAAATTTTATTTAGGATATTATGACGATATGACTTGATACCACACCTTGTGCATTAATTGGAAAATGCATATTACATATTTATGAATTGGTTTTTGCTTGCTCGTTTTAGTTCAAGAATTGTTATGTTTGGTATTTTATTGTTTTTTTTTTACTTATAAACTCCAAATAATAAGCAATTAATGCATTTTTATATATTGAAATTACTTAATTTATAAAAAAAAAAACTTTATTAATCGGTTAACCGATCAAAAACTAAATTAACCGATTATTAACCGGTTAAACCAAAACCTCGGTTAATTAATCGAGCGATTAACCGATTAAAGCAAAAGGTCGATTAAATGAATACCCTAGTAAGTATCGTATGGGGGAATTTGTCACGTTTTATGCTCTTGTTTGTCATAACTTGAGAACCACTAGTCCGAATAAGCTGAAACAAATTAAGAATTACAATTCCTTTAATTTGTTCATACAACGTTTCGCTACATAAGCAACAGTTTCGCAGTTATAAATAAATGTATGAAGAAAAAAAATATTTTTTGCCCAACAAATTTAAATTTTTTATTTTTAATTCATAAAAAATCCAAAACGGTAAAAAAGTGTCAAGTCCCATTGCTGTCAAGCAAAGTCGCATAACCTATGAACAAAATGACACATAAATCATAAAAATCGATGAACGCGTTTCGCTTTTATTCACAATTAAGTAAAGATATGAATTTCAAAAATTTGCTCGAGATCTCCACAAAATTCTTTGGAAAAAAAATTGATGACTTTTTTTATTGATTCTCTATTTTGCATGAAAATAAACATTCCGAATCATATAACAGCTATTCTTACACAGAAAATATGCAATTTTTATATGTTATCTATGCATGGAAACAAAATTTAGAACATTTTCAATTATTGTCACTATCCATTGAGGTAATTGTGCCAAATAGGTTTCAAGGTGGAAATGCAAGAAATGTAATTTTAGCGTCATGGATGCATTGATTTTTTTCAAAATAATACAGCAAGTTGTCCACTCGTGTCTGTATGTCATCTCGCTGTACACGATTCTTTCCTAAAACGCCCTCGATGACTTGTTTCAATGCGTCCCATGCACATAGGTGGTTATAATGGTTCGAAAGCATATTTTTTAAGGATTCGCTTTTCATTAATTTTCGTATATCCGGTCCATTGAGAATACCTGTTTGAAATATAAAAAAAAACATTTACAAAAAAATTATTGGTAATGCGAATATATCGAAGTGAACAAATTTAGATATGACAATATTACAATACTGACAACGATACATACCTTTTCTAATTTTAGCTTCACTGAGTTTTGGAAAGATGGATTTCAAACAGCCATAGGCGTCATCAATATCGTTGACTACCACTTCGACGAATTTCCCAGCTATTCCTAATTTCATGTGGAGCGATGATAACAAAATATCATCTAGATCCTTTATCAAAGGTTTATTCCGTAATTTTAATTGTTTCTTGAGCTCGGGAGTTCTTGCTTTCCAATCTTTACATTGATATTGATTTCCTGTGTATCGTGAATCCCAATTCCAAAGAAAGCAGAAGTATTTTGGAAAACCGCCCTTTAATACAATGCCTTGTATTATGTTGACAACCTTTAGATCGCAACAAGTCTTCCATTTGTGTACATTGTAGTTGATTTTCTCCAAAATTTCGCCTAATGTTTCCTACGTTTCCTTCATAGTTGTGCTGAATCCCAATGGAATGGACGGTTTTTTGTTCGTTTTGTGCAATAGCACAGCCTTCAAACTTGAAACTGAACCATCGATGAATAAACGCTAGCGATATAATGAAAATAAGACAAGTATTTACGTATTTTTATAGAAAGTATTGAAAATTAGATATTTTGAAAATTCCCTACATTTGCCATAAAATAAATTATCTGTCCCTTTTTCCCTACGCTTGAAACTTTCCGAAAAAAATCCCTACAAAAAGGGAAAATTCCTACTGTTGGCATCACTGGACTAGAATAAAATGTGCGTTAAGGGCCAAATAAACTACACAAACAGTTTGAAAACAACAACAAGAGGTTTGTGTAAATATCACACTTTGTTAATACATATTGACAAAAACATGCTACATACTTACATAGTTTTTTCATATGATTGTATAATCGTTTGTCTAGTTTAGTTAGTGGCTCTTAAGAAAAAATAAAATCTTATTTTCGTGGAAAATTGTTTTCAGCACCATGTGATTAATAAACATTTAATTAAAAAACTTAATAAAAACAAACATATTTAATATATTTTTATGTCTATATTTAATCAAAACTTTGACTAGGTCAAGAATATTAATGTAACGTACTAATTATTTTAATTAGCACAAACACAGGTTTTGTAAAGCAAATAAAAATTGTTTTAACTTACATAAGTACGTATACAAGTATATGATGAAAACATATGTTAGAATGTAAATTCTATTATTAAAAACAAATATACATAGGTACATACATTTAAACCAAAAAATGTGGCCAAAAAAAAATATTTTACTTAAATTCACAATTTCTATGAGTCAATGAACAACACCAGTAAGTTAAAATATAATAATGATGTTTAAATAGATGAGGACGTTAACGATGATGAAGGCAAAACAAGATAATAATAATAATCCAACAGCTAAAAGTATGTATGCACAAGTGCTTGAAACGTGTGCACATAAACATATTTAAAATTGTTGATTTTTTTGTGAATTTATTTTATTATTTGCTTTTATTTTTCTTATTTTTTAAGATGGAGACGTAAAAGAGTTTGGTTTCTTTTTTTTTAATATTTAGCGTTTTAAATCTTAAGCTGGAGGTCAATACCACGCGTTTTCGCCTCCACGCAGCGCATGCTTTTCTAACCTGACTTGCGTTCTTCGTTTCAAGTTACATGCAACGCTTTTTATGCAGCAGCAGCACAAGTAAAAATAAAATTTAATTTGTCAAAATCAGCTGATTTGTTCGAACGCTGCTTGTGACAGTAAACCTACTTTTCGCCTCAAGGCATCTACGCTTTTGTGCATGTAACTTACTACGTATAACTACACAGATTCAACTTTTTTGACAGCTGCTTATGCTGCGACAAAGCGAGTAACGCGTGGTGTGGACCTCCAGCTTTAGGTGGTGGTTGGGTGGTGGTATATTATTTTTAAGTAATTGAATATTTTTGTTGTTGTTGATGCAATACTAACAATAATATAAAATAGATGTTAATGAACTTGAATTTTTTTTAATTAAATTGAATTTTTTGAAATTATTTAATGTATGTAGGTGTGGCTTATTTATTTTAGAAATGGCGCATTTAATTTTTTTTTTGTTTACACTCGATTTTATTCGTCTGTTTCCTTGATTTTACTCGTCTATAGTACGAAGTCACATCAAACCGAAACAGTAAGAACGAAAAGACAAAAAATACTTTTTAAACACTGCTTTTTTCCCCTCATTGAAGTATCAAAATTTTCAATACTGTATCGGGAGCCCATGACAGAACGCAGAAAAATGTTTTTTAATAAGGTACCAAAACAAAGTTCTTATTTCGAAACAGTACAAAAAAAAAAAAAAAAAAAGATACCTAATAAAGCCACATTTCTTCTTAATCCAAAATAATTTGTTTACTCTACTGAATCTATACACTAAAATAAACGAGTGTCTAATTGTCTGATATTTCTATTTACATTACAATTATTTTATGTACCTACATACATATGTAGATATGTATGTATGTATGTACTTTGCCTTGTTCCCATTATATTCTGTGTTGTGTATTTAACTTTTTTTATTTCATCTTATTCTGTTGAAATGATGATTTATTTTTATTAAATATATATATGTATGTTTGTACATCAGGGGCGGATTAAGGGGGGGAGGAAATCATCCCCCACCCCAAAATAATAAAAATATTTTTCCCTTATTTCCCTAATAAACGATTTGCTAATACACACAGAAAAAATTATTTTTCCAATTCAAACAAAAAATTTGTAGAATCAAAAATTTTTTTGTCTGAAATCGGTCCTATAAACAAATTTGCATATTCAAACAATTAATTTGCATTTTGTTTATTGAAAAAAACACTGATTTTTTCAAACAAATAATTTAACTGAATCAAACAAAAAGTTTACTGAAATTCTATACTAAATTTCAAAATAAAAAAAAGTTTTTGCACAAGCAATGACGCGTACACAAGTAAGCGCTGTATGAGAAGATGACGGCAGAACAGAGCCGCCGGCTAGCTTTGAGACACATTTTTTTTGTTGGAATAATTTTTGAACGAAGTCTTATTTATACACACAACACAATGTTTTCCTTCATCACTCTCTGTTGCTGTATCCTTTCCTTTGCTAAAGAAGAAATGTAACAAAAAACGGCAGCAGACCGACTCGATATGTTTTTCGTCATCATTCTATTTTTGTATTTGATGTATTTTACCCAAACAGTTTTAAAAAATTGAATACGGGATTTTGTTTCTTATAATGTTGTTTCTGCACTTTTTTAAAGCGTCCAAAAATAGATTGTGTGTGTTTTTTGTTGTTGTTCTTATATTTCACATAAAGAAGTGTTGCTTACGATCAAATAAAAAATGCAAAAAGACTACAACATTAAAGAGCGTTAAATATTTCATACAAAATTATGAAAACTTGACACCAATAACGCGTTTAATATATTTTTGAAGAGTTGTCCACATTTCTGTTGGTTAAATAAAAATCAAATAAAAATATTGATTGAATCAGTAAAAAAATTTATAGAAATTAAAAAAATTTTCAAACAAGCGTTTGTTTGAAAATAATTCAGCAATAATTTTTTCTGTGTACCGCGAAACTAACGTAAGCGACATCATTTTCAATTTTCGTTTTTTTTAATAAATGACTATTGGCAACACTTGCATTGTCTCCCAAAATGTCATGGTCACATACGGTACCGTTACGATTTTTCATAGAAAATTTATATGAAATAAAATAAAAAACTCTCTCCTTTAAAATTTGATTTTTGGCGCTTACGTTATTTTCGCGGTTAGGGAAAATTTATTTTGTGTCAATACACGATTGTTGAACAAGTGCGATATTTCAAAAAGCTGCTAATAGCAAAATTACATTTATGTGTTTGCATAAATACATTTTTAAAAAGTCCCCCCCCCCCCCCCCAAACGGCAAGTCTGGATCCGCGCCTGATGTACATGCATATGTATGTACATACATACATACATATGTAAAAAAGAAAACAAATTAATTTGCTCGTGAATAAAACCGACAATAAAAAATGCATTTTTGTATATTCTTCTTAATTCTTAAAAAACTACTTAGGCATATATGTATATATGTCACCATGCATAAAAATGTAACAAGTGTTTTTTTGTGTTTCACTATAAGAAAAAGAAAGATAGGCAGACTCATGAAATATACTACTGAGAATCAGGGATGGAAAATTCACTACTGCTCTACTTTTATACATAATTACTTTTAAAGATAGAAAATACATACTGCAATACCCTCATGACATAAAAAGTACTTTTGAACAAACAAACTTTTTAACAAACTTTGCCTAATTTATCTTGAATCAGGGGAAATACTTTAAGTCTTATAGGTATGATGTAAGTAGAAACTAAATTTGAAAAATTGAATATTGTCTGGTCTCTTCTGGAATCGCGGTAATTTCTAACTTGAACGCGCGTGATTTTGTGTTATTCTACAAATATGTACCTTACTTGATTAAAAACTCTTCGGGGGGTTTTTTTCGAAACCACGACTTAAAGGCGCAAATACATTGATCAAAATACTTATCAAGCATTGTGGTAGTATTAGTGAAAATATGTTTGTATGTGTCACACCGACGATGCTGGATGGAAAATCAAATAATTTAGATATGACGGCGAATATTACGTCAAGCACACGTACACGATGAATTCGCCGGCTGGACAAGCATGACAAGTGTATTTGGGCCCTAACAGCTAATTGAATTCGTTTACAAGTACCTATTATACATTTATTGTTATGAGAAAAATTATCACAAAAATCGTCAAACAGGGCAAAACAAGCGGTGTCCTTGGAAATTAAACAATATTTACTATAAAATAAATATAGCACGACGTCTTCCAGATACATCTCCGAGAGAATCGTCGACAAAAAAGTCAGAATCAAATACAATTTCTGTCATAAATCGTTATTTTCAATTTAATGACACGTGCCATTAATTTCACAAGTTACGTTAGGCACATCTGTATGAATTTTGACAGAAATCTATTAGACATCAGTACATAAATTCCCCCCGAAAGTAGCCAGACAATGTCTGACAGAAATCAGAACAAATTTGATATAGAAGACATTAAAAACTACATACAATAGAAAGGGACAGCAATTAGCTTATCCAGTGCATAAACTAAGGCGAATTCACTGGAAGGTGAGGTAGACTCTGCAACAACACTGCTTCTGTGGTCGGATTGTCAAAAATATTGCTAGTAAAAAAAGATTTGTTTACATAAAAAACAAGTTTGTATACAAACTTTGAAAAGTCGACCACCGAAAAAAACACCATAGGTTGACTTGACCACCTTCTAGTGAATTCGCCTTGGCATAAACCTTGTTAAATACACATTTTAGAGTTGCCAGTTTTATTTAACCCTAGAAGGTTACACTTCATTTTAGTACATTAAGGTTACTTACTCTACATCGAATAGACGAACCTTTTAAAAAAATAAATTCTAGCGGAACGATTTTTAAAGTTAAAAATAAACAAAAATCTGTTTTAGTAAAGTGTTTTATTAAAAAAAAAATATAATATTAAAATAAAAATTATTTTTCCCTATAAAACAACAATTCCTAAAAAGGTAAAAAAATAACTTTTTTCTTACTAAGCCTTTAAAGATAATCAGTCAAATAATACAAAAGTGAAAAAATATTTAGTTATATGCTTTTCTTGAGTATATTACATGTACAGAGGTGACCAATTTTAAGCTCTTTTGGTCGTTTGGCAAAATTTTCGCCGGATTCTTGTCGATTAGGTATTTTATTTTAAATTTTTCCCATAATTAAGGTCTGCAAGTCAGGTGTCTCGAATCTGCCTCTTTAGTAGGGAGCCACGAAAGGTTAATGCAGATTTTACAGGTACTGTTGTCGGTTTTTGGTTTTTCGATCTTTATGTAACATTTTGTGAGTATATATGACGTAGTTGTTGACAAAGGTCATATTAAAAAGTCCAAAAAATAGACTCAAAAACTTACACTAAAGCAGCGATCATCACAAAGAGAGACAGTTAAAAATGTGTATGTAGTGGTGAGTGCATATTGTGTGCAATGAAATGCTGGGTACACACAGTGCAATCTACATGCAATCTGTTTCAATGCAACCTCAAAATATCAAAGCGTTTTGAAGTTGATGCAATCTAGAATGAATGAAAATGAATTTAATTCACTAGATTGCGTAAACACGTTGCATAGTGTGTACCCAGCAAAACACCAATTCTGGAAAAGAGAGGAAAATAAATTTACTCGTTTGAGACATTACCCAGCGGGAAAATGTAATCAATAGGAAACGAGAATGAAATACATATATTTATTCATATTTGATTCCAGAATTCATTATTCTTAACACAGAACATGTCCTAGGATTGTAATAAATTATTTAAATGTATACTGGGAATGACTTAAATAATTCTAAAAAATACGAATAATTGTCACAAACAGTTTTTCTTCTTCTTCGAAAATTTTTTACGAACAAAATCAATACATTCCTTGTTCTGCAAATGTGAGAATTTACGTGGTAATCAAATCGTAATTATTGTGTCAATAAAATTACCTTCTCGATTCCCATGAATGCATTATTATTCTTTCGAAAATATGTAATACATTATTTTTTAGTTATTTATGTAATCAATTCCTCTGTACGCCTTCTTTTGGATAAACAAGGCCTTCTCGCGTTGTCATTCCGGAGAAGGCCTTCCGCTTTCCTTTCTTTCGCCAGAGCTTCTTAAAGGCATTTAAATAAATGGCTCTTAGAAGGCTTTCCAGAGAATGACTGTCAAAAGGCATTAGAAAAAAGGTTATCTTGAAGGGTTTTTAAGAAAGGTATGTTAAAAGGCCTTTCAATTAATGGCTCTTAAAAGGCCTTTCAGACCATCCTTCTACAAATGCCTTTGATTAAAGGTGATATTGAAGGGCTATCAGTCTAAAACATTAAGGAATATTTCCTTACAAATGAATTTAGAAGACTGAATAGGTTTCATGTACATATTAGATCTCCAATATAGAAAATGAACCAACACTTAACTTTTTATATATGTATGTATACCTATTTTACAAACGTATGTTTATATATTTTATTAAACTTATTGTAGTTTTTCATACGCATGTAAAAATGTTAAATGTGAACATGTAAAAGGGTAGTACACGGTATGTAGAAATGAAACATGTAGGCACGTGCCTTGAAAGCTACATAAGGTTCTCATGCAAATCTGTTTTATGTGTGAGTGTACCAAAAAGTGGAAGTACACGACATGTAGTCATTGTGACTTCGTGCTGACGTCAAAATTACGTCAGAGTTACATGTGCATGTGGATTTTTGCATGCCGTGTACTATAGGCTTAAGAATGAAGTAAGACATCTGCAATAAATGTCTGATTCAGACAACGTCTGAGTATTTTGCTGGTGGGTAATAAAATTACAAAAATAAATAAAAAACACATCATATCACAAATATTTAAATTTTTAAAATCTAAACAAAACACATAGCAAAAATAGGCAAGTGAATTTCACATCGTAAAAGCTATAGTTACTATAATGAACCTTAAATAAATAGTGTGCCCGACTGATTATGTAGATATCTAGCGACAACTGGCTCACGGATTAAATAACACGAAGAATATCGTTATGCACGCCAGCAGATAAAGACCTCTCTATTCCCAATATTAAGAGAAATATCACACTAGCTAACCTAACCTATTGTTGCCATTTTGACGCTTTTCGGGTATTTCGTGACGCTTTTTGGTCTTGTTACCCTTTTATTTTTTCGAATACCCTTTTTAAAGTGTATTTTTGCTGCTTTCTTCATTTTTTGCGGCGCTTTTAATGCTTTTTGTTGCAACCATGTGATTTTGATTTTTTGCAATTATGTGCTTTTTTGCAACAAAAGCTGTAAAAAATTTCCTTTTTTACACTATGATGAAGTTTACTTACTATTCGGCAAAGGTAAAAAAGCACTGTTACTTGTTTAAAATTTATTACAAATATAATTTACAAACATATATGTATATATATTGTACATACAGGGTAGCTTGTATTAACGCAACACTCGTAAAACGCAACAGCTCGATAATTGCAACACACAAATTCTTAATATTGGTGACTCTGTCAAACAACTTTTCAAAAACAAAGCCTTTATTATTGCAACTTACAAACACGGCGTTTTGTGTATTTTTTTAACCCTTAAATCACCCTCAAAAAACTTACGTTAGTCACCCTCGTGTGCGGTTTTCACACATATGCAATGTTAGTCCACTTTGCTATGGCGCCATCATTCGTTTGTAATCAAAGTCATGATTTGCGTAATATTGGAGATCAAGAACAAACCATACAAATCTTATATAAGTACTCACTTTATAAAACAAACATAACATGCAGTTCGCAACAATATCAAAAATATTCACACTTCACTGATAGAAAAGGCGTCATAACGCTGAAGTATTTTGACATCAGTACTATGGCAAATGTCTTCGTGTTTGACCCCATGCCACTTTTCATCATGGTGATGTCAACCTTAAAATCACTTGGCCAAAGTTCATCAGGGTCAAAATAAAATTATGTCATCAATGGGATGACATATCGGCCCCACAGAAATTACGAACATGTCCTCAGTGCGATGATGCAGTAACATTGGAGAAAGGACACATTAGCATCAATAAAATGACAGTTTGTCATTAAGTCAAAGTCATTGGAATTGACTTAAGTCAAAGTGAGAGAATATTATTATTTACTTACCCGTTAATGTTTGTTTCGCGTTTGTTGAATTACGACCTTTGTTAACAGAAGAGCTATCAATAATAAGACACCAGCTCCTTGCCCCATATGGTTTTCGTATTCATTCTACTTTAAGAATTTGATGTATTTAACTTAATACATAAAAAAAATAGAATATAGGAATTTTCGCTTCTTATAATACATTCTTATCATGAAAATAATGTTAATAATATACAAAATGTGGCATCGAATTGATGTCACTATAGTCATAAAATAGATGACACGTAAAAAATTACAAAATTGTACGAAGACGTTGGTCATTGGATTGCTGTTACTTTTTGCATCATTGATGCCATTTGTAGTAACATTGATGTCACAATTCTGATGTTAGGGCATCATCAATATGAAGATGCATTTTTCTATCAGTGTCCACACATGCATTCGAAAATGGAAGTACAAATGTTAAACAAACTACTTTTTTTAAATTTTTAAACATTGGCTCATTAACAACATTTTTTATATTAAACACTTTTTCCCAATACTCATCAGCGGCCATGTCACTGTTAAACTTTAACAGTTAAAGCAAAGTTTTATATTTTATTTCTGTACATTTTGCTTACAGATTCAAAAGACGAAAAAGTCAGGATTATTCATGGTACCTGAAGTCATCAAAAGATACGAAAAATTTATCTTTTCTCTCTACCAAAGTTTTCTATAGTAAATTTTGTGGCTACCTAGGTTTTCTAAAGAAAAACTTGCTTTCTGTAAAAAATCTTGAGGCTTGATGGTTTTTTGTTCAAAATTTTGCAGCTCTCGCGGCTTTGGATTGAAAATCTCTCAAAGTTTGCTAAAAATTAAAATTTCCCAAACAATTCGCATAATATGTTCATACTTGATTTCTATTTTAAATATATCATTCAGTTTAGACAAATAATTTAAGAATATTGAAATGGAAAAAAAGTTTTTATTAATTGCAACTAATAACATATCGTTAAAACAATTTTATTTCATAATAAAAAAACTACAGTCAATAATTGAATTTTTTGATGATACGTTGTTTTGTATTTTAGACGAAGATATTTTTATTTATTTATTTACTTAATTCGCCAATGAAACTAATATTTCTTACTGGCTTGTATGTTTAAACTAAATAAATTTATATACTTTAGTACATTTCATAAAAAAAAAATTTTGCATTAAATTTATCTTAAGACATTTAAGAGGTTATTTTTGACGTCAATAGGATCAGTAAAATCAATATACGTATACAAATTGTTAAATTCGGAGCTCATTCTGCGGGTAGGATCAAAATTTGCATAATTTGTCCGAAAGTATTGAAGTCTAAGGGGAATATAATTTCTGGAAGGACGAAAAGGAATTGCAAACTTGACCTTACGAAGTAGGAATTCTGAGACAATTTCACCGTTTAACAAATTCAACAAGAAGGAGAAGTTCATATATAGATTTAGTGAATACAACTGTTATGCTAAATAAGATTTATTTATCAAGAATAAAAACTGGGAATTAAGCACGTATAACAAAATCTTTTGAAATTAAAATTTTGTATTCCCAAAGAAATTATTTTTGATTTTTGTATTTACAATCGCAATAAAACTCATTAGATTTTTATCATACAAAGTAATATGAAATACGTAAGACTTGTGTGATAGTGTAAAGTACGCTTAAACATTAGATTCTACGGATTTGGACCAGGGAACAGCTTTATGCGGTCATACAATCAAACTTGCGCAACCGCAAATATTCGCTGCTGGTTTGCAGTCATTCAAATAATGCACATCGTGCTTTGTTATTTATACAATCGTTAGCTTCGTTTTTTAATAAAGATGTTTGTGTGTTCTGTGCAGTGTGACCACAATTGAAAAAAAAAATTGGATGCTAAATGGGGATTAAAACAATGCTAAAAATGCTAAAAATAAAATTTGAAAATGCTAAAAAAAAATGCTAAATTTTCTTAAATAATTGTATCATTTTAATGAATGAATTTGCTAAATAATGCTAAAAAAAAAAGTTACAAAAATGCTGAAAATAATGCTAAATGCTATTTGAAAAATTCGCTACTAAATCAAAATAAATAATGCTAAATTTAGCAGTGAAAATGCTAAAAGGGTCACACTGGTTCTGTGCGACAATGATTGTTTTGGTAAAGTAAAAAAATACAAACAAAAAAGCCAGAAATGAAGCAATTATTACTCATTCAGCATTAACTATGTAGTACAATAAAAAAAAAAATTTAATGGCCTGTTCGTCGATAACGAATGAAGACTTCGTTCGCATAGTTTACATGCAAAACAAAAACAATATTTTATAATTTGTTTTTGTTTTAAATGTAATTTAAGCGAACGAAGTCTTCATTCGTTATCGACGAACAGGCCCTAAATGAAACTAAACGCACATATGTAGGTACATACATACAAACAATTTCCATAGAAACAGACTTTTTTCATCTTAAAAAGTACAGTAGTTCCCCTGCAAATAATAGGACCAGTCCAAACACGCGTGTAAAGAGTAGCCCACAAGGGACCAGGACTAGTCCACAAGTAAACCAAACGTATGGAAAAAACCTGGTCTATTTAACATTACGATGTCCTAGGAGAGGACCATATAACCCACCTTTGGACCACTAAGGAGTAGTTTTAAAACTACTCCATGGTATATAACCCACCTTTGGACCAGTAAGGAGTAGTTTTAAAACTACTCCATGGTATACTCAAGAGGATTAGTTTTGAAGTCGTTTAAACACGAAAGCATGTCGTTAAAAAACGAAGACATGTCGTCTCACTACAAACACTTTTTAACAATGGCATGGTCCATGCTTGCATTACATCGGACTAGTCCATGGAGTAGTCCATTTTATCAAAATGGGTCAGGTGGTCCAATTTTATTTGCAGGGTCTGTATGTAAAGCATGAGAGTGGTTTATTGTTGTTAATGTTAACAAAGCCTCGAGTCGAGTCGAACAATGACTACTTGAGTAAAAAAGTATAAGTATGTGTTCTTTTGAATTTACACAGTTGTGTTATATTGCGTGAGCAACAAAAATGCAAATAAAGCACTTTCAATAAAAAACGAATAAATGCAAAAATCAAATGTGTACGAAACGATGTAAAAATTACCAACGTTGAACTTTGTTTTGCAAGCAAAGAGTGAATGTAAATTTTAGCGTATGAATAAATCAAGAAAAATTGTGATTTTGCAGTTCTCTGATTTGGACTACGATTTTACCAAAAAATTTAGCAGTATGATAAATTTGGTTCTACACTTTTTCACATTTTAATCAGATTAACATTTATTGAGTTTTTGTATAATACACATGTACCATAAATAAAATATATGTAGGTATGTAGGTATATAAAATATTTTATTATGTAGTTATCTACAAAATTTCAGAGCAGAGAGGATTTTTAGGAATGTAATAAAAATATTTTTTTGTGGTTTTTGGGGATAACAATTTACAATTTGAAAAACATCTGACGGGCCTGCCTTTCGTTTGCACTTAGTTTTGTTCTTGTTTGATAATCGTTGACGTAGTTTATCCGTTGATTATTATTTTGTCTTTTTTTGCACATGACGTTTTATATACTTACATACATACCTACCTACATACATTTGTTTTTCTTACACATGTTTCTTTTATATGTTTGTTTTCTTTTTTTTCACTATTGCCACAGCAATAAATTTTAAAAGAGGGGCGTTTTATGGGGTTTATTGGTAACACCTTGAATAGTTTTCTTTTTGTTAATAAAATTTTGAGGTAATGAAAAGAAAAATAATTTGGAACATTTCGCGGCAAATTTAATTGCAAACTCCCAATAAATTTATAAACATTTTTCATCAAAACATACATAAGAATATCCCGCTAATGTCTAAAACATATTTTTCCCCATAATGAGTATTCACCAAGCCCTAGATTCGTGGGAAACTCTAAATTTGCAAAATTGTTTGTGTCACTAGTTTTATGCGACCCCACACGTTGCGAATTGTTGTACAGTTTGATCAAGTTGTAAAACCAATTGTTATGCGTTGAATAAAACAGTTGAATGCAAATTATTTGATCAGCGTTACATATGTACATATGTAAGTGGCCTGGTTGACCGGTTATCTGGTTATTAATATGAAAAGTTTACATGGTTATGCTTTAAATTTTATTGTTTTTATTTTAGAATGTAGAATGCAACAACAAAATTACAAAATATTTATGACTTTGTTTTTGCTTTCAATGCAATTCTCTGGCGTTGCGTTGCGATTTACATAATTATTATATTCGGGATTTATCAATCCCGTAAAATCCCGGGATATCGGGATTCGGGATTTCCCGTTTGGCATCCCTAGGAAATATCTGTCAGCTGGCACTTGACAAAAATGTTTCCTTACAAATTTAAAAAATTAAATTAAAGTTTTAAATGAACACGACGGAATTATGGTTGATTCCAAACAACTAAGCTTCCCTGAGGTTTCATCCAACTTTTTTAAAAGGCTTTGTTTTTATGCAAATCCTTTTTGGCAAAAATTTGTTGTTCCATTACCCTAGGTCTCCACTAACCATCAAATGATGTTAAGAAATAATGTTATAAAAGAGCTTTAACGACAGATTGCTTAGAAACGCTGTTAAAACATGAAAAAACTCTAACATAATGAGTCTATACTTAACACTAACATCATCTTAGTGTTAACGTTAAGCATTTCATGTCTGCTGTAGACTCAGTGTTAGGAAAACGATCCTTTCCAATAGCTGTTTACGACCTTAAGGCTCAACCATAATAAGCATAGCCTTGCTTAACCTACTGTCAAGAATTAACAAAAAGCCTCTCAAATGTACTTAAGAAAACAAAAACAAAATAAAAAAAACATTTGATTCCGTACGGAATGCGTGATTAGATTCGCACCTAGCTTAAGCAAATGACAGTTTCATTAAACTTATCAAAAAGTTTCCTTAAGTTCAATATGGGCAGTTCCAGCGAAAAGTCTACCTTTTGTCACGTAACGCCAGAAGTAATTTTAATTGTTTCTCAAACTAGCTCTACATTTTGTAACAAAAGGGATAACATTTGAAAAACATGGTTCTAAAATACAATACTTTTCGCTGAATATGGGTAATTCCAAAGTGTGGAACGTGACAGTCGTACGCATCAAAAATGCGATATCATTTTAAACAAAAAATATTTTTACGTTCTCTTAACCCTAAAATTATAGCACTTAGAAAGCACTGTTATCTATGCTTAAGTTTATGGAGGGCGCGATTCTAGGTCAAAGATAATGGCAAAAGAAGTAGCGGTTCGAACGTGAAAAAAACAGAAGTAGTTTTTGTGGCCATGTATAAAAAGGCGTAATTCAGCGAAACCTGGCACAATTTTTTAGTCAAACTACTTTCAGAATTTTGGGTATCAATGGAACATTAAAATGTCTTTGGTTTGATTCCAAAATCTTCTGTATTTTCTTTTTTTTAAGCCAAAATCTGGGTCGATACGTGACATTTCGAACGTGAAATTTTTTCCGTAATAATTTATAGTGCATTTACACCTACGCCATAAACAGGTTATAAGTTGTTTATGATGATAAACTAGTTTGGGAAACTTGTTTATCCATACAAATTATAAACACGTTTGTTACTAGCTTTTGAGATAAACTAGTTACAAACAACCAGTTTTTGTTAATGCAACTCTGTTTTTAAAATTTTCTGGCAATGCTAGTGATATTTGACATTTCCTCAAAAATAAAAAAAATCAAATGAAAAAAAATTTAATTTTATCTGTAAAAAAAGCCAAAGCAAAAGTAAGAAAAATAAAATAAACAAAAAAAATGTTTAAAAAATTCCAAATTTATAAGAAATGTTAGTTTTTTACATATTTTCTTTTACACAGAAAAAATTATTTTTCCAATTCAAACAAAAAATTTGTAGAATCAAACAATTTTTTGTCTGAAATCGGTCCTATAAACAAATTTGCATATTCAAACAATTTATTTGCATTTTGTTTATTGAAAAAAAACACTGATTTTTTCAAACAAATAATTTAACTGAATCAAACAAAAAGTTTACTGAAATTCATATACTAAATTTCAAAAAAAAAAAAAAAGTTTTTGCACAAGCAATGAAGCGCACTGTATGAGAAGATGACGGCAGAGCAGAGCCGCCGGCTGGCTTTGAGACACATTTTTTTTGTTGGAATAATTTTTGAACGAAGTCTTATTTATACACACAACACAATGTTTTTCTTTATCACTCTCTGTTGCTGTATCCTTTCCTTTGAAATGTAACCAAAAACGGCAGCAGACCGACTCGATATGTTTTTCGCCATCATTCTATTTTTGTATTTGATGTATTTAACCAAACAGTTTTAAAAAATTGAATACGGGATTTTGTTTCTTGTAATGTTGTTTCTGCTATTGTTTTTCTTATAGTTGCCCTTTTTTAAAGCGTCCAAAAATAGACTGTGTGTGTTTTTTGTTGTTGTTCTTATATTTTTTGGTTAAATAAAAATCAAACAAAAATATTGTTTGAATCAGTAAAAAAATTTATAGAAATTAAAAAAATTTTCAAACAAGCGTTTGTTTGAAAATAATTCGGCAATAATTTTTTCTGTGTAGATGGACAACGGAAATAAAAGGTTTCTTTATATGTTCGTATGTATGTATGTGCATCAACGTTTTTTTTTTATTATTGGGGCTAAGAACTTGTCAAAGATAAACAACTTAACTGTCAAAAATGCTGATGTAAACGCAAGGCGAATTCATCCCAGGTAATCTCGGTACTACAACAAGTACAACTCGTACAAAAACCACAAGCAATTTGTTTTTGTAAAATCATTGTACAATGTCAAAAACAGAAATAAAACAAAACAGAAACAAAGATAATAAAAGAGAATTAACAAAACTTTGACATCCAACAGTGATTTTAGCTAATATTAGCAGGGCTTTTAAGACCACCTGTAATAAATTCGCCTTGTGTAAACGGTATAGTTTATGAAAGTAGTTTACGATTGTAAACTAGTTTGAAAATTACAAGTATAAATGCACTATTAAATGAATAATGATAAAAATAAAATAAAAATTTACCGTTAATCCGAATAACATATATTTTGGAATAATTTTTATCAAATATCACCTCTTTTAAGAAAGATAAATATCAAAGAAAACATACAATAAAACATTCTCACAAATAAGAAATTACGTTTGCACAACTTTGCAGTCTAATGGCCATTTTCTCAATGTATCGACAAACTGTCTGTTACTTAATGTCAACATAAATTTATTGGAACGATAAACTGTCCGTTAAAAGATGTTGGTTTCTCAATATACCGACAAAAAACATTGTTTTCAGCTGGCAACGCCACTCAAAATACATGTAAAAGTTGGGAGTCAGCTGATTGAATTTATCTGTACGGCAAATAAAAGGAAAATAAATAATTGGCAGATGAGTGCCAGTTTGCTTTGCGATAAAATCGAAGCAAGTGAGACATTGAGAAAACCAAATTTCTTTAATGTGCAGTTTTTCGTTGGGAAAAAAGATTATCGCCTAATGAGAAAATGGCCATAAATGTTCATCTAAGTGAAGAAATTTATGAGTAAATTTATAAAATAAGTAAAATCTAAATAATTCTCTATAACAATATCGTAATATAATCATCTTTTAATAACCTTTAAACTTTCGGTTTTGACGGAAATGCCCATATGCCCATATGTCAGGGTTGTGAACTATTTCTAATCAAAAAGCGCCGTGCCCCCAATCAAAAAGCGCTAAATAAAATTTGAATAAAACACTTAATGAAATCTTTAAGAACCAAGTTTTATTAATTACACTGGTCGTCAAAAAAATAGTTTTAAATAAAAATATATGAAATACAAAGATTTTACAGCGCTAAATTCAAATCCGTATTCAGTCTTTTCCTTTTGTCTAGTTTTTTATGGGCTAGACTAATATTTCGACCGAAATAAGGCGGTTATGGTATATAGTACATTTTATTATAACTCGAGAACGATTTGTGCGATTTTGATATTTTACAAATGATTATTATAAAGTTATTTCTTAATTAGTGGCGACCATTTTTTCATGCAAATAAGTATGTATGTATGTACACATTTTATTTGTCAGAAATCCAGGTATACATATTATGAATAATATAAGACATGAAATCATGAACATCAGTAAACAAAATGTTAACTAGACGTGATTGAATAAACTATTTGGATTCAGCACGCTAAAGTCAATTAAAATATACATGAAAGAATCATTCACTAAATCACCAGAAAATATGTCTTGAACCAAAAAAATTTTGCCCCATTCTCGTCCAAGCCAAAAGTTTCTTATTGTATCCATATGTGTGGCTTGGTTTAAGCAAAAAGTTATGACTCAAAGCGAACTAAAATTTACTTAACTACAGCTAAAACAAAATTGTGTTAATTCTATAGTTACTTAAATCAAGTTTTCGCTGCTTTTTATTCTACAAAATTAGAAGAAAAGCCTGAATATAATACGTCACAAAAACGTGTAGCACTAGTTAGTTTAAGAAAACTTAATATAAAAATAAGAAACTTTTGAATGATTTGCTTAACATGTCGATCCAAATAAAAATTAATTGAACCAAACCAAGTTTTCTTGAGCATTTTCTGGTTTAGTTTTTCTAAAATTTTTGGAAAATGTTTCCTGATGATCTGGCCTAAGGAGCCAGTAAATTGCACATAGAAGCTAGCTTTTTTCCCTTAACAATAAATTTCAGTGGAATTAGCACGTCATACGGAAAATAATTTTGATACAGTTTTTTATTTAGTTTTTTTTTTTTAAAAAGGTACGTTTGAGAGGCTTTTTTTTATTTTTTGACAGTAGGTTAACCAAGGCTATGCATATAATGGTTGGTCCTTTAGTCTTTAACACTTATAATTAGGGAAACCAGAAATATGCTCTAAAAAACACGTTTTATGCGCATTAAATATGCAGTAAAAACTAGAAAATATGGCCTGAAAAATGTTAAAAATATGATCTAAAAATCAAAAAATTCTAATTTGAAGACAAAATATTCAACAATTTAATAACAAAATTTGAAAAAAAAAAATCGTAAAAATATTACTGCTTAAGCCCATATTAGGTTAAAATTCATATAAGAGATGTTTGCGCTGAATATTATCTAGATATTAACATCCATATGGGTTTTTGACATAAATGGATTTTAGGTACGGCCGCTAAATTGTTAACAAATGTTAACATTTAAAGGAAGTTAAAGATATTTAAGGATGGGAGCTTTGGGTAAATTTCAAACGATTCGAAAATAATTTAATTTGAAGTAAAATATATTTTTGGGGCGGATTAAATTTAAATACCATCATAATTAGATGGCTTACTGACACAAAGAGCCTTATTTGGAATGAAGTTTTATGAGGAATATATGAAATTACCGACCGATTCTCACCATTTACACAGACCTCGTCCATATTTGATCAAATTATCTACAAAATTGGAACTTGTACTTTGCGCACAAGATTAACGTGCGCAGACAACCAGCCAGACGGACGGATGGACATCGTTAGATCACTTTAAAAACTGATTTTAAGTCGATCGGTATACTAAAATATTGGTCTACATTTCTATGTATTATACACATCGCATAACGTTTATCCTTAATAACAACCTGCTTTGTCTTACAATTTGAGAGTAAAAATTAAATGTAGATGGCGAAGTTGAAGTAACAGAATTTTGAAAAAGATGTATTTTCTGCGAAAGCTCCATAAGCATCTAAAAAAATTTAACATCCATCAAAATATGCCCTAAAAAGGCAAAATATGCGCTAACAACTTAAAATATGCTGCAAAAATGCTCGTTTAACTAAATTATGCACAAAAATGCTGCAAATGGTAAAATATGAAAAATATGCACTAACGGATAAATATACATATGTATGGTTTGTGCCTTCATTGGTCGCACAAGGAAAAACATGCAATTGCATATTTATGGTTTCCCTAATTATAATAATAATATTTTATTAATAGATTTTTTTATCTGCACTAACGAACAAATTTATGTGTAAAATAAGTACGAATTATATTTATTGTAGCATATTTTCGTCCTTGACCTAAAACATGATAGCAGCATTAGTAGCAGTCATGTAATAAATTTGCTTAGTGTTTTATATACAGAAATATATAGCATATATACATATGTATATATGTACATATGTATATATGATATAAATAAGTTAACTATTAGTGTGTTTAGTTTCTATAACAAATTTTTCTTAATCTTTCTCCTTTTCGTTATGAATTTAAAAAAAAAAAAAAAAAAAAATTGACTGCATACGTACATGTGAATGGATGTACGTACGTACATACATATGTTTTTTATGTACTGTAAACTTTGAGTTCGATAAACAATTGCAATCGTCGCTGCTGCAGTTTATTTCTGTTACTATATCTGTTGTCATTGTTACTGCTTGTATGTGTGCTAAATATGTACATATACATAGTTAGGCAATTAGCGCCTTTTAATGTTATGTCGTTCAATGAAATTGTATTTCCAATATAATCATACATAAGCTTTTAGTACATCCCAGTTGGCCACGTCTTTAACGACGGGTACAGGTCAACAGTTAGTCGATGGACTTTGAAACTTATTCCAAAAATACATGTTTGGTTAAACAGAAGACATGGAGAAGTAAACAACTACTTGACGCAATTCCTTTCTGGCAGGCGCGGATCCAGCTTGAGCTTTACGGGGGGGATATTTTGTATGATACAAAAAGTAAAAAATTTGTTTTTAAAAGTTTATTAAAAACAATATGTGTATATTATATTAAAAAAAAAACTCAACAAAAAGGTTAAATAAAATATAAGATCAGTTCAATATACATTACTATTTTTAAATAAGCAATTTTTGATTTTCTTGTGAGGCAAATTTAGACAGTAAAGTATGTCTTCTGTCATTGTTGATCTGATTCATGTTTTTATTCGACGAAGGGTAGGAAATGACCTCCCGCTCGTAGCATTTCTGACGAGCATTGAAACGAACATTTGAAATATTTTTCTTAGATTTGGGTAGATATCTTCATCACAGTTTATTAAAGCATCTTCAACGTTATCTGATAGATCAGGCTCAAGTTTAGATGTTAGTAGGTGTTTATCTCTTTTATCAAATATAATCAGCTCATCAGCTAGTTGTGGTTTTAACAGTTTTGTATCTGTATATGACTTGATTACACTTTGTGGTAGAAGTTAAGGTATGTTCACTATTGGGAAAGGTGTTTTGAGATCTTCTAAAATAAATTTAATAAGAGGAATGTAACCTATAACTCGGTAGTAACCTTCAACATTTGGGATGTGATTATTTCGTTCAAATCTTGTCTTTTCAATTGGAACCTCGATTTGAATGCAAATAACTTAAACTTTTTCAAAAATCGCTTTGAAATATTCTTTTGTTTTATTTCTGTTACCTTCAAGGCTCAATATCTATATCTTGTTTTTGTAAAATTATACTAAGTTGCTGTGTTACAACAAGTATCACACTTAATATGTATATTCCGCAAATAAATTCAAAAGTACTAAGTGATTTCCTAAATATAAAGGTCCCATTAGCCGACCGTAAATGTAGAAATGTAAATGTAATGTAAACAGCTGATCGTTTCTGTTATATGGAAAGCAATGCAAATGCTTAACTGACTGTAATGTCACTTAACCGTAACGTGCCAACCTGTAGAAAATAGAATTTCATTACGAGGTTACGTGAAAGTTGTAGATAGTGATGGTCTGCTTATATTTTAAATGCAATGCGGGTAAAATCACTCTTTTTGTTTGGTACTTTTTCAGTTATAATATCTGTGGACTTTTGACAAAATAAGTAACAATCCATACATATTTTCATTTATACAAATATATGCTTAGATGTATAAAATTAACAAATGTATACATATCCACAAACAAACAAAGTCTGGGTTGTAATGGTATCAAAACCTTGTTTTGGTGTATGCACATTTTGCAATTAATGTAAGAACATGTGTACGAATATGATATAATACATATTTGTTTTTTGTAAATCTGTAATATTAATATCAAATATTAAATGATTTATTTATTTATACATGCAAGAAATACAGTTTTAATACTATTTAAATCACTTGGTACTTTTTCTGCAAAGCGGTCACTATTTCAACATTTTTAATTCTCATCACTGTGTGTGTTGTTTTATGTATACTAATGCTTTTTTGTTTCTGGTTGTGAAAAATAGCTGACACGTTCTTACATGTTCTATAAGTGCACAAACGAGCTTACAGTACGTTACGGTACTTTACATTGCATTTAATTACATTTACGGTCGGCTAAAGCGGCCTTAAAGGTAGAGATACTACATTTCCACTCAGATATTTTTCCAAAGCTTCTACTATGTGATGTACACTTGTTGCAAAGTGTTAAATTGAGTCGTGATCGCATAATGTAGAGAGTTTGGCTCCCAAATACTTTGCTAAAACTGTGTTTCGCTTGGGATGATTATATTTAAAAAATTTTGTCGTTTCTTTAACAAATGATACAGCTTTTTGTATTAACGGCACTTTATTGCTTTTAGAAATTGAGTTTCTTGATTTATGGGAATAGCAGGGCGTTTGTTTCGCATTTGTCGCGGTTTCCAGAGTATTTTAACAGCTCCATTTTCTGCTGACATCAGAGGATACCCATCTGTTCCATCTCCCACACAATTTTTTAGGTCAAGACCAAAATTTGTCAAAGCTTTAAGCACTATTGATGGGTGGCATGTCATAACGTCCAGTGTCCATGGACAAGTCATAGTGTCCATGGACAAGTACCATAAAGGATTTTCTCCTTAATGGTATAACAAATACCGGTTTCGCTAAGTTAAGCTTCTAAAATATGCCTTGTTTCCGAACGAAGGCCGACTACGCAGAGAAGCTTTAGTTAGCGAAGCCGGTTTTTGTTATACCATAGAGGAGAAAATCCATGCTTCCGGCCAATTACAATGTTTGTTATACCATAGAGGAGAAAATCCTTTATGGTACTTGTCCACTACTATGACACTGGACGTTATGACATGCCACCTATTGATGATAGTGCCTTCGCATCAATTGACACATCAACGTCAACAATAGCATTTGAAGCCTCTTGAAATGCGTTAACAATCAAGCCAATACATTCTTCCCTATAAACTTTTTGTTGCATGTTGAAATATCTTAAAGATAAGGAAATCGGGCTTTTCCCTGACAAATTCGTGCTTTCGTCCAAAATTATCGAATAGAGTTTTGATTCATATAAAACATACATACATAAATATTGCATTTACCAGGGCATATTAATAATTCAACCGCACGCATTATCAAGTCAATCGTTTAGTCTTTGGATATAGATGGCACCTGCTGGGATTGAATTTAGAATAATAAGTATTTGAATACGGTAAACTAGATGTTTCATTTGATGTTTCGTTAGAACTTCCATAAAAAAAAAACAAAAAAACCTTGCTGGGATTTCCAAAAATTTTGTACACTTAAAAACATATTTGTATAATTTACGGGGGGGAAATTTCCTTATTCCCCCCCCCCCCCCTGAATCCGCCGCCGCTTTCTGGTCATGGAGGGTATCGATGTTACCTGTATAGATTTGGTCTGGACAGTACTCCATACTCTAAATGTCCGAACCAAGAACAAAATCCAGAACTTTTCATGTTCTACTTCCCACGTTTTAGACACGATCGGCAGAAAGCAGAAAAAATTGGGACACAGCCGCACGTGCAAAACATTGTAAGCATAACCCTCAACAAAAAGGAACACTGGGATGTAATTAAAAATATAGGTGAAACTAAGGAAATCTCAAACAATAGACGCAGCCAAAATATGGGTTTCGGGCCCTGCAATGTAATATTTCTAGAGACAGTTCCGGTGGTTTTTAGTCGGCAAGAATCCGACATACCCCGTGAGTAAGGAATCTTAATCAACTACTTACTACTTACATACTTACATAAGAAGCGATTAATACTAAATTCTTTCTGCTACAGTACAGCATCAGATGGATCAGAGCACTACTGGAGACAAATATGTAAATACGTTCCTCCTATTTGCCTGGCTTAAATTCAAAAGTCTGCATCTAGATTGCAAGATTTTGTTTTAATATTACGAAAGAAGAATTAATTACCTTTAATTTGAAGCCCCTACCGTTCCGTAATCTGCCTAAAATACAAATGTACATACATAAGAGCGATTGTTTCTCACCTCTTTCCGCCACCGGACACCATCAGATGGATCAGAGCACCACTGGAGGCAAATTAATACTTTCCGAAATCTTCTTTGATTCGGTCACAAGTTAAAAAAATCTCTCTCAGATACACCACTCAAAATTCAAAGAATTTTTTTAAAGCATTAAATTTTATATTTCATAAATTTTGTTTAAAGATACAGCTTCGTAATCTTCTTTGGTTTGGCCACAAGTGATAAAGTTCCTCTCAGATACACAAGCCGAAATTTAACAAATTTTTTAAAAAAGAGAAAAATATATATTTCATAAATTTTATTTAAAGGGCATAATAAACCTCACAAATGGCTTGGCAAACATGTCAAAATTTTACGTTTGTACAAACATTTTGTGTTGTTAATTGGGGTGTTTGCTGTTTGGACAAACATTTGAAGCAATGTTTGCAGAAATATTAAAAATGTTTAATATTTGGCAGACATGTTGGATATTTGTCAAACTTTTTGTGGCGTCTAATGCTAAATTTATTTAATTCAATTAATTTTTAATATTAAATTAATTTTTTTTAGTAGTATTGCTTGCCATAAAACAGCTCGTTGTTTAAAAACTGTTTACTTTAAATTTGTTGCCTTTATTTTATAATTTATTTTCCGTTTTAAGCTAAAAGCAACAAAATTGCCGCAGCACTATTGGCATCTGCATTCATTGAAAACAAAACAAAAATGAAAATTAATGTTTGAACGGAGAATATTTGTGTTGTTTATTGGCAAACCCCAAACGGAAATAATGTGTGTGTTTGCCAAGCATTTTGTGTGGTTTATTATGCCCTTAAGTCATCGACTATCAGTCAAAGCGTACCGTTGTTTTTTTATTTTCCTCTTACCTATACACACCAACTACATACATTGTTGTAAATAAGTGTAACGGTTCACGAAATATTTCTTTTGTGTCTATTCTCTTTACTTTACTATTAATAACCTAATTTCAAAGTAAAAGAAAAAAAAACTTTTATTTAAATTAAACTACAAAAACTTTCGAAATGGCTCCGGGGCCTCTGGATAAATTCCTAAACAATAGGTACGTACCACCTTTTAGGGGACTTTATTGAAAACCCATCAAAAAAACATAAGATAAATGATTACCCAGACTTGCGAACTCTCAAAAATAATTGCAGTAACAACCCAAGATATATTTTGATCTCCTCAACTGATCCTGAAAAACCACTATCCAAACTTAGCCCGTTCGTAATCAAAAAAGGTATTGAATGCATCAGTACTGAATATTCTTCAATTTCCCAACTGAGAGATGGCAATCTGCTTATTCTTACACGTAATGCACGTGTCGCAGAAAAATTTATTAACAAAAACATTAGCAAATCTTGCAAAATATCGTGCAAACTTCACGACACCCTAAACTCCGTTAAGGGCGTTATATTCGCACCATGTCTAAAAGATGTGCCAGAAGCCGAAATCGTACAAGAAATGAAGGAACAAAGCGTAACAGATGTTTACAAATTTACAAAACTCGACGAGGATAGTAAAACTAGAATACCAACAGGCAAAATGGTTCTCACTCTCGACCTCTATCGTTTGCCTGCTACAGTAGACGTAGCATGGTATAAATGTAAGGTTGACTTCTACTTTCCGAACCCTATGTTGTGTAAAAACTGTCAACGCTTAGGGCACACTAAGAAGCGGTGCAAGGGTAACCCCACCTGCCCGCAATGCAGCTTACCACCACATGAAAACGTAGAATGCACTCGCACCTTATATTCAAACTGTTCAAATGAAGGAAATTTAAAAAAAAAGCTGAGCTCTACTGTAGCATCGGTGAAGCCCGTCGCAAGTTTAGAGAAAACAACCCGATTACTCCATGCAATCAAGCCGCCTCCTATTCATCTATTTTCTCTCAATCTATTGTAAACCCCAACAAGACATTTAACAACCATGCTAGTGTAGATAAACTCTCAGATAACCAATCATCAACATCCAAAAAACACAAAAATTCAAACCAACACAATACCCTAAATGAAAACCAACCAGCACCAGAATCCAAAAATACTTCATCAGAAAATAAACTTACCCACTCAAAAGAATCAACAAACACTTCTTCAGGAAAATATCAATCATGCAAGCATCTTACAAACCCCAACAAAAAACTTGATAAGTTACCAATATCTTCAATAACACAAAACTTAATAAAAAACAATGAATATTTTTTACCATTGCAATCTCCCGAGGAACTCTAACCTCAATAATCACCTTATCACCACTAAAAATCCATTTACCTTAAACTATACCTAATAAGTATAAAACAACTTCCCCTACGGGGGAAGTTCAGTATAAAGCATTAAATATGGACTTCACTATATTACAATGTAATATCAACGGCTTTACTAACAACTACTCCAATCTTCAAATTTTAATGAGGGAAATGGATCCCAATATAATATCACTGCAAGAAACCCATTGCGCTTGGCATTTTACACCAATTCCTCCCAGCAACTACAGTAGCTACTTCTTTTATAACCCACAAAACACAACTTCTAAACAAGGTGTAGGATTATTAGTTAAATCTAACATCCCGCATAGACAACTACAAGTCAACTGTAATTACCAAGTTATCGCAATTGAAGTTAATCTCAACATAAAATATATAGTATTATCTTTTTACATTCCTCCAACTATGGATATTTCTGAACAAGATTTAACATCTATTATTACATCTTTCAGTAACCCTGTTTTGGTCATCGAAGACTTCAACTGCTGGAATACTATCTGGGGATCTTCCTTCACTAACAGAAGAGGATTAATTCTAGAATAAGTCATAAACAACGCGGATCTATGCTAATTGAATGATAATACCCCAACACACTTTTCTACCCATAGTTCATTCTCCCACATAGATCTTTCATTTTGTTCACTTCCGCTTTTGCCAATAACACGCTGGAGAATATTAGACGACTTACACAGTAGTGACCATTTTCCAATAAAAATATCTATAAAATTAAGTAACGAAAAACAGGAAGTCGTTACCATAAGCAAATTTCTTACTCATCTAGCCGATCTATCTAAATACTCTCTAAAAGTAGAGCAGGTACTTTCAACCAAAAATTGCACCAACTCCAGCAATAAAGATGCAGCAACACTAACAAAATCAGTTCGCACGGCAGCAAATCTACACATTCCTCAAACAAATAAGAAGATCCCGAATCCAATAAAAATCAAAAAAGTACACTGGTGGAACACATCATTATCTATTCTTCGTCACCAAAAAGTAAGGGACTGGAGCAGGTTCAAAACCAGTCCAAGCTTAGATAACCTTATCATATATAAGCAATCCAATGCGAAATTCCGGAAAGAAATGAAGGCTACAAAAAAATCATGTTTTGAAAAATACACAAAAAAGATTAATAGAAACACGGCAATCTCAGACATCTGGAATAAAATTAATCTATAACTCAAAGAAATTTCTCAGTCAGTATTAAGGCAGTCACTGCTAATAATGTAACCCTAATTGATCCGGTCAAAATTCTCTTCTCTACTCTTCAGACGAAAACTTCCATGAATCTTATATCTCGTCGAAACGGTCATTTGATGCATCGCTTAGCTACACAGTTGATAAAATCTCTTTATTTTTGGAGGAGCCAATCAGCCTCCTGGAGCTCAATAGCTGCTTAAAAAAAGTTAAAGGCACCTCTCCTGGTCTCGACCGCATAACAAATCAAATGATCAAACCTCTTACACTGAAAACAAAACTCAAAATATTACATTTATACAACACCATCTTTAAAAGTGGAATTATCCCTCACTCTTGAAAACTGGCCATCATAGTACCAATCGCAAAAAGCAAAAACTGCTCCTCTGTCTCAGATTATCGCCCCATATCGTTGTTGCCATGTTTTTCTAAAATTATTGAAAGAATAATTGCCACAAGACTCGCCTGGCTCATAGAAAAGAAAAAATTAGTCGATAAAAGGCAAGTAGCCTTCAAGGCTAATAGGGGTTGCGATGATGCTCTCCTTCACCTTGATCATTATATTTGCAATGCGCTCTCCGCGAAGAACCATGCCACTGTATTATCAGTCGACTTCGAGAAGGCTTTTGACAGGATAGGATCACACGTCATACTGAATGTTTTGAAATCATGGTGCATCGGCCCAAAAATCTTCAATTTTATTCGGTCTTTCTTAACTAACAGACGATTCAAAGTAAGAGTTAATGGATACACGTCAGAAACATTTCCTCTGAATAACGGCATCCCACAGGGATCGTCATTTTCAGTAGTTCTATTTCAAATAGCCTTCAACGAAGTAAGTAAAATCCTGAACACAAATCTGTCCATTGATCACTGCTTGTATGCAGACGACTTATATATACTTTGTAAAAGGAACAAAAATGATGACACAACGACTATTCTGGAAGGTACAGTAAGAGACATCAGTGAATGGTCGGAGTACTCAGGCAGTAAAATATCCATTAAAAAACGAAAAACTGCACATTTGTAGGAAACACAACTGTGATGCTGATAACTATTCGGTTCAGTTTAATAACCTTAAAATACAAAATGTTAAACAACTTAAAATCTTAGGGATCATTTTCTCGCACCGATATAGCTGGAGAGAACACTGCACTTACTTAAAGAGGTCGACTTTACTAAGAGGCAACATTATACGTTATCTGGCAATAAAAAGTTTCGTCCATATTAACACACTCACATATTTAACTAAAACACTCGTTTTGAGCAAAATAGATTATGGATTGTACTTATATGGCAATAGCAGCCAATCAACAATTAACATCTTAAAGTCAGCTTATCACAAGGCTGCTAGAGCATCAGTTTATGGCTACAGAACTACCCCCGTCAGGAATATTCTTACTGAGGCCGACCTCCCAGCCATAGAAAACAGAGTGCAAAGAAATAAAAGCAAGAATCATACCAAAACTGTTGACCATCACTAATTCCATAATAGACAAAGATATCTCATCGCAGTTAACAGCCAAAAGACGCAAACGTATTAAGTCTACAATAGCCCAATCCTTAGAGCTAGCACAAGCAATAGGAATCTCCTTACAACACTCTAAAAATACTACTGACGAGCCTCCCTGGAAATTCAACACTATCTCCGTCGACTTATCCTTATCCAAACTAAAAAAAGATTGCACTTCCAAAGAAGAATTTTTAATTCTTGTAGCAGAAATGCAAACGTCTTATAAAAACAATGGGTGGAACTTCATTTATACAGATGGAACCAAGTCCACTTATAATCTACCAGCTTATGCGGTGGTGGATGATAACGGCAATAACCTAATTCTCCGAACCCTCCATGACTATTCATCAATTTTTACCGCCGAATCTAGCGCTCTTCTTAGGGCTGTACAGTTAGCTATTTCATCTAAAAAGTAAACCGTCATCTGCTCCGACAGTCTTTCAGCGCTGAAAGCCATTTGCAGCCCATTCAACAAAAACTGGACTACAATCATCAAAATCCGGGACGCTCTTATTGGTAATGAAGAAAAAGTCAGAATACATTGGGTGCCTAGCCACATTGGCATCTCCGGAAACGAAAAAGCCGACGTCGCAGCCAAAACACGCATCCTATGCACCTGTTTTTATGGAACCAACTTTCGAAAAAATTGATCTTCGACGACTTATCACCAATTATATGAAAGCTAAGTTCAAGGAAACTATACCCAAACATTATCATTACTCTTTCATTAATCCGAACAACACCAGCCCTATAGATCCTACAACTATAAATAAAGATAAAATAAGAGTATTTTCAAGACAAAGACTCGGCCATACAGTCTTTTCCCACGAGCACCTAATGAAAATAGCCACTAAGCCGACCCGCAACACATGTGGCAGCGGTCTAACAATAAAACACGTTCTTGACGAATGTAATGCACTATCCAGCTTGAGAAGCAAACATCCCCATACTCCACACACAAACCTTCTTAAAACAACTATAACTATAACTAACATAAACACCATCTATAACTTCATTAAACAAACCAGACTTCGTTTTTAAACTTTAAAGCCGATAGCCTTTGTAGCTAGTGCCTTTTTATTTCTCCTTTAGTCGAAGGATTTATTCATAAGACTAAATAAATAAATAAAATATTTAAATATAACGAAAGAAGAGCTAATTGCCGCTCCTGTTCCCAAATACGCCGGCCAAAATTAAAAAAGAATTTCTAAAATCGAAAAATGCATCTTGTAAATAAAGCTTCGTACACAATTTAAGCAACAATTACACTTGGTGTTCATAATAGAGCCACCATTTTTTTTTTGCGTTATTGAATACTACAAAAATTGGCTCAATACATACCTGTGCCCATGTTCTGTTACTCTCGCTTCAAGAAACTTTTCGATTCAAATGTGTGAAATGAAACAAAAATGCCATATATTGAAACAAACATCTGTTTTTCTCACTTAAGTGTGTCTGTAACTTTTTTTGCGAGTACTAGCTGTCACGTAAGGAAATTACTAGCCAATTTACAGAAAAAATGTGTCTGTAACATTTTTGTGAGATAAAAATGGGGCGAGAAAAAATTTTAACACTAAAAAAACAATTAAAAATGCAAAATAATGGGCGATTTTTTAAGAGCTATATATATTCAGAAAAATTCATGAAATTTCCATATAATTTAATGTTTAAAGATTATTTCATGCAAATATTGACCGTGTCTACGCCTCAAATGGTCCATCCGCTTAGTCCAATTTGGCATACTCTTTCCAACATTTCGGGAGGTATCTCAAGAATAAATGCTTTAATGTTGTCTTCCAATGCGTAAATTGAAGCGGGCATGAGTATATAGACATGAGCTTTAACATAGCCCCACAAAACATAGTCTAAAGGCGTTAAATCGCACGATCTAGGCGGCCAATTGACCGGTCCCGAACGTGAAATAAAATGTTTACCAAACTCGCCTCTCAATAAGTCCATTGTAAAGCGTGCTGTGTGGCATGTGGCACCGTATTGTTGATAAAGAACAACTAACTTTATAACTACTAGTCAGGGCCGTTTGTTGAGGTTTTTTTTTTTGTATATTGGCAGGACGATTTTTCGAAAAAAAAAATAATAATAATCTGACAGCACTATTTCACTTGTTTGTTTTGTTTGAGTACAATAACTGCCGGTTTTTAAAACACGAGTGAAAAACTTGTTCATTTAACTTATTGGGATGAAAAATAAAGTGGGGCTGGTCATTTTTTTGATCCATCTAGGAGCATTCTATGCTTTGCAGGGGCCAAATTTAAGAATTTTTTTAAACCGCCATATTTGTATGGTTGATTCTCAAATTTTGCCAATGCAGTGCATAGAATGCCCCTAGATGGGTCAAATGTATGACCAACCCCACTTTAGTTTGCATCCCAATCATTTATTTCTAACAAACCTACCCGATATTTCCATTAAGGGGGCTACCATACAAAATGTTTAATACAGACTAGAAATATATTAATGAAAACGTGTGTGTGACTGACTTCAATTTGTTTTTTTCCTTAACAATTTCTCGAGACATACTTGCCCTTTATCACCACTTCTTAAGGGGGCTCCCATAAAAATATTGCGTTTTATAAAATTCTTAAATTTAATTAATTTTTTTTTTTTTTTAATAAAGATTTTAATAATTTATTGCTTGTTTTGTTTGAAACTTTGTTTTTTATATGTCTGGAAAAAAAACTAGAAGCATAGCTGCAATATTTTATGAATTTTTCACAAACAAAAATTTCTGAATGTTGCTAAAAAATTACTTTTTTTGCCAAAAAAAATTCAACCCTATCGTGAAAAATTTTTCCCTCGTAATTTTTCCCCTTTTTACATATTTGCGATCATGAACAACTCCCATGAAAAATTGTAATTCAAAGGAGAATAATAACGTGAAAAATTGTTCACGGGAAAAATTTCCCCTTATCGTGAAAAATTTTTTCCCTCGTAATTTGTTCACATTTCCCTTAGATTTTCTCACTTTATTTTTGCTAGGGAACAGAACATGTATGTAAGTAGCTCCTCCTATAAATCGAATATTAAGGGTTAATAAGTTAATTAGACATAAACCGATATATTGCTCAACCAAATGCAAAACAACAGGTCGATTGCCTGCGGATTTGTGAAGCTTTCAATTGACTTGGTGGCAGAATTTTGGAAAATATTTTACTACATTAAATTTAAAAAGTGCAAAAAACTAACATTGTAATCAAACTATCCCTCCAATACTTAATATTTTGCTTTATTATTTTTACTTTTCTTTAAAATATATACTTGTATATTTTTGAACAAAAATTTCATGGATTTTTAATATTTTTTAATCTTTCTTCTTTTTTTACATTCACTGGAACTGATAGCGTGGAAAATTTTTCACATGAGATTCACGATTGCTTTTTTCCCTTCGAGGGGAATGAAAATTTCATGGGAACAAAAATTCCACTTGTTATTCACGATAGGGGTGATTATGTTCCTAACTCAATAGTTGAAAAATTGCAACCAACTGAAATATAGAAAAATAAAAGATTGAATTTCAGAACAAAAGAGTTTTGCTACGAATTTTCGAAAGAAACGAATTTTGCTACAATCCATCATATGGTATCGAACTAGGTTTGCAACTCGCTATAGCCCACCAGGAAAATTATAAATTCTTCTATTGAATAAATAAAAATTAAGTCAAGAATATTTTGAAAGTTATATTAACTTATTAAAATTATACAAACAGCGCCAACTCGAAATCTTTTTCAAAATACGTTTTTTATACTGTTGGAATCAGAATTTCTCCTCTATCGATGTGTGAATTCACATAAGTCCTATTTAATGTAGTTTTCGAGATAGAAAAGTTGAAAACAACACCAAGACCAACTTGCTTAGATGTAAAGAGCATCAAGTGTTGTTTACCACTGAATTTGTAGACAATAAGGGAATGTGCTTAGAGGCAAAGAACATCAGGAGTCCTTTTTTGTAAATTGTGAAGTGAGGTCTTTTGTTTTCAATACAGATTCATTAAAACCTTATGCTCGATGGCCAATTTGGCCTTATTTTATTTATTAAGTCAAATATTTTGACCAACTTTGTTAACCATTCTCAGGAAAATTATTTATTGTTACGTTTTTCCTTTAATAAACGCGTTTGAGTTCTTTTAATTGCAAATCCGAATAAAAAAACACACACTTATTCAACTTAACAAACTTTATTGAAACTAATTATTTTGTTCACAATTGTTATGTAAGCAAGGTAAAAACAAAGTAAAATGCTATAATTGCGGTAAGATTTGCCATATTCAGCGAAACTGCAAAGCACCCAAGCAACGATCAAGATCTGCTTCGCCGCAAAGGGACAAACGAAGAGCTAGTCAACAATCATCGCAGGAGCCACCGCTAAAGCTGAGAAGAGCTAGCAGTGCAGAGGAAACTGAAGGTCTCACGATCAATTTAGTAGTGAAAACGAGTAACAGAAATATTACGACCTGTGGTTACATAAATGGTGAAATCCGCATTTTGACTATCGACACTGGTGCAGGACATTCCATTATAAGAGCTGATTTGATAAAGGGAGCTGTCGAGCCGCTAAGTGGTGTAAACTTGCGAACAGCTACGGGAGAGCCTGTCATTGTCTATGGCAAAGCAAGAGTGGAAATAAGAATGGCCGATATGATCGTTTTTGATGAATTTATTGTGGCTGAAATTATGGACGAGGTCATAATTGGAGCAGATTTTATGATTCGTCAAGGCATTAGTCTAGACATGGGACGACAAATTATGAATTGGTTTGGTCTAGAAATACCCCTTAACGTTGGGAATGGAAGTGAAGCTCTTGCAAGACAGCTAGTCACTAGTGATCATAAGAAATTGTCATCTCGAAGAGGCGATGAAAAACATGGGAAAGCAAGCACATATTCAAGACGGCCCAGTAAACATAAAAGCAAGCACTGTACAGAGTCTAACAACAAGAAACGCATAAATGAGATTCGATTATTACATGTGGAACCCAGCGAAGACTGGTCAACGGCGCAGAAAAGTGACCCCATATTAGCGCAAATTATGAAGGCTAAGAAAGAAGGTGAAAAGCCGACTCATGAAGGAATTAGATTGGAGGCCCCACTCATGAAAGCGTATTGGGCGCAGTGGAGTAGTCTGCGGACGGTGAATGGTTGCCTATACCGTACATGGGAAAGTACTGATGGCAAAACGGTTAAAAACCTTATTGTGGTTCCGCCTTCTAAAGTATGTGAAGTTGTGAGGAAATTCCACGAATGTACTGGTGGTGGGCATCTTGGCGTTACAAAAACCATAAAGAAGTTAAAAGCAAGCTACTATTGGGTCGGTTGCAAGCAAACCGTGATTGATTGCATAATTAAATGCCCACAGTGCGTTGCAGACGGTGCACAGTAGCGCCCGTAGAGCAAACGAGGTTGCAAAAATCAAAATTTTCATGAGCACCGACGAAGTTTTGAATAAACTCATGTTATAGGAAACTTTTCAACGATTTCAAATCTGCCACTCTTAATAATATCACATTTTTAGTTTAGAAGATATAGCCGTTCAAAGTTGACCGACTTTCGGTTTTCAAAAAAACACACAATTTTTAGTAAATTTGTTGCGATTTCAGGTGTAATATCACGAAAAATAGGTAACGAATCGCCTTATTTTTTGTTTGTATTGATTGATGCATTTATTAAATGTGTAATGATAAAAAAAAAATGAACTGTTTGCTTTGTGTTTCTCCTGGTAAATCACTATTTAAAAACTATCCGTTTTTTCACTATTTTTCAACTTTGACGGAAAATAACAAAAATCTATATTTTTCTATATTTGCCATATTTGCAAAATCTGTTCTTTGATTATTTCTTTACATAATTCAAAAATTTTATCTGCCCGTACGTGCCCGTTTGGCTTCTAGAGGTAAAAAAGGTTAAAAAGACATGGTTGCCATACTAATATTGCGGTTTAATAAAATTCTTTAATTTGGCCCCTACAGCGCGTAGGATGCTCCTAGATGGGTCAAATGTATGACCAACCCCACTTTATTATTTATTGCCGAATTTCGGTTTTTTTAGTTATTTCAATAAACTAAACCATTTTTGAGTTACGCGAATATATGCTGTGCAGCGCCTTACATTTTCGAAATAACGGTATATCTTGAAAACAAGAGCTAATTTAAAAAAACGGTTAGCACCACTGAATTCAGCGTCCCCAATTAGGGTGAAATGCCAGGTGCGCGGCATTCGAGTTATCGAGTATTCGAGTTATTCGAGTTATTGAAGAAATAAGCTCAACACATTCGGCTAATTCGGCGAAATTATGACATTTTGAGTATGACATAACTTTTGAAAAAAAAATTTTAAAATTTTTTTTCGTTCATATATGTTCCTTATAAGATAAAAGGAACATTCTCACCAAATTTCATTAAAATCGGAAGGGGTCGTGTCCCACTCTTGGTCGTTTTGACATGGAATTACCCATATACCGAAAATACAGAAAATTGAAAAAATAAATTTAAAAAAAAAAATTTTTTTTTTTTAATTTGTTGGGTAATAATTTAGAACCCTAAAGAAAAAAAAAATAAAAACAATCTAAAAATGTAAAAATAATTTTTTTTTAGGTACCATAAAATTGATTTTTCTACTAATTTTAACTTTGATAACCCATAAGTAGGCCCCTACACAGCGTAGCACCCTTTTCAAATGCACATTTCATAGGCTGAACAGTTATCTATCATATGCTGTTTAAACTGTTCAATTACCTTATTCGGTTCAAAAGATATGATTTTTGCAACGAAAAAACTCAAATGGCGCCACTGTGCGGTGGTCTAATTGGAGAAAGTAGAAATCCGGTCCAGCAGTACAACTTTGGTGAACTATCCGTACCAGCGAATAATAATGACTCTATCCAAGAGCGGAAAAACGAGTTAAGACGAAGGCGTGTTAAGTCATCAAATGACCAGATGAAAGCCAGACACAATGGAGTGGCAAATTCGGAAGGCTTCAAAGAAGGCCAGTTGGTTTTACTTTTTAATCCGCAACGGAAGAAAGGACTATCTCCAAAGCTGCAGACTCATTGGGATGGCCCATATAAAGTAATAAAGAAATTAAATGACGTGGTGTATCGGATCCAGAAATATAAGAGCCCAAGATCAAAAATGAAAGTGGTACATCTAGAACGACTAGCCAATTATGGAAAAGGAGAATCTGAGCCTATTCGGGACGAACAGGCTTAAGTGTTACGCAGTGTTACGAAAGTTAAATTATCTAAGAATTAATTATACATAACAATTTTAAGTAACATAAAACTATAACTTACAAGATAACTTATAATTATAACTATAAATAATTCTTAGATAATTTAACTTTCGTAACACTGCCGTCCACTTAAGCCTGTTCGTCCCGAATAGGCTCAGATTCTCCTTTTCCATAATTGGCTAGTCGTTCTAGATGTACCACTTTCATTTTTGATCTTGGGCTCTTATATTTCTGGATCCGATACACCACGTCATTCAATTTCTTTATTACTTTATATGGGCCATCCCAATGAGTCTGCAGCTTTGGAGATAGTCCTTTCTTCCGTTGCGGATTAAAAAGTAAAACCAACTGGCCTTCTTTGAAGCCTTCCGAATTTGCCACTCCATTGTGTCTGGCTTTCATCTGGTCATTTGATGACTTAACACGCCTTCGTCTTAACTCGTTTTTCTGCTCTTGGATAGAGTCATTATTATTCGCTGGTACGGATAGTTCACCAAAGTTGTACTGCTGGACCGGATTTCTACTTTCTCCAATTAGACCACCGTCTGCAACGCACTGTGGGCATTTAATTATGCAATCAATCACGGTTTGCTTGCAACCGACCCAATAGTAGCTTGCTTTTAACTTCTTTATGGTTTTTGTAACGCCAAGATGCCCACCACCAGTACCTTCGTGGAATTTCCTCACAACTTCACATACTTTAGAAGGCGGAACCACAATAAGGTTTTTAACCGTTTTGCCATCAGTACTTTCCCATGTACGGTATAGGAAACCATTCACCGTCCGCAGACTACTCCACTGCGCCCAATACGCTTTCATGAGTGGGGCCTCCAATCTAATTTCTTCATGAGTCGGCTTTTCACCTTCTTTCTTAGCCTTCATAATTTGCGCTAATATGGGGTCACTTTTCTGCGCCGTTGACCAGTCTTCGCTGGGTTCCACATGTAATAAGCGAATCTCATTTATGCGTTTCTTGTTGTTAGACTCTGTACAGTGCTTGCTTTTATGTTTACTGGGCCGTCTTGAATATGTGCTTGCTTTCCCACGTTTTTCATCGCCTCTTCGAGATGACAATTTCTTATGATCACTAGTGACTAGCTGTCTTACAAGAGCTTCACTTCCATTCCCAACGTTAAGGGGTATTTCTAGACCAAACCAATTCATAATTTGTCGTCCCATGTCTAGACTAATGCCTTGACGAATCATAAAATCTGCTCCAATTATGACCTCGTCCATAATTTCAGCCACAATAAATTCATCAAAAACGATCATATCGGCCATTCTTATTTCCACTCTTGCTTTGCCATAGACAATGACAGGCTCTCCCGTAGCTGTTCGCAAGTTTACACCACTTAGCGGCTCGACAGCTCCCTTTATCAAATCAGCTCTTATAATGGAATGTCCTGCACCAGTGTCGATAGTCAAAATGCGGATTTCACCATTTATGTAACCACAGGTCGTAATATTTCTGTTACTCGTTTTCACTACTAAATTGATCGTGAGACCTTCAGTTTCCTCTGCACTGCTAGCTCTTCTCAGCTTTAGCGGTGGCTCCTGCGATGATTGTTGACTAGCTCTTCGTTTGTCCCTTTGCGGCGAAGCAGATCTTGATCGTTGCTTGGGTGCTTTGCAGTTTCGCTGAATATGGCCAATCTTACCGCAATTATAGCATTTTACTTTGTTTTTACCTTGCTTGTCGCTCAAAGCTTGCATCACTGCCTCCTTTATGTCCTTTACAATATCTCTATCTTCTTCAGCGGCAAAATCAAGTTTTCGCACCTTATACGCTTGCGGCCTTGAAATTATCCTTGCGGTTTCTTGGGCTAGGGCAAATGATACCGTTTCGGTAAATGATGGCTTCTGTGATGCACATACCGCTAGTTTCACATCAGCATCCCGTATACCGTTTACAAATGCCTCGGTCTTAAAATGATCTAGCAACGGATGACTTTCGCCTGGATAAGTAAGCTGCACCAGGCGCTCAATCTCTAGTGCGAAATCCTGTAGCGTCTCGTTTGCCCTTTGTACTCTACCCCGTTATTCCATTCTGAATATTTCCTTTCTGTGTTCACCACCATACTTGCGTTGCAGTGCTACCATAATGTCATCATAATTGTTTCTGCAACTTACTGGTACACTTTCTAGAATTTCAGCTGCAGTTCCTTTTAAAGCCAGAATCAGCTTTTTCTTCATTGTTCCAAGCATTTTTGTTGGCAACTGTGTCAAATTGGAACTTAAACACATTCAATGGTGAGCTGCCGTCAAAACTTGGAGCTCTTATTCTATTCGAGACTTCTGGAAAAACTCGCACCACTCCCTCTTGGCACTGAAGAGTATTTACTTTTTCTTCCAAATGATGTAGTTTTCCATCAAAAACCGTGACTTGTGTTTTTACATCTGACTTGTGTTCTTACATCAGTGACTTGTGTCTTAACATCAAACAGCTTCTGGTTGAATTCTATCTCCATATCGTCTACTCTTTCATTTATAGCAGTAGAAATCTCTTGAAGCTTCTCAAGTTTTTCGTTTGTCAATCTGGAATTTTGTTGAATTTCGGCTAAAATGGTGTTTGAGTTTTCTTCCATTTTTCTAGAAGTTTCAGCCGAATTTTCTTTTGCCATTTCCTCCATTTTTCTAGAAATTTCCACCGAATTTTCTTTTACCATTTTCTCCATATTTTCCTCCATTTTTCTAGAATTTTCTTCCATTTTTCTAGAAGTGTCTGCCGACATTTTTCCATTTTCTCCATCATAGCAGCCAACATTGTACCAAGATCCATGCTGCTTGTTACTGCACGGGTAGCAACTTCTATTTCTTCTTTTTCTTCAAATTCATAAGTTGCGATGTTAATATTGTGTCGCTTAAATTCATCGATTAATCTTTTCTGCAGCTCAGCTTTATTTCCTGCAGTAGGCAGATCCAACTTGCACAACTCTCTCTTGAGCTGTTCAACTTTTAGCTCCTCGAATTTCATTGTTGTTTGTATAGTTTTATTTTATTTTTTTTTTATTGCAATTTCACTTCTGACACCAATTGTTACGTTTTTCCTTTAATAAACGCGTTCGGTTTACTCCCTTTATAATAAACCGTTGAGTTCTTTTAATTGCAAATAAAAATAAATAAACACACACTTATTCAACTTAACAAACTTTATTGAAATTAATTATTTTGTTCACAATTGTTAGTTACGAACAGAACCGTTTTTCAAAACAGACTAAACTAATTTTACATGAGTCACCCCTTTTTATATTTCATAATGATTTCTAGATTTTTCCTGAACCTTCACGTAAAAACTATTTATTATGTTCTATAACCATTTCTAGAAATTACTGGGAAATTTACATAGGAATTATTTTAAAATAACAGTTGTGTTGAAAATTATAATATAACTTATAATTATAACTATAAATAATTCTTAGATAATTTAACTTTCGTAACAATATATTTTTATTTAAACATGCAGATGCGACTTCAGTTGTTACATGTATAATTTTATAACACATTTGGAGCAGAAAGGTAAGGTAAAAAAATGGACTTGGTGCTGTTTGTCTCAAGGGATTGAACAGTCACAATACCATCATGGGAGGTAAAGAACACCAAGTCAAATTTAATAAGTAAAGGTATGTTACCTTATATCACGTAATTTTATTAAGGATATCATCGACATAATAAAAACCTATTAGAGTCATAAAAAATATTTGGAAAAAGGCAAATTTTTAATACATAAATAGAAGCATTTGTGATTTCCAACATGTTTTTGTGGTCTGCTTTAAAGTTTTCAAATTGTGGCATGGTATGAATATACATATGAATATGAATTTTTAAGCAAATAAATTGAAATCGTTTGCTTCAGTGTACACGCCACTGTTTTTGTCCGTCCGATAATCAATATTATTATTGTCCAACACGGAAATATAAAATCGCAAGTCTCTCCAATTTTCCCCAAAGTGAGTAGAAAAAAGTATTCTGAAATTATTTTTGATGGGAATTATATCTGGAACAATGACATTTATTTTTCCGAGTTCCTTTTTTTTCTACTATTATTAATTTTTAAGGTTGGAATTTTAAATGAATTTCATTAAGTGCTTCCAGTCATATATATGAACATCGCTACAAAAATTTTTTTCGATATACATACCTATGTATATGCAAGAATGATAGAAATAAAGATTACGACATCAGGCAGATATAAAAAGTTTTTACTGCGCATGTAGGAACTGTGACGTCACACAACCTTCGTTCTCATTGGCTAATAATTTGCAACTTTCAAACTGTTATGTTTATGTGTTAATATGACAGTGGAACAATTTATAATTTTTCTATTTAAATTATTTGAAAACTGAAAATTTTTTATAAGAAGTTCCTTTCTTCTTCATAATTTCATTTTTAACTTTCATAAATATATATTAGCTATGGTTAAAAATATAGACATTTAATTAAAAGGACGCAACACGTTAGTTTTTCGCACAATTTCCCGATTTGTTTTTTTGCGGCTAATTTGTTGGAGTTTGCCCACTGCACACTTTATGTTTGTTCTCTTTTCTGCTCTCTTCTATTTTTATTTAGATTCAGGGTTGTCAGATGTGGCGATTTCTCGCCAAACGTACCGATTTTCAAACATGCTTGGCGACCTAATTTTTGATTTGGCGACATGGCGGTTTTTTGGCGATTTATAAAATTTTTAAAAAAATTCTATTTATTGAAAAAATCAATAAAAAGAATTCCTTAAAACACGAATATGTTTTAAGTCTATAAACATTTTCACATTATACTTATTTGTATGTGGCAATTTATTATCACAGATAAAATATGTTGTTGTTATTGATATTTTAAAGATTTTTATGAATCCTTTCATACCTTTGGACGTTTATGAAACACAATGGAAACAAAAACCTTGGTTAATTGGAAAGATAACTAAATAAGTTTAGGAAAACATTTTAAAGCTTCAAGGATACGGCAGGTACGTAACATTTTAAGGACTTTACTTTGGCTGTCCTTAATATGCGGTTATTACAACTAGTAATGCCTGTGTTGAAACTATGAACGCCACTAAAAATCGCCTTTGAATTAGAATGCAATATGAACTTCTAGACGCGTTATTAGGAGTTATACAGGCATGTTCTGAAAATCACCAGATTTCAAATCACTTGTGATTTTGAAATCACAATTGCGATTAATGGGTGTTTTGAAAACCACAAAAGTTTTAACTTAGTTAAAAATGGTGGAAATAAGCAAGTAATTTTAAATCGGCGGCCACTAAGCTGACTGGTTTAAAATCACAATTATGAAAAAAGCTTTTTGTCCAGAACACATTTTTTTTTTGATTTCAAATCACTTTCACAAAAAGTGATTTTCAGAACATGCCTGATAAGTTATATGAATGGGAATAGTACATGTTGCACTTCTTTTGTACTTTTGTTGAATAAATGTAATACCCTCACAATGAAGCGTTTTATATATAAAATAAAACTGCAACTATTGTATATAGTGCATTTTTAATATTTGTTAAGTACTAGCCGCAAAAAATATTTTTTTGTTGCTTTAAGTAGATTACTATAAATTATTTTATAGTAAACCTTTTTTGTGTAAACTAACTATTTTTATTTCGCTCTAAATAAAAATTAAGCAAAATATATATTATGGCGACTTTTTTTGAATTTTTGGCGTATTTAAGCGATACGGAACTAATTTTGTTTTTAGGATTTATAAACAAATATTTTTAATAATTTAAAAAATATGTTTTTTTATTGTCAAAAACTTGTAAACAAAGGTTTTGGCGATTTTTGATATTGAATTTGGCGAAAAAGGTCAAAATCGATCTGACAACCCTGTTTAGATTTTATTTTTCTTAATTATGCTACTTTTAACCAGTGTTGCCACTTTGTGGGTAATTACCCGAATTTGGTATAATTTTTACGGTCGTGGGTAGAGCGTGGGTAATTTCTCTTAGGTGTAATTTAGGTATAATTTTAAATTTTTACTTCAGATGCCCAAATAAAATCAAGATTCGATTTCAGTGATGTCATTTATTGCTTTTTAAATAATGTTGCTAAGAAATGCACATCCTTGTAAACCAAAGTCTCGGTTTCTTTTTAAGAAACGACTTCAATTATTAAACAAACATATATTTTCAAATGTTTGGTAATGAATGTCGCAAGATGGACCCTTAGATTTGGATAAAGATGCCTATCATAGTGATTTAGAACCTGAAGTTTATTGAAAAAAGTTATTCAAACTAAAAACTTGCCTGGGGGAAGATATGTTTCCAATATTGCAACATATAATTAATTTTATTAATTTAAAGGGTATTTTTTATGACCATGAAACTTAAAATGGTAGACAACACAAAAAAAAAATTATTTTAGTCGCAGATTGATACACGGCATAACCATTTGAAACTGATTTAAAACAAAAAGACACCGCGCCTGTCCTTGACGAAACGCATTGCAGACGTCCAATTTTGTTTCTCTTTTTCGAATAAAATGAACAAGGTTGACCTCCAAGACACCGATTGTTGCTGGTTTATCAGCATTAACCACTGACTTCACAACCCTACGGAAAACAATCAATAAGTGTCACATCGCACGGTCTTGAAGTCTAATTGACAGTTTATTTTCTCTAAATCAACACACCGCCTTCATTTGTGAAAAAAGTTGCGTCATTTAAGTCATGAAGTCACCTTTAAGTTGCGAAAATCGATGGCTGATTTTCAAAGTATATTTGGATAATTTGGTGGCGTTGTTCAAGCATGAATCTAATCATGATGATATGCCTGATCAAAAAATGAAAACAGTATGACAGTTCGTTTGACAGCTAACCTTTCGTAAGCTCTATGGGGCTAAAAAGCATCCATGATAAAGCCATGACAAGGATCATTGTAAACCTTCTCAAGATAGTATATCAACCAAATGTGGAAGTTAAACTCATTATTTTAGCAGTTTTATTTTATGTTTTATTAATTTTTTTAAGTCTTTAATGTTATTTTTTATTAATTTAAATAAAATTAACAGTTTGACTAATATTGATCTTGCTTTAATGAGTTTGTTGTGTTTTAGCTTCTTTGTAAATGTGTTTTTATTAAATAAAACTTAAATTTTATATCAGGTATAATTTCATTTAAATCGGGTAATTTTGCATCATCTCAAGTGTAATTTTGAATCTTGCTGGTGGTAACACTGCTTTTAACACACGTTTGAATACTTTTTAAAATTTTATTTATTGTAATAATATTTTTAATATAAAATATTAAGCAAAATTCTTAGTTTTTTGACAATAAATATTTTTTTTTTTTTTTTTTTACTTTGCTTAAACACTTAAGGCCTGTTCGTCGATAGCGAATGAAGACTTCGTTCGCTTAAATTACATTTAAAACAAAAACAAATTTTAAAATATTGTTTTTGTTTTACATGTAAGTTAAGCGAACGAAGTCTTCATTCGCTATCGACGAACAGGCCATAAAAGTTTTTGGCTAACTATGTAGAGTTATATTGCCAGGGTATCACACGGTTTGTTGGAGCCTCATCCACAAGTCCTCGATCGACCTAGACCTTCGTATAGGAAGGCGAAGAGCTTCCAGAATAAGCTCCAGAGTATATCTTGTCTCCACAGTAAAACGTCTTGAGTTATTTCCTTGGTACTCCACCAGTAAAACGTCTGAGTTATATTGGTTCTCCACCAGTCACATGAGTTATTAATGGTTCTCCACCAGACAAAACCTCAAATTGAGGTTAAAAACGATTGCATATAGTTAATGCAGATACCGCAAAAACTGTAACTCTGTAAAGTTATACGACGCCGAAACACTAACCAATGCGGGGTGACAACGCAAAACGCAACAAAAGCAGACAAACAAAAACGACCTGTTTGCCCTTAAGAAAAAATGACAAAAAGCGCGAGCTGCTTCTCCACTCAGAGCAGTTTTACGAGTGGACAATAAATATAATAAGGGTCTTCATGATGTTGCTTAAAATTACCATTTGTGCAAATGGGTAAACTTGCGAGACTCGTTTCATGAAGATCCTTTTTAAGTTTTGTGTAATTTTAAACAATTAATGTCATTTCAAACAGAAACGTCAATAAAAAATATATTAAAAAAAAAATAATCAAAAATATAATAAAAAATTTGGAATTTGTAAATTATAAATTAAATTTGTTTTTAAACATGCATAAAGAAAGCCAAACGACTAATATGCTTATATTATTACAAGAATTTGTTGTTTGTGATTTATTTACACTTGAAGTTTTCATTGAAAACGGCGGTAAGCATTAAAAAAATTTGTCTGTATAAATGCACAATTGAACTGCGTAAGTTTACGAGTCAAAATTGTTGGGCAAATTTAAGCAGTTTGTGTAAATGAATTCTCATACAATTTTTGACAGTTCATTTACGAGGGCGTAAGAATGCACAGTTTGCACAGTTTACGAGACTTACTGAGCTACCTAAATAAGAGCGGCAGCGTTTTTTGTATGTCAAAACTTCTCATTTGCATACAATATATACGAAACAAACCATTAGAATGCAAATTAGAAACCACCCGGCTGATAAATCTTATTTGACAGATCGCTATGTCGGTTTGTTTTATTGAAATTGTATTTAAATAAAATTTTCATGTTTAAAAAAACGCTTGCCGCTTTTGTTTAGGTTGTTCAGTTATAAACGATATCATAAGGACCCTTAATATATTTTTTTTAACTCTCTGAGTAAATTAATTGCAGGGTTGCCAACTATCACGTAAAACATAAATTTTTTGTAAGAAATTACGATTTTCACATACAAAAGAGACTTGGTTATCTTTACAAGGGAACTACTACGTCATCAAACGGTAAAACATGCGCAAGGCGTAATCTTTATTTCTATCATTCTTGCCTATATGTACATACGATTTATAAAAAACAAATAAGTATGTCAAAGCGAACTTGGTTACAAATTTGCATTTTTAAATGCCCTAATTCGACTCGTATTTCATTAACGATATCTTGGCGCACTTCAAACAGAAAGGTTAAAACGGTGAACCAGCAAGTTTTATTATTATTTTTTTTTTTTTTTTTTTTTTTTTTTTTTATTTTAAAAAAATTTCCTGAAGAAGATTTCCAACGGAAATCGAAATATTGAAAATAAAAATATTTTAATTAATTTTATAAATAAGTGACCTTAAGCTTGAAGAATTTATTAAAGTATTTAATAAAAAAAAAAAGGTCGAAGAAATAGGACTATAATTTACTAATGAAACTACTTACATATATTTTGCTTAAGCAAAGTTCGAAACTGATCGCACATTCCGTACGGAATCAAATGTTTTTTTATTTTATTTTTGTTTGTTTAAATGCATTTGAGAGGCTTTTCGTTTATTTTTGACAGTAGCTTAATTTTGTTTATGCACATTCTGGTTGGGCATTTACCTACTCATACATATGTATGTATGTATGTAAAGTAGACTGACCCTCTTAAATTTTTTTTTATTATGAAAAATATTAGAAAAAATTTTCTGCCGAAAAGTTTTGGAGTCGGAGTAGGATTCGCGAGTTTTTGTGGGAACTCCATTTCCAGTACAAAAATCTCAACTCTGACTCCACAGCCCTGGTCTAAACAAACAATAAAATAATAGATATGTATTTGTTCCTGGGTGTGTGAGCCGAACGCTTAATAATGTTCTGTTTGTTTTCGAACACTGGTATTATTATATATATATGTATATATATATTATATTTTATATATATATATACATATATATATATATATATATATATATATATATATATATATATATACATATCGTCGGTCTCATGTAGAAAGGCCCTAACTCGATTTTTTTCCAAATTGATTTTTTTATTGATTCCAATACATTTTCCACAAATACACCTCGTCACAAGAATTTAATGCAATAGCATAAAAAATATCAGTTTTACAAGCAATTGAAGAAGCCATTTTATATTATGATACATTCAGTTTCTATTATGGTTTTGCCTTCTCCTGTAAAGTTGCAATTATGTGAGTTAGGGCCTTTCTACGTGAGACCACCGATATACAAATATATAAAATACCTATTTACTTATCTATATGTTTTAAAGTACATATGTATGTAATAATTGTTGGTCTTTTTTAAGAAATTTGTGTAATAAACTGAAGATTATATCTGGCAACTTTATTAAAATATCCCAGGATAAAAATAAAGATCATATAAATAAATACATTTGTATATGTATGTACATACCCTGCAAATAATAGGACCAGTCCAAACACGCGTGTAAAGAGTAGTCCACAAGGGACCAGGACTAGTCCACAAGTAACCCAAACGTATGGAAAAAACCTGGTCTATTTAACATTACGATGTCCTAGGAGAGGACCATATAACCCACCTTTGGACCACTAAGGAGTAGTTTTAAAACTACTCCATGGTATATAACCCACTTTTGGACCAGTAAGGAGTAGTTTTAAAACTACTCCATGGTATACTCAAGAGGATTAGTTTTGAAGTCGTTTAAACACGAAAGCATGTCGTTAAAAAACGAAGACATGTCGTCTCACTACAAACACTTTTTAACAATGGCATGGTCCATGCTTGCATTACATCGGACTAGTCCATGGAGTAGTCCATTTTATCAAAATGGGTCAGGTGGTCCAATTTTATTTGCAGGGTATGTATTTTAATTTTTGTATTACATTTTTGAAAGAAATACATTTCTACATATTTTTTTTTTAATACTGGCATTTAAAACTTATAAAATTTCTTTTTTGTTTTCATTGCAGACTGTTTAAAAAGAACAAATAACTAAAGCAAACAAAAACAAAACTTAAGGAGAAAAAGACTTGAATCAAAAACCAACAACAACAAATACAACTAAAAAAATCTTATATTAAAAAACAAATTTTCTGTTTCTGGGAATGAATATCAAAAACTATACTTTTTCATTTATAAAAACAACATACCTACATAGTTAAACAAAAAAAAAAAAAAAAAAAAAAAGAGAAAAGAACTTTTAACATTTTTTAACTTAATAATAATATTGCAAAGAAAATAAATCAAAACCCTTATAAAAACACTAAAACTTAGTTCCAGTATACCTATCTAATAACGTTTTCTCTAGGAATAAGAAAAAGCTAGTGTGTAAACAGCACAGCTTTTACAAATGTATATTAGCAATAGCAGCAACATTGGTATGGCCACGTTGTTGCAAAACAATAAAAATTGCATGAAAACTTTGACAAATGGTGCGAGTGTGGTGGGTGTGGGCACGGCCGGTACTAATCACATTATTGTGGGCAATGTTGTTAATGCACAAACAGTAGGCCAACAAACTAATCACCATCATCAAGTGGGCATAGTAACATCAACGAATGTGCCAACTCAAACAATAGCGACCTCGACACAAGGAGGTTTGGGTAGTTCAAACACCATCACTACGCTGGGTGGCAATTTAGTATTGCCGGCTCAGACCCAAACAATACTGTTAACAAATGGTGCAACTGGTGCTTCTACCATACTCACCTATCAGCAGTATCAGCAATTGTTGCAACAACAACAACAGCAGCAACAACAACGTCTATTGGTTTCACAAAATTTAGTTAATTTACCTATAGGCATAACTACCGGTAATGGTGGTTTAACTGTGATAACCGATAGTTCTAACAATGGCTCGACTACCTCGGTCTCGAGCAATACAGCAACCACTCAAGGAACTTTTTTGGTGGCAACTTCGGCTGCATCAACTGTTGCCACCTCAGCATCATGCACGTCATCATTTCAACAACAGTTTCAACAGCAATTAACAAACATACAGAATTCCCAAAATGTTTCTACTAATACAACAACTAGCTCCGCTACAACACATACCCCATCGACGTCGTCGTATATACAACAGTCAGGCAACCAACAGCACAGATTGATAACAACAACAGCTGTGGTTAATAACAATAATAGCAATAATACGACAACTGTAAGACACTTTTCACAATTTTCTCAACAACAACCCGCCAATGTTCTTAGCAACTCAACTGCAACTACAAGCAGCAACAATCAACAGCAGCAGCAACAACAGCGTACTACTACTGTCTTGATAAACCGCAATAACAACACAATAATTGCTGGTAATACAACGCAGCGTTTACAACATGCCACCATTTTAACGAAATCTCCCGCAAATCTAATAAAAACATCTCAGCCTCAACAAAATCAGGGCACAATAATGGTCAATAATATGGCTGTTCAACAGGTGATAAATAGCAGCAATGGACAAATAATAAGTATTGTTAAAAATACCCAGCAACAGCAGCAGATTAATAAGAATTTAAACACAAAATCTGCCAATACAACAACTGCCAACTTGCCTCAACAACAACTTCAGAAACAACGTTACGGTACTACCAATATACAACAAATCAAACAGCAACAATTAAAAGTTGTTGCTGCCAATAATCACCAAACGATACCACAACGTGCCACAATTATAAATTCTAATACAATTACCAAAAATCAGATTTTAAGCAACAATAATAGTAGTAGCAATAGAACAGCCACAACTACTGCTGCTAAATTAGTTAATTTAAATAAAGTAACACTATCAGCATCTACAGCTATCGCAGCCACTATGACAACAAACAAAAATATCTTATCAAATAGTTTAGCAACAACATATTCTCAAAAACAAGCTATACAACAGCAGCAACAACAACAAATTAATGGTCATCTTATTAATCATAAATTAGTAAATTTACAACAACCCGCCTCAAAATTAGTTCCTAATGGACATAACACTATTACCACTAGCAACAACAACAATTTTCTTAACACTTCCACAACTACCGTGGCTTCAAATTCCTCTACTAACACCCCCACCACCATTTCCAATACGTCAACCTCATCATCAGCTTTAACAAATCCAAATACATCTTTTATGCCTTCCACATTCACAAATTCTCAACAACAATTTACTACAAAAACAAACTCATCGTTAAGTAACACTATTTCTGCTGGTTGTACTTTATCTACAGTTCATAATCCTTTTAATCCACCTATCACAGATACAAAATGCTGTAGTACCGCGGCAACAACTACAAATACTGTTATTACTAGCAATACCAGCAGCACTATCACTACAACCACAACTAAAAATTTTGGAGACGCTGTAGCTGCTGCAATACCCTCTGCCAGCGAACAACAAGAACCAGAACCTGAAATTGATATTGTAATCAATAACGTTGTGTGTTCGTTTAGTGTTCGCTGTCATTTAAACTTGCGTGAGATTGCTTTGAATGGTGCCAATGTTGAATATCGTCGTGAAAATGGTATGGTTACAATGAAATTACGTCGTCCATATACGACGGCTTCCATATGGTCGTCGGGAAGAATAACTTGTACTGGAGCTACATCAGAGGAGCAAGTAAGTTAAAATAATTATTTGTTCTTATTTCTAATTTTAGTTCAAAACGTAACTTCTTACTCACATACGTAATTACTATTATTTTTTGCTTTCATTTTTATTAAGGCAAAAATTGCTGCTCGTCGTTATGCTCGCTGTTTGGCAAAATTAGGTTTCCGGACACGTTTTAACAATTTTCGCGTTGTAAACGTTTTGGGTACTTGTAGTATGCCATGGGCTATAAAAATTGTCAATTTCTCTGAAAAATACAGGGAAGAAGCCAGTTATGAACCTGAATTGCACCCTGGTGTAACATATAAACTACGTTATCCCAAGGCAACATTGAAAATTTTTTCAACCGGTAGTATAACAGTAACTGGTAAGTTATCTAGCATATAAGGAAATTATTTTGTAACCAATTTAAATTATGTGTTTTTTTTAGCTGCTAGTGTTGCTCATGTTCAATGTGCCATTGAACATATTTTTCCACTTGTTTACGAGTTCCGCAAAAAGCGTTCACCTGAAGAATTGGAACAATTGCGTCTTAAACAATTACAGAATGCCACATTTGAAGATATAACCGAAGTTGAGGAAGTTGTTGTGGCCAGCAGTGCTAGTACTACAGGTGGTTTAGTACCCACCGTATCGACTCTACAGCGTCGTCGTATTTCAAATACCTTAAATAAATTCCCAAATGCCAAAAGAAAGCGATTTGATGATACTAATGATGATTTTGACGTTGACGACCCAGAGTCTATTGCTGAAGCCGGTAATGATGACGATGATATGGTTATGTATGATCCCAACGAATCAATAATTGAAGGTCCTGATGATAATGAGGATAACTTATAAGAATATATATAAAATATATATTGTTTGCAAAAATCTATTCACTCTAAAATTGCGTGAGTGTTTAAAAGTTCATTTCTATTTCTCTAAGAAGCATATCTAAAGACCAAAAATCAACAATTATTTGTTAAATATAATTAACAAACAAACTACTCTCTAATACATAAAGTATTTTTAAAAAAGAGTCATCATCTATTAGTAATACCAAACAATAATAATATTTAGAAAAAACATAATGAACAACTAGAAAACATACATATATATTTTCAAAACAAACAAAGAAACAAATCAACAATCGACTTTTTATTGTCTAGTGAAATTTAGAGCCAAAAATTTAAATGCAAATATAAACTTAATGTTAAGGTAAGTTAAAATAATTTTATGTTCCCATTTTTTTTTTTTTTTTGTAAAACACTTCATAAAACTTTTTGAAAATGAAATATTTTATATGAAAATATTAAACCACCTTTAAGTTTTATATTCACCCTTATTCTATTTGGCGTCGTCAACAGTAAACAAAGCCGTTGGGTGCGTTCGTAAATGCATCACTGCGCTGCATCAGTGATTTCAAGTGGTAATATATTTATCAGTGAAGTAAATGTGGACCGAAAAATTGTGATATACTCCACAAAAATAATAGTCACACAATAATATAAGTTACTATTATTCTTTTATCGCCATTAAAAAAAGTTTGCTTTTCTGATGCAGCGCAGTGATGCATTTACGAACGTACCCGTTTTGTATGTTTTGTTTCAATTTCGTATTCCCGTTGGCAATATTGCCATATTTCGATGACTGTTAACATATGTTTGGTATTTTCTAAGAAAAATTGGCGTTGCTGTTGCCTTAAATTGCCCTTGATTTTGTCGTCGGCATTTTTAGTGTTGGCTTATGCTGCTTTGTGTCGTGTTTTAAAAATTTTACGTTATGGTTGGCTGCAATTTTGATTTCTACGCCGGTTTTGATATTTTTCTTCATTTGTGTTGTGTTTTGATATATTTTTTGTGGATATGATTGAAAAAATTAAAATAACAATTAAGTGCCAGTTCGAGAAGCTGAGGGAATAGCTTGTAAAAAATCCATTACTAGCCAGAGGATTTTGCAGGGTCTTGTTTCCTAATAAATAAAATATCCCTTGCGATTAAAGAAGAGATAATAATCTTGTTTTTTTTTTTTTTTTTTTTTTTGAGCTAAAATTTTGATGTAGGTTCCGTCCACACAGCCAATTACACCTGGAAATGCTGATTTTCAAAAAAATGCAACTTTAATTTATCCATTGTGGACAAAGTTCTCTTTTCATGACTTCCAGAGTATCAGACAAAATTATTAAACTTGTGGCTGGGACAGTCAAAAGTTGAAATAATTTCCAACGCTGAGCTGGTACGATCCCTGGGCCATAAAACGCAATGTTGCTGCAAATATAATCACCCTTATTGTGTTTGGCGTTTTTAAGATACGCCTACGACAGTTCGGTAATAGATTAAAGAAAAAAAGTTCACGTTCTCTCTAATCTATTACCAAACTGTCGTAGGCGTATTTTAAATACGCCAAACACAATAAGGGTGATTGTGTTTGAAACAAACGTTTCCTTTTTTAAATGAGGCTCTATTATTTCCAACACATGTTTAAAAGAAAGTTTATTCAGACAAAAATAACTTTCAAATCTTAAAAAGGTTAAAAAAATCCATTAGGCACTTGGGAAAATTTAATATAAAAACAAAATTTTCATTGAAACATTATTTTTTTACAAACAAATTGTTATTTAACTTAAAATTTGCACAAACAGCACAGAATTTTTGAATCAGCTGACTTTAATATTAGAGATGTGTGCTGTATTTTATTAACATTATCGATAAATAGTCAACGCCGTCATAATACTCTTATAAAATACCAATTTAACATAGAATTGATGTTGTCTTTGATAAGAATTGTTGTTGCCTTAAAATTGCCGTTGTTATTGCCGACGCCAAATAGAATAAGGGTGATTGATTTTTATAAAAAAAAAAAAAAAAATAAATATTTTACTCATGACCAAAAAGTTAACAAAATTATCTTATGAAATCCTTTAATTTGTCTTTCGGTGTCAGGTTGGAATAATTAGCTTTAAAAAATTATATTTGGAGAACAGTTTTTCAGTTCCTACCATTGACTTAAAGTTTTCAACAATCATCAAATGACGAAAAATCGTTAAATCTAATTTTTGGCGGCAATAACTTATTTTATATGGATCATTCCCATGTAGGCATTATTATGCAAATGAAAATTGTTTCCATATCAGGACTACAAACTATTTGTTGTACACCTGTTACTAGATTCCACATTCGGGTCTGTCTTTATAAAACCGCAGCTTCTATATACATAGGATAGCCTGAATACGTACTTTGAATTTTAGAAATCTATAGTATCTGAACAAAGAAAAAAAGTCAAATTATATTTAATTAATCAATAAAGTATGCCTGAGAATATAAGTTATATTGTCTAAATTACATTTGAATAATAAGCAACCCGAATTGAAAAAGTTAGTTTATGTCATGGTAGAATAAGTACAAGGTATAGTCATTAGAAATTTGGTACCTTTTCTACCATGGCTTATGTGGTTTTCTATCCCAACATCCTCTAATAATATTAAAGCTATTTTCCCAATTAGTTTCTGATTTAGACGATAACTGCGTTGTTACTTTTCAATGTTTATGTTGAATTTTTAGTAATAATATCATAAGCAGCAACAATTTTTACAAATAAGAACAAAATTTAGAATTTCAGTGAAGTTATTTCTAAAACTAGTGATTTAATTCGTATGGCAAATACTTAAAATTGTTAAATTAACAAGCCGTATATGTATGTCTACATTAAAAAAAATATATAAAATAATTTTTAAAAAGGTGAGTGCACCACATCATAAGCCACATTATTTTTTGAAAACAGCGATTTCCGCTATCATGCTGTTGGCCAACGACAGGTATGTTGTAGTAGTCGTTTTAAAGGAGTTCTTTAAAGGGTGTATACTGAGCAGCTTAATTTCATGAGTGACCTATTTTATTTTTTCCAACTCTTAAGTCAATTATCTCAAATTAATTTTTTTGTGGCATATAATGTTTTAACATTTAACTTTTGGAAATTAAAAAAAAAATTATTTTAAAGGCTTGAAATTTAAAAATAAAATTTAATACTTATAGCCTTCAATGCTGATGAACATATCGGTAAAACGTTTTGTAGATGTAGAAAATGTTAAACGTCTGTTTACTTTGTTTATATCTAACATCTACCATCAGTTAAAAATTTATTTTATTTATTTTGTTTAAAAATATTAAAACAAATGTGCGGACATAATAAAATTGCATAATTGGTGTTCTGTTATTCGCAAAAAGTTTACGACTTTAAATTGCAAAAGTATGCTTAAGGGAACTAGAATATTGTTTAAAAAACTATGGCATATCGCAAGCAAACCCCACAAGTTTTAGAAAACCATAAAATAAATCGGGGGGGGTTATCGCGTATTTCGTTTCGAAAGAAATAATTTACGAGTTCGAACAATTTGTACTGTGTATTACTAAGATTTTCGTACTATTTGTTTCGAATGAACGGAAGTTGTTAATACCTTTTCGAAAACAAAAAGTCCCTTTCGTTACGGCAACTCCGTATTACGAAAACTAGCGTCAGTTATGTAAAAAGCGTTAGGAAATTGTTCGAAAGCTATTTTGTTAGTGACAAAATGCAAATGACAAAGTTCAAGATAAATAATAGTGTAAAACAAACAAATTAAACCTAATAATATTATAATTGATATAAAATAAATGTTTACTAACGTAATAACGTAATTGAAAATGTTTTAATATTTGTGGTCTTGAAATTTAAAAAAAAAAAATACATTTACAAACAAAAAGCAGCAATAAGTTATGGTTGGTTTTTTCTGTTGACTCTTCAAACCACAGCGAAATAAAATAAATTTTTATTAAAAACACACAATTATAATATTTTTCACACATTATGAATAGTATTTAATTTTTGTTTTGTTGTGGGATATTTTCGTTAATTTTGGTATTTTAATAGCAGTGCTACTAACTTTTAATCAAATTTTCTATTTGTTTATAAATACAACTCTGTCATCGTTTCGAACGAGTTACGCAGCACGGTTTAACTTTCGAATCGGAAATTGCTTTCGAAAAATTTTGCTTTTCGAATCGAAATACGCGGTAGCCCCTTGGCGTTTTGCGATTGTCAGAACATGGCCGGTAATTTTTTCAGTGATTCCAAAATAATAAAAGAGCTTATTGCAACTTTTCTAGTGATGCCACTATGTTTTTCTTATGGGAAGATTTAAACAACAAATATGCAAATTGATGGTAGATGTTGATCAGTGTTAAAAGCAGTGTTCGAAAATAAACACTATATATCGTTTCTTAATGTTCGGTTCGGTATATTTGTGGAAAACACAAACGCTAATAGTGTTTGTGTAGAAAATCACTAACAAAAATAACGTTTCCCTGTTAGTCATCTTTCGAACACAAAAATATTACTGTTTTTATCAAACTCAACAAAAGATGTGAACATTTAATTCCGTTCGGTTTTTTTTTGAAAATCCACAAACTTCAATGTGTTCGGTTCGGTTCGGCTCGTTAATGTTCGTCCCTTTTGGCTGGTAAAAAAAACCAAACATTTTTTACAAAAACAAAATACACACACGAAAAAAACATTATAGAACATTAAAATATAATGTTTGTCTACGGTATCACTACAATTGTTCTGTTTTGTAACGAAAATAGTTACAAACGGTATTAAGGATTGTGTATGTCTACACAATCAGTAAAGAAATAGATATCGTTTCTGGGTGTGTGAGCCGAACGTTAAATAATGTACTGTTTATTTTCGAACACTGGTTAAAAGTCTATTAAGAAATAAAAAAGTTGTGTAAGCAATAAATAGTAATTAAATAGTAATGAACAGCTTTAAATTATTACTAGATTATTTAAATCGCAATATACATACATAAGTATGTAATTAAGAATTTTTTTTTTTTTTAAATTTTGTAGAAAACTTGAAAATTTTCATGTTTTGGCGCTGGGTATATAAATTTATTAAAAAAAAAGAACTATTATTTTTTGATTTAAAAATAAACATTAACGAATTTTCTCTTTTATTTCTTTATTCTAGATACTTTAAAAAACTGCTGCCAGTGTGTGCTTTTTTATTTTCTCTTTTATAAATTAGAAAATGAACACAAATTATTATTTTTTAAAATTAAATGTAAATTTCGTTTTTATTTAGTTGTTAAATAATTATCATTTGCAAAACAACAAATTCTAATCATTTAAAATACGAATTAAACAAAAAATATTTAGTTTTTGCAATGAAAAACTAATATATATACATATGAATATAATTTATGGACATTTATTTTTCAAATTTGAATTCAAACTGTTTTTTTTTGAAAAGAACCACCGGCTTTTAAAAAAAAGAAAATCACTAATGATTTTTAATAATTTTATAATATTAAAAAAAATTATATATATACTTTTAAGTGTTTATTACTTTTTTCTGTTCTTGTTGAAATATTTTTGGAACTGATTGAATGAAGATTTTTAAGTTTAAATAAAAGGCAAAGAAATTTTCCGTTTTAACTTGATTTAATTGAAACCAACAGATTTATTTTAACAAACAAGGGAATTAATTGAATCAATTTCTATCAATAATTTATTCCTTTAAATTATATTTTTTTTTTGTTTTATAAAAAAATTATTATTTTATAAATTATTTTACTATATCTGGTCACTTGAAAACCAATTAATTAAAGCAAATTAACAACTAAATAAACTAAACTAAATAAAAGAAACAAATAGTATATCTCTACTTCATTTATGAAGCTCATTTAAATTAAATAACCTTTAATTCTCTTATTGTGAAAAAAAGTGTCCTAGAATTGGTTTCCTTTTACCAAAAAAAAAGAAAGATATGTATGGGTAAAATTGAAATTTCAAGGGAATCAACTATTAACTTTTTATTGGCGATAGGCGTGAATATTAATTAAACTTAAATAATACAAAATAAATAACTTTCATATTATTTAATTATTATTATAACTTTTATTATTATTATTTTCTAATTAGAACTTGTAAGCAATGTTTGTTACTAAAACAAAGAAAAATACAAAAGTCCATAAAATTGAAACTTTTAAACAATATTTACACTATATCACTACATTAATTAATTGTATTTTCACTATATGATAATTAAATTATTAAAACAATTAAATAAAATATTATAATTTTTCTCTTTGAATTAATTTGCTTTAAACGATTTTTCCTTCTTATTTTACTTTTATTATTACTTTTAATTTATTTTATGAGAAGAACCACAAATTTATATTTAATTTTTATTGCATTGTTCCTGTTAATTTTTTTTTTAAACAATAGGAAATGGTAACTTTATTTTTTTTCCTTTTACAATAACAAATGTTTAATTTTAAAATAAAAATTATAATAATTATAAAAAACAAATCCTTTAAGCAATATTTATTCTATTATTAAATAAAATACAATGTTTAAATTGGGTCACTAAAAGAAAAATATCCTCCTAAACCTACATAAAAAAAATTCCTAAAAAAAACTTAAAAATTAAATAAAAAAAAAAAATTATAAAAAAAAATATCTCAATTTATAATAAAAGATTTATTTGAGCGCCATCCATAACCGTAATAAGTGTACCTTAAAAAAACTACAAAAATAAAAAAACAGATCCTTGACCTAATGGCAAACATTGTGTTTTAAGTTTTAAAACTAAACTTTGATAACGTAATAAAGTCAAGTTTTGAAAATAAAGAACAAAAATATATAAAAATGAAATTTGTTTTAATCAAAATATATCACCTGTTTATATATCACTTTATTTTAATGCGATTTTCGTTTGAAACATAGACTGGCTCTATGATATACTATAACTTAAATATGTTAAAATCATATTGATGACAAACCCAAAGTTTGAAAGATAATCACCCTTATTGTGTTTGGCGTATTTAAAATACGCCTACGACTGTTTGGTAATAGATTAAAGAGAACGTGAACTTTTTTCCTTTAATCTATTACCTAACTGTCGTAGGCGTATTTTAAATACGCCAAACACAATAAGGGTGAATGTTTCGGAAATAGAATTCGAGTTAAAATAATCAATGTTTGTAAAAGTATTTCTTTTTATATACTTACTTCACTAATTTAATATACCAGAAGTACTCTGAAAACCAGGAAAAACTACGGTAATTTTTAAAAAAGTTGTATTAAAATTCCCATACAATTTCAATTCCACTCGATTTCGATTTCTATTCCGCATAATGAAACATTAATCTACGTAGTACTGAGGTACCAAATTTAGTTTTCAGAAGCCTTGCAATAAAAATTTTAATTATAATGATGAAAAATTATCTTAAGCATTTTGTTGTTCTGAAATTATTTATCTGCGAACCTGATTGATATAATTAAAAAAACTTTTTTATTTCAAATTATCATGTTTTCTAGGTGCAGCAAATAAAACTTTTTATACAGCACAAACAGGAATAAATAAAAACTTTCGATATAGATAATCGATAATTTTCATAAAATAGCATTAGAAATTTTTCGAGTTTAAAAGAAGGTTTCTATTTGTACAAATTCCCGGTTATGTTAAAGGGCTTAGTTATTTATTTTAGTGCTGATTTTATATCTAAATTCATTTACTAAAATTATTTCTAGAAGAATACCCTATTGCGATGCCAAAGAAAAATGGAAGCAATTCGAGGGATTAGTAAGCTTTACTGCTTTTGCGTATTTGTGTTGCGCTTCTTTTTTGTTCTTTTCGCAAATTATCACTATTAATTTTATATAAATTTTCAAACAAAAATACGTTTAGCGGCTTAACTTTCCTTTTTTATTTTGACACTTCATTACTGTCAATCTTTTCCACAAGTTTTGCGAAAGCAATACAGAGTACCAAATTGGCCTATTATTGCATTCAGCATTCGTATCAAAATTGCATTTCCATCGCAATAGAGAGTACGCCCCTTGGTTTTGGGCATCATACAAAAATGAAGGTGATTCTAACTATCAGCATATCATTTAAATAACCGACAGTTTCTTTGGATTGTGCTTAATGTTTGAATATCGATTGACTATCAAAATATTTTTCATTCCGTATGCATGGAATCTTGAACGAAATCGACTTGGAAAACAGCAACACCAAGATTTAGCGAATTAAAAAGAAACTGCAGTTGACCTCTATGCATAAAAATATGCTTTTTCGATTTACAATTGAAGTAATCACCCTTATCGTGGTTGGCGTATTTAAAATACGCCTACGACTGTTTGGTAATAGATTAAAGGAAATTAGTTCACGTTCTCTTTAATCTATTACCAAACAGTCGTAGGCGTATTTTAAATACGACAAACACGATAAGGGTGAATATCTCTAATTTCAAAAAGGTTTAACTCAAGGCGAATTCATCCCAGGTAATCTCGGTACTACAACAAGTACAACTCGTACAAAAACCACAAGCAATTTGTTTTTGTAAAATCATTGTACAATGTCAAAAACAGAAATAAAACAAAACAGAAAAAAAGATAATAAAAGAGAATAAACAAAATTTTGACATCCAACAGTGATTTTAGCTAATATCAGCAGGGCTTTTAAGACCACCTGTAAAAAATTCGCCTTGGTTTAACTGAAAAATAATGTAGCATTTGAAATAAAACAAAAACTCTCGGAATACTTGTTTTTTGTGTTTGCCTCTTACTTATTTTTTATAATTGTTTTATTAAGTTTATTTTCATTTTCATATTTAATGATCTATTTCAAAACTGCTGCTTGATTACGAAATGGTACACAGAAAAAATTAAAAATTTTCTCTAATCACTAAATTCATAGAATCAAACAAACAATTTGTTGATTATGCACCTTTGACCAAAATGATTATATACATAGATTAGTAAAAATTGTGAATATTTTTTTTTTCAATAAATGATATTTTTAATTTTAATAAAAAAAATTATCAACAAACTTTGCCGTTTCAAACAATGGGTTAATTGATTTAATTAAATGATGCTCAGGTTTTGACAATTCCCAACAACAATTCTTCAAGTTTAAATAGCATATTTTATTTTAATCGAAAACATCAATAAGGATCAAGGCGAATTCATTTTTCAGGTGGCGTTGAAAGCACAGCTATGCTACTTTTTTTTTAAATTAGAGAGAGGAATGTCAAAAGTTACTTGTGTTTTTGACATATCGGCCAACGAAAGCAGCAACAAAATACATTGTTGTGTTTTTGGTGTTGTTACTTGTTGTAGTATCGACACCACCGTTTACATGAATTCGCCTTGATAAGGATTTTTGTTATTTAATTAATTAAAAATTTATTTAAAAGCAACTAAAATGTCATTTAAATCAAAATTATATTTTTAATTTTCTTTCAACAAAAAAAGTAATTGATTCAATTATCACATTAATTAAATTAAAATACTTTTTAAACAATTTTTTTAATTGATAAACTACTGATAATTTTTTCTGTGTATTGCGTTTAGTTTTAAAATTTTTTTTTATTTAAACAATTTGTTTTCTTACTAAATATTAATAAAAATTAAAAACCTAATTATTATTTATGTTTTTAATAAAAACAAATGAATACAAATCAAACTATTACATATAATCAATAACAAGATACAAATATGTATCACTCATCACTTATACATAATCAATTGGATTTATAATTAAAAATTATCAAAAAATATAAAAATTATATTTAATAAAACAAAACAATGAACTAAAACATATTTGTAACGATAATTTTTTAGTCATTAAGTAAACACTATTATGTATTTATAAAAATAAAAAAATTAATACACAAACTGAGAAACAAGAATCTTACATTTTAAGATTGAAAAAACTAAATAAATGTTGAAATTTTTGGTTGTTTTTTAATTCCCAACTTAAATACAAAAATTTTTTGAATAAAATCTTTTTTTTTTTCCTTCCCTGTATCTTTTTTAAACCTAAAAATTGCATAAAAAAATTGATAGTGAAAATTTTCGAAAATTAGTTTGAAAATCATGTTAATTAGCTTCTTAATTGGAAATGTTAAGTACTGATTCACACGCTTACTGTTTTAGTCGACAAGTCCCTTCTTTCCTAAGTCTGGGTTCACACTATGAACGTTTTTTCAGATAGTCTCAGTTTATAGTTGAGAGGTGAGCAATAAACTTCGAGTTTCTGAATGAAAAATTTCATAGTGTGAACCCAGAAAAATTTAAGACGACGCACAGTGGCGCCATTTGAGTTTTTTCGTTGCAAAAATCATATCTTTTGAACCGAATAAGATAATTGAACAGTTTAAACAGCATATGATAGATAACTGTTCAGCCTATGAAATGAGCGTTTGGAAAGGGTGCTACGCTCTGTAGGGACCTAATTATGGGTTATCAAAGTTAAAATTAGTAGAAAAATCAATTTTATGGTAACTAAAAAAAATTATTTTTACATTTTTAGATTGTTTTTATTTTTTTTCTTTAGGTTTTTATGTTTTAAATTATTACCCAACAAATTAAAAAAAAAATTATTTTTTTTTAAATTTATTTTTTCAATTTTCTGTAAAATATTCATCACAGTTCGTAAGAGAAGGTATATCTAAAAGACTAACCATTTCTAAACTATAATTATTTTCTAACTCTATTCGTGACTTCACATGCCGCAGGGAAGATATAAGTGGATCGGAAGATGCTGCCAACATGTTGAAGAGGTCCTCATTTTGCCTTACCCTTGATGCTTTGAATGTGTTCTGCAATCTATATTTTTTATAAAATTTGTTAAGAGACTCCTGTGCTTCTTCAGAAAGCTCTCCAATTGGCAAAGACTGGTACTCAATTATATCTTTGCCATGCGCCAATATTTTATGGACGGTCGGGGTCAACTTCTTCTGTGGATACATTTCTGCTAAAAGAGATGCAGTTTTCGACGCATATTCTCCATATTTTGTAGAATTGACATTTTCTTTGCAGTTTAAAACATCCAAGATCGTTCCCAATCTTTTCACGATTTGATTGTCAATTCCAGTGATTCTAGTTACTGCCTCATCATTTTCAAAAAATCTCCTAGAAGTGTTTCCATCGTTTGAGTTACCGTATCCGTGCTTGGGACAGTCTACTTTTAGTCCAACTTGTTTAAAAAAAGCATCCTGTATTTGCTTCTTTCTGATCTTTTCCTTATCCTTTATTGATGTATTTTCATCGAAGTTTTCCTCCTCTTGTGGTAGGGTATACGCCAGTTTTAGCAAGAATTCCATACACCTTATCCTTGCGTGCAATGGTGACATTCCATATTCGTAATTCTCCTCATTTGTAGAATCGTTTAAATTACCAAAGTTCTTCTGACTCTTTTTGCAAATCGGGCATGACATTGTTGAGGTTGTTCCTGTCAGTTCGTTTACGACTTTTCCGTCAACCATGGTCAGATGGAACTCGTAATTGCATTCAATATATTTTCCTTCTCCAATTTGCAGCTTTGTAGGCTTAATCTTGCTTATTTGTTCTTCAATGTCCTTCACCGTGGTCCTTATGAGTTCTGCCGATTCCCTTGCAAACTGAAACATTATTGGTCGGCAATAATGCACTGATGACGGACGTGGATTTTTCCAGTGAAGGGAAACATCCGATTTAAGCCGCAAAGGAACAACAGATGCCATAAACATATTTCCGTCCGATATTGTAGCGTCATCGGAAGATATCCTTTGCTTATAAACGCTTTGTCCGGATGATCCATCGCAGCCCCATTTGCTGATCAATGTCAACTTCTCAGGAAGAATTTTCACCTCATTTTCAGGAAGACTCTCCAACAACCGTTTTGCTGTATGGCCCATGAGATCCTGCAGATTGGCTTTCGCAGAGACTTCCGTAAATTCCGTATGCAGTGGTCGTGAATTTATTTTGGCTTGCGTAATATGCTTGTATCCGGGTAAAACGTCAGCGCCGTGTCGCGTTAAAGATGCCCGTAGTTTCTCATATTTCTCTTTGGAAAGTTCTAAGTCCATAAACAAGGCCAAGGCTTCTTCGGAACCATACTTTTTAATGTGTGCGTTTGTGGGCGTGGGAATGCTTTCCTTAATCCTTTTTAGTCGCAGTGGGCTTGCATCAGCAACAGATTTGGTTATGTGCGACCTAACTCTTTCACTATCCTTTGTAAATTTAATAGACAGCGCTTCCGATAATTGCTTCGTGGTCAAGTCATTGGTGGCATCGGCAAGTTTCCTCTTTCTTGTGAAAATTGAACACTCCTCAATACTTTTTTTTGGCCTTCCTTTTGCTCCTCTGGTTGATGTGGTGGGTTTATCTACTGCCAATATATCCAGGATGGTATCTTCATTAAGCCAGTCCTCGTATTTGGAGTTGAAGTTCTGAATGGTTCGATTAGATTTCACCCATTTTGCCTTAATATTTGCATATATCAGATAAAAATTATTTTTTATAATTTCGCTTCTCTCAATATTTCCGTATAAGCTATCAAGTTCTTCTAAAGCAGCTTCCGTGAAAAAATTTGGTGTGGTTGACTTTCTAAACAGTTCAAATAATTTAAAATTGTTCAACGCCATGTTTTCAGTACTTAAATTGTTTAATGGTTTCAGTAATTGTTGCGCCAACTTTCAGTCGTAGACTAATCCAGGCATTATGCTTATTTTGCAATATATAGGCTTATGCTACCATGCCGAAAAATGTACCTGTTCCCTACATACATATGGATTTAGGCTGAATAATGCATTTTTATATTATGCACGTGTCCAAATAAGATTTGTGCCTACCTGTAGTCAATATTGTTCTTGACCATTTGCAATATATAGGCTTATGCTACCATGCCGAAAAATTTACCTGTTCCCTGCATACAAATGGAATTAGGCTGAATAATGCAATTTTGATATTATGCACGTGTCCAAATAAGATTTGTGCCTACCTGTAGTCAATATTGTTCTTGACCATTTGTACGCCAAAGTATTGTTTAAGTGAGGTACGTACCTGCTAATTTCAATGAGTAGTTTTTTTAGATTTTAGATCAAACTACTGTCATACAATTTCTGCAACCATGTCTTTTTAACCTTTTTTACCTCTAGAAGCCAAACGGGCACGTACGGGCAGATAAAATTTTTGAATTATGTAAAGAAATAATCAAAGAACAGATTTTGCAAATATGGCAAATATAGAAAAATATAGATTTTTGTTATTTTCCGTCAAAGTTGAAAAATAGTGAAAAAACGGATAGTTTTTAAATAGTGATTTACCAGGAGAAACACAAAGCAAACAGTTCATTTTTTTTTTATCATTACACATTTAATAAATGCATCAATCAATACAAACAAAAAATAAGGCGATTCGTTACCTATTTTTCGTGATATTACACCTGAAATCGCAACAAATTTACTAAAAATTGTGTGTTTTTTTGAAAACCGAAAGTCGGTCAACTTTGAACGGCTATATCTTCTAAACTAAAAATGTGATATTATTAAGAGTGGCAGATTTGAAATCGTTGAAAAGTTTCCTATAACATGAGTTTATTCAAAACTTCGTCGGCGCTCATGAAAATTTTGATTTTTGCAACCTCGTTTGTTCTACGGGCGCTACTGTGCGACGATGAAAACCTTATGCATGTAAACCAGCTCTTTACATTAAAAATGTTAGAGAAGTAGTCATTTGTTCATGGGAATAAACAAGAACACAATGTTAAGCGTTTAACACTGGTCTGCAATAAAAAAGTATCGTACCCAACTACCATTTCAGCTGCTTTTTATGTAAAATTACCATCTGGTTCCGTTTTCCTTCAACACCCACCATTTTCGGGGGAGGTCCCTTTAAGATCAATTTTAACTGTACATAAACTTAAGTTTAAAAACCAATTTGAAATTAACCAACTGATTTAAAAGAAAGATAAAAAATTTCTTAAACAAATTCGTAAATTAAAAATTTTTAATTTGTTTTGATTTTAAAAGGTTGCCAAAAGATTTTGGCTTAAATAAAAGAAAAATTTCACTACATTATTTTTCGTTTAGCTGCATTTCACTTCACTGCATTTTTTGCATATCTGCACAAAATACAAAGCATTGTGTATGATGGCTAAATTTTGTTAGAAAAAAAATCGTGTACGTGCATTTTGCTTAAGTGCATATTTTGGATAACAGGAGGCTTATTCTGAATTGCGATGCGAAAATCAATGTGATGCGAAAATGCATAAATGCGAACAATTGCTATTCTGAATTGCGATATTCGCAAAGTTTTTTTTTTAATCGCATTTCAAATGCGAAAAGGTGACAAGTCGGTATTCTACATTGCGAAAACAAATGTCAAATGCGCAAAATTTATTCGACAACAAAATAGCATTCGCAAAGTACAAACATGTTAGTGAAAGATAATATTTTATTTATTTATTCATCATATATTTATTATTTAATTCACTTAATTAATTTAGACCACCAAACTGCGTAAATTTCAAATAATGATAATGATAGAATTTATGAATAAGCACCAAATGCAAGTCAGTCGGCAAATACTTTGTGACAAACGTTCACTGAAGAACTAAATATCAATGAACCACCTATTAGAGAAGCTGCAGGATGGAAAAAGCATGAAATATATAAACCAGTTAAAAAATATTTGCCTTCAACTTTAATTTTAATAGGTTTGGGCCTATTTTAAAGTACACACAAAACATTTTCTTCGTCGTCGAACCGCAGTGCCACAAAATCCATTTTTATTATTTTTTCTTATTACAGAATGTCCTAAATATATTTTTTAAACAATTTTCACAGCCAAACACAAACAATTTAATTATTTTTAATTTGACGTTTATTGACACTTAAGGGCATAATAAACCTCACAAATGGCTTGGCAAACATGTCAAAATTTTACGTTTGTACAAACATTGTGTGTTGTTAATTGGGGTGTTTGCTGTTTGGACAAACATTTGAAGCAATGTTTGCAGAAATATTAAAAAATTTTAATATTTGGCAGACATGTTGGATATTTGTCAAACTTTTTGTGGCGTCTAATGCTAAATGTATTCAATTCAATTAATTTTTAATATTAAATTAAGTTTTTTTAGTAGTATTGCTTGCCACAAAACAGCTCGTTGTTTAAAAACTGTTTACTTTAAATTTTTTGCCTTTATTTTATAATTTCTTCTCCGTTTTAAGCTAAAAGCAACAAAATTGCCGCAGCAATATTGGCATCTGCATTCATTGAAAACAAAACAAAAACCAAACGGAAATAATGTGTGTGTTTGCCAAGCATTTTCTGTGATTTATTATGCCCTTTACGTATATTTGAGCAGCGTTGCCACAATTTGAAATAAATTGCGAATGCGATTGCGAAAGTCTAACAGAATACCAATTTTCTTTCGCATCGCATTTCATTTGCGCATCGCATTGATTTTCGCATCGCAATTCAGAATAAGCCTCCAGCATTCGATTTTTGGTCAACAAAGTTTATTTTTAATACAATATTATTTTTAAGTGCCTCATAAAAAAAATAATGAATCATATCGCTATTTTATGAAAAAGAAAGGCAAAAAATTTAAATTGAAAATACAGTTGATCTTTCGCTATATTCAATATTCAAATTGTCGGTGAAGGGTGTTAATGATTCGGCACAGCTGAATATAGCACTCTAAATTGTTTTGAAATAAACTGTTTAATATACATATATTAATATTAAATTTAAGTGAATTCCCTTAGCAGCATTATTTATGCTGCTAAGTGAATACTGCGTTAGAGAATATTTTGCGTACCTGCACGAATTTTCGTGCAAACTTGAATGTGCAGCTAAACGAAAAATACTGTACACATTTTTATTTATTTTATTAAATTTACAAATTTTCCTATAGTCTTAGACATTATTGTTGATAGTCTTTTTGAATATATATATATATATTTTTTTTTTTTTTTTAATTTCCTAAGCTAATCCCGCAAAGCTCTATGCTTGTCTGCAGGAAAGAAACCAGAGTCTCTGGCGGGAATCGAACCCGCAGCCTTGGCGCTTATAGACTGGCTCGCTACCAGCTAGCCTACCGATATTTCAAAAGATTTCTGTATTTGATTTTAACAGATTTCAATATCAAAGCTTGTATCAAATTTATATACATATATGATATATCCTTAAAATCAAAATATTTTCAGATTTTTCAAAGTAAATTTTACAAGTAGAAAAGCGTAGAGCTTCGCGGGGATTAGCATAGGGAATTAAAAAAAAAAAAAAAAAAAAAAAAAGCCAAAATTTCTTTTGGTCTAAATCCTTTAAGATCTCAAAAGGTGTTAGGTATAAATTGAAGAAATAGCCAATCAATATTAGAATAAATTAAACAATCAATCTTTAAAAGGCTAAAGCAGAAAAACAAAATCTAACTGAAATTGTGCAAACTTCTTTAAAACAAAAACATTTTAAGGGTTTCGTGAAACCGCTTAAAATTGACAAATTGTGCAAATGAGCAAACTTGCGAGATTCGTTTCGTGAAGCGCCTTTTTAAATTTTGTACACATAATTTTTAGCAGTTAATTAATTGTAAAAAATTAATGTCATTTTATAAGAAACATCAATACAAAAAAAAAAAAAAAAAAAGTTAAAATTTGTGTCTAAAAAATGAAATTTGTTTTAAAAAATGCCTAAAGAAGGCCAAATGAGCAATTTGGTCAGATAATTCCAAGAATTTTTTGTTTTATTTTTGGTTAAAACTTGAATTTTTCGTTAAAAACGACGGTGAGCATAATTAAACTGTTTGGATAAATGTACAACTGAACACACAATTAACGAGTCAAAATTGTTAGGCAAATTCACGAAGTTTGTGTAAATTAACTCTTATACAATTTTTTACAGTTTATTTGCGAGGGCGTAAAAATTTACAGTCTGCGCAGAACAGATTGCGAGACTTTAAAGCGATATCATAAAGACCCTTATTAAAACTAAATCCAAAAAAAAAATTTTTATTTCTGTTAATAAATTTTAAGTTTGCAAACAAAATGAAAATAAAAAAAATTCTAAATCGAAAAAGAAATTTAAACAAAAACACAAACAACAAACACTTTAAGGATATTTTTAATTAAAAAAAATAATTTTATTAAAAATTAAAGAATCAAATAATTAAAAATACTAAACAATTTTTTAGTTCTATACAAAAGGAAGAAAAAAAAAATAAATAAAATTTACAAGATAAAGCTTGTTAAAAAATTTTCAAAAATAAAACAAATAAAAATCTAAAGCCAAAACCCAATTTATAATTTTTGTTGTTATTTTATTTCCTTTTTTGTTTAAATTAAATTTATTTATTATTACATTTTTCTGTTATTTAATTTGTCTTTTCAAAAGTTAAAAGCAAATGGGATCAAATGTGTATTTAAAGAATATTAATATTTAAATAAGAAAAAAATCAAATTAAAATAATAAAAATCAAATAAAATAGAAATTTAGAGTTTTTCTTAAAATTTATTTTGAAATCTTAAGTTATTTTCCAATATTTGTACGCAGTTAAATAATTTTTTTTTTTTTTTTTTGTTGAAAATTGAGAATATTTGAATGAGTTGAAACAAACAGGCAGTGAGAAACATTTTTTAAAACCTTTTCTTTAGCTTCACTTCGGAAAATCAAATCATGTAACTTTAATTTAACCGCCTTATACTCAATGCAAATGGATAAAACTTTGCAGGCATACATATTCCCGATGACAATACACGAATGCATGGGCGTAGCCAGGATAAAATCAAGGGGGGTGGTGGGGGCAAAAAAAATTTTTTTTTGGTAAAATGCTTTTTGGACCGCCTTTTACTCAATGCAAATGGATGAAACTTTGCAGACATGCATATACCCGATGACAGTATACCAATACATGGGCGTAGCTAGGATAAAATCTAGGGGGGGGCGGGCAAAATTTTTTAAAACCTTCTTTAGTTTCACTTCGGAAAATCAAATCTTGTAACTTTAATTTAACCGCCTTATACTCAATGCAAATGGATGAAACTTTGCAGGCATACATATTCCCGATGACAGTATACGAATACATGGGCGTAGCTAGGATAAAATCTAGGGGGGCGGGGCGGGCAAAATTTTTTAAAACCTTTTCTTTAGCTTCACTTCGGAAAATCAAATCTTGTAACTTTAATTTAACCGCCTTATACTCAATGCAAATGGATGAAACCTTGCAGGCATACATATTCCCGATGACAATACACGAATACATGGGCGAAGCCGGGATAAAATCTAGGGGAGGGGGGGTGGCAAAAAAAAATTTTTTTTTTGGTAAAATGCTTTTTGGACCGCCTTTTACTCAATGCAAATGGATGAAACTTTGCAGGCATGCATATTCCCGATGACAATACACGAATACATGGGCGTAGCCAGGATAAAATCTAGGGGGGGCAAAATTTTTAAAACTTTCTTTAGCTTCACTTCGGAAAATCAAATCTTGTAACGTTAATTTAACCGCCTTATACTCGGTGCAAATGGATGAAACTTTGCAGGCATACATATTCCCGATGACAATACACGAATACATGGGCGTAGCCAGGATAAAATCTGGGGGGGAAGGCAAAATTTTTTTAAATGTTCTTTTTTAAGAAAAGCGTTTCTTAAAAAATTTTTTTTTAAATGTTCTTATTTCAAATTAATTTTTATTAAATGTATTCAAAACTATTGTTTGGTTTTTTTACATACATATCGCACTTATTCAACAATACAGTATTAACTCAATATTTAAAAATTTTCAGTATAAGCAAAACACTTTTTCATAAAGTATTAAAAGCATAAGAAAACTAATTTTTAAACCAACCGTATCAAAACAAAAAAAGCACGAGATTTTTACAGCGGTTAGATGAGAATATACATGCGTATCGTTTTTTTCAAAAAGTGAAAAAATAAACATTTTGAATTAATACACTATTGTTGAACAAGTTCGATATGATGCCTACGTTAGCGCCCACCCCTAAAAACATTCGAAAACTTACGAATAATTAGGGGAATGTTAAAACTTTAAGGCCTATTGTGTCTTATTTCAAAATTCCTTCATGTCACGAAAATAATATATCGGGGTTTTCAACAAGAACTTTGTTTTTTAATTGTGGCAACACCAACCACATGATAATTTTGACATTTAGTTTTTTAACGTATTCGTGGTAGATGCATTGTTACAATAAATTCAAATTTCGCTCGAAAATTGCATTAAAATAAATAAAATCCACTATGAAAATGGTGGTACTGTTAAAAGTTATATTTCGTAAAATTCATGATATGATATTTTCGGAAATCAAAGTTCTTGTTGAAAACCCCTTTATATGTATATCCTGATCCTTCGTACATTCGTTTAAACTTTTCGACTGTAACACCACCGAATTTAAAATTTCAAGACTGTCCACATTTATTTCTAAGTTTGGCATCTTATCAATCTTCTTTACGTCTTTGGTTATTGCCCATTTCTCCACTTGGAAAAGAAAAACTTTTTATCATAAGACTACTAGAGCCGGTTGTAAATATCGATGGCTTAATATAAAAAAGGCGTGACTTGATTTTTTGTTTGTTCACAGAAAAACAATAACATCCGTAAAATTTTAGATATAAAAAATTGTATTGCAATTTTACACTATAAATAAATAATATTGAGGAGCGCCTTTTTAATATTAATATGGACCTAAATTGTATTGGTCCAAATGGCTTTTTAAGGCCAGACCGCATATATGCCGTTGAATACTGACATGCCCGTTCTTTTATAAGTTCAACCGATTCTGAAACCCACCTTAATTTTCAAACAGGCTTAAGAAATTCATCCCACGGTATGTATCAGTTATTGCGCCGTTCACTACCTTCCTTCAGAGTCGTGACCTATAAGCGTCTTTTTGAGCCCCAACTTCTTCCCAACAGCTTTGTTACATGTTTATTGACTTGGCTGCCTTAAAAGATCCACAGTAGCAGAATTTAAACAGCGTATGGTACCAATTTTTTGTTATTTTGTTTTAATTTTGTCTTTGGTTTTTATTATTTTTAACCTTAATTAAATGTCAAATTTTTTTTAAAAAAAATCTTGAAATTTTTTTGGAATATTTTACTGCAAATTTTCTAAACAAATTCTTCTTTCGTTTTACAAAAAGCTGCATTTAAGTTTTATTTTAAAATATATTTTGCATGATTCTATATAATGGAAGATATTTTATAAGTATAGGGAACAAATAATAATGAAAAAAAGTATAATGCCTAGAAGTTTTACACACAAAATTTTATAATTAAGAGTAAAACCTAGGAAACTGAAGTAAATTAATAAGCAATTAAATTTGTATAAAAATTTAAAACAATAATTGATAACATTTTATAAAATTCGGTATTTATTAAAAAATAATTAAACTAAAACTTAATGAAAAAAATCCATTGATTTTTGGAAAGAAAATAAGGTACACTACGTAAAAAAATAATATACGCAAATTAATACATAGTATATAATATAACAAATGGAGTTAAAGAAAACTTTACAAAGGAAATGGATTTATTCGGCCGTGCCGAATCTGTGATTTCCATTACCATTACTTTAAATAAAACGACTTAAAATTTTAAAACACAAAGGAAATATTAAACTATTAGAATTATGAAATTAACAAAAAAAATAAATTAAAATTTTAAAGGATATAAATAAAATATTGTTCCGAATTGGCCCATTTTTGCTACCGAACATTTTTTGAAAAATAAGTATTTGTGTTAAGTTTTGTTGTTTTAGCTCATCCGGTCTTGTCACGGGGGCATTTTTGTATGGGGGCTAGATAAAATAATGGAATTGTAGTTAACAAACAATTGTAAATAACATACAACCCGTCGTCGAAAAATCATGTTTAATACATTTCATCATCAAGAGATGGACGGACATAGCTAATGGCTAGATCATCGTCTTAAAATTTTACAAGGTTTTAGAAAATATGGATGTATGTATGTACTTTGTAATATCTACGATGGTTATTTCAAACCCCCATCTTTTTGGTGTTTGTTAAAACAGAAATGTAATTGTTATAGGTATGTGTATAATAACTAGGGATGCGATTTCCATGCAAATGCATGTTTTTTGTCGGTAGTCTAAAAACAATGACGACCAACTATCTTTCCGGATCATTAAATTTCCGTTAAAATTGTGCTTTTACATATTAAGGTTTTATATGCATACATATGTATTTTGATATTATTGAGTGATTTTTTTAATTTCCATTTTATAAAAAAAGTTCTTAAAAAAAATTTTAAATACACCAAATAAACTTCCAAAAACATCTTAAAATCAATAAATAAATTCTTTTGGGGCTTTAATTTAAATACAAGATGTTCATGATTTCGACGCCGAATCCGATGCAACACCTTTTACATGGTTAAGGCTTCGAATGCTTTTTAAATACATATTTATATCCAAAACTCTTACAAGTTACTTAATTGGCATATGGGATGTACCGCGTTGCAAAGGAAATAAGAGTCCAATTCGATAATATAATTGCAAGTTTTAATGAAATGTATCACTTGGTTCTCCTTCCACCGCAGCCAGTAGTAACAAGATGGTTAGATGCTTCCATGGTGGAATAACCCATGGATGCTTCAGAATTCTTTTCAAAAAACTTTGAGTAATTTAAGAATGTTTGATGAACTTGTTAATGCAATTGAAAAAGTAAAAGAAATATTTAATTTATGTAACATCAGAAGTCAAAATAAGCATTTGTATTTTCCAATTACGGATATATTGGTGAAACAATAACTAATTAGGAGGGATTTAGTTCACTAATTACTCAAATCAAATTAATTGACATTACAGAAAGTAAAATTAACAATTTGGAAAGAAGAAAAGCCCTACAAATTAAAAAAAAAAAAATTCAAAAAGTTTTGCAAGAAAAATTAAGGATTTCAAAAAATTAAATGAATTTCAAATATTTGTGATCTGATCTGGAATCAAAGTGGGATCTGAACATGACTTTTTCAAAATGCATTGGCATTCTTTTTTTTACAGATATGTATCTGAATAGCAATATACTGAATTTTATATATTTTTGTTTTAAGCAATGTATATTTACACAAGGTAGACTCATTTGGGAGTGTAGACATGCTGCTCTATAAAAGGAACCAAGTTGTCAAAATTGTCTTCATATAAAATAAAAACAATTTAACGCACACATGTACATTTTGGCTCATATACACGAAATTTGACGTTTGGGTTCCAACTGGGTTAATCAGCTGACAAACATATGGGCCAACGAGTTTACCTTGTGTACATATACCTTGGTTTTAAGTAAAATTAAAAAACGATTTTTTATGAAAATTTTTTAAGTTTTTAGTGCATATTTTTTATTTTTTTAGTGCATAATTTGGATTTTTGGTGCATATTTTCATCGCATATTTTCGATTTTTTAGTGCATGAAAATCTCATCCCTTATAATAACCATATGGACGTCAGTAGATCGATCCATGATAAAAACAAAAATTCTTTTCTAATTAGCACCAATTTCACTTTTTTCCGTTCTGCTCACTTGACTACAAATTCATATTATCATCATCTTCTAGCAGGGCAAAACCAATAAATTCTGGCGGAGATGCAGAACTTTCGGTTTACCGATATAGAATAAGCACTATTTCTTAGCTTCGTCGTTGAGATGAACATAGGTTTCTGCTGATGACATGAAAATGAGGTTATCTTTTGTGACCCACATACTTTGCCCCCTTCATTTGTTTATTTTGTCCATACCATACCCTAAATAACTACCTGTATATAATTTATTAGACATTGCAAATAAACTTAATGTCCTATACGAACAAACCTATATGTAAAGATAATTTAAGGGGTAAAAATAAAAATTTCACCTGTTGTCATACAATTGTCAAGTGCTTAAACAAAAATCATTAAATGGACGCTAAAATCATTATATGTGTATTAGACAAAACGTTTTCAGAGGAAAATAATATGAAGCTCATCCAAGATATTGGCTCAAAAGCCAAAAATAGGTCCAACTATGCAACTATGTATCATGTATGCTACCATCTACGGAGACTTATGTTCAATTCTAAAAATATGCAATATGTAAAAAGTTGTCGCTTTTCTGTTTAAATATGTTGCATAACATGTATTTATAAAAAATACATGGTAAATATGTGCACTTATATATCAGCTGCAATAAGTACATTTTTATGCAAGCAAGAGTTGCGGACACCTAAACGTTGTGGTCCACTTCAATGGTCGGTAGTTACTTAAAATGAATCGTTTTTTCAAAAACCAGTCAAGCAACAAAAAATCCAAAATGTAGTTATTGGGCGGATAAAAAAAATCGTTTATCCAACTCAAAAAAAAAAAAACCGGCCTACCGGTTAATCGAAAATATAAACTCTTTGAAACCGCTCGAGTTTTGTTACAAAAAAAAAACGGCTAACCGGTTTCGGCTTTAGAATAGTCTTACTGGAAGTATCATATTGCATATCTAGTATTTTTATTTTTCATGTATGTGTGAAAGAATTTTGTGTTTAATTTACACAATCTAAATCTGGGGCCTAATTCGGGCAATTTTATTCAGTCGATACTGAATTTTGTTTCAGTCGATACTGAACGAACCGAAATTAGTTTTTCAGTATTGTGAAACTCAAATTAATTCTTTACAACACCGAAAAAATAATTCCGATTCAGCCAGTATTGACTGAAATAATTAGATATGAAATCGAGAAAGTACTCGATCCCGACTGCCAGAATCATGCTCCTGGCCTAAATAAATTACTGGGTAAATAATTTATTTTGTTGCAAATAATAATAAACTACAAATATGTTCTATTTCATCTCATAGTATTAAATTAAATATTTCTATTTTTTATGTTTTACAATATTTTATACTGAAAAATTTTGCAAAAATCTGCCAATTAGGCACAAGTCTTAAAATTTTACTTTATTCGGGTAAATTAATAAAGTGTACCTTATATATATAAAAACAAATATTTGTTCATTTATAATTAATAAAAAAAAAGTATACATACATATTACTAAAGTAAGGTAACTACATATTTGAAAAATAAATTTTTAAGAAATAACCAAAAATTAAAGTTTATGTAAGTGTGTATGACTTCTTTTGATTTAATTAAATGTAGTTTAAAAATTATGCCTTAAAAGCCAAAAGAAAAAACAAAAACAAAACAAACAAAAAATACATAAATACATAGTTGTGTCAATTTAAAACAAAATTTTTTTATACAAAATATTTAATAAAAAAATAAGCAACTAACCAATTTACACAGCAAGTTCACAGTAAACACAAATTTAATATTAAAAATTTCGTCTTTTTAAAATCTTTAAATATTACTTGGAAAGTTTAAAAATAAGAACATTGTCTAATATTTAATATTTAAGAGTTCTGAGTTTTCTTTGATATTATTGAAAACAATTTAACGATTTTGTTAAAAATGCTTTTCCAACATTTAATGTTTGAGAATGTGTGTGACTTCAAATTATTTCAATTTAGAATTTGCCATACTTTTTTTCTTTTAAAGAAAGTAAAAACCATAGTAGAAAAAGTACATGGAATAGTCATTATAAATTTTGTTCTCAATATTAAAACCCATTTAATGAAAAACAAAAGAAACAAGCGGCAAAAATCAAATCAATTTATCAATTTATTTTTTTAAAAATTTCTTAATTTAAAACTATTGTGATACCAAATTTCAACCAAAAATCAATTTCAAATACACAATATATTAAATAAAATATAGTTTTATTAAAAAAAGTAAGTTTGCAATTTCTAAAAAGTGCAAAATATGTTGAAATTTAAATATTTGCAATTGCGTAGTACATATTTCTTTGTTGGACATTACGTGGGTAAATCATGACAACTCTTCCTAAAAGCCATTTCAGATAAAACTTTTGATTTTTTTAATCTAACTTCAATCCTTTATCTCTAATGTCCAATTAAAAAAAAAAAAAAAAGAAAAAAATAAATCAAAAACCTTGTAAGTCTAGCTTTCTAAATATGTATGTACTTACTTTTAAGAACATACAAAAATGAAGCCATATTCTAGCCATTAAGATTAATATACGTACGATGAGATTGGACTTTAAACGGCGAATGCTATATATGTATATAAAACAAAAAAACACTGTATTTAAGGGCATGGCAAAACAAATGTTTAATTCTTCAAACTTATGGTGTTTTATTTTCTGACAATAATCTTCCATATCGTTAGCTAAAATGCAAAAAGACGTAACTAACAAAAAATTCAAAATCGTGTTTTTGATTGATTATTATAAATGCCAATGAACTACGTCTTCACAAAATTTTACACTTCTGGCATCAAAAATTGTGCTTTTATTAACAAAAAAACAAAGGGACGTAACTACAAGTGTGTTTATTTTATAAATGAAAAACTACGTAATTACTAATTTTTTTTTCAACAAAATATAATGAAATGGTTTCCTTTAAAAACTGTTTAAAGATTTCCATGGATGACCCATTAAAGCATGTTTTCTGACATGTTTATAGTTTTCATTTAATAAAGTTTTTTGCTTCTCCTGTAAAATTATATTTTTGTTAGTTACGTCCTTTTGCATTTTAGCTAACGATATATGCAACCATTCGTACGGATTTTTGGTCTATTGCAAAAAAAAAGGTAAATTTGTTCAATACCTTACCCCCAGTTATAATTGGGTGTATGATAATGCCCTTAATAAATATACCTTTCATTCTGGAAATTTTTGTGTTTTGTATTGGGTTCTACCCGGTTTTACGTAATATGTCTATGAAAAAGAAAAAGGGACTTAATTTTAAGGTATGTAAAAAGTTGAGCATATTAAAAGCTAAACATACTAAGTTTTAGAAAGACTTACTTGGTTGGCACTTGCAAAAAAGTTACCAAAGGCACAAATGCAGCCATTGTCAAGCAATGAGCAATGGTATGCGATGTGATTAGACATAATTTTTAATGGCAGCTCTATATATAAAAAACAAAAGGCGTGGGAAACTTTTTTTTCTCTGTTTTAGAAACTTTATTGACATACCTTTCATTCTAGGGGGTGACTGGCACAACTTCTTTTTTCGACCCACCTTATTGCACCTTGTATGTACTTATTTACTATGGTAAAAAGAAAAGAAAAAAAAAGAAATACTACTTTTTTCGCTAGCAGTGTGTAAATTGATATGTTTGAAATTATATGATTTTTGTTGCCGTCAAGACTGCGTTATACCAACCAATATAATTTACAAAAAATAAATTTATTTTTTATTATTAATATACATTAAATAATAAAAGTAAACACAACTAATAATAATTTTAGCAATAAAAAGGCCTTTGAAAAGTTTAAACAAATTTGAATTGGAAAGTAGTAGGTTGAACAAAATATATTGTATAAAAACAAATATGAGTGGGACTGTTAAAAATTAGTTGAAATTGTATTTAAATAAACTATTTATTAAGTAAAAGGTAAATAAAAATAACTAAGAGTTTCCAAAAAAATAACTGTCTTAAGTCTCTAGTATCAGATAATTATTATTTTCAAAACCTGAGAGTTATTTGTATTTTTGAAATATTAAAGTTTAAGCCAATAAAATAATTTATTTTTAGGATATTTACATTAAATCAGAAAACAAACCAAAATTAAAATGTAAAATTATGAAATATATATTTATATAAATTTAACTTAATCAAATGATTTAATTTAATTAAAAAAATATATATACCAACATACATACATACTTATATTAATCCCAACTTTTAAAAACTAGTTTCTGTTTGTTTAAACACCACTAAAAACCAAAAAATTGTTTGGGAACAAAAAACTATAATTTATTTCGTTCAATATTGCAGTTGCTAATTCATAGATAACACGAAAAAACAAAATATAGGTACATACTTATGTACATTTAACCAAAAAACATTACATATTTGAAATATTTGATTCTTCTGCCAAATGAAATTTGTCCATAGAAGTATTGAAGTATTTTCTATACCTATAATGTAAAAATTACAGGTGAATGAACTTTCAAGAACCCAAGTGTAAAGATAACAAATTGCAATAAGTTGAGAACAATATTAAAAATAATACAATGTTTAAAGGAGATAATCGTCAAAAAATCAATAGAATATGAAATTCATAATCTTCTAAAAGAATTACGAAAACATGCTGTTGAATTATAAATTTAAAATTAAAAGCATTTAGTTTATAAGTAAAAAAAAACAAAAAAATCTAAAGCTTCAATTAAGTTGTAATAGTAAGTGCTTTCAGAAAAAAAATATTAAAGTAAAAACACAAAAAGTGCTTATGTTTAAAGATATAAATTAAATAAATAAATAAAGTTAATTTCCTGATACAAAGCAAACAAATAATTGTTTTATTTATATTAAAAAATACTTTAAAGAAATAACAGTAATATTTAAGCATTACTTACATTAAGATGGCAAGATGTTACTCCATAATTTTTATTTTGTTGGCAATCAGGGTTGCTTTGCTTTTTTCTTAAAAAATCGTCAAAAGTTTTAACAAAATTCGTCAAAATCGTCACGAACATTTAACAAAATCGTAAAAAAATCGTCACTTATGGGCCTGTTCTGAAAATCACGTGTTTTTGATATCACACGCATGATTTTGTGGTGTTCTGAAAGCTGTGCCGCTTTAGTGTTTCTCGGTGTGCTTTTGGCAATTGAAGATCACACGAAAACACACAAAAACGGGACACTATAATATCACACGTATGATTTAAGTAGGCACATGTGATTTGAGTAAAAGTGATTTGCAGAACAGGCCTGTTAATAAAATTTTACAAATCTGAAGCAATTTACTGCACTGATTTTTTTATTAAATTTTTAGCAAGAAATTCTTTTTATGATAAAAAATAAATTATATGGTTACGTTTTATTCTATTTATTTCAGCAAGTGGGCTTTGATATTATAAAAAGAACTAACCTTCTACTTCCTAACACGCAACTATGAAAGAATAACTTACCTAACAGAATTAAATAGAAAAATTCTTCACATGTGATTATAACTTTAGTATGTAGCGACACAAATAGTAATCATCAAAACGCAAAGTGGATTTAACCAATTTTTAAAAAGCGACGCATATCGAAACGACGCAAATAAGACCGACGCAAACCGGGGCTCTAGTGTATATATTTTGCAGTATCGATGGCACTCATATAATTGAAGAATTCAAATTACTAATGCTTTAAAAAGCGACGCATATCGAAACGACGCAAATAAGACCGACGCAAACCGGGGCTCTATAGTGTATATATTTTGCAGTATCGATGGCACTCATATAATTGAAGAATTAAATTACTAATGCTTCTAATAAAAGCCACCTGGCTAGTGATGTGGGAAGAATTTTTTTTGTTTAGTTTTTATATCGAAAAATGACGTTGTGGGCTGTTCTCAATATAATTTTAAATATTTCTTGTAAGTGTTTTATTGATGACAAAAAATAGTCATAACACTATTAATTTTAGTACAAAAATCGTCAAGCGTCATTTGACTGTATTTTCTCAAAAAAATCGTCAAAATGACGAAAAATCGTCACATCTAACATTCATATTGGCAATACATAATTGAGGAGTAACATATTAAAGCTGCCATATCGTTTGTTTAAAAAGAGTAATTAGTGCCGGTTCACACACGTCAAGTTTGACTTGTCAAGTCTTGAGCTTTTAGGAAAGAAGGGAAAATAGATATCCATTTCTTTCCCTCTCTCTCCTAGAAACTCAGGACTTGACGAGTTAAACTTGACTTGTGTGAACCGGCACTTTCTTTTAGTTACATAGCAGCCACACTATCAAGTTTTGCCTTTCAATTCCTTCCAATTTGCAATACACTCTCAAGCTGGGTACACACAGTGCAATCTACATGCAATCTGTTTCAATGCAACCTCAAAATATCAAAGCGTAAGGATAATGATGCAATCTGAAATGAATGAAAATGAATTTAATTCACTAGATTGCGTAAATGCGTTGCATAGTGTGTACCCAGCATCACCTTGTTAGCAACAAATATTTCACCATGTTTACTTTGAATAAAAAAAATCGTTTAAGGGCATAATAAACCACACAAAATGCTTGGCAAACACACACATTGTTTCCGTTTGGGGTTTACCAACACAAATATTCTCCGTACAAACAATAATTTTTATTTTTGTTTTGTTTTCAATCAATGCAGGTTCCAAAAGTGCTGTGGTAATTTTGTTGCTTTTTGCTTAAAACGGAGAAGAAATTATAAAATAAAGGCAACAAATTTGAAATAAAAAGTGATTTAAGCAACGAGTTGTTTTGTGGCAACCAATACTACTAAAAAAATTTAATTTAATATTAAAAATTAATTGAATTGAATACATTTAGCATTAGACGCCACAAAAAGTTTGACAAATATCCAACATGTCTGCCAACTATTAAAAATTTTTAATATTTCTGCAAACATTCCTTCAAATGTTTGTCCAAACAGCAAACACCCCAATTAACAAAACAAAATGTTTGTACAAACGTAAAATTTTGACATGTTTTCCAAGCCTTTTGTGAGGTGTATTATGTCCTTTGTTAGTACAATTAAGCTTCGTTCAAAATCAAAAAAACATTTTCATTTGGTGTTCATAATAGAGCAACAATTTCTTTTGCAACCACACACATTTTGCATTAAGAAACCGTTTGCAAATTTTAGACACAACAATAGCTGTGCTCGAGAACACAAAAGTTTTTATTATATTTTACTGAACTTTACTGCATTATGCGAAATTGCGTTCGAGTGCACAAAATTCAGTGAATAAGAACACAAATTGAGAGCATAAAGTAACAGCTCTTGTCTAAGTATTTACAAATTTTTACTGCAGACATTTAGTTAACCAAAAAACATATCGACCCCTTTGCGTGAAATTATCGTATGTTACAAAAACCAAATTTTACAGTAGAGCCATTTTTCTACTTTTCTCTGCTATCACTTGCAATATAAAAATGAAAATATACATTCAATTTTTGGAACAACGAAGTGGAATTCCCCTACAATATTTTGTCAGGCGACGTCTCTTTGAATGTAGAACAAGATTGCATCAAAAACTCAATTTCAAAAAAATTGGCATATACGATAAAAATGGGTCGATATGTTTCAAAAGGCAAACAAACAAAAATAACAAATAAAAAGCATAAAAATTGTGAAAAAATTGTTAAATAAAAGAAAAGTTGAAATAAAAATTAAACCAAAACAAAAAGTGAATAAAATATTAATTAATTAAACTTGTTTGGAAAGCATTTATTTGCCTAATTACGAACTTTTGAAATTTTTTTTGTTATGTTAATTTTTTAGAGTTGTTAAAGTGTGAAGTGTTTGGGTACTTAAGTAATCAATAGCAAAAAATTGTGCATGTTCTTTTAAAGAATTTAACACGCTACAAATTAGTAAAATCAATTAAAATAAAAAACAAATGAAAGATTACATAAAGAAGTTTGTTTGTATTTTCCAAAAATGCTCGTGTTATAACAAGTATTTAATCGAGTACCGATAAGAAAACGAGTTAAGTGGTCAAAGTGTCAATATTTTTCAACACTTCAATTATTTGCCATCAGCTGTTGCCTTTATTTTACGAATTTTTAAAAAATTTTGCGTTCGCGTACTTTTTTGGACAACAACATTTTTTTTAAAATTTTCATTCAAAACTAAATAAAATTATTTTAAACGTCAGAAACAATTTCATACAAATTGTTGCTGAAGTTAAAGTAGACTTTAATTACATTTTTAAAAAAATTTTAGTTTCATATTTGATCGAAAAATTAAAGGAAAATATATGAAATACTTTGAAAAGAAAAAGATAGAAGAAAAAATGAAATTGTTATTCTGATTGTGAACAAAGCTTTACGGTCAAAAAAGTACATTTTTAAAGGTTGTTGCAGTGATGCTAATTGTAGGGAATTTTCCCTTTTTGTAGGGATTTTTTCGAAAAATTTCAAGCGTAGGAAAATGTAGGTAATTTTCAAATTTATATCTCATTTTCAATATATTATCTAAAAATACGTAAATATTCATCTTATTTTCATTTAAATTTTAGTGTTCAATCGGTTTTAGCTTTGCAATCAACAATAACAATAAGTACATATATCCGTCATTTCTTTAATACTTCGATGCATCATAAGTACTTACCAATAGCCCAGCATTCTTTCGTCAAACTTTATTATATTGTCTTTCATATTTACTTATTTGCTTGAAAATTATCTTTAAAAAATAAAAATTTGTGTGTTGTCAACGATTTAAGATTATTTTTTAAATTCTTCCTTTTTAAAACACTCGCTCAAGAAAAATAACAAAAGTTTATTAAGTACCTATAACATACTTTAATTGACAAAAATTGTAATCTTAATTAGTACCCTTACAAAGCGTCTTCACCTGACAATTTTTTGTCATACCAAACGTCAAACTTTATATTAAAAAACGCTGACAAAAAGTTTCGAGTTTTTTTATATAGACTTTGACGTTTGGTATGACAAACTTCATATTAAAAAAACGCTGACAAAAATTTTCTAGTTTTTTTTTATATAGACTTTGACGTTTGGTATGACAAAAAATTGTCAATTGAAGACGCTATGTATGAGTGAAATAAAAGTTTTGCTACTTTTTTTTCCTATTTTATATCCGAAACAAAAACATAAGCGTTACTAATAAAAGAAGGGAAACTATATTAAAAATGTGTAAATCCCCAAAAAATCCCCGAATTTTATTTGTAAATCACCAATCCCCTAATGACTGCCTTGGTCCTTTTTTCTCGCATGAAATACAACTGAAACAGTTGTAACATTGAAAAGAGACAACTCTTATTAAGTCAGCGCTTCTACTAAAGAAAAAGGGGTTAGTTTTATTCAATATTAAATGCAGTGTTTGTAATGTGTGTTGGGTTAATACATTATTATTTGAAAAATATTCCACTATGAAGAATTAAAGGCCAAAGTTAAAAAAGAAATAATTTTTAAACCTAAAATAATTCAGTTAAAATTTCTTTTTCTATTAGGAAAATATAAAACACTTTATATTTGTGTTTGAAAAGTATTTATCTACTTACAAAAGAATAAAGGTAAGATAAATTTATATTCACTATCAATGCATATAATTTAAATAATAATTACTTTGATAATTAAATGATTTTTTTTTTTAAGATTATAACGCAATTGAGGACGATGTTAGTACATAAATTAAATAGCCAATTCTTATGTAAGGAAAATTAAATAAATTTGGAAACTTTTTGGCAAAAAAGTTCAGATTTATAACGTGAACATTTAATGGCAGCATTGGGTACAATTTTTGGTCCTTCGACATTCTTCCGCAAATGTAGAAAGAATTTTTTAATGTAACCTAGTTTTGATGTTCACTGGAAAATTTATCTTTGCAAGTTATTCGTTTTTTAAAGTTTAAATTATTATTTAAAAATTAATAATTTAATAATTTAAAATGTTTTGATATTAATATTAAAACGGATTTATTAAAAATGTCAAACTCAAATATTTGTATATGGAATATACTTAATTATAAGAAAGTTAAAAAAATCTTTATATTTAACTACAATTTCTTTGTAAAACGCTTATTTTGATTGATTCTTTTGAAATTTCATAAGTTATAAACATTAGATAATTCTGCATTGTTCTTATTTGTAACACCTAATTTTTACGATGATTTAAAAGACATGTCTTTTTTGTAGTTCATTTTTAAAGAAACTTCCAAAAACATGTTAAATTTTCACAATGTTTCTTATTTTGTTTGATTTTTTTTTATTTTCCTTATATATGTATGTATGCATTGAATTGTTTTTAATTAAATTTGTTTATTTTTTTATATATTATTAAGCAATTGTAATTTTGAAATAAAAATACAACATAAATTAAAAAACAAAATTAAATGCAAAGAGGAATGTCAAAAAAAACACAGAAAATACGATTCATGTCTTTTTTTCTACCCTGCTTACTTCTCTCCCCCGCTCGCTTTCAAACTAAAAAAGACATGTTTCAAAAATAGGGGAAAAAATCATCATGAAAATTGGGTGTAAGTAAGAATAGGTTTTATTTTATTTAAAATAAGTATTTTTAATTTGCCGATTTTTTGATATTAAAGTGCCGATAATGCCGATTTTTTTTTAAATATGCCGACTTTTTATCAAAATTATCTGGCACCCCTGGTTGTAGGTAAAAAGGTGATTTTTTTTGGACACACAGGGATGTTGGACCAATTTTTAAATTCTCGATGCCATCCCTGCAAGATATAATTTTTGACAGCAAGTTAATTTTTTAAAGAGTTGTTAAGTTCGGAAATTTTACAGAAAAAAAACAAGTGTAATTTCAAAACTATTGTAAAATTAAATTCAAATCGCTTATTAAAAAATTAAACTAAATTATATAAATAAAAAATTTAATACGCAAAAAGTTGTGAAAAAACTAAAGGAAGTAAACATTAATAGCAAATATAGTAAGAGTAAAAGAGAGGTAAGACTAAAAAAAAAACATCAGTGACAAAAGGCAAAAGTGCCAATAAGAAAAATAAAAGAAAAACAACAATAGAACATAAAAACAAACAACAAAACGTACATAGCATTTTAATTTAATTAGAAAAAATAATTTAAAAAGATACCAGATCATTAAAAATAAAATTTTGTAAACATTGCTAACAAATTGTTAAATAACAGTTAAAACAATTTAAGCAAATCAAGTTGGTATGTAAGCAAACAAAAAAGAAAATCTAAAAATTATAATTTTCAAGAAAATAAGGGCAACTCCCTCAATATTGTACGTTCCTTTTTGTATATTAAAAAAAAAATCAAAGGCTATAGCGAAAGATTGCAGAAAAGTCTGGACATTGTATAAACAATTTCAATTATAAAAAGTTAATTTACCTAATATGTACATACCTACAATTTTTTTGTTTTGCTTATAAATATTACAAAGTCCAAAGAAATATTTTTTTAAATGGTGCCAATGCATAGAAAGTAAGCCTGTTTTTTAATGTACTTATTTCATAAGTCGGGCAGATATGCTCGTGTTTGCTTAACAACACTAAAGTTTAAATTTTCAGCTGACGTGGTCCTGCTTTAATTGACCGAAATAATGAGGCAATGCAATAAGTGGGATCGCTTTAAAGTTTGAGATACTTTGGAAGACCTCACTAATAAAGACTGCAAGGCAAATTCGCCTTGGTCTAAAGAAGTTGTAAGAGTGCAAATAAAGCACTTCCTATAACAGTTTAATTTTCAAACTGTTAGAACATAAGAACAATGTTTTTAATCGTCCGGTATACAAACATATGTACATACAAATGTACTTACATATTTATTTTATGACTTTTTTCACGATAAAGTTTTTTTGCAAAAGATATGGAACTTGTTAACTTATGATTGCTTATGTTTATTATTGGGCGGCCATGTCATGGAAATCTAAAGTGAAATTGAAATCGAACAAGTTTTGGAAACTCTCCTGTATTCAAAATTGATAAAAATATTTCATTTTATAGGTATACCCCACACTTTAAAAACCACTTTACTCTACCTCCTCTACCTTTGAATTCAGAAAAAGCTGCGTTAATTTTTACAAAAATTCTATTGAAAATCTCCGTCGATTCCAATTTCACGTGATTTCGATTACCATGACATGGCCGTATGATACAAACTCCGCAAACAAATATAATATTAGATAATACAACAGTTGTTTGCAAATAACGACATTCGGTGCTGACAGAATAGTTACTGAAAATTTAATGGCAACATTTAAAGTCCAGGGTCAAATATCCCACAATGCAGGTTCATTATTACCAATTACTGATCAGCAGGGAAACCAGATATATGTATATTCTAAAAAACGCGATTTATGCGCAATAAATATGCAGTAAAATCTTCAAAATATGCCCTAAAAACTGTTAAAAGTAGGTACGCCCCAAAAAATTTAAAAATTAATAATTTGAAAACAAAATATTCAAGAATTTAATAACAGTTCCATTTAATAAAAACAATCCTAAAATTATAATCGGTAAAGCCCAAACACCATATTATTTAGTGACAAATTTGGCCCTATTTGGAAACGACGGGCATTCATATAAGAGTTATTTGTGCCGAAGATTATCTAGATATTAACATTTACATGAGATTATTTGTTTTTAAGGGATTTTAACATTTGAAAGGAAGTATTTATAATGGGAGCTTTGGGCTAATTTAAACTGATTCGAAAAGAATTTTATATGCAGTAAAATATTTTTGGGACGAATTTAATCTTAATATATATTAACATAATTAGATGGTTTACGGACACAAAGAGTATTTTAAAAGAAATTTTAATGGGGAATATGTCAAATTATCTATCAGATTCCAACTTGTACTTTGAGTACAAAGTTAACATGGACAGACAACCAGCCAAACGGACCGATGAACATCGTTAGATCTCTTTAAAACGTGATTCTTAGACGATCGGTATACTAAAAGATTGGGGCATATTTCTATGTATTTCATACATCGCCAAAAATCTATATAATTGATTTTTTGTTTATATATAAAATTTTTAAGTTTTAAATAATACATTTTTTATACTATTCGAATTACAATCCTCAAAAGCTTTTATACTTTATTAGGCTTATTCCTTCAATATTTTCTATGCACTATCAGAATTTTCCGTTTATTGCTCACCATGAGAAATAAATTCCTAGATTCTATTTGTTTAAAATAATATTTATCTTTAATGGCTTTGTCTTACAATTTTCGAGTTAAAATTAAATGTAGATGGCGAAATGGAAGAAACACGTTCGGTATACAGAAAGATATTTAAATCTCAAAAGACAAAATTTCGCAAAAAAAAAGTGTTTTTATTAGCTTCGAAAGCTCTTTTAGGCATCTATAAAAATTTAACATGTATCAAAATATGCCTTAAAAAGGCAAATTATGCACTACATACTTAAAAAATGCAGCCAAAAAGGCTTTTTAAACTAAATTATGCAAAAGGTAAAATATGCACTAACTTATCGATGCCAAAGTTCATAAAATGCTCTAAGTCGGCTAAATTGATTGTTTCTGCTTTAATTGGTCGCACAAGAAAAAACATTCAATTGCATATGCATGTATTTATGGTTTTCCAGCTGATCAGCAACATAAATTTTTTCAAATATATTTTCTTGGCAATTCTGAACATTTAGGAAACACCAGATGCGCAATTACTTCGCGAGTACGCCATGGCATAGTAGTCATTACAACATTTATTCCATCAACATAATGAGTTAGTAAAATTATTTAAGACTGCAATAGAAGAAATGCCATCCGACAATTACAAAATTGTTATAAAAATTGATAAAAAAAAAACACCAGTAAGAAAGCACTCAAGACGTTTCAATGCACCAACAATAATAGCCATTATAATTGTTGGTGATCAGTTCAAAGCCAGAGACATAATTTTACATCCGCCTGGAGCTCCATCTTACATTCTACAATTAGAAATTGGTGTGCCAATAATTCTTTTACGCAATTTAAATCAACCACTGTATTATAACGGAACTAGATTGGCTGTTAACAAGTTGTTAAACAATATCATTGAAGCAACAATATTATCTGGAAAATACTAAGGAGAAAACTTGTAGTATTTGCTATGACAATAAATAAATCTCAAGGTTAATCGTTGCAAGTATGTGGATTAAATCTTGAAACACCATTTTTTTCACATGGACAATTATACGTTGGATGCTCACGTGTTCGTAAACCATAATCATTGTTCATATTCGTTAATGAAGACAAAACAAAAAATATTGTTTATTAGAGAGCATTGCAATAAAACGTTACTAATTAAATTCATGTATAGTATGTACATATATAATATACTATTAGGGGATTCACAAGGTGTGCTATCAAGTCATATCGTCATAATGTCCTAAATAATATTTTACAATTGTTAAAAATAAATGTTGTTGTGTTTCAATAAAAATAAAAATTTTAATGCTGTGTTCATTTATTAATCATAACTGTACAGTAGAAATCTAAATTATAGGCGATAGCCCACAGCAGTCAAATATATTTCATGTAATTTTTATTTATGTATGTACATAATATTTCTTCAGTAATAAAAAAGCATTTTACGTAGGGCCAGCAATGCGAAACGGATTCTGCTAGTTATTCGATAAATTAGATATTAAATTTATCAAGCTCTTGATCAATCAAAATCATAATTATATAAAAAAAAGGAATAATTTAAATTTTGAATATTTGAATACACATGTACATATCTAGTTATAAAATTATTATAATGCGCAATATATTGTGTAGGACCTTACATACGATTATCATGGCTTTCCATGCACTTGATGTGGTATGTATGCAGTGATGTAATTTTTTTCAAAATCTTTTAATTTCAGAAAAAAAACTTTCGACCAAAAACCATTCTTTTTTATATAAATCATTTCGGTATTGGTACCGATATTTTAACTGTTGCGGATATAGGGGTACAAAATGTTTCATAACGGTATTCAATTAAATGAACCAAACAAAAAAAGCTTAAATAATGTAAAATACTTACATACATTTAAAATATATAAGATACAGTTAAGCATCTATTATCCAGGATGAAGAGTTCCGGTTAATCGATTTTACCGCATAATTTAGGAAACATTTTTTACTCGTTTTTACATAAATGTTTGTTATACATACAAACACCTACTTGCCTTTTCGTATAAGATGTTGTCTTGCTCATTCTCTGTTAATTTCGAATATACTTTATGGTCTTGAGGTTTTTACGGGTACATTTTCCTATGTGATTTCTAAGTTAAATAGGGTGGTTAATATGATCGTAAGATTTGTTTATAATATTCGAGTACGTGAACATATTTCTGAATATGTTAAACTTTTCCTTGGCTGTTCCCTCCACAATTTGATACAACGTCGAAATTTGATATTTTTTTTACAGGGTAATTAAAACTGGGTTGCCTACACCTCTATGCTCTAAATTTAGTTTTTCTCGTTCTACTAGGAACCCACAAGTTTTGATTCCGAGAATTAATAATGGATTCTATGAACATTCGTTTATTGTAAGAACTGCGCGTTGTTGGAACTGGTTGCCTCTGGAACTTAAAATTTTTTCTCATTCTAACAATGCGTTCCGCCTAAAACTTTATAGAATACTTTGTAATTAACTTTAATGTTAATTACTTACCGTTTTATTAGATGTATATTCCACTTGATTATTTAAATAAAAATCATTTGTTTATATATACATTTGTTGTGTATTAAATATGTATTTATAAATGTATAATAAAACTTGTTTCCTAAATTTTTTTAGTCTTTATTAATACTTCTACACTGCTGGGATCTTTTGTTTTCTGTGTTTTTTCTTTTTTATTGGTTGGGGAACCGAAAAAAACTAAACCGGTTTGAGGATTAATTTAATTTAATAATAAAATCATTTTTTTTTTTTCTATTTTATTATATATATTTTTAAAATAATTTTTGTATTATTAATTAATTTATAACTGTATTCAGGCAAACTGCTTTGTAATATATATTTTAATTGGCCTAGAGTGGCTTTTTATATTACATTTAATGAAATAAATAAAATAAATATGTATATCGCACTAGATCATAAAGAGGGTATCTGTGGCATTTTGACAAAACTATTAAGTCGAGAGAGATAAGATAGCAAAAAAATTTTAAAAAACTCGGTGAAAAAATCATATTTATCAAATAATAAAAAAACCGAAATTAACGAAAAATTTAAGAAAATTTTTAAAACGTAAGCAAAAATTTTTAATATTCTCAATTAGGCTTAAGTTCATGAAACTTAATTTTCATTAAATTATTTTTATGAAGAAAGGAATTTTACAACATGAAAATTAATTAAAATTGTTATTGATAATCTTTCATTCTTGACGTGGCCCGGGCTCGAACCCTGGCCGGCAGGTTACCATGACATGTTTCGATCGCAACCACTCGATCTCCTCAGATGGATTTGCCGTCTTACACTCGCAGCCATCGACGACTGCTGACGTCAATAGTCAAACATCAATCCTTAAACCAAATTGTATTTAAACATTTGGTAGATCGAAATTTGCTTTCCTGAATGATTATCAATTTTAATTGATTTTACATGTTTTTTCCTTACTTCTGTTTTTTCGTACTTTTGTCAAGAATTTTTCTTGAAGTCCAAGTACATTTTTTGTTTTTTCATTTTGTCTTTCTCTTTTTCTGTTGACCTTTTTCAGCACAACTTGAAGGACAAATGTACACATAGAGCTCGTGCCCTAGCTTTAACAATAATTAGTATTGTGGTTATTTTGTTGAACTATTTATGGTTTTTTTAATCCAAATTTTTAATATTCTCAATTAGGCTTAAGTTCATGAAACTTAATTTTCATTAAATTATTTTTATGAAGAAAGGAATTTTACAACATGAAAATTAATTAAAATTGTTATTGATAATCTTTCATTCTTGACGTGGCCCGGGCTCGAACCCTGGCCGGCAGGTTACCATGACATGTTTCGATCGCAACCACTCGATCTCCTCAGATGGATTTGCCGTCTTACACTCGCAGCCATCGACGACTGCTGACGTCAATAGTCAAACATCAATCCTTAAACCAAATTGTATTTAAACATTTGGTAGATCGAAATTTGCTTTCCTGAATGATTATCAATTTTAATTGATTTTACATGTTTTTTCCTTACTTCTGTTTTTTCGTACTTTTGTCAAGAATTTTTCTTGAAGTCCAAGTAAATTTTTTGTTTTTTCATTTTGTCTTTCTCTTTTTCTGTTGACCTTTTTCAGCACAACTTGAAGGACAAATGTACACATAGAGCTCGTGCCCTAGCTTTAACAATAATTAGTATTGTGGTTATTTTGTTGAACTATTTATGGTTTTTTTAATCCAAATTTTTAATATTCTCAATTAGGCTTAAGTTCATGAAACTTAATTTTCATTAAATTATTTTTATGAAGAAAGGAATTTTACAACATGAAAATTAATTAAAATTGTTATTGATAATCTTTCATTCTTGACGTGGCCCGGGCTCGAACCCTGGCCGGCAGGTTACCATGACATGTTTCGATCGCAACCACTCGATCTCCTCAGATGGATTTGCCGTCTTACACTCGCAGCCATCGACGACTGCTGACGTCAATAGTCAAACATCAATCCTTAAACCAAATTGTATTTAAACATTTGGTAGATCGAAATTTGCTTTCCTGAATGATTATCAATTTTAATTGATTTTACATGTTTTTTCCTTACTTCTGTTTTTTCGTACTTTTGTCAAGAATTTTTCTTGAAGTCCAAGTACATTTTTTGTTTTTTCATTTTGTCTTTCTCTTTTTCTGTTGACCTTTTTCAGCACAACTTGAAGGACAAATGTACACATAGAGCTCGTGCCCTAGCTTTAACAATAATTAGTATTGTGGTTATTTGGATTAAAAACCATAAATAGTTCAACAAAATAACCACAATACTAATTATTGTTAAAGCTAAGGCACGAGCTCTATTTGTACATTTGTCCTTCAAGTTGTGCTGAAAAAGGTCAACAGAAAAGAGAAAGACAAAGTGAAAAAACAAAAAATGTACTTGGACTTCAAGAAAAATTCTTGACGAAAGTACGAAAAAACAGAAGTAAAGGAAAAAACATGTGAATTCAATTAAAATGGATAATCATTCAGGAAAGCAAATTTCGATCTACCAAATGTTAAAATACAATTTGGTTTAAGGATTGATGTTTGACTAGTGACGTCAGCAGTCGTCGATGGCTGCGAGTGTAAGACGGCAAATCCATCTGAGGAGATCGAGTGGTTGCGATCGAAACATGTCATGGTAACCTGCCGGCCAGGGTTCGAGCCCGAGCCACGTCAAGAATGAAAGATTATCAATAACAATTTTAATTAATTTTCATGTTGTAAAATTCCTTTCTTCATAAAAATAATTTAATGAAAATTAAGTTTCATGAACTTAAGCCTAATTGAGAATATTAAAAATTTGGATTAAAAAAACCATAAATAGTTCAACAAAATAACCACAATACTAATTATTGTTAAAGCTAGGGCACGAGCTCTATGTGTACATTTGTCCTTCAAGTTGTGCTGAAAAAGGTCAACAGAAAAAGAGAAAGACAAAATAAAAAAACAAAAAATGTACTTGGACTTCAAGAAAAATTCTTGACAAAAGTACGAAAAAACAGAAGTAAGGAAAAAACATGTAAAATCAATTAAAATTGATAATCATTCAGGAAAGCAAATTTCGATCTACCAAATGTTTAAATACAATTTGGTTTAAGGATTGATGTTTGACTATTGACGTCAGCAGTCGTCGATGGCTGCGAGTGTAAGACGGCAAATCCATCTGAGGAGATCGAGTGGTTCCGATCGAAACATGTCATGGTAACCTGCCGGCCAGGGTTCGAGCCCGGGCCACGTCAAGAATGAAAGATTATCAATAACAATTTTAATTAATTTTCATGTTGTAAAATTCCTTTCTTCATAAAAATAATTTAATGAAAATTAAGTTTCATGAACTTAAGCCTAATTGAGAATATTAAAAATTTGGATTAAAAAAACCATAAATAGTTCAACAAAATAACCACAATACTAATTATTGTTAAAGCTAGGGCACGAGCTCTATGTGTACATTTGTCCTTCAAGTTGTGCTGAAAAAGGTCAACAGAAAAAGAGAAAGACAAAATGAAAAAACAAAAAATGTACTTGGACTTCAAGAAAAATTCTTGACAAAAGTACGAAAAAACAGAAGTAAGGGAAAAACATGTAAAATCAATTAAAATTGATAATCATTCAGGAAAGCAAATTTCGATCTACCAAATGTTTAAATACAATTTGGTTTAAGGATTGATGTTTGACTATTGACGTCAGCAGTCGTCGATGGCTGCGAGTGTAAGACGGCAAATCCATCTGAGGAGATCGAGTGGTTGCGATCGAAACATGTCATGGTAACCTGCCGGCCAGGGTTCGAGCCCGGGCCACGTCAAGAATGAAAGATTATCAATAACAATTTTAATTAATTTTCATGTTGTAAAATTCCTTTCTTCATAAAAATAATTTAATGAAAATTAAGTTTCATGAACTTAAGCCTAATTGAGAATATTAAAAATTTGGATTAAAAAAACCATAAATAGTTCAACAAAATAACCACAATACTAATTATTGTTAAAGCTAGGGCACGAGCTCTATGTGTACATTTGTCCTTCAAGTTGTGCTGAAAAAGGTCAACAGAAAAAGAGAAAGACAAAATGAAAAAACAAAAAATGTACTTGGACTTCAAGAAAAATTCTTGACAAAAGTACGAAAAAACAGAAGTAAGGAAAAAACATGTAAAATCAATTAAAATTGATAATCATTCAGGAAAGCAAATTTCGATCTACCAAATGTTTAAATACAATTTGGTTTAAGGATTGATGTTTGACTATTGACGTCAGCAGTCGTCGATGGCTGCGAGTGTAAGACGGCAAATCCATCTGAGGAGATCGAGTGGTTGCGATCGAAACATGTCATGGTAACCTGCCGGCCAGGGTTCGAGCCCGGGCCACGTCAAGAATGAAAGATTATCAATAACAATTTTAATTAATTTTCATGTTGTAAAATTCCTTTCTTCATAAAAATAATTTAATGAAAATTAAGTTTCATGAACTTAAGCCTAATTGAGAATATTAAAAATTTGGATTAAAAAAACCATAAATAGTTCAACAAAATAACCACAATACTAATTATTGTTAAAGCTAGGGCACGAGCTCTATGTGTACATTTGTCCTTCAAGTTGTGCTGAAAAAGGTCAACAGAAAAAGAGAAAGACAAAATGAAAAAACAAAAAATGTACTTGGACTTCAAGAAAAATTCTTGACAAAAGTACGAAAAAACAGAAGTAAGGAAAAAACATGTAAAATCAATTAAAATTGATAATCATTCAGGAAAGCAAATTTCGATCTACCAAATGTTTAAATACAATTTGGTTTAAGGATTGATGTTTGACTATTGACGTCAGCAGTCGTCGATGGCTGCGAGTGTAAGACGGCAAATCCATCTGAGGAGATCGAGTGGTTGCGATCGAAACATGTCATGGTAACCTGCCGGCCAGGGTTCGAGCCCGGGCCACGTCAAGAATGAAAGATTATCAATAACAATTTTAATTAATTTTCATGTTGTAAAATTCCTTTCTTCATAAAAATAATTTAATGAAAATTAAGTTTCATGAACTTAAGCCTAATTGAGAATATTAAAAATTTGGATTAAAAAAACCATAAATAGTTCAACAAAATAACCACAATACTAATTATTGTAAGCAAAAATGTTTTTTCCAACTTTTTAAATTTGACTTAAGATGTTTTGTCAAAATGTTAGCCTATTTTTCAAAAAAATATACATTTTTCCAACTCAATCTGCAGAAAATATGCTAAATGGGAACACTGACATTGGTACAGATATTTTTTCTTTCGTTCTCTTCTACAATTTTAAGTGAAATTATCCATTTTTTTAACTTTCTTTTCTTTTAGTACGAAATACCCTAGATAAATATGTCAACCGATACTCCATTAGCAACGGCACCGGAACTGCCAACTTCTTCTCACCGCACCGCAGAGGGTGATGCATGGAATGCCGCATTCATAGAAACAAATAGTACAACAGAAACAACAATAACATCAGCAAGAAATTCTCCAACACAAGCACCAATAATAAATGATAAAATTACACCAGCGGCAAAAACTACTACTTCATCGACCGCATATTCATTTTCGGGCAGTGCTTTGGGAAGTGAAACCACTAATATAAATAAAGATAAAGAAACTGAAACAAGTAAAACGAGTAAATCGGCAGGCGGTGATAAAGAGGATGATAAAAATGAGGATTCAATTTTTGAATGCAACATATGTTTAGATACAGCTAAAGATGCTGTAGTTAGTATGTGTGGTCATTTATTCTGTTGGCCCTGTCTTCATCAGTGGCTTGAAACTAGACCAAGTCGTAAATTGTGTCCCGTGTGCAAAGCAGCCATTGGGAAAGATAAAGTTATACCTTTATATGGACGTAATAGTACTAAGCAAGAAGATCCCAGGTAAGTTTGGTCCATACGGCTTATAGTTTAAGAGTTAAAATATAATTATGACCAATTTGCTGACAGAAATAAAGTACCACCTCGTCCTGCTGGCCAACGTACAGAACCTGAACCACAACAGGGTTTTCAGGGATTTAGTTTTGGCGATGGTTTTCATATGTCTTTTGGTATTGGAGCTTTTCCATTTGGCTATTTTGCATCGTCTTTAAATTTTGGCGAACCGCGTCCAGCACGTAAGTTTGAATTCAAATGTTTTGTTTGGTTTAAATGTATTTTAATACATGTTTTATTTTTTTCAACAGCTGCTAATCGTGGCACTACCCAGTATGAAGATGAGCAGCAACTTTCTAAATTATTTTTATATTTGGCCTTTTTGTGCATTGCCTGGTTATTGTTCGCATAGCCTAATTTGTATCCATTATATTAAAACAAGTACATACATATAAAATTAAATCCAATAAACAACCAACAAACAAATCAAATTAAACAGCTCTGCTAGTAACGCTACTTTTTGAATTTTCGATTGTTTGTTGCATGTTTAAATTTACTGTATATTTAAAATGTCTTTAAATTTCTTAGACTTTTTTCTTTTTGTTATTTTTAGATAATTTATGCTGTATATATCTATGTATTTGGAAAATGTGTTTAACCCCTTGAACTATTATGAAATTTAGTAGTTATTTTCTCTTTATTTAACTATATTTTTATTCTAAATGAAACTTTTATTTGAATATAAGCCAAGCATAAATAAATGGGTGTTTGTTCAGTTATTATTGTGTGCTTGCTTTTTTCGTTTTTTTTTAATTCGATAAAAAGTACTGGTTGTTAATAGAAATAAAAATATTCAATAAAGACATTATTACAACTAATTAAAAAATGTGTATTCTTCTGCCCGGCAAGAAATGTCCATAGTGTAAATAGACTTGCCAACTGGCCAGTTTTCGCCGGGACAGTCCAGTTTTAGAGTGGAATGTCCCGTGTCCCGTCGATACTCTGAACTGGACGCCATTTGTCCCGTTTTTGAATAACTTTTTTATTACTTGGCACAACAAATCAAAAAAATCGAGAGGTTTAGCACTTATTTTAGTACTAAACATTTAATTTAACAGAACTGGATTTTTAAATATATAAGCAACCAAAGCAGATACATTTACTATACACTCTTGATTCCTCAGCTGATTACTTTTTTATTTGTAGCTGTCAACTTTGTATCTCAATACACAAGTTATATTGTGTATGTATGAGCAAGGCGAGTACATGTAAAGTGAATTCGATTTGTGTTTAATAATTTGACATCTTTAATGAACTGCGACTACCTTCTAAATAATTCTGCCTTAATTAGCAACACTGGAACATTTTTATTCCTTTTGGCATTTGCTATTGTCAAACGAAAATTTTGATTTTTTATTCCATTTGTCAATTTTTGATGAACTAAAATTTTAACGGAACGTGAGATTTTTAAAGGTATTTATTTATTATTTTCTAAAATATTATTTCCAATAAATTTGCATTTACAGTGAAGTCGCGAAAACTTATTTTTAACAAGGGTGTTCGCGTTTTCGATTGTGAAACTTTTATAAAAAGAGGGAGTTTACACGGAGTCTTTTCAGACATGTCTGCTTTTGACATTCTCTTTTGAACATGCTTCCAAAAACCTATTGTCTTTTCACGATGTCTTTTCAAACATGTCTGTTTCCATGTATAATAGTCTAATATACATATACATACAAATTAAAAATATGGAAATTCATATAAACAAACATGAAAACTCATTTCATGTCTGTTTGGCAACCCCTCTTTCTTCTCTACCCCGATCGCCAACAAACAAAATAAACGTGTTTGTTAGACATGTCTGAATAGACACCGTGTAAACTCCCTCTAAGTTAAGCTCGAAATAATAACTTCAAACGAACAATTAAATATCAGATATTAAGATTGGATAAAAAATTTAAATTTTTCATTTATTCACTTTACAAAAATAAAATAATATAATATGCAACATTTTTTATTTTTCGAATTTATTCTATGAGCTAAATTTCAGTTATGCATTTTATAAAGCTTTATTGTTAAAATCGGTTAGCACCACTGGGTTCAGCGTTCCCGAATTAGGTAAAACCTACAAGTTCTCAGCTTGTCTAAAAAAAGTGTCAATTTCTAGCACAGTGTAATTTTACATAAATGGATTTTTTTGAATTTTTCTGTGGTGTCCCGTTTTCGCAATTTTAAAAGGTGGTAAGCCTAAGTGTAAATTGCGACCAAGATCTGACCAACGTCTGTACGAAGCTTTAGTAAGAAAAAAAATAGCACAGCTGTTTTTGTTCTTATTGTTTTTCTTATTATCATGGCCCAATAAGTAGGTCTGCGCACAACTACAACATCCAACAATAGAAAAAATAACACGCATTTTGTTTGTGTAAAAAATGATAATGATGCCAAGAAAAAAAGCAATTGTTTATGTAAAAAATCGGCGAAATGTCGAAAACAATTGTATGTAAAAAAGACAAGTCTGCAATTGGAGCTGCTACGGTAAACTAAATTTTCAAAATTACTTTTATGTCAGGTTTATCGATAACACGAATGGACTTTCCCGGCACAACTTCGGCGCATAATCTAATTCCTCTCAATGTAATTTTTTTTGTGCTGCAGTCTTTTGTCGTACTTATTTTTTTTAAAGATAAATTACTTAAAATAATTTCAATAACATTTTTCCACTATTGACCAATTATTTGGTAGCCCCATGTTAAGCTTGTTTTCAGCATTTTTTTATTAACTCCCTTCTGTTTTGCAATTAAACTTTTTTTGGGAAAAAGTGAGAAATTTCATGCAGAACTTTTATTTGTAATAGGGAGAGATTTCCCGCGGAATTTTTGTTCTTGATTGGGCTGATTAAAGATATCGAATTCGATAGTCGTAAATAAATATCGATATACTGATATTAAAAATAAAGGCGATTTATATCGATTATTTTATTTGTTTAAATATCGATATTTTGATATATCGATATTTATTGCCTATCCCCAATTCAGTCTTTTTGTTTTGTTTACATAAAAATGACTATAAAATTATTTTTGCCAAAAAAATTATTTTATTCCAAAAAAAGTTGTGATATTTATGGTGAAATAAAAATTGGTGAACAAAATTGTATTTCCTATTATATAATAAGCGCGTTGGACATTAAAAAACCTCAAAATGGCGATGAAATTTTTGAATATGAAAGTGACCTAACTTTTAGCAATGAAATAAGGCATTTGGGTCATGTAGTTAATGCCACGGAAAGCGCCATGTTGCATCATAAAGATGTGGCATTGGTATTTATTTATGACAATGAAACGCCTAACATTTATTTAAGTAAATTAACTATTAAACCAGAACAAAGAGAAAAAGTCAACATTTTTTTATATAATGAAGCAGCCGTATTAAAATTACAGGACTTAAATGAAAATCTTTATGAAAATGCTCAAAAATTAGACAAAAGTTTGGAGCAAGACTCTGACTTTAAAAACCAACATGATATTTGTCCCGACGATGATATGCAAATTTTGTATCATTTGTTGCAAGCAAAGTTTAATTTCAAATTGGAGTCTGATGTTGGTGATGCTGATGATGCCTTCAAACGTTTCGTTGGTTATATGTTAAAGTTTCCATTTGATATCTTAATGTTAGCATTTGAATTTTGTTTGACTCAACCACCATTTAAGTTTTTATTCCAATATACAGTAATGTGTGACTATTATAAGGAATGGACAAAGTTTAAAAAGTCTGGGTAAGTTGTTGAAATTAATGTCGTTAGCCTAATTATATATGTATAAATATATTCTTCTTAAATTCGTTCTAAGTGTACCATAGTTTCGAACGAATAAAAAATTATTTCGTTCGAATCACAGTGCTTATTGTAAAAGTTTTATTTAAAACTAAAAATGAATTGAAACTTTTTTTTTTTTTGCTTTCTTAAAACCAGGGACCGCAAATAACAGTTATATTGGAATTTTAAAACAAAAAAAGCACATAGAAGTAAATGTCGAAAAACTTATTCAAGTATACCATATTGTTCCTTATGCACTTGTCAATGATAAAATATATTGATTTTTATAATTTAGATTTTTATATAAAAATCAAAAAATAACAGTTATTTTTTGATTTTTATTTTTTTGAACAAAAATAACTGTTATTTTTTGATTTTTATTTTTCCGATCAAAAATAACAGTTATTTTTTGATTTTTATTTTTTTGAGCAAAAATAACAGTTATTTTTTGATTTTTATTTTTTCGAGCAAAAATAAAAGTTATTCTCTTAATAAATGTACGTGATTTAATAATTAAGTTGACTTGAAATTTTTATTTTAGTGTTTAATTATCATTGGAATTCCTTATGCACATTAAAATAACTATTAAAGTCATCTAAATTATTAAAACACGTAAATTTATTAAAAGAATAACTTTTATTTTTGCTCGAAAAAATAAAAATCTAAAAATAACTGTTAAATTTGTTCAAAAAAATAAAAATCAAAAAATAACTGTTAGTTTTGATCGAAAAAATAAAAATCAAAAAATAACTGTTATTTTTGTTCAATAAAATAAAAATCAAAAAATAACTGTTATTTTTGCTCAAAAAAATAAAAATCAAAAAATAACTGTTTTCATCTGACTTTTATGAAAAAAGGCATAACTGTTACGGTCCCTGCTTAAAACTAAAAATTTTTTGGAAAACTAATTATAGTTATATTGCCAGGGTATCACACAAATTTTAGGAGCCTCAACCGCAAAGTCCTCGTTTGACCTAAACATTCGTATAGGAAGGCGAGAGCTTCCAGAATCCGCTCCAGAGTATATTGGTCTCCACCAGTAATCTTCCGAGTTATTTCCTTGGTACTCCACCAGTAAAACGTCTGAGTTATTTTGGTTCTCCACCAGTCACATTGAGTTATAAATGGTTCTCCACCAGACAAAACCTCAAATTGAGGTTAAAAACGATTGCATATAGTTAATGCAGATACCGCAAAAACTGCAACTCGGTACAGTTATACGACGCCGAAACACTAACCAATGCGGGGTGACACCGCAAAACGCAACAAAAGCAGACAAACAAAAACGACCTGTTTGCCCTTACATAGCGCCTGCACGTGACAATTTTTTGTCATACCAAACGTCAAAGTATATATAAAAAAAACTCGAAAATGTTTGTCAGCGTTTTTTTAATATGAAGTTTGACGTTTGGTATGACAAAAATTTGTAAGGTGAAGACGCTATGTTAAGAAATAATGACAAAAATCGCGAGCTGCTTCTCCACTAAGAGCAGTTTTACGAGTGTGAATTGAAACCAAGGTATATTTATAGCAGGTAGTCTCGGAAAGCCAGCTGGTTATTTTTTATTTGCTTGTTTTGTGATACAAACTGTCAAATGTTCCACAGTAAACAAGTTTTTTTGTCTTTATCTTTTGTCTTTTTTGTCTCTTTTCAACCCCTTTGCTAATTGACAGTTCGTATCACATAACAACAATAAAAAGCCCTGTTGTTTGTTTTATTGTACAATTGTTGTAATCTCGCGGCTACCTGCTATAAATATACCAAGGTATATTTACACAAGGTAGACTCATTTAGGAGTGTAGACATGCTGCTCTATAAAAGGAACCAAGTTGTCAAAATTGTCTTCATATAAAACAAAAACAATTTAACGCACACATGTACAAATTTTTGCTCATTTTTAAGCCTATTACTCTGTTCAAATTTGTGAAAAATGTTGAGCAACATTCATTATTCCACATGAAAATTTTGACATTTATCAATGTTACCAATCTTGCGAGTTTGTACAATTTGACGTTTTTGTTCCGTCAAAGTAAGCTACATTGTTTCGTGTATGTAAACAAACGCCACATGTATTTTACTAAAATTAGTTTTTTTAATAAAAAATTTAATTAAAAAAAAGGTAAATATGGATAAAAAACTGTTACCGGTTGTGTTATTTTAATTTTTTATTTCTTATTTAATATTAAGCTCATACTTTTTTGCTTTTGCTTAAAATTCCACGTGAAATAAAGGCAGCTTACATTATTTCGCAGTTGTAAAAAAATGTTGCCAGAAACATTTCGGAACTTTTTCCACAAAATAAACAGAGTACAACTCTATCAACATTATTTAATAAATATTCCGCACAAGTTTTTTTCATATGCATTTTGACAGCATTTCACGTGAAATGTTGAACAGAGTAACAGGCTTTACACGAAATTTGACGTTTCGGTTCCAGCTAGGGGTAATCAGCTGACAAACATATGGGCCAACGAGTTTACCTTGTGTACATATGCCTTGAAATATACCTTGATTGAAACCAAGGCGAATTCAACAAGGTAAACTCAACTCGTCAGCCGTTCATCAGCTGTATCCACAAAAATCATGAAACGTCAAAATATTGTTTTGTTTTTATACTGAAATTTGACAACAAGTAAGAAAATTGCAAAAACAAAATACATGGAGTTAATTCGCCTTGATTTGTAGTTGTAGAGTTGCACTTACCTTGTATAAATTCGCCTTGATTGAAACCAAGTCGATTTGAAAAATGAATTCGCCTTGGGTAGAGACATGTCAAGTTGCTTATATTTTTTTTATAATTATGTAGAGAAATGTCAAAAGATGTTTATGTAAAATCAAGGCGAATTCATACAAGGTGGTCTTATTTTGAAAACGTTTTACAACACTGTAAAATATTTTAACGTTGTGTCAAAAATTCAAACAAATATTTGATTTTGTTTTATATTAAATTGTGTTTTTTTGAAATGTTATAACTTAAAAAAGTTTTAAATTTCACAATTTTAATCGAAAATGATAGAATTTACTTAAGATTCCAAAGAACCAACAGGACGGTATACCATTTTGACACAAGGTTAGTAATTAGCTGTTGTTTACGTAGCAAGATAAGTTCACCTGGTGTTAATTCGCCTTGCAAGCAACAATAAAAAACAGTGTTGTTTTTCGTGTTGTTGACTTGTTGTAGTCTCGCCGCCACCTGAAAGTCAATTCGCCTTGATTCTTACCAAAAATGGGAAAATTATTTATAAATTGAGAAATTCATTTATTTCAACATTCTTTCAAATTCTCAAATGTTTTCAAATGGGGAAATCGTAAAATTTGTATATACATAATTTCAAATGAAACCTTTTAACTACCATTATTCAATTATATATGTATGTATGTATGTAATATCTATATATAGTGTCCGACCGAACGCACTTTTTGAGACCGAACCCGAACTTCGGTAAATTTTGACAAGTTCGGCCGAACCCGAACCAGAACTTTTTGTTAATAAATCTGAACAATTGTAATTTTTTTAATGTATTTATTTAAAACAAAATAAAATTTCGGGAAATTATTACATTTACTCTTTTGGAAGGATGCAACATGAAAGATAAATAAAATGAAAAAATAATTAGTAATTGCTTTTTTTTGTAAGACAAAAAATAAAAAATCAATTTCAAGTTGAATGCAGTATACATTAGGGCAATAACTTTTTCACACTTTTTGCGAAAATCAAAAACGGCATAGTATAGTCGTGTAGAACATTAAAAGTTACTAGGATCGCCCGGTGGCCGAAATTCGACCACTTCACATTTACTTTTAAGAGAACCTGTGCGTTGTACAATAAAATCGTACACATTTTAAGAGTACGGCTAAATTCACTATTCACCTATCTTTGTACGTGTGTCTATAGGATAAATTAAAATGCTTTTTAAACACTTTTATTCCAAAAATTTAGAAAAAAAATATATTGTGCATATCCCCGTAATTTATTTATAAGATTTTCATGAAATGTTATCAAAGTAAAAAATAGAAACACAGATCTTCGTTAAAAGTCATTGAAAAAGTTTCCGACTTTTATTTTTCTAAACGACGTTTTTGCGCGACTTCATTTTTTAAAATGTCTAAGGTAACCCTGTCCTAATACGTTTATACATGTGTGTTTGCAAGTGCAAAATCATGGTCCAATTAGTAGGTCTGCTTGAAACGCCTGCTGATTTTTTGCAGAGTTGTGTTTTATACGTGCAATTGTTTTTGTAACAATTGCTTTTGACATTTCCACCATTTCTTACACAAACAATTGCTTTTGTTCTTGACATCTTTATCATTTTTTACACAAACAAAATGCGTGTTGTTTTTTCTGTTGTTGGATTGTTGTAGTTGCGCGCAGACCTACTAATTGGGCCATGTGCAAAATGAAAACAAAAACATTTTGGGAGAACAACATAGAGCATAACCGTCGCTTATACATTTGTGTACATGTGTGTTTGCAAGTATAATAACAACATCCCAGCGGGAAAAAGAAGGAGTACGGAGGCCTTCCAGAAGGCCTCTGTACATGCGACGAGGCTTATCTTTCTCTACCCCACGGCATCAACATCTCAATTTACATAAAAAGTGGATTTAGCCGGTTTGCATATTAAGCCGACGATATATATTTCTTGTTATTATTTTAAGACTTTATGACTTCCTTGTGAATCCCCCAAATATGTATTTAAAAAAAAATAAACTGAGATAATTTTATTAGTTATTTCAATAGTTGAAGGAGATCTTATAAAATAATCTTTTAGAAAAGTAATTTGGTTTAAATGGTAAGGATTAAAGCGATTCTTTTCTTTAGTTTTGACAAAACTTGACTTGCAAAAAATTCTTTTACCTATTGTAGATCTAATTTCTCAGTCCTTTTCCAGCATTTCTCTTAACATATCACATACTCCATTATGCCATTAGAGTTTTTTTAAATTTTTAACACTTCTAATTGTTTCGGTTAATTCAGTTAAAAACTGATATGAGAAGATATGTATGAGAAACGTGAAACAAAAAAGGTGTTGGCAATCAAAAATGTAATCCATTTTTTGCCACATTCCTGCTGATCGATGATGAACATAAAAAAATTAAAAACATTGTAATTTTAGTCACCGGTCGGCGGAAAATTGGTTTAAATGAAGGTCACTGAACACCATCTTTGTTTGTATAAAATATACATTTTGTAATGAGACGAAACAAATAATTAAAAACACAAAAAATATATTATAATACTAAAAAATATTGAAATTTTTGTTACATCGGTTCGGCCTGATTGGCACTTCAATGGCCCGCTGCAGGACTCTCATCAGACGGGAGTCGTACAGAAGGGCTCAGGGGAGATGGCAGGACGAGCATACCTGTTTGATGGCCAGGACTCTATGGCCTGGCTATGACGCGGCGAGAACGCGCGTACTACTCGGTCTCGGCAGGGACCGGATAAGGACAGTGATATCGGTTATCACGGGTCACTGGGTGATAGGGACTCATGCTAGGAGGATGGGTCTTGCGTATAATGACTACTGCAGGAGTTGTCATGATGAGGAGGAGGAGGAGACGGTGTTTCACTTCCTCTGCCAATGCCCCGGTCTGGCGGGCGTTAGGGTGAGGCATTTTGGGAGACCGGAATTGCCATGTCTGGACGATTTGTCCAATGCGGGACTGAAATCGATCTCCCTGTTCTGCAGGGAATCGGGGTGGTTCGAGACTGCGGTGACCTCTGGGGAATAGTCTGGTGGATACTGGCTGACCCTTGTCACTGGCTAGGGGTATCACAAAGGGACCGCTATAAGGACCCAAGTGAGTCGTCTTCGTGACGGCTACCCATTTAACCTAACCTAACCTAACCTTGTTACATCGGTTAATCGGTTAATCGACCGAAATTAACCGGTTTAATCGTTAATCGAAAAAAGCCAATTTTAAATTAACCGATCAGTTAATCGGGTAGTAATTAATCGGTTAACCGATTGGCGGTTAACCGAATGAATACCCTAGTTTGTACACTTAAGCATTTTATTAAGTCATCGCTGTATTTTTTCGAACTAATAATCATAGAGAAAAGTAGTTGAGTTAAAACACGTCAAACCATCACGAAAAAATGGCATTTTCGGCATCATCACCTCCGATTTGAATGAAATTCAACACAAATGTTGTATGTAATTGGACTTTAACAAAACATAATTTTCAGACCCCAGATTCTTTCGGCTTCCGAAATATGACGTCATAAAAGATGTGAAAAATGTGAAAAAAAAACACAAAAGTCTCCTAACAAAAGGGGATAGAACTCTTGAACTACGCAAGATAATTTAGTTTTTTTTGGTATCGTTTTAAAGGTGAAAGTGCACCCTTTAAAATGATAGGCATTTTGTGTTTTTTTAAGAAGAGGTCAATGGTAAATTTTTGGGGTCTTGAGTTCAAAGGTCCATATCTGGAAAAGTATATTTTTTTAAAATTCTTAAAAAAATATATGTTAAGTATTATACCCTCTTCAACATTTGCAGAAAATTTAAAGGTGGAGACTCTATTGGTGTCAGAGTTATATACCAGAACGTGATTCTAAGTATGTTTTGTGTTCAAAAATTCCTTGTTGTTGTTGTATTTTAATTATTTTTTCAGTATATCTGGAGAACGGCAGGAGCCAAAGTTTCCAAATTTAGTACACAAATTTGAGTTATCAATACACACCATCCCACAATGTGGTCGGGATTGGAGAAGTGGGCGTGGTACCCTACCAGATATACTGAAAAAAAATTTATAAAATACAACAACAACAAGGGATTTTTGAACACAAAACATACTTAGAATCACGTTCTGGTATATAACTCTGACACCAATAGAGTCTCCACCTTTAAATTTTCTGCAAATGTTGAAGAGGGTATAATACTTAACATATATTTTTTTAAGAATTTTAAAAAATATACTTTTCCAGATATGGACCTTTGAACTCAAGACCCCAAAAATTTACCATTGACCTCTTCTTAAAAAAACACAATATGCCTATCATTTTAAAGGGTGCACTTTCACCTTTAAAACGATACCAAAAAAACTAAATTATCTTGCGTAGTTCAAGAGTTCTATCCCCTTTTGTTAGGAGACTTTTGTGTTTTTTTCACATTTTTCACATCTTTTATGACGTCATATTTCGGAAGCCGAAAGAATCTGGTGTCTGAAAATTTATGTTTTGTTAAAGTCCAATAACATACAACATTTGTGTTGAATTTCATTCAATTCGAAGGTGATGATGCCATACGACTTAATGGTTTGACATGGATTCACTCAGTTGTATTGATTTCGTATTATTTTCAAAAACAATGATGCCAAATTATAATTTGAAATTATAATAAATATGTTATTTCATAAAAAAGTTCGGTGTTCGGTAAAGTTCGGTAAAAATTTCGCCAAACACTGAACTTTGACCGAACATCATTTTTTGCCGAACTCCGTAACCGAAACCGAACGTTCGGTCGGACACTATCTATATATATAGGATATAATCAAAATAAATGCCTTTACTTTCTTTCAGAAAACGCAAATATAATATTGTATTTGATACCATGATAGGCCTATTAGTTAATATATTATTGATGTTATACATAGAAAATCCTGGCGACTATATTATAAATGCTTCCAATGTAAGATAATTTATAAATTTAAGTTTTAAAATTATTGCAACTATTTATTATCTTCCAGTCTGTTGTAACAAACTTCCGTTTATTATTGCAATCTTTGCAAGGATCTCCAATAGGTTTAAAATTAAACGTACAATTGAATAAATTTTTATTAGATTGCTTTGGATATCATGTAGAATTGTGGGCAACATTTTTGGGTAATTATTTAACAGAAAAAAGTAAGTAGTTGCTTATAAAAATTATGTTATTAATATTTATAGCTATAATAGAACCATGCATTAGACAATTATTCATACCCATTATATTGTTGGGTTTCATTGGCTTTTCGTATCAGTTGGCGCTTTTGACCGACTTAGTATCGGTTATGGGTTTACATGCACATTGCTTTAGTATTTATGCGGCAGTGTAAGTAACTTTTATAAAATAGTTGTATTTGTATCATTAAGAAAATTGATTTTGTTGCAGATTATATAAAGTTGAGATTCAAGGTCTGCAGGTGTTGTGGAAGGTAGTTTTGGGGAAGCGTAAAAATGTTTTAAAAAGTTCGTAGTTAACTAGATTTAAAAAATAATTATAACCTTTTTTATAAATTTCAGATCGTGTGGAATCCCATAATTATAAAAATCGTCAGTTGTATTTGGCTACAGTATTTTTTACTTCATTACTATTTCTATTCCCTACAGTGCTTACTTATTATGTAGTATTTACCTCTGTAAGGAAAATATTTTAAAATTAATTTTTCTTAATACATATTTCCAAAATTCTTTTTGCAGCTTCGTCTTTGTATTACATTTATTAATTTTATATTAAAATCTGTACGGCGATATATTTTGGAATTTCCAATTGAAATGCTATTACGCTGGTGTATGGGTAATTTCTATGACACTGGTAATTTTTTTTAAATTTTGTTTTAGATTTTTTTTTATTAATTTAATTTTATTGTTTAAGATTCTTTGCAATTAGAGTTTGTACCTCATTCTCCTTCTTCGCTATTACAACCAGATTCTGAAATACAAATGTGTGTTTTTAAATTATGTGTTCAATCCTCATCTTTAGGTCGGGTCTTTTCATGTCATAGTGGTATCCTGCAAGAGTTAGTAGCCAAAGAAGAAAACTCTATTAAAAGTGTATGTCAAAGAATATTACAAGGATCGTTTTAAGAAAGGTAAAACAAACACTTAATTCTATTGAATATTTTGAACTAAATTGATAATAACTTAAAGCGAAGCAGATTAACCAATTTTTGTCAATCAACCAAATTCTGCACATTTAAACAATGTTGTAAAAAGCGAATAATGAAATGTTAAATTATAATTTTACCAAAACTTAAATTTTTAGAGTTTAAAAAAAAAGTTATAATATTTAATAATAAAAAATTTTTTTTAATTAAGGAAAACTTTTTGTTAAAAAAAATAGGCATGCTTGACACCAACCAAGGCCCATCTATCAGGTCTGCTTACTTGTACAAAAAACTTTTTCTTTTAAGCTGTCAAAAACTTACTACCACATATACAAAGCAAAAGGAAAAAACGTGTATGTAAACAACTTTTGAAAGCTCAAAAGAACGAAAACAATGATCATCAGGCTTCTTGCGCAGACCTTTTCAATGGGCCTTGACACCAACACAATACTTATAAAAAAAAAGAATTTAAAAAAATTTTAACTTACTGTTTGATTCAAAGTATATTTATTACAGTGCATGTACTTGGTATAAATATACTTTTGATTAATAAAATGTTTAGATTTAAACGTTGTTATAGAAACATATTTTTTTTAAATCAAAATGTTTTACTTTTTTTCTTTAAGAATAACTTTTTTGTTTTCTCTTTGTTAATTTAAACTAATTTTTATATTAATAAATCCTTAGATGAGAAATTATAATTAGAAAACAAATTATTTTATAACTATACCCTCGTTCGATTAGCATCACCACCAAGTTTTTCAACGAGCTGAAATTAAAAAAAAGAAAGATTTTATTAACAAGAAGCAAAGTGTTCGAAATATATTTAATTAATATCGAAAGATGTAAAATGCTATCGATTGTGCCAAATCTTTAAATATCAACCAAATCAGAGTATAAGTTCAATACGGGTTGATAAAAATATTTGTTTTTACTGTTATGGATAAATTTTTTTAACAATAGGTTTTATAGATACATATGCCTATTTATTAAAAAAAAAACACAACTTTTCTTATCTTGATTAAACCAAGGCAAAGCGGTGTCAATAGTACGGCAAGTACGGATTTTCTCAAATCAACTACAGAATGCTTGATTCAAATACGGTTTATTCAAGTGCCATCATACACTTAACTTTACCCACATTTTATACAAAACTATTGTTAAACTATAGCATTGCGGCTATTTTTAATGTTTAAAAATTGTATTCACGTCTGCACCCTTGTAAAAAAGCAAAAGTGCAAAAACATAACAACAACCACAAAGACAATTATTTACGCACAACTAATTATCTGTGTGGTTGTTGTTATATTTTTGCATTTTTGCTTTTTTGCAAGGGTGCAACTTGTGACGTGAATACCCTTAAGGCTCAGTTATGCGAACGTTGCTGTACCGTATATGTACTGTATCCATCAGCTGTTCGCTTTGTGTTATATGAAAACCAATACAAAAGCTTACCGAAATGCAATGTACCGTAGTTGCAACGTACCAATCTGTATAAAATAGAATTTCATGCCGTTGTTACGTGACAGACAGTGATGGGCGGCTTGTATGTTACATTGATTGCGGGTAATTTTGCTCTTTTTTGTTGGTACTTTTTTCAGTATATCTATGGAATTGCGACAAAACAACTTACAATACAACATATTTCCAAATATACATATCTTTAGATATTTAAAATAAACAAATGCATATACACATACAATGGAAATGTGAAACATATACAAGACTTTTAATGGTATCAAAACCTTGTTTGGTGTATGCTCATTTACAATATACATATGTATGCTAAAAATTTATACATGCTAAAATACAAATTTATTTATTGTAAATCTATAATAAAAATATTAAATATTTTTAAAATTTTTTACATACCCAAAATACTGTTTTAATACCATTTAAATCACGTGGAACCTTTTCTGCACAACGGTCACCATTTCAGCATTTTTGATTCCCATCACTGTGTGTTTTGTTTTATGTATACCCAACAAACACGAAGGTTTGATTTAAAATTGAAAATGATTTGAAATCAAACGTTTTCTCAAACGACAAACGTTTGATAATGATTTGAAAATCATTTGAAAATCATAGCGTTCTCAACAAAAAGGGGAAATTATTTTCAAATTGAAAAATGCCTTTATTTTCAACTTGCTTTCAAACGTAATTCTCAAATGTTTTTCAAATGTGGATTATAATACAATGTGGAATATAAATAAAAATATTTTATTTTTTTTTATATAAATTTATTATTTATTTAAATAAATTGTGAGATAAACATTCGGCACCATAGCTTAAAGATTAAATAATGTCCTCTAATTCTTGGAAAGACAAACTACTTGGCTCCCTTTTATTTTGAGGATTGTAGCACCGCGATCGTTCAACAAACTTTCTTCACTTTCCCGTTTTATTTTCCTTTTTTTCGTATTTTTAATCATTGAAATTACTCACAAATAATTTTTATTTTTCACAAGAAATAAGCTGTTCACTTTATATTAAAATTTATTTTTAATAGTAAAACACATGTAACCGCAAAGTAAAAAATTTAACTTTAATCGCCATGATTACATTTATTTTTCGCTTTAGTATTGCCAAATTTATTTTTGATTTGATTTAACATTTGACAAATATTTGACATCAAATTGATAAAACATTTGATATCAAATGTTTATTTTCAAATCATTATCAATTTGAATTTAAATGTTAAATCAAACAATTGACAAATGACAAAGTCATTTCATATCAAAGGTTTGACTTCATGTTTGTTGGGTACTATTGCTTTTTGTTTATGTATGGGAAAACATATGACACGTTTTTAAACATTCTATAAGTGCACCAACGTGCTTACAGTACGGTGCGGTACATTACGGGTACAGCAACGTTCGCCTAACTGAGCCTTTAATGTTCTTAATTTTTTGTTATATCTTAAATTGAAATTCACCTTTTAACAGTTAAAATTATAAAACCCACATATGTAAGTATGTATATGTACAGTAATAATGCAAATTTCTTTAAATTGCCGTATTTTAAATAAAATCACCTTGCTTCCTTTTGCGGTTCAACATTACCCTATAAAATATTTATAACCGTACGGTTAACATCAAAGGTTTCGTCAACTGTTTTATTCCGGTTAATTTTACACACGCGTTTACTACAGCTTTTTGTGTTGTTATGCAAAATATAAGCAACTTTTGACACCTTTTACATGGGGTCTTCACCTGACAATTTTTTGTCATAATAAACGTCAAACTTCATATAAAAAAAAAAAACGGTGACAAAAATTTTAGTTTTTTTATACAGAATTTTACGTTTGGTATGACAAATAATTGTTAGGTGAAAACCTCATGTTGAGTAAATAAAATTAGCATCTCACCCCTTGCACAGCCCTAATTATCCCGTTACATAGCGTCTTCACCTGGCAATTTTTTGTCATACCAAACGTCAAACTTCATATTAAAAAAACGCTGACAAAAATTTTCGAATTTTTTTATATTGACTGACGTTTGGTATGACAAAAAATTGTCAGGTGAAGACGCTATGTTAGGTTGGTTTGAAAAGCTGTTTGGTATGGTTATGTCACATTTGATTTAACCATAAACCAGTCGGTTTTAAATATTTTTTTATCCGCTTAGTTATTTTCATCAACGACACACAATGGTTTAATTAGATACAACCCTGTCTATACTGTAAACAAAATATCCCCACTATAATCTATTACAAAACTTGACAACAGCACTTGACATTTCATTGAAAAGGGGGATAAAGAAAAACCTAAAAATTCGTGCAGAATTTCTAAAATACGGCTGCAATAAGCAACTATTAAGGAATTTTCAAGTTTTTAAAAGAAAATAATTAAATAAAAAATGTCCGGATACATTGCCAGAAAGGGTCCCATGGCCTTCTGTAAGTATTTAATGAATTTAAAAAGTTTTATTTTAGTTTGAAAAGAAAAACTTTAATACATCATGATTACGTAAACAATAGAATAGAAACTAATAAAGACTAACCATTACAGCCAGCTTGGGAAAATGGGCTTATAATTTGTCTGGTTTCAACCAATACGGTAAGTGAAAAAATAAAAATATGTTCATAATAATTAAACTTTGCTTTTAATCAATTACAAGCTAAGGGAAAAACCTAACCTTGCAAAAATTTGTATACTGTTTTTGTTTTTTAGGTTTACACCGTGATGATTGCTTGTACGAAAACGCTGATGTCAAAGAGGCAATTCGCCGCCTTCCACGCCGCTTGTATGATGAACGCAACTTCCGTATTATGCGCGCTTTGCACTTGTCTATGACTAAAACTATTTTGCCAAAAGAACAATGGACTAAATACGAAGAAGATACAAAATATCTAGAACCCTACTTAAACGAAGTTATTAAAGAGCGCGAAGAACGTCAAGAATGGAACAACAATCATTAAATTGCATTACACGGCTCAAGAAAAGCTGTTTATTCTGTAATTGAACGATTTTTTTTAAAATTCGATAAGAAATTTAATACGTTGCTTATAAAAATTAAATATTCATATATATATTAAAAAAAAAAAAAGATTCCAGAAAGCAGACAACCTGACTTTTTTTTAAAACATTCCTGCCTTATAACATGTACATATTTAAATTGGCCACTTACCTTTTGCATAAATGATGTATTGATCAGTGAGCCCAAAATTGGTACTCGGCTTAGGAAACTTATGGCCACCGGGAAAAAACCACTAAAAAGAGCAAAGAACCCATAAGATTCTATTACCATGCCAATGATAGGAAAACCCAATAGTACAACAAAAATGCCACCAAAAAATGCTATTGAGCCTTTTATTTTATGGCGTTGAAAAAAGAAGCGAAATGTGCGTTCAATGCCGATAACACAACCCAATCCAGATAAGAAGAGAATCTAAGAATAATTAAAAAACACATTAAATACAGAAAATGACGCTTGAACTTAAAAAAATAACAATAAATATATAATTCTAGAGAACACTAATAACTCACATTTCCTATGGCCAGCAAACCTTTATCAAAAAGAAATAGTACACCAATGAATAGAAAACCTATACCCATACCGGATAAACCAATACCAATTTCTAAAAATAGGAAAATAACAAAATATAAACATTTCGTTTAAAAGGCAAATTATTCTTAAGGTACTATGTTTTCCATCTTGAAATCATTAAAAATTACTTACTTTGTAGATCAGTCACTTCAATCATATTAAAAAGGTTATTTTTATGTTATTCTTAATGAGAAAATTCTTATATTAATAATAATTTTATTAAAAATCGTACAGAAAGTTTACAAATCCACGTAAACGAAAAACAAAAAATTTGTTAAAACTATCAATAGGAAAACAGCTGACAATGACATTATGATTATAGTGTAATAACGGCCTATAGAACAGGGTCATTTATAAATATTTATTTACAAAAATTGTAAAAGATTAATAGTTGTTTATACATGCAGATATTTCCACATCTAGGCCCGCTGAATTAGGAATTTTTAGACGATAAAAATATCGCATTGAATATATTTATCCTTTTTTTATGTATGGCTTTTTGTTATTTAAGTGATAGTTTTGTAGATTTGGTCAAATAACATTTTTCATTTATTTTTATTTACACTATAATAACATTCAAAATTGTTTTCATTATTTTTATTTGTATGAATATGAATGAGATTAAAATAAAAACATTTGTTTGAGTTCACTTTAAGATTTTCTTAATATTATTTAAAACGTGTGTACTTTTGTGAATTCATTATTTTAGAACTCACGTCTATGATAATTATCGGGATCGTAGTAGGAAGTGACTACAACACGTTCGCTAAACTTACGACCCGTTAAGGCTTGTTGAGCCTTTTGACAATCGATAACAGAATTAAATTCAACAAATACTTTACCCAAGCCAGGTACATCAACACCGTCAATAGGTTTTGGTATTTCAACACTACGTACAACACCATATTTATTGCATTCCTCTTTAATGTCTTCAAGGATTTCTTCATACTCTTCCTCATCACGCAGCTCTTCGGCGGTTACCATATTGAGTAGACATAAAACTTCGGTAGGTGGACCCGTTGCTATGACAGTGGATAAACCAGGAACCTTAAAGGAAAATTAAATTTATAATTCTAAAATAATGAAGAAAATCTTAAAAATTAATTGCCTGTATGGTTACTGGAGCAACTGCAGTAGCACTGCTTTGTGCATTTTTAGCTCCAACACTGGCTCTTTGTACTATAAGTTTTTTATCGCCCAATTGCATTCCATTTAGTCCAGCTATAGCCTGAAATACATTTACTTTCATAAGTTGATTTTTCTTTATGGAAAACAAACAATTTACCTGATCTGTAATGCCCAAATCAATATATTCACAAAAAGCATAACCTTTGCTTAGGCCAGTTGCAGTATCCTTAACCAAATTAAAAGCTCTCAGTTGACCAAATGATAACAATAGCTCTTTAACCTAAATTAAAATTCAACATAAAACTCTATTTGTATTTTAAGAATTAGTAATGGTTTGTAAATAAAACAAAAATGTTTTAAATAAAAGTTTTCATTATCAATGTGTTAATAACAAAAAGCAAACATTTTTGTTTCATTAGGAGTTAATCGGTTAGTTAAATACTTAACCCCTGGATCTTCATCTGAAATTCAAATGCAAAATTGTGATTTTTATTTAGAATAAAACTTGCCGTTAAAATTGGATTTTAAATGGAAATTTCTTAGCTCAAAATGTTTTCTATAAACAAAAAAAAAAAGTGTTTTTTACAAACGACATTATGGCATTTCACTAAATATTTTTCATAACGTGTTTAAGTTAACAACGTTTATAACAATAATAATTTCTATTAAGGCAATAGTCACGGGTAGAAAATCGATAAGCATAAGTTGATATAAAACATTTGGCTGCAAAAGAAAATTTGGCTAAAATTAAAAAAATTCGTTGGCTGAAATCAAGAATGATGGAAAAACAAAAATATGTAAGTATATTTTGAAAAAATTCGATCAGTTGGAAGCTGTGAAGTAAAGAATTTTCTTTTAAAATGCTGTTAAAAGAATTACTGCAGAAATTATTTAAACTTTATCATTTTTTAGTGTACAAGGTTAAAGTTTACACAAAAAATTATTTTTAAATAAAACCAAGCTGAAAATAGAAAATTTTGTTTTATTTTTAGCTGCAAATGAAAACACACCATTTAAGCTGAAATAGCTGTAAAAAATATTAACATTTTTGTTCGTGCTCACGCGTTGTAAACTATAACAAGCTGAAATTTGAGTAACGATAATGTATGTTTTATGAGGGTTGGATGTATAGTGAAATGACTCGGTGTATGCTTCAAGATTCTAAATTACCAAAATATTTATGGGCAGAAGCTATAAATACAAGTGTCTATATTAAAAATCGATCACCGACAAAGGTATTAGAAAATATTACACCCTATGAAAGATGGACGGGAAGAAAACCTTGCGTTTCATATTTTAAAATATTTGGAAGCAAAGCTGTTGTATTAAGTAAGAAACCAGGGGTCTAATCACCGCATTCGATACTATCGTATCGAATAAACTATCGAATGTTTTTGCATACGACAGACACTGACATATCGAATGAAAACTCGATAAATGTTATCTCGGGTTACTCGATAACAAATGCTATTATTTCCAATTCCATAATTTTCATTCGATATCGAGTTTCATGATCCCAAAATAAATAATTTCGATCAATTTGCTCGATATCGTATGCGGTGATTAGACCCCAGGTCGATCCAAACTAGATCCAAAAGGTAACATATTTTCATTTGTCGGTTACGAACCTAATACAAAAGGTTACCGTTTATATAATACCAAAACTAAATGTTAGTAATTGAAAGAAATGTAAAGATTTTTGAAAATCAATTTATAAATGATAGCGTTTGCGAAAACAATAGTAACGAAAATAATGATGATTTTTATGATTTTATTGATTGTTCAACTTTAAGTAATAATCAAAATATGAAAACCTTATCTCTGGAGAGGAAGTAGAATCAATTCAAAATACGTGTATTGAAGAAAATCAATTGGATGAAACTTTTGTTGTAAGTGACTAAGATGGATCGGAATTTCTTGGTTTTGATGATTCTGATGAAAACTGTACTTATGTTAGAGTTCCAAATGCAAATGGAAAACGTAAAAGAGGTAGGCCAATAACATTTAAAACTGGAAAACCAGGAAGACCTCGTAAGATATATAGAACTGAAAATGAAGAGTTAAATGCAATTGAAGATTTTAGTTTTGATCCAATAAGCGTAAGAGAAGCGATTAATAGTAAAGAGTCCAAAAAATGGGAAGAGGCTATGAATAAAGAGTATGAATCTTTTATAAGGAATGGTACGTGGGAGCTTGTGGAAAAACCGAAAGATAAAAACGTGATTGGTAGTAAATGGATTTTTATGAAGAAACGTTTAGCTGATGGTACTATTGAGAAGTACAAAGCACGATTAGTTGCTCAAGGATGTTTTCAACAATATAATCAAGATTATAGTGAAACATATGCACCAGTAATAAGACATTCTACCATTCGTCTAATATTATCTTTAGCGGTAAAATACAATTTACTTGAAAAACATGTTGACGTTGTAGCTGCTTATTTAAATGGAGACTTAACAGAGGAAATATACATGAAGCAACCTCAAAAGTTTATTAAAAAAAGGACAAGAAAATATGGTATGTAAATTAAAGAAATTTTTGTATGGTCTGAAACAAGCTGGTAGACAATGGAATCTCAAAATTAATCAAATTTTGTTGAAAATGAGATTTACTCAATGTAAAACAGATATGTTGTTGTGTATTTATATCACGTAATAAAACTGAAATTAACATTATAGCACTTTATGTTGATGATTTATTGTTAGCTTGTTCTTGCAGCAAAATTATGGAAAAGATACTGGAAAATTTAAAGATGCATGTTGAAATTGTAGATCGTGATCCTGCAAATTATTATCTCGGTATAGAAATATAAAGAAATAATTCCAGAGGAGACATCCAAGTAACTCAGAAACATTTTGTGAAGGAACTACTTGAACAATGGAATATGCAAGACTGTAAACCAGCCAAAACACCTTTTGCTTCTTTTACGATTTTATGTAAATGTGAAAAAGAAAATTGTGATAAGATGACAGATGTAAAGAAGTATCAATCTCTAATTGGAAGTTTAATGTATTTAGCTACAATATCTAGGCCTGATATCGCTCATACAATTTCAAACTTAGCTCAGTTTAACTCTCAAATTGCGTTCGAGTACACAAAGGTGGCATGCCATTACGTCCAGTGTCATAGTGTCCATGGACGTTATGACACTCCACAAAGTGTCATAGTGTCCATGGACATTATGACACTTTGTGGAGTGTCATTAGGTCCATAATTACTAAAGAAGTTAAATACAAAAAAATGATCTGTATACACGCAGAGAAAAACGTTTCATTATGGTCCCAACCAACAAAACTATTTTTAAAGAAACTAATTTAACCATAATATGGTTGTCGGTGACAATGGTTTGGTTAAATGAAACATAATATGGTAAAAAAAATTTTAAAAATGATTTTGCTGCTTTTTCTCTGGGTGTATATATTAAATATATAACGAAAAACTTTTGGGCGCAAGGATTTTCTCCTCTATGGTACAACAAATACCGGCTTCGCTAACTTAAGCTTCTTTGCACAGCCAGCCTTTGGCCGGGCGCAAGGATTTTCTCCTGTATGGTATAACAAACACCGGCTTCGCGAACTAAAGCTTCTCTGCATAGTCGGCTTTCGTTCGGAAACAAGGCAGATTTTAGAAGCTTTACTTAGCAAAGCCGGTGTTTGTTATACCATAGAGGAGGAAATCCTAGCGTCCGGCCGAAGGCCGGCTGTGCAGAGAAGCTTTAGTTAGCGAAGCCCGTATTTGTTATAGCATAGAGAAGAAAATCCTTGCGCCCGGCCGAAGGCCGGCTATGATCCCAAATTTGTTTACATTCTTGCTTGTAAGAATTTTTGGCATTGTACTTACTTATTTTAATATTTCAAAAAAAATTTTACACATTTTAATATTTTTCATTATAAGTTGTGGACATTATGACACTTTGCAAAGTGTCATAACATCCGCGGACGCTATGACATTTATTTGATGGACGTTATGACACTATGACACTGGACGTTATGACATGCCACCTACACAAATTGCAGTAAATGAGAACATAAATTAGGTGCGTTTGAGTACTTTTACAGTAAAATGCAGTAAATGAGTAAACTGAAAAATTTGCTCTCACAAAAATCTGTTGTCCAAAAAAGAACGCGAACGCAAAATTTGTAAAAATTCGTAAAATAAAGACAACAGCTGATGGCAAATAATTGAAGTGGCTCACGTAAAAATGTTGACACTTTTGACTACTTAACTCGTTTTCTTATCGGTACTCGATTAAATACTTTTTATAACACGAACATTTTTGGAAAATACAAACAAACTATTTTATGTAATCTTTTATATTTGTTTGTTTTTTATTTTTTTGATTTTACTAATTTGTAGCGGGTTAAATTATTTAAAATAACATGAATAATTTTTTGCTATTGATTACTTAAGTACCCAAATACTTCACACATTTACAACTCTAAAAAATTAACATAACCAAAAAATTTCAAAAGTTTGTATTTAGCCAAATAAATGCTTCACAAAAAGGTTTAATTAATTTATATTTATTTACTTTTTGAAACTGGGAATTATTTCCTTCCGAAGCACACTGTGGTAAATCACAAATCTAGGTGGACAAAATAAAAAAAAAAATGTCTGGCAACATTTATTCTGATCGTCTAGTGAGCTTCTCAATACAATAGGTAACTGTAATTCATGTTTTGTTTTTGTTTGTTTTTAGCTCTGATTAGGATAAATAAGCTTTAAAGTCAGTTGTTGTCAGCACGTACATTCAGATTTCAAAGGGAAGCGTATTTTTTGTGTGACTTCGGTTTATGATTAAAAAGGCTACAGTGATTTTATTGTCATAATTTTTTTTCATTATGATAAAGCTCTATTTCAAGGAAATATATTACAATTTTCATTCAATTATTTCCATTGTAAGTATTAAAAAAAAATTTTTTTTGTATGAAGTTCAAAAAGTGCAAAAAATAAAATATTTCCTTTTTTCAAGTAGAGTTAAAGCTGTTAATTCCGCATAATTCCGGCGTAAAACTATATTTGGGTTAATCTTTTAAGTGTTGACTTTAAGATAAATCAAAAACATCTTGCGCGTTTTTGCGACCGCCATACATTTTTTTTCACTTTTTCAGTATGACCTCCACTCTTTCGGGAAAGGAAAGAATGGATAAAAACTCCCAAAATATATCGGAAAGACGTATTATTGACGTTAATAATGGTTGGATATGTCCATTAAGACATACTAGAAGTAAAGTTTTTTTCCCGGGATAGCGGGATTTTTTTTTTAAATTTCCCGGGATCCCGGGATCCCGCTCCATATTCATTTATATATTTGATCTCATTTTTTATTTAATTCAGGAGTGAGAAGTGAACTTAACGCGATTAATAAATTTTGTCCAGCTAGATTTGCGATCTACCACACTGTGCGAAGGTTACTTTATATTATATTCAACATTTTTCATTTTTCGAATTTATTCTATGAGCTAAATTTCAGTTATGTATTTTATAAAGCTTTTTTGTAATAGTTCTATTCTATGAGATAAATTTCAGTTATGTATTTTATAAAGCTTTTTTGTAATATTATATAATAGTCTGGTAGTGTATAAAGTCATTTCTGAATAATTGAAGGAATAGGACTATTACAAAAAAGCTTTATAAAATACATAACTGAAATTTAGCTCATAGAATAAATTCGAAAGAATAAAAAATGTTGAATATTTACTTTTTGTTTTGGTTAAATTTTTTTTCAACTTTTCTTTTATTTAACAACTTTTTCACAATTTGTATGCTTTTTATTTATATGCAATATTAGATTTTTAAAATTTTGGATATTGAAACAAAAATTGTAGGGGGATGTAAGAAAAGATAAATTCACTGTGTATTGTTGGTGTTTTGTTTAAGCTTTGATATTATTAAAAGTACGACTTAGAGTGTTTATAATTCTTATTCGCTTTAGGGTTTTATTTGTTTAATGTTGTTGGCTTTTCTAAAATCTTTGGAAAAGGTTTCCTGATGAGCTGGCCTAAGCAACCAGTGAAATGCGCATAGAAGCTAGCTTTTCCTCAACAATAAATTTCAGTGTATTTATCAAATATAAAAAATTGCGAATTTAGCACGTCATACGGAAATCGTATTAAAAATAAACTTTGTATTCCCGAAAATAACTTTGATGATTTAATTGCTTAACTTAATAATTATATATTATCACATCTAAAATATGCATGTCCTCATCCATATTATGAAACATTTTCTGAAAACTTTTTTCAATTTTCTTTTAAAACTGCATTCGTGTCCATAGAATAAGCACTTGCAATCACTCATGTTAAAAGCAATTAAATTTGTATCAGTTAATATTTTTATAGAAAATAAAAACCTCTCTCGCATTTTTAAAAATTTAATAAACATAGCCTTATTAACGCTACTGGAATATAGGTGCTATCACACGCGTGTATTGTAACTTACAAACAAATGTGTTACGCTATCATCTCTAATTTGAAAAATATAAATAACGGCAAATAATATAATAAAGCAAGACAAAAATATGAAAAAAACTCAATTACACTTTACACCAGTATTTTAAATGTGAAACAGAATCGACCTAATAAAAAATTAATTTTTGAGAATTATTTTTGTGAAACAATCAAACCCCATTTTTCTGTTTAGTAATTTTTGCATAAAATCTCTCTCTTGGAGGCAAAAGCAATCAGAAAAAATATTTTTGTTAACATTTGTTTGAGATTCCTTATTATCTTTTTTTGAGACAAAATTTTTTTGGATTTTGTCGTCATAACTCAAAAAAAAAACATTTCAAAATTACCGGTTTTAAGCTTTTGATTTGCGCGCACCTCGTATAATAATATACACAATATAAAGTAACGCATAGCGAACAATTCTGGAACACTAACTCCAAAATTTAATTTGTTAAAACAAACAAGCGATATGTAGTTTCAATATTAACATAATCAGGCCTGTCACAGAAATCAATTCCGTTCGAAATTTTCAATGGGCCTTGGTTGCAGTTTTCCTTACTTTTGTGGGAGAGAAATAAAAGGGTTAAATTTTCAAACAATTCTTTTCAAAATAAAAATATTTCAAAACGTTATTATCATTTTTTTTTCTTTTTTTTTTTCGTTAAATAAAATAAAGAACTAATTACATATCTTTATTTTGAAGTATGTATTTTTATTTGGAAAGAATTTTTTGACTAACTGTACATACATACAAAAACACCCATTAAAACCATTTTTTTTTTAAACTCGCGCCATATATCGAGAAACAGCGAAATTACACAAAAACGGTCCTCATGGTTCATAAAAGACACTTTTAAAGTTTTGTGAACATCGTTGCAGTAGTTTTTGAGTTAATCTGTACAAACCCGTCTTTTTTACATGTTTATAGAGATAGAGATAAAATAACTAATTGAAAGGATTTATGATAGTTAATTTAAAATTTTAAATTTTGGAGAACATCAATGAAATTTTCCTTAAAAAACATACATACATACATAGCTTTCAAGAAAAATTTACTGGACATGAAGCTACCAAGCTAAATTATGTGGGAATCAGTTTTTACATTTGTTCAACATGTTTTTTTTAACTCCTAACACGTTATTAATATTTGACTTCAGTCCTTATATCATCGGCAGTGACTCGTTCGAGCTCCAAATTTTATATCACTATAGAATGTTTAGTTGACTTGACAACCTTTAATTTAGAAAAAAAAAACACAATTTTAAACTGAAATTTACCTGTTCGTCACTAAGATAATTGGGTAAACCACCAATAAAGATTTTGTGAGGAGAATCGGGTACAACTGTTGATATGACACCAGGAGATACTAAATATATAATTAAATTGTCAACTACATTACAAACACAGTCAACAATGAAAAACTTACTAACTGCCTGTTTAACACTTGGAGTGTCACTCATACCCGGCATTGGCTGATAGTCATGGGGTCTTCGTATTTTAAGACTTTGACCTTTAAAGTTTATACTATCAAAGGCCATAGCTTGAGTAGTTTCATCAATTGAACGAAATTCCAAAAAGGCAAAGTTTTTATCCAAATTTATTTGACAAGCTAATATAGGACTTCCATCAGCTTGCGCCAGACCCACCAAATGCATTTGTTGATTAAAAAAGTCCATCATTTCATCTTCTGTTACACCAAACGGTATGTTACCAACATATAAACGCCTAGCTTGGCGGGTAATGGTGGAGCCGACCACCGGTACGGCAGCCTGTGGTATATCGGGAATAACGCTTGCTGGTATTTGACCCGATGCTTGCATTGCTTTATACTGCATGGAAGTAATGTGTTCAAAACCGGGAGGTGGCACATCCCAGTATAGCGAAGGTTTGCGTCGATAGGATTTATGATAGTGACGTTCACGCGATCGATCATGATCTCGTGATTTTCCACAACTTCGATGGTGACGTTCACGCGAGTGAGGAGATCGTGAGTGCGAACGAGAGCTAGTGCGGTGATGACGACGTTCTATAAGAAAATGCATATTTAAACAAGTAAGAAAGTATAGTCGGTCAAGCCCGACCATATGATACCATACACCACAGTATTTAAAAACACATCATGCTTATGTGTCCATGTAAATATGGATTTATCTATGTTTATAAGCTTCATGAAAATCGGTTTGAAAGTTTGTGAGAGGCAGAAATTGCCCCCTACCTCCCCTTGTGGTCCTATTTTTAAAAAACTGTATAGCTAATGTGTCCCTATAGATATGGATCTATCTATGTTTTAAATTTCATTAAAATCGGTTTGAGAGGCAGACATTGCCCCTATCTCCCCTCGTGGTCCTATTTTTTAAAAAATACATCCGTTTTGTGTCCATGAAGATATGGTTCTATGTAAGTTTTTAATTTCATTAAAATTCTGAGAGGAAGAAATTTCCCCCTATCTTCCCTCGTGGTCCTACGATTTGGCCCATTTTAAATAGGCTTGGCCATTGTGTCAATAAGAACCTATGTCCTAAATTTTATCAAGTTATCTCCAAAATTGCTACCTGTACTTTGCGCACAAGGTTACATGGACAGCCAGCCAGCCAGCCAGCCTGCCAGCCAGCCGGACGGACATCGTTAGTTCGACTCAGAAAGTGATTCTGAGTCGATCGGTATACTTTAAGGTGGGTCTAGGACCAATATTTTAACGCGACACACACATTAGCACAAATGCATAATACCCTCTCCACTATTGTGGTGTGGGTAAAAATATAACCACAGATTCGAGATAGCGAGATGTTTATTTTAGTTTTTAATGCTTTTTTATTCGGTTTTAATTAAAATATATACCTATTAATAATTTTTGGTCCGATTTTCATTTGCAATACGTCGTTAGAAAGGTGTTTTCCACCTTTTGAGATTTTAGTCAAACATTAACCCTTAACTGCACTATCTTACTTTTTATAACATTCACTTATGGCGATTTCTTTTTTGAGAACAATGTTGCATTAATGTTACTTGTTCTACATTTTTGTGTTCGTTTGTAGAAAAAATACAACTGTGGGAAAAATTTTCAAGTTTTTATGTGAATATGTTGATGAAAAACATGCAACACATGTTGCATATTTTACCCTTACTTGAACTTAAGCTGTTCGCACTGCCCTGTTCTACAACTTTGGTACTAACTACTTTGTTTGTACAACAAATGTTTTATTTTGTTTATCATAATTGGAGGGCTCAGAGCTGAAGCGAACCAAGTCAAAAATGATAAAATTCGATAATATTTTGAGTTTGAGTAAGTGAATTTCCATTAATTTCTGGAGCCATTGACATGGGTTTATTACCGTTACCTTTGGAACGAAAAACTTTTTGATTTAGTCCGTTACAAAACTCGATAGAGTTCAACTTTGCGAAGAATTTCACACCAGTTTTGAAATTCATATATGAATTTTATTTTATGACTTGGTTCGGTTCAGCTTTGAACCCTCCAATTCATACCGCTCATAATTTTGTAAAAAAATTGTTTTTAAACAAAATATAAAAATATTTCAAATTAAAATCAAAAAAAGTCTATTTATATTATAATCGTTTTAATTTTTATAAGCCATTAGTGATGTTAATATTTGTTTCCAACCCGTAACAGCGTGCAGAAACCGCTTAAGTAGCTTTAAAAATCGCCCATTAAGTACATTAATGATGAAAGTGTAATAGTTGTAAATAAAAGCACTAATTGTGTTCTATTGAAATTGCACAACATGCAACACTGCGAGAGATTATAGGTAACATTAGAAAATGTTACATGTATATACTGTAACATATTTTTCTCAGAAAAGAAATCGCCATAAGACATCACTAAAAACCCATTTTATAACCACAAAAAGCATATCTTCGTGCAGGAAAAATGTTTTATTATCCGTTCATGACCAACATTTTAAAAGGATTATAAAAAAAAAATTGTGGAAAAAATGCAAGTCCAGCTGTATACTTAAAAAAAATAATTACCCTTATTGTGTTTGGCGTATTTAAAATACGACTACGATTGTTTGGTAATAGATTAAAGGAAAAAAGTTCTCGTTCTCTTTAATCTATTACCAAACAGTCGTAGGCGTATTTTAAATTCGCCAAACACAATAAGGGCGAATATAATTGCTATCAAGGCGCATTTAACATGACGTTCATTTGATAAATTAAAATACGCCTTTGAATAAACCCTTTCTAAATGTGTCTTGCTTGTAGTATCCAGCGTTGCCGTTTTGGTTACTTTTAACCAAAACTGGTTACTTTTTTGTGTACATTTTGATTACTTTTTTCAACACAAAAATAACCAATTTTTTGTTTTGGAACAAGAATTACCCGCTCCGATTATTTGACACTTAAAAAAACCAATAAGTTTTTTAACTACATAATTAATTTTTTTTTTTTAGACTTTAAAATTAACTTTGAACTTTCAATTGCAGACGGCCATTATCTGCTTCTTTTAATACTTCATATGTCTAACTGACTGTTTATCTGACTCGCTTAACTATCATTTAAAACAAAACCAACTAATTGCCTGTTTTTAGAACGTGAGTGCAAAAGTGACTTTCAAAATTTGTTTTTGTTTTAAATGTTAGTCAAACGATCCGGTCACTCTAAACCGAAGGACTTTAGACCAATCAGCTTATCGTCTTTTCTTTTAAAGACGTTGTAAAGACTGATTGATCTATATCTAAGGACAAAGATAGACGCCGGCATCATCAGTCGCTCAACACGCCTATCTTAAGGGTAGATCTGTTGAGAGTGCGCTTCATGATGTTGTGAGGTATGTGGAGCGAGCGCCTTTAACAATTTGAGGATAGAGGCTTTTAGGCAGGCACTAGTTGATCTGGGGGTTCCGTTGTTCCCGGTCGAATGGATAACTATAATGCTTGGTAGTAGGGTTATTCACTCGGACTGGGGAAATGAATGTGTAGGGAGACTGGTGACTAGGGGGACCCCACAGGGGGGAGTTCTCTCACCCTTATTATGGCTCTGGGCCGTCAATGTCGTTCTGGGACTTTTTGACAGAATGGGTCGGAAAGTCGTGGCATACGCGGATGATGTAGTGATATTGGTGTCGGGCAAGTTTCTGTCGACAATAAGCGAAGTCATGCAAGGGGCGCTGGGCGAGCTGTCGGCATGGGATAGTGATAAGGGATTGGGAGTTAACCCGGAGAAGACGGAGCTGGTTCTTTTTACTAGGAGGTACAAAGTGGGGAGTTTTAGGCTACCGGTACTGGGAGGTGAGGAACTTTGACTATCGGATAGCGCTAAGTATTTGGGAGTATTTCTGGACAGCAAGCTGTCATGGGGAAGGAACGCTCAGGAGAGACTTAAGAGGGGTCTTAATGCCTACTATGCTTGCAGATCATGAATAGATAAGAGTTGGGGACGCCGGTAGTCAGTAGTGGAATGGCTTTACACTTCGGTGGTTAGACCCATTCTTACGTATGGATGCTGTGTTTGGTGGGAGTCATTGAGATTGGATAGTCTGTGTAAGGCTCAGAGGTGTGCTTCAATCGGCATGACAGGTGCCATGAGAAGCACTCCTCAGGCGGCCCTGGATGTCATTCTGCATATTCAGCCTATTGAGCAGTATGTGATGGGAATGTCAGCCAGGAGCCTTCTTACTCTGAGGGAGTTAGGATTGATGGGGAATGCTCTACCGATTATGGAGGTAATAGTGCCTTCTAGGGAGAGCTGGTCAGGTAGGAGCAGATTATTTGGCGGATTTGCTATATTCACTGATGGCTCGAAGATGAGGGGCACAGGTGCGGGGGTCTACATTGAGGATCTGGACATCGGAATGTCATATAGGCTTCCTGACAACTGCAGTGTTTTCAGGCGGAGGTTCTGGGGGTCTTGAGGGCCGTGGGACTGATGAGCGACAACATCGATAGGGGCTCGGAGGTCACTGTATATGTGGACAGTCAGGCAGCTCTTATGGATGTAAGGGACTGTTATGTGAACTCCAAGCTTGTTGATGATTGTAGTAGGGCTCTGGAGGGAGTCTTAAGGGAATATGTGCTAAGGCTGTGCTGGGTGCCAGGTCATTCCAACATAATCGGCAATGAGGTGGTTGATGAGTTGGCGAGACAGGGCTCGGAGAAGGAGGATCCGGACTGTATGGAGTCAGTTAGGCCTCCAATGGGCTTCATCTTTGGAAGGATCAGGGAATGGAGTCTGGGCGCGACCAACCGGGCCTGGGGGAACCGAATGGACTGCCGGGTATCAATGGCACTGTGGCCGGTGCTTAGGAAGCCTGATTCGGAGTAGCTGCTGGGCAGGAGTAGGGTCTGTGTTAGGAACATGGTAGGGGTTATCACGGGCCACTGTATGATAGGCAGGATGGCGGTGAGATTGGGATCCGACTTATCGGATGTGTGCAGGTTGTGTGAGGACCCGGAGGAGCTAGAGACAGTTGAGCACATTCTGTGCCACTTTCTCAGGCTTCAGGGCAGCAGACTGAGGTGGCTGGGCAGTAGATTCCTGGGCGAATTAGGGGATGTCTCGGGGTGTGGACTCGAGGGTCTGATAGGATATGTAATGGGGATGACCTGGCTGCGCGGGAGGAGACGGCGTGCTGGCCGCACGTAGGGCGAATTTTGGTTTGGTCTGTTACTTTCTTTTACTATTTATCTTTCGAATCTCATCCTGTCGTTCTTTATTTAATCTACTTTCCTTTTTTCACTTGTCTATTCCTAAATAAGGCGTCACAATGGACTATATTGGTCTCTGGGTGAAGGTGTGAAGAAAACTTCTACTTTTGCACTCGCGTTCTAAAAACAGGCAGTTAGTTACACGTTTTATGTCAAAGTTTTGTTTATGTTTACAAAAAGTCCACGTTTTGCGCTGTGATTTTTGTATTTTAGTAAAGTTTTTGATAATCCTTTATTAAAATAAGTAAGATATTGACCATAATAAAATAAAAATTGGCTAAAAATTTATTTATTTCGTCACGTTTAGCGGCACGCTTCGATTTTTGCTTAAAATATTTTTTGACGGGACCTGGGACCTTATTTCCATTTTTGTTGTATTTGTTGCCGTAACGATGCCACCTGCTTATTTGACCATGATAGAGCCCCTTAAGCGCCCCATCCATTTACAACATTATTGTTTATGTTAATCGCCATATTATTTCTTTAATTCTCTATATTTTTCAATAAATGGTATGGTTTCAATTAAAATACGTTTATCAGTTTTATTATATCTTTAGTTTTTCTAAAATCTTATTAGATAAAGTTTCCTGACGATCTGGCCTAAGCAACTAGTAAAATGCGCATAGGAATATCTTATCCCATCAACAATAAATTTCAGTGTTTGTATCAATAATAAAAATTCACACAATGAAAGTTTTCTTTCAGAAAGTCTGAGTTTATTGGTGAGAGGGGAAGAGAACATGCTATCATTTGCTCCCCTCTCACCAATAAACTCAGACTTTCTGAAAGAAAACTTACATAATGTGAACCCAGACTAAATTAAAATTTTGTATTCCCAAAATTTATTTTGATAATATGGCGCAACTCTAATTAAAAAAAACATAACCTTAAAAACATGCCAACATCATATATTGTTGCCAACACATTTTACAGTATATTTCGTTGTGCAATAAATATCAAAATGATTTTGATTCTTGCCAATATATTGTACCGTCTTTGAATATCACATACACATTGGCGATACGTACGTATGGTCACCTTATTTATATTGCGATCTTTATACAGAGTAGCCCAAAAGGAACAAAGGAGCTTAATAGGGTTTTTTTTAAATAATATGTAATACAATTTATCTTGGTTGGCGTATTTAAAATACACTTGCGACAGTTTGGTAACAGATTAGGGGAAATAAGTCCACGTTTTCTTGAATCTATTGTAAAACAGTCGCAGGCGTATTTTAAATTCGCCAACCACGATAAGGCGCATTACATATAATAAAAAAAAATTCTATTCAAGCTCGTTTGTTCCTTTTGGACTACTCTGTATATAGATAGCAATATAAATAAGGTGACCATACGTACTCTTTTTTAGAGGACAATCATCTATTTGAACTGGCTGTCATTAACGTGCAGCTTTTCGTTGGGAAATAAGATAATCGCGTAATGAGAAAACGGTCATTAACATTGAAGTATTTTGGTCTAGGGTTGGAGAATTGAAACATAAAATTAATGAGCTTATGTTTCCAAACATCAGTAGAATTCCCAAAGGTATGCATTTTATCTATCACACATTCTTCAATGAATGTGAAACATATTTTTCCACACTATAATTTAATAAAAGCAAAGCAAAGAAATCTCCTTCATGTTAATACTGTATCGAATTTATTTCAGACAATATATTAACTACAGTCTAATGAATCTTGTTGCTATAGTTTTAAATTAACAAAACACTTGTCATTACTTTAATTTAGACCTAAGGTTTTTTATATATTCTCTTTTATCAAGTTGTATGTCTTAAACTTAAAAAAATTATATGTTAGATACGCCTTTTCTAAATTAAAGTAACGTTATGTAGAAAATAAAATAAATGATCTCTTTGATGTGGCAATAAATTTGAAAGATTTTGTTATTCGTGCTTAATTCCCAATTTTTATTCTTGATAAAAACACTGCAATTTATTGATGATGGGATAAGCTATTCCTATGCGCATTTCACTGGTTGCTTAGGCCAGATCGTCAGGAAACTTCATCCATAAAGATTTAAGAAAAACTAAAGATATTAAACCAAATAAACCTGTTAAACGTAAAAGAATTATAAGCAACAGTTCAACTTGTAACAATATCAAAGTTTAAACAAAAACATCAACAACAAACAGTGAGTTTATCTCTTCTTACATTCCCCACTACAATTGATTAGAATTCTTCCAACTTTATTGCAAAAGCATATTGCCAGTTTAAGTTTTTTAAGCCGTGCACTTGCCTGTTTATTTTAAAATAAATAATTACTCTTATTGTGTTTGTGTGTATTTAAAATACGCCTACGACTGTTTGCTAATAGATTAAAGGAAAAAAGTTCACGTTCTCTTTAATCTATTACCAAAAAGTCGTAGGCGTATTTAAAATACGCCAAACCCAATAAGGGTGAATAATGGCTTAAATCGAAATTTAGTGTTTTGAGATATTAAGGGGTTTGTCTAAAATTAATTGTGTGTGTTGTTGCGTAAGTTAAAATGTAAGTGCGTATAGTTTTATTAATAATCATCATATATATTATTTCTAAAGCACTTTTTTTTGTCGGTTGCAAATATCTCCCATACCACCGCATCAAATTTAATGAATGACATCTCATTTTAAAGCTTATTTCTAACACTAATGTCGAAAAATAATTAGAAATTGAAAAATTAATATTTTTATTGATAAAAATTATATTTTAAAATGTATTGAAGTTACTAAAATTTCTATTAATTATTTTCATTTTATGTTACAAAAATCACAACTAACGGTGCTAAATATTCGCACGGGTCATCTAGTATATATTATTTCTAAAGCACTTTTTTTTGTCGGTTGCAAATATCTCCCATACAACCGCATCAAATTTAATGAATGATATCTCATTTTAAAGCTTATTTCAAACACTAATGACGAAAAATAATTAGAAATATATTTTTGTTTGTATTAAGGATTCGTACGGGCAAAAATTTAACGATGATCATTTCATTACCTCTAACATTGTATTCAAAGAAGTATTATTAAAGCATTTAAACATATGTATGTATGTATGTATGTAAATATGTATGATATATATTATCATTTCTAATATTTTTAAACTTTTAATAAAATGTATTGAAGTTACTAAAATTTCTATTAATTATTTTCATTTTATGTTACAAAAATGACAACTAACGGTGCGAAATATTCGCACGGGTCATCTAGTGACATTTTATACTTCAAATTTAGCTGAGTGATAGATCTTGTTCAAGGCGAATTAACTACAGGTGGTGTCGAAACGGCAACTGATTTTGACAGTTCGGGCTAACTTGCTTTGATTTGTTAGTGTTTTGCTAATAATGGTTGACATTTCGAGCTAATGGCACTAACAATGCAATGCAAAAAAACGTATGTTGTTTCTGTTGTTTTTGGATTGTTGTAGTTCCGACACCACCTGTAGTTGAATTCGCCTTGATCTTGTTTATACGACGGTATAAACCACTCGTTTCGCTCTCTGAAACTAGATTGCCAAACATGCTGTTCATACGATTCATTCTTGTTTCATTTTGACATTTTTTTGTTTTATTACTGTGATTTTATTAAAAAATAATTAAAAATTAAGGAGCAAGTCTAGTTTATTTAAATATGCGATTTTCCACTACATTTCTGAAAGTATAGGGCCAATTTAGGTTTTATTTTAAAGCTCTTGAATAGATCTTTCTGAATAAACAAACATTATATCAAAATGTTTAACTCCCGTTACAGTTTTTACAACATTTTTTTACGGATGTAATATTTTGATGAAACAAAAAAAAAAAAAAATAAAACATTAAATAATAAACACCAGCTTCGTTAACTAAAGCTTCTCTGTATAGACGGCCTTAGGGGCGCAAAGATTTTCTTCTATATGGTATTACAAACACTGGCTTCGCTAACTAAAGCTTCTCTGTATAGACGGCCTCCCGGCATTCTATATGGTATAACAAACACTGGCTTCGCTAACTAAAGCTTATAAGCATAGCCGGCCTTCGGCCGGGCAAAAAGATTTTATTCTTTATGATATAACAAACACTGGCTTCGCTAACTAAAGCTTCTCTGCATAGCCAACCTTCGCCTGGGTGCCAGGATTTTCTTCTCTATGCCATAGCAAACAACGGAAAGATCTATTATCTAATATTGGCCGTATACGTTCAGAAAAAATAGTGGAAAATCGCATATTTATATGAAATTTTTAGAGGCCCATATCTCGAAAACTATGCTTTTGCCCCACTTATTTGACTTTAGATTTTTTTCTCATTTTAAAATTTTATATCATACTAGGTACTTGTTTTTTATTTGGAGCTGCGTCGGTAAACTAGACTTTAGCCAAAATTAAAAATATATTCAGGTATGTTCTAGGTTTCGACTAGAATTGAAAACGAAAAATTTTTTAAATCCGCATAATTCATAAATTGGTGCTCTCAAATCCGCATGTTTTTGTGTAGTCGAAGTTTTTGTTCAAAAAAACTTTTTTTGGACTAAAGATCGCTAATTATAATATTTTTTTTTTAAATCGTGAAAACTGTAAAAAATCGCAGGAAAAAATAGCTTCTATCGCGAACATGGCTAAAATTTGCAAACTTTTAAACAAACACTAAAATTTGTTTGAAATCGCTAAATCGGTAAAAACAAAAACAAAATGTCGGAAAATAGCAAAAATAGCGAAAAATCGCGTAAATTTTTAACAAAGTTATTTACGGGAATACAAAATTTACTATTAAGATTTTTGTATGACGTGCTAAATTCCCAATTTTTTATATTTGATAAATACACTGCAATTTATTGTTTGATTTTTAATATTTCAAACCAGCCATATAATTGATTAAAAGTCCCTAAAGCTATAAGGATTGGCAAAAATTAGGTAAAATCTGCTAAATTCGCGGAAATTCGCAAAAACTTGCTAACATCGGCATGATAGCAAAGTCTACTATTTATTACAAATCGTTAAAGCTGTAAAGAATCAGAAAACTTACTGAAACAAATCGCTCCTATCGCGAACATGGCTAAAATTCGCGAAAAATCGCAAAATTTTTAAGAAACAAAAAATTAATTTGAGATCGCTAAATCGATTAAAAAAACAAATTGTCTGAAAATAGCTAACAATCGTTAAAAAAATAAGCTGTAATTACATCAAAGTAATGAAAAAGTCGATTTTAAATTTAGGGTAAGTTAGGGACTTTTGCATTTCAGATAACGACATAATTTTGATTAAATTGGATAAAGAAGATTTTAAGCCAAAAACAAAATTTATTTTTTTTGTTAAAAATGTTATCAAATATTAGAATAAAAGTCGATTCGTTTTACTTTCACCAACCCATTACTACTCTAATTGAAAACGAATAAAAACTTGTGTATGTGAAATGCAGAACACCAAAAATGCTAAAGAGTCCACTTTCGAGTGGATTCGGATTCTAGAACACACCCGATTATTTAATACTTTAATTATTTTATAATTATCCCTTTATTTTATTTAACATCAATTTTTATTTTTTCTTTATTTTTATTTTTTTGAGAGTTAGTTTAGATCAGACTTGCCAGTTAAACACTTTTTGTGCTAGATTTAGCACATTTTTTTCTGAATTGGCACTAAGAATTGCGAAAAAAGTGCTAGGTGATAGTTTAGCACATTTTAAGAATTATTTAGCATATTTTGAATTTTTTTTAGATCCCAAAACTACTTAAAAACTCACATAATCAATTCAAGTAAAGACGATTTTCGAAACGTGAGAGATGATTTTTTTATTTTTTCTCAGGAAATTGACGATTTCCTTACAAATTGATCTGCAGCCCGGGTGATTGTTATCAAAATTGGAGATGATAGTAACTACATTTCGAAGCAAAAATTTCGCTTTCGAAATGTAACTTCAATCATGTTTGGGGGCGCGAAACAGGAATGGGAGAGCGAAACACGATAGATCTTTTTCAAGATCTACCATTCAGCCAAATTTCAAGTATAATTTGTCATTATTAATAAAACTATACACATTTATATTTAAACTTACACAACAAAACACACAATTATTGTTAGACAAATCCATAAATATCTCACAATATTAAATTTCGACTTAAGCCATTATTATGCCCCAGAAATATAGGTATGCAATAATAGAACGATAAAAATACATTCTGGTTTAGTACAATTAGGGTCTAAAAAGTACTAGTCTTTATCTAATAAAGGACAAGTTTGAAAATGTCATTTATCATCCCTGTGTTAGAGAATCTCTGTTTTACCTTCGTAGCCCATTATATATTATTGTTTATGTATGTATTCTATTTAAACTTGCACTCAAAACTCTTTAAAAATTTAAATTTTTTGCTTAAAACTTCACTTGTTTTTATAATACACAGAAAATCAACCGTTTTATCTTTGATTTCTTTAAACCTAATATATTTTATTACATATTTTTCACAAACTTATTACGATTTTAAAATGTTATAATTTTTTCCCTTGTTTTTCTAACAAATCTAACAACAAATATGGCTGCCAAAATTGACAATCCAAATTGTAATAGATTAGCCAAGAAATAATTTGCTCTAAAACACCCGGTATTTTTTTGCCAAGCGGCGCTAGATTTTGTCAAAAATAATAAATTTTTCTTGCAGGGCTCATAACTATTTGGCAAAATTTATTCTATAAAAAATTTAATTAAAATAGAAAGTATTTGTAATTTATTCTTTACTTAAAGTAACATAAATATAAAATCAAAATGGGTTCCGATGGTAAATACATGCATTATTAAAGTAAAATTTATTTACGGCGAAAAATTGTGTACACTCACGCCTTCTAAATGCACCACCACGCTAGCTGTATGCTTTACTTAGTCTACAATTTTAATTAAACATTTTAGATCGTGATAGACGCCGCCACAAATCTCGTTCACGTTCTCGAGATAGACGCCGCTCCCGTTCACGTGAGCGTCGTGGTCGTGATGTTCCTGGTGTAGATTTTAGAGGTTCAGGGGCACGCATTAAAGGCACCAGACGTCGTAAGCCGTCTCTATACTGGGATGTACCACCACCAGGGTTTGAACATATAACACCATTGCAATATAAAGCAATGCAGGCGTCCGGACAAATACCAGCAAATACAGTTCCCGATATACCACAGGCAGCAGTTCCTGTAGTTGGTTCAACTATCACCCGCCAGGCGAGACGTTTGTATGTGGGAAACATACCCTTTGGTGTAACCGAGGATGAAATGATGGAATTCTTTAACCAACAAATGCATTTGACGGGTCTTGCCCAAGCGGCCGGAAATCCAGTGCTTGCCTGTCAAATAAATTTAGATAAAAATTTTGCTTTTCTTGAATTTCGTTCAACCGATGAAACTACACAGGCCATGGCGTTTGATGGCATTAACTTTAAGGGACAAGGTTTGAAAATACGACGACCTCACGATTATCAGCCCATGCCTGGAGTGGTGGATACTTCACCAATACCACAACCAGTTTGTAAGTAGTAAAAATGTAATAGTAAACTGTTCCTCCATAATAGAAAATATATATTTTTTTGCAGCAAATGGTGTTGTTTCGACTGTGGTTCCAGATTCACCTCATAAAATCTTTATAGGTGGTCTACCCAATTATCTGAATGAGGAACAGGTATTTATTATAATTAAAAAATATTCAAATTGTTCTTTGACAATATAACCGAATTTGTTGGCTCTAATTATGTGTTGAGAATAACCAACTGATTAATATAAAACCTTATTTATTGTGTTTTGTATGAGAATATAATTGAAGCACAGCCGTGAATTTTAAGTAACTTACAACGTTCAAGTTACAAAATAATTTTTTTTTCAGGAGAGCAAAAAAAACGTTTTTAACAGGCAAGATTATTATTTTTTTTAGATTATTAAAAATAATGATAATAAAAATTTTTATGCAAAATATCAACAAATTTAAAACTTAAATTACATTCAAATTAACAGTTTATAACTTTTTTTTTTAGTGGAAAAACGTTTCGTATCCACAATCACGATGTCATTCAAAACGTTCTTCCACTACGCAAAGCATCATGACTGGTAGCTTTTAAAACGCTATTCCACGTTTAAAACCATTTACTTCGTATTATTTTTAAGTAACTTACAACGTTTTTCCACTAGCTGACTCTTTGTATGTCCCTTTTAAAGGCTTTAAGGTTCATAATTGTGGGTGATTTGAGGTTTAAACAGTGTACGAGAGTAATTTTAACGGTTATCTGCAAAAAAACAGTTCTTGCAAAAAGTGGCTTTTACAACGTTATTCGCGGCTGTGCTTCAATTGTTTGTGCTTATGAAATTAAATCATCTAAAGCTTTCGTATTTTTTCAGAGTTTTAAGAAATAAATTCTTAATATTAAATGCAAAAGGGGGAACAAAAAATTAGATAAAAGTATTATATTAGTACAATAGGCCTTATTACGATTCTATAGTGTTAAACCGTATGGTCAATTATAAGGTAGCCAGTTACTTGTTCTAACTTAAAGGGCTTGCATACTCGATTGTTTGCGGTGTCAATATCTGTATGAAATTTATGTCAGAATAATCGAATAAAATGAGTCTTATATTGATGCCAAAGTCAATTATGGACCCACCGCCATTAAAATCAGTGACTATATTTTAATTAACATTAAGGCGAAATATCTTCATTCCTTCATTTTTAAGAGATTTTTTTGCAAAGGAGATGCATTTTTGACAACAATGGTATTATGTCGATTTCATTTGTAAAAAAAAATTAGTTTTTTCTCCGCCCATGTACTAGGAAACGAAATCGAGTTCAATTATTTTGATTTTTAAGAGAAGTTATAATAAAGAAAATTGGTACTCAAAGTATGAAGTAAAGAGAAAAATTTGTTTGATTTCGATTTTAATTTCACTCGAATTCGATTTCAAGAACATTTCAGGCCGATAATCCTGTAAAATTTATACATACTTTGGCAAAAAGTTGTTATTTAAAGCATAGTTTATATAAACCAATAATTTCAAAGATGTTTATTCCAAAATGAAACAAATACAATGCGTCGGATGAAAGTTCAACAATTATTTAATATACTTAACTGGCTGGCCTCCAGATAAATGTTTTATATACATATAATTTTTATAGTTCCTAGACAAGTATTTCTCCACAACAAATGTTTCGACACTTTATAAATATCGTTTTGGACTAGTGAAATTTATTTATTTATTCAAATAGTTAAGATTTTTAGAAGTTATCTACATTATTCCCATGCTCATAATTTTAATATTTCCTTTAGATTTTTTTTTATTAATATGTATTACGATGGTTGCAATTATTGATGTTAATTATAAAACTTTGAGATTGATAATATTGGGAATGGTCATTACACATATCGCACCTGTTCATCAAAAGTAACACAACTCAAAATTTACAAGTTTTCAGTAGAGGCAAAAAACTAATTCCGCCAATATGATGGAATTATTGTTATAAACAAATATAATGTTATAAAGGAAACTCACTAATATTTCAATAAAATCACAAAATTTATTTCTCTTCTTCCTTTTTCCGAAATTATTACGGATTTTTGATTTAATACAGTTTTCATGAAATTTTTTGATCTACATGTCAATATTATTTCAAGTTATGCTTATCACAACCCAAAATCAACAGCTATTGATAAACAGATTTTTAACATGAAAACAATCACAACTCGAATTAATACAGTTTCGCTGATTCATTTGAGCACCATAACCCTTGAACACTTCAACGCAACTAAAATTACAACTCTTTAATTGAATCAAAACAAACAATATGAGTACGCAAAGAAAGACATAAAGGCATTTCTCTCATGAAATATTACAAATAGAATTCCAAAAATTTTACAGTCGTTAGATATGGTAATCATACACTGTTTCCTTCAAAAAAGTGGAAAATAGAATTTTTTGAGTTGTGTTACTTTTGATGAACAGGTGCGATATGACATCATTTAGTTTTTTTTTATTTTAGCTATTTTTTTTACGTTGTATTTATACCCTTCACCGAAGGTAAAAGGGTATATATAAGTTTGGTATTCCGTTTGAAATTTAAATAATATTGATCTTAGACCCTATAAAGTATATATGTATATATATATATATATATATGTATATATGTATGAGTGCTAATGAGAAGCGAAATAGATTTAACAATGTCCGTCTGTCTGTTGAAATAGGTCTTTCGAAGACCCCAGATATCTTTGCAATATATTTCTGTCACATCTACAATTTTGCTACTGAAATTCATCTAGATCGGTCAATAAATCGATATGATCAAGAAACCACGACTGTCTCTAATTTTTTTTTATAAATTCCATGCTATTGTTTTTTTTATACCCATCAACGAAAGTACCAAGATATTACAGTGCCTATCAAAATAATAGTTGCAGTTACATCTTTTTTATTAATAAGTTTGATGAATCAACAATTGCCATTTTTTGTTGGAAAGGGTTTTAGATCTTTTGTCCATATCCAAAAACCATAAAACATGGTGGTTTTAGTATAATGGTGTGTTCCCCGATGCATTGGATCGTAAACACACAGGTACAAATACAAAACAATTTATAAACAGAACTACCACCGTTGGTGCTACTACAAGTTATGATAAATTGTATTAGCATAATCGCTTTATTTCAGGTGACATATTGCTTTAGTCCACAAACCTGTAAACAGATTTGGATTCAGCACTCTAAAGTCAATTAAAACCACATATAAAAGTTATTTCTCCAGACTTGTTTGTGTTATTACATAATGTTTTCTGTTATGTTTTTACCATTTATAAAATATTACTTGAAATTTAAAATAAATTTAACAAAACACGTGGAAAAAAAAATAATATGGTGAGGTGAAATCATTCTTATTTTAAATGAGGTGCCACTTTTTTTCTTAAACCCACATTTTTGTAAATATCCCCTTTTTTGGTAGGTATTTTTTGAAAATATCCAACGGTAACGCTATGTACAATTACAAAAACTCGTTGTCTTATTGAATGGATAATGACTAGTTAAATGCAAGATCATAAGAATGCGTGTGATTTGATTTTGAGCGTTTGTTCTATAGCGTGCGCATCAACGAATGCAAATAAATGTACGTACAATCATTAAAATCACACCCGCACAAATAAAATGTTTAGGAAACGATGTCAATATTACTCAACGTTGAACTTAGTTTTGCAGGCATAGAATTGATGTAAATTCAAGCGTATGAATAAATCTAGAAAATTCGTGATTTTTACAGTTCTCTTGTTACAAAGTAAAATGATTTAGTTTAACAATCTTTTTTAACCAACAAACTTTTTGTATAAATATGAGACGAAGTGCTATTTATTCTGACTGATAAGTTTTTCAAGTTCTTCTATAAAACAATTGGCTTTTTAAACTATTGAAATAAAGTGAAATTTTTTGTTATTACAAGACAGGATTTTTTATTCTGATTTGATTAGAATCACAACAAACCTTTTGGCAGATGTAAGTGGACTTACAAAAATTTTGCAATTGGTGCTATTATTTTGACAACAGCTGCACATATATATATATCTTGTATGTATAAGTTGGGGTTTTTAATGTCAAGACTTTTTTTTATTTTGTTACACAGAACAAATACATACATGTATAGCGCAGTTGATTAAACGATGTCCGTCTGTTCTTCTGTATATTTGGATAACGGCAAGAGCCAAAGTTTATAAATCAGGTACAAGCATCTTGGTATTCAATACACAATATCCGACAAAATGTAGGCGAGATTTGAGAAGTGGGCGTGATAGAAAATCGATTATGTATATATAAAGAACGGTATTTATATAACTTTCATTTTTTATTGCACCATGGTGAAGGGTATATAAGATTCGGCATAGCCAAATATAGCACTCTTACTTGTTTTCAGATATTTTTGTTGAATTCTTTTCAGCAAAGTTAAAAGCCTTTTGTTTATATTGCTGCACTAATTTAATTTTTTATTTTCCAGTTTATAGCATAAACTTTATACAATATATACAGTGTAACAAAAAATAAATTAGAAAATTAACACAAGTAAAAGGAGTTAGTCTAAAATTGCGATAAAAATGTTTATTATAATTTATTTTAATACCTTAAATTAGGAAAGAGTAAGAAGGAGGATCGTCCACTATCAAAGGCCATATGGAACTTCAAAATTTCTTTTTAGTATGATCAGGAAAAAAGTGGTTTTCGTGCGCACATTAAGCATTCCATGGCAAAAATCCATGATTCAGGATACGAACTGATCCCTCATTCACAGTATTTTTTGAATTTAGCCCCGAGTGACTATTTCTTGTTCCGAACCATAACAAGTAGCTCGGCGGAAAGTCATTTGACTCCAACAATGAAATCATCTCACAAACAAATACATACCTGTTTTGATGACCTGACAAATCTTGTTTTATTAGGAATAAGTAAATTTAAGAAAAGTTATACAAAAACCTGTGTTTCATTGAAAAAGTTACGGAATAAGTGACAAAGAACTTTTTGAATTTGTATAATCCCAGCCAGCAAAATACTCGGACATTGTCTGAATCAGACATTTCGTGCAATTGTCTGACTTCATTCTTAGAGACTTCGTTCAGATTTCTGTCAGACTTTGAATATACCTACTGTCTGGCCGATTTCTGATCGATTTCGCATGGATATATCGAGGGGAAATTATGTACAGATATATCCAACAGAATTCCGACGGAATTCCTTCAGAATTGTCTTACGAGACTTATTATTTTTTTTAAATATTGGCAATTGTCATTCAATTGAAAATAATTTTAATTTTATTTTATTTGTTCAAGATGAAAAGCATTAAAAAGGGAAGTACGTGTAAAATTTATAATTATGCATGTACTTTTGCATATTTTGCAATACAATTATTTCTTTCAGCTATCAGTTGGAAAGCAGCAAGAATCTCGGCTAACACATCAGAACTTCCCATGCCTTTTTTATTAGATTTCTGTTAGATATCTATCAGAAATGCCGACAAAAACCAAGAATTTCCCACGACATGTCTGTCAGAATTCGTGTCAACCACTTCATACATTTTTGGGTCAGAAATCTGACAGAATTCGTATACGATTCCGACTTTTTTGCCGACGTTTCTCTCAGATATCTGAACGACGTCGGATTATTTTGCTGGCTGGGATGTTATTAACCAAAACACATATACATATCATCAAAAAGCAGATTGTGAATTGTTGGTCGCTAACGACCTTTTGGATTTAAGGTGACGATATGTATGTAGATATCAAAATTTATTCAAAATTTTTTATATCAACGACTATAAATTGAGATGCAAATAGTTTCGGTCCATAATTTAATATGTGTAACACCATAGTAAGAACCACTTAGTTTTATATTACTAAGATGTTTACGAAAGTTTTGTACGAAAAAAATATGCTTCCAAAATTTATGAGCTAAACAATTTATCACAAACAAAACGTCAGACTTATTTTATGGTGTTTAGCTTGCGATCTGCCCTCTTGTTGATGAAGTGAGATATGTATATTGCTCATTTGCTGCAACGTCGTCATAACTCAAGAGATGCAGAATTATTCGCTATGTTTTTCTCTATATTGTTTATAAAATTCATCATTATATCTTTAATACTTTTCCCGTTTGAAGAGAAGTGTCGTTTTTCTTTCTAAGTAGTGCGATCAAATCAAAAACTTTAAACACGTTGATTTCGAAATGTATTTTTTTGAGCCGTTGCAAAAAAAAAAATTGTTTGATTTTGACCGCTCACTGCCAATAAAGTTAGTTACTCAAAGCAGTAGTTTCAGCTTTTGAATTAATCCTCAATTTTAGTCCATTTCAACCCTCAGTGGAACGATTACAATAAAAGTTTCAAATTTAAAACAAATAACTTGGATATCAACACATAACATCTGCTAAAAAGTGGAATGGATTGTGTTTAATTCAATAAATGAATTGGGTTAAACTGATTTGTTTAACCTTTGAATTGGGTTTTATTTACAAGGCTATGAGCCAAGTAACGTTAATAATATTGTCTAGGCAGTATCACCAAGACAATTCTACAGAGTAACACAAGCACTTGAAACTTGGTTACAGCGGAGTTATAGTAGAGAAACAACTTGTCAAATAAATTGATTTATTATTTCTGATTTTATTAAAATAAAATTGATTCTTATATACTAATTAATTACTAAATACAAATAACAACAAAGCTTATAAAATTGTAAATTAAAGAAATTCCAGAAAAAATGTGAAACCGCCGACGATGCAAAAATAAAATAAACTCAAACAGTAGTTCAAGGTTACTAAATGAAAATATTTAAATGAAATTGGAGTTCCTCAAACTTGGTAAAAAGTAAAAATACAGGCAAATTGCAATTAAACTAGAAGTTCAAGGCACGAGTTAAATTAAAATTGAAACTTTGCAAAAAATAAAAGAAAAATATGAGAATATTAATTTAAGATTGTTCACATAATTTCGGACAGGCACATGTACGTAAGTAAGTTTGTAGATTGGTACAAACGTACTTACAAACGTGTGAAAGAAATTCAAGTTAAATAAAAATTAAAACATTACAAAAAATAAAAGAAAAACATGAGACTGACAATTTAAGGTTGTTCACATAATTTCGTGCAGGCACATGTACGCAAGTATGTTTGTAGACTTGTACAAACATAGTTACGAATATGTGAAAGAAATTCTTTGTGAAGGTTTGAACATACACCCCGCCGTTGAGCATTGATCAACAAAATTGCAAATGCGACAACCTTACATTGTTTTTATTAGAATTATACGCTTAAGTTATTGATACTTCAAATTCTTGAGTTGGAATATGTTGGCGTACTGCTGGACTTGGGGGTTGTTGAGCTGCTTTAATTCCTTTACAACGTGCCTTTTTCCAGGCAACCTTCACACTGATTATGGTGGTGGTATTGTATGCTTTTGATTTGTGATGGAAACTCGGCAGATACCATTCGATGTAATTTGCTCTGTATGTCGGAGATGTTTTTAATTTGGTCAGCATAGGCTTTGGTGTGAATTCTTTCAGATTGTACCTCATCTGGGTAGCTGATGTCAGTGCTATTGCTCATTACAGTGTAAGATGTATGAAGAGATGTGAAAACAGTTTGATGACCTTTGATGATGATTGAGTTGAATTTGAGTGTGCAGTCTGGTGATATTTTTAGGACACCAGATCCTTTTAAGGTGAGCTGTGATTTTTCTTGCCCACATACGGCGCTTATTCGGGAAGGCTGCTGCATTGTGTATAGCCATTGATTGTTATATTCCAACTGTGTAAGTGACGTATTGTCAGTAACAGGAACAATGTAACAACCTCTTTGCGTGTTGTAGTTGAGAAGTGAAAGTTCGCATAGGCATTTGTCAGCGTTTGCGTTGAATGTTGATTGCATGTGTTGGCACAAAAGTTCATCTTCTCTAATTATTGCACATGTGTCCCGCTGTTTTTCTGTCATGATGAAGTACTGATCCCTGTGGGAATTTATAGCTAGGAAGTTGCCGCATGGCCTTATAGCGAGCATTGTGCCATTTGTCAGAACCGGAATTGGGTGTGGTTTCAGAAGCTCGAATGGTTCAGGATCAGCTAACGGAATAGATATATGAAAGATGACGTGGTCTTTTGTTACGCCTCCTCTTACACTCATAATTTTATACAGTTGTAGAATATTATCTCCGCCTACTGGTAGTTCTAGAGACGTTGGAAGATGATTCCTCACTTGCATAAGCTCGGCTTGAAGTTGGGACGGTGATAGAAGTGTTGGGCTGATTTTTCCATGGTGTGAATCTGTTAGTGCTGATAAGATTTCTGACTGGATTCGATGTAACCTTGCTGATGTTAGAGAAAGTTGAACAGATCGCGACATAAAAATCCGAAAAAGTCTTGCTTGATACTGTTCTTTTTCATTGTCGTGTAGTCTGGATGTAATTTCTGTTAATTGGTTTTCTACGCTGTTGAACCTTTGTTTTATATTCTCTTCATCTTGTTTAAGTACGTTTAGAGTTGCGTCGACAATTGATGTTTGATTGCTGAGGAGTTGTTTCAGATGGTTTTCATTTGCGTTTACTGCGCTGATGGTGTTTGACATTTGTTCAGCATAATCTGAATCTAAAATTCCGAACAGTGAATTAGCAATGTTACCAACAGCGTTTATAGCGCCACGTTTAACTCTTCTTTTTAGCAAAAGATTATTGTTATTAAGACTTGCTATGCTGAAGTCTACTGCTTGGAGAACGCTCGAGCAAGTTGTCCTTTGAACTAGCAGGTCGCATAAGTGGTGCAATGCCGTTGATTCGTTCATGAAGCTGGATATTTCCTGCCAATATGGGCGTAAGTTATAGTAGGAAATAATGTTCCATTCTGATCGCGATACTCGGATGTTGCTGATACCTTCAAAGTACAAGCCGATGTTGGGTTCAAATTGGGTTATTTCAATTTTATCTGTGGACACGAGTGGGAGTAATAGCAAGATTGCGAGTAGTGTAGTCATGATTGAGTTTGCCAAGGTTCGCTGTTTTTTGGCGAGTGGCCTTCCGTCCGATGATGGTTTTGGTGATTGATTTTCTGCTGACAATTCGGATTCTGGGATTTGTGGAGGAAATAGTTGTCCTTCTTCTTCGGGTTCATCGGTGAGTTTAGGGAGTGGAGCTAAATATTGAATTGCTCTTTTAAGGATGCCTGAAGCGGTCTGAACATCTGCTACTCTTACCACACCGTCGTGTCCTTTATATGTTTGTATAACACGCCCCAAGGGCCATTTCATTACTGGAACATTATCTTCTTTAATGAGGACGGTTGCCCCTGGCTTCAGATTTTTTGACTGTTCTCGCCATTTGTTTCGATATTGCAGTTCATTTAGGTAGTCTCGTGACCATCTCTTCCAAAATTCATGCTTGAGATGAGAAACTAATTTCCATCGTGTTTCCAATTTAAGATTTGTGGGCTTCGCTTGAGCATCAATTTGGGCAGTTAGTGGTTCGCCAATCAGAAAATGGCCCGGGGTAAGTGCGCCTATGTCGTTTGCGTCATTTGACATTGGTGAAATCGGTCTGGAGTTAAGTATTGCTTCAATTTCCACAACTATGGTTTCAAGTTCTTCGTAAGTTAAGGATGCATTCCCCAATGTCCTTACCAGAAGATATTTTGCGGATTTAACAGCTGCTTCCCAAAGGCCGCCAAAGTGTGGTGCTCTTGGTGGAATAAAATTGAATTGAATACCCTTGTTGCTGCAAGCATTCATAATGGTAGCTTGTGCTTCTGAAGAATGTATTATTGTGGAAAGTTCAGGCAATTTGTTTTTCGCGCCGACGAAGTTTGTTGCATTGTCGCAATATAAATTTTGACAATGTCCACGACGAGATATGAACCGTTTGAGTGCACCTATAAATGCCTCAGTCGTGAGGTCGCTCACAAGTTCCAAGTGTACTGCCTTTGTAGCAAAGCAGCAAAAGACAGCAATGTAGGCCTTGTGTGGTCGTTTTCCCCGAAGTTTATAATGAACGGTGATTGGGCCACAGTAATCGACTCCAGTATTAATGAAGGCCCGGGCGGGTGTGACACGTGTTGATGGCAGGTTGCCCATTATTTGTTGGAATAGCTCAGGCTTGGCTCTGCTGCATGTCGTGCATCGATGCACTGTGGCTCTTGCCATAATTTTGCCTTTTACACTCATAATTTTATACAGTTGTAGAATATTATCTCCGCCTACTGGTAGTTCTAGAGACGTTGGAAGATGATTCCTCACTTGCATAAGCTCGGCTTGAAGTTGGGACGGTGATAGAAGTGTTGGGCTGATTTTTCCATGGTGTGAATCTGTTAGTGCTGATAAGATTTCTGACTGGATTCGATGTAACCTTGCTGATGTTAGAGAAAGTTGAACAGATCGCGACATAAAAATCCGAAAAAGTCTTGCTTGATACTGTTCTTTTTCATTGTCGTGTAGTCTGGATGTAATTTCTGTTAATTGGTTTTCTACGCTGTTGAACCTTTGTTTTATATTCTCTTCATCTTGTTTAAGTACGTTTAGAGTTGCGTCGACAATTGATGTTTGATTGCTGAGGAGTTGTTTCAGATGGTTTTCATTTGCGTTTACTGCGCTGATGGTGTTTGACATTTGTTCAGCATAATCTGAATCTAAAATTCCGAACAGTGAATTAGCAATGTTACCAACAGCGTTTATAGCGCCACGTTTAACTCTTCTTTTTAGCAAAAGATTATTGTTATTAAGACTTGCTATGCTGAAGTCTACTGCTTGGAGAACGCTCGAGCAAGTTGTCCTTTGAACTAGCAGGTCGCATAAGTGGTGCAATGCCGTTGATTCGTTCATGAAGCTGGATATTTCCTGCCAATATGGGCGTAAGTTATAGTAGGAAATAATGTTCCATTCTGATCGCGATACTCGGATGTTGCTGATACCTTCAAAGTACAAGCCGATGTTGGGTTCAAATTGGGTTATTTCAATTTTATCTGTGGACACGAGTGGGAGTAATAGCAAGATTGCGAGTAGTGTAGTCATGATTGAGTTTGCCAAGGTTCGCTGTTTTTTGGCGAGTGGCCTTCCGTCCGATGATGGTTTTGGTGATTGATTTTCTGCTGACAATTCGGATTCTGGGATTTGTGGAGGAAATAGTTGTCCTTCTTCTTCGGGTTCATCGGTGAGTTTAGGGAGTGGAGCTAAATATTGAATTGCTCTTTTAAGGATGCCTGAAGCGGTCTGAACATCTGCTACTCTTACCACACCGTCGTGTCCTTTATATGTTTGTATAACACGCCCCAAGGGCCATTTCATTACTGGAACATTATCTTCTTTAATGAGGACGGTTGCCCCTGGCTTCAGATTTTTTGACTGTTCTCGCCATTTGTTTAGATATTGCAGTTCATTTAGGTAGTCTCGTGACCATCTCTTCCAAAATTCATGCTTGAGATGAGAAACTAATTTCCATCGTGTTTCCAATTTAAGATTTGTGGGCTTCGCTTGAGCATCAATTTGGGCAGTTAGTGGTTCGCCAATCAGAAAATGGCCCGGGGTAAGTGCGCCTATGTCGTTTGCGTCATTTGACATTGGTGAAATCGGTCTGGAGTTAAGTATTGCTTCAATTTCCACAACTATGGTTTCAAGTTCTTCGTAAGTTAAGGATGCATTCCCCAATGTCCTTACCAGAAGATATTTTGCGGATTTAACAGCTGCTTCCCAAAGGCCGCCAAAGTGTGGTGCTCTTGGTGGAATAAAATTGAATTGAATACCCTTGTTGCTGCAAGCATTCATAATGGTAGCTTGTGCTTCTGAAGAATGTATTATTGTGGAAAGTTCAGGCAATTTGTTTTTCGCGCCGACGAAGTTTGTTGCATTGTCGCAATATAAATTTTGACAATGTCCACGACGAGATATGAACCGTTTGAGTGCACCTATAAATGCCTCAGTCGTGAGGTCGCTCACAAGTTCCAAGTGTACTGCCTTTGTAGCAAAGCAGCAAAAGACAGCAATGTAGGCCTTGTGTGGTCGTTTTCCCCGAAGTTTATAATGAACGGTGATTGGGCCACAGTAATCGACTCCAGTATTAATGAAGGCCCGGGCGGGTGTGACACGTGTTGATGGCAGGTTGCCCATTATTTGTTGGAATAGCTCAGGCTTGGCTCTGCTGCATGTCGTGCATCGATGCACTGTGGCTCTTGCCATAATTTTGCCTTTTATTGGCCAAAATTTTTGTCGAACTATGCCCAGGAGTGTTTGCGCACCACAATGTTTGTTGTCGTTGTGGGTCATTTCAAAGATCAGCTTTGCAATCGGGTCATTATATGGAATCAAGAGCTGGTGTTTGGAGTCGAATTGAAGCGGTGAAGCTTCTAGTCGACCTCCAACACGAATTAAACCATCTGTGTCTAAAAACGGTGACAGGTTGCTTAGATTGCTGGTGCCTCTTAACTCCTTGTATTTGGTGAGTTGTTGAATTTCTTGTTGAAATTCTGATGCTTGCATTTGTGCCACGATTGCGACTAGTGCTCGGCTGAGTTCCATTGTTGTTATCACCTTTGATGTCTGTCGCATCTGCTTTTTGCATTTGGTGTGGGTGATGAAGCGCAGAACATATCCAACAATCCGCTGCAGACGGTGGAATGAATTTTTATGGTTAATTTTGTAAATGAAGTCAGGTTCAGTTGTAGTCATTGCTCGTGCCTCAAGCAGTCTTGCCTTTCTTTCGAGGTTTGGTGGACTGTTGGAACTTAAGTTGAACCTTGGTGGCCACACCTTCTCCACGCCATGAAGAAACGTTGGACCATAAAACCAAAGAGTGCATTCCTTAAGGGCTGTTGGAGATATTCCACGAGATAACAGATCTGCTGGGTTGCACTTGGAGTTTACATGACGCCATTGTTCTGCCTTGGTTTCCTCTTGGATTGCTGAAATCCGATTTGCTACGAATGTGTTAAAGGATACCGACGATGAATTTATCCATGAGAGCACAATTTCAGAGTCAGTCCAGAGCCATAATGGGCTTGTAAATCGTAGATCAGACCTGATTCTGGTGGCTAGTTGGGCTCCAAGTGTAGCTGCACATAGTTCCAATCGTGGTATTGTTTGCCGCTTAAGTGGAGCTATGCGTGATTTAGCACAGAGTAAGTGTACCATAATGGTGCCATCTTTGAAAACTGATCGAATATAAGCCGCAGCTCCATAAGCCTTTTCGGATGCGTCCGTAAAAATATGTAATTGTTGGGATTCTGGAACTTTGCCCTTGAAAATGTGTCTGGATATTTGAAGCGTTTTTAATACGTTCAAATCTGTGCGAAATGTGATCCATTTAGTGTGCAGTGATTCTGGCAAAGATTGATCCCAATCTAATTTTAACTCCCACAATTCTTGAATAAATATTTTCGCCGTTACTATGATGGGAGATAGAATTCCCAAAGGGTCGAATAACTTTGCAAGGTCTGACGTTACTGTTCGCTTGGTGATCCTCTTGATGTTGCCAGGATTTACCTTAATCCCCAGTTTGTCGGATTTCGGTAGCCAAACAAGTCCCAACGTTTTGATAGTGTCGGCTTCTGTGCTTTCAAAATCTAAGTTTACCTCCAAGTCGCTTTGTTGAATATTATGGAGTAATTGTGGGTGGTTTGCACACCATTTGCGTAAAGTGAAGCCACCTTTCTTCATAATCTGAACGAGTTGCTCTTGCAATTGTATTGCGGTTGCTAAGCTATTTGAACCGCCCAAACCATCGTCCACGTAGAAATTTTCTTTAAGAAATTGGGAAGCAAGGGGATAATGTATGTTGTTTTCTTCAGCCAGTTGTTCTAGACATTTCGTTGCTAAATATGGAGCAGCTCTTGTGCCATATGTGACGGTATTGAGTTGGTAGTAGGAAATGGGCCTTGTTGGATCCTTTCTCCAAATGATGAGCTGAAATTGACGATCTTCAGGGGCAATCAATACCTGTCTATACATCTTTTCAACATCAGTGGTAAACACAAATCTTGGCATTCGAAACCTTAGGAGTATAGAGAAAAGCTCGCTTTGTAAAGTTGGTCCCGTGAACATCAGATCATTTAAGGAGTATCCTGATGAGGTTTTGGCCGATGCATCAAATACTACTCTAAGCTTGGTGGTTGAACTTTCGGGCCGCAATACGCAATGATGTGGGATGTAGTAGTTTGGAGAGGTTATGGATATTGGTTCCCATTTTGTCATGTGTCCCATCAATTCATACTCGTCCATGAACTCAGTGTATTTAGTTTTTAATTCCGGACTCTTTTGAAGACGACGTTCAAGAGCAAAAAATCGGTTGAGAGCGATTGCATGTGAATCGCCTAGGGTATTGGGGTTTTCATGAAATGGGATCCTGACTACGAAGCGGTCTTGATGGTTTCTAGTTGTGTTTTGGGCAAAATGTTCTTCGAATTGTCTGTCGGCTATTGACAGTGGCCTTTTATTAGTTTTGACTTCATCTAGTTCCCAGAGTCGAGCGATGGAAGCTTCAAGCGCTTCATCTTCAGTGCATACTCCACAAGATGCATTTGGTGAATGTTCGCTTTTTATTTTTCCAGCTACAACCCAACCAAAAACTGTGTTCTGTAAAGTCGGGAGTTGTGGGGATAGTTTTATTTGCCCAATTGCGAGCAGTTGGTGGTAATGCTCTGCACCTAGCAATATGTCGATTTTATTTGATCGATTGAACGCTGGGTCAGCTAACATCAGGTTTTTTGGTAGCGGCCATTCATTAATGTCGATAAATTGTGATGGTTGTGGTGCGATGATTCGAGGCAAGACGAGTGCCTCCAGGCGCGTTGAAAACCCGTTAATTCGAGACTGCAGGGCAACATTGACTCGGTGTTGTGTTTTGGTGTTGGAATCACCAATTCCGTTGATGTTTACTGATGACGTATGTTTAGCGATGTTTAGTCGTTTTACCAGGCGTTCGGTGATCAAATTTACTTGTGACCCAGAGTCAAGTAAGGCGCGACATTCCATCTCCATTGTCTCAGTTTTGATTTTTACTAGAGCTGTGCTGAGAAGAACGTACGAATTGGATAGTTGACCGTTTGCTGCCGCCAGTGACGATGCTTCTGGAGAGCTGGTTGGTTCTTCACTGATGTTGGGTTTAATTATTTCAGGTGGAGTAGTCACGGCTGATGATGTCGTCTGCGATGTCCTTCCACTAGGTGATTCTTGTTTTGTTGATTGAGTGTTGTTCTCCAGATGAAGTAGCGAGTTGTGCTTTTTCTTGCACGTTAAGCACAGTCCTGATTTGCAAGTTTTTGCTGTGTGTCCTGATTTTAGGCAATTGACGCAAAGGTTCTGGTTCCGAACGAAACTCAGGCGGTTGGGTGTTGATAGTTGTTGAAACTTCTGACACCGATACAGTGGGTGAGAGCCGCTTTTGCAAAGTGGGCACGCGATCTCTGTTTGCTTTGCTGATGTAGCAGAAACGTATACCTTTGATGATTTTTCCTTCTGGGTTATAGCTTCCAAGGACTGGAAGCGGTTTTCCAGAAAGTTTAAAAGGTCTTTGATTTTTTGTAAATCTTTTGGATTACTGATGGTCCTCTCATACAGGACAAGAGTGCCACGATCCAATTTTTTGACCAGTATGTGAAACAACATGGGGTCCCACGATGTTGTATCGATCCCGATGTTGTTAAGTGCATGTAGACATTCTTGTGTCGTATCATGCAAAGTCTTGATGGCAGCAGCTGACGGGCCAGCATTCGGTTGATCTAAAAGCTGTTGAATTAGCGTGGTTACAAGAACCCGTTGATTATTGTATCGGTCTTGCAATAGATTCCAGGCGGTTCTGTAGTTTTCGGCAGTAGCTGAAAGATGGCTTATTAACCTTTCAGCTTCGCCCCCCAAGTTTGATTTCAGGTACCACATCTTTTGTGCCGCAGGAATATGTTGGTTGTCTACTAGTTGTGTAAACAAGTCGTAAAAGGCCCTCCATTTTAAATAATCCCCATTAAATTTTGGGATTGTGACTTTTGGCAGTGGCAAAACATTGTGTTGCATAGGTCCCAAACCTTGCTCCGGAGTGCGTGAAGATAGCTTGAAATTTTCAATGACCATTTTCTCCAGATCTTCATAGGAATCCATGTCATATCCTTCCTTCAGTGGATCAGTGCTGGATTCCCAAATTAAAAAATGTAGTTCTTGTATTTCGTCCCACAGTTTTTCTTTTAGCTTCATGTTGGTTGCTGTGGGGTCCGTGGCGAGTAGCCGTTTGAGGGACGTCATCATGACATTTTGCCTTCTCATTGTAGAATTTGTTGAGGTGAGAGTAACAGGTTTTTTAATAGGAACTGTGGGCTCCCTATTGGTGTTTTGTTGAAAGGGATCAAGTGTTGGCGTTCTCAATGTTGCATCCATGGCTGATTCAAATACTTCCCGGTATTTGATGACGAGTTCCTCAATTTTTTGGTAGTAATTTTCGGTAAAATATTTATGGTCTAACTGGGGCTTCTCCAGACATCGTATTTTGTTATCAGTGAGCTCGAATTCGGTCCAAGCAGCGTCTAGCCTTTTAATCCTTTCTTCAAAATAGTGGACTGTCTTTCTGGACGCTGAATCCTTTTTAAAATTCCGAATAATGGATTCTATAAGCTCTCCTGCTGCTCGCTGGGAAGTTGTTAGTTGTTCCATTGGGGTGATCTCGCCTGTAGCCATTATGTTGCTTGCCCGTGATAATTGCGCCCTTTGAGGAATTTGCTTCTAGTGAAGCAGCTGATTATTAACCACGTCTTCTTGAGCTGTCCTGCGGATTTTTTCCTTGACAGGAGCACGTCTTCTTGAGCTGTCCTGCGGATTTTTTCCTTGACAGGAGCACGTCTTCTTGAGCTGTCCTGCGGATTTTTTCCTTGACAGGAGCACGTCTTGTATCCTATTGACTTTCAGGACCCTTACCACTGGTGGGGGGAATCTTGAATTTCAAAGGAATCACGTCGGGGTCACCAGATGTTTAATTCAATAAATGAATTGGGTTAAACTGATTTGTTTAACCTTTGAATTGGGTTTTATTTACAAGGCTATGAGCCAAGTAACGTTAATAATATTGTCTAGGCAGTATCACCAAGACAATTCTACAGAGTAACACAAGCACTTGAAACTTGGTTACAGCGGAGTTATAGTAGAGAAACAACTTGTCAAATAAATTGATTTATTATTTCTGATTTTATTAAAATAAAATTGATTCTTATATACTAATTAATTACTAAATACAAATAACAACAAAGCTTATAAAATTGTAAATTAAAGAAATTCCAGAAAAAATGTGAAACCGCCGACGATGCAAAAATAAAATAAACTCAAACAGTAGTTCAAGGTTACTAAATGAAAATATTTAAATGAAATTGGAGTTCCTCAAACTTGGTAAAAAGTAAAAATACAGGCAAATTGCAATTAAACTAGAAGTTCAAGGCACGAGTTAAATTAAAATTGAAACTTTGCAAAAAATAAAAGAAAAATATGAGAATATTAATTTAAGATTGTTCACATAATTTCGGACAGGCACATGTACGTAAGTAAGTTTGTAGATTGGTACAAACGTACTTACAAACGTGTGAAAGAAATTCAAGTTAAATAAAAATTAAAACATTACAAAAAATAAAAGAAAAACATGAGACTGACAATTTAAGGTTGTTCACATAATTTCGTGCAGGCACATGTACGCAAGTATGTTTGTAGACTTGTACAAACATAGTTACGAATATGTGAAAGAAATTCTTTGTGAAGGTTTGAACAGATTGGACAAGTGGGCGTGGCACCTTCCATACAAAGACAATCTAGTTTTCTGTATTAAAGAACAGTGGCAGTTTAAAATTTAGTTTTAATCAATACACTACATCTGTCGAAAAGCAGGCTCAATTAGAACAAAGACTATAAATTACCTAATATCTGAAGAACGGTTACAGTAAAACTTTTGAAATTTGAAAAAAAAAACTGGTTTATCAATACACCACATCTTTCAAAGAGTGGTTTGAATTGGAGAAATGGGCGTTGCACCACTCATATAAGGACAATAAAGGTTTCTGTATATGTGTTTGGAGAACCGTTACAGAAAAAGTTTTTTAATTTTGGAGCAAATCGTTATTAATACGAAATATCTGTCAAAAAGTGGAATGGATCATAGAAGTGGGAATAGCAATTCTCGTACGAAAACAATATAGATTTTTATAAATCTGGAGGACGGTAACAGTAAAAGTTTTCATTATTAATATTAATACACAATATGTGTCTTGTAAACTGGGCTTGATTCGCAAAAGTTGTCGTGGCACCTCCCATACAAAGCAATACAAATTACAGTATATCTGGAGAACAGTTGCAACAAAAGTTTTCAAATTTGGAACAAATAATTTGGTTATCTATACAAAATATCTGTCAAAAAGTGGGATGGCTTGGAGAAGTGGGAAATTCACCTCCCACACAAAGACAATCACCCCTATCGTGAATAACAAGTGGAATTTTTGTTCCCATTAAATTTTCATTCCCCTCGAAAGGAAAAAAGCAATCGTGAATCTCATGTGAAAAAATTTTCACGCTATCAGTTCCAGTGAATGTAAAAAAATAGAAGAAAGATTAAAAAAATTAAAAATCAATGCAATTTTTGTTCAAAAATATACAAGTATATATATTTTAAAGAAAAGTTAAAATAATAAAGCAAAATTTTTAGTATTGGGGTGATAGTTTAATTACAACGTTAGTTTTTTGCACATTTTAAATTTTATGTAGTAAAATATTTTCCAAAATTCTGCCACCAAGTCAATTGAAAACTTCACAAATCCGCAGGTAATCGACCTGTTGTTTTGCATTTTGTTGAGCAATATATCTGTTTATGTCTAATTAACTTATTTACCCTTAATATTCGATTTAAAGGAGGAGCTACTTACATACATGTTCTGTTCCCTAGCAAAAATAAAGTGAGAAAATCTAAGGGAAATGTGAACAATTTTTCACGTTATTATTCTCCTTTGAATTACAATTTTTCATGGGAATTGTTCATGATCGCAAATATGTGAAAAGGGGAAAAATCACGAGGCAAAAATTATTCACTATAGGGGTGAATAATCACCCCTATCGTGAATAACAAGTGGAATTTTTGTTCCCATGAAATTTGCATTCCCCTCGAAGGGAAAAAAGCAATCGTTAATCTCACGTGAAAAATTTTCCACGCTATCAGTTCCAGTGAATGTAAAAAAGAAGAAAGATTAAAAAAACTAAAAATCAATGAAATTTTTGTTAAAAAATATACAAGTATATATTTTAAAGAAAAGTTAAAATATTTTGTACTGGAGGGATAGTTTGATTACAACGTTAGTTTTTTGCACTTTTTAAATTTAATGTAGTAAAATATTTTCCAAAATTCTGCCACCAAGTTAATCGAAAGCTTCACAAATCCGCGGGCAATCGACCTGTTGTTTTGCATTTTGTTGATCAATATATCGGTATGTGCCTTATTAACTTTATTAACCCTTAATATTCGATTTATAGGAGGAGTTGTAACTTACATACGTGTTCTGTTCCCTAGCAAAAATAAAGTGAGAAAATCTAAGGGAAATGTGAACAAATTACGAGGGAAAATATTTTTCACGATAAGGGGAATTTTTTCCCGTGAACATTTTTCACGTTATTATTCTCCTTTGAATTACAATTTTTCATGGGAGTTGTTCATGATCGCAAAGTGCCGGTTCACACACGTCAAGTTTGACTCGTCAAGTCTTGAGTTTTTAGGAGAGAGGGGAAAAGAAATGGCCTTCTCTTTCCCCTTCTCTCCTAAAAGATCAAGACTTGAAGAGTCAAACTTGACGTGTGTGAACCGGCACAAATATGCGAAAAGGGGAAAAATTACTAGGGAAAAATTATTCACGATAGGGGTGAATATAAATTTATGTATATGTTGGGGACAGTTACATTAAAAATTTTTAAATTTGGTACAATAGGGATTTTGACGAAAAGTTTTTCGAATATTGGGTGGTATTATTGATTCCGCACGGAAAGGAAAATTTTGCGGAAAAAAATATCGATCGATATGAAAATTGCAATTATTTATTCCTGCGGTATACACTTTCTGCGAAGCAAATTTAACATCCCTGTTTTAATTAATTACGAGTTGATTATGTGTCAGCTGATGGAAAAAAAGACATTTCAAGACAAGATTAGAAATTGAAAAGTAAAATAAAAAGTGTTTTTAGTAAATTATATGTGAAATTTTAAAAGGCAGTTAATATAAAATTAAAATATGGATACAATTACCTCTTTCGACGATGATTACTTGGGCATGTGGTTAGAAAAAAGAGTTTTACGCTATAAATCTTAAGACGTGTTACAAATGAAGGATAGGGAGTAAGTTCAAAAATAAAAATAATTTCAGGATAAATCTATTATTAATGTGTTAAAAACCACAATTAATGTCTTGATTTTTTTTCATTAAATCAACCATTGCTTCTATTTGGAGTATTTTTTTATTAAAACCTTTTCTTTAGTACACGAATACATGGGCGTAGCCAGGATAAAATCTAGGAAGGGCGGGCAAAATTTTTTTTAAATGTTCTTTTTTAAGAAAAGCGTTTCTTAAAATTTTTTTTTTAATTGTTCTTATTCTTGTTACTCCTATAAAAATATAAAAAAATCAAAATTTTTAAATTAAAACAATTTTTTTTGCAAATTTTACAATTCCTTACATTTTTGTTCTTTCCGTTAGCTTTTCGTTATAAAATTTGAGCTTAAGCAAAATGAAGAAATATATCTACATTGCGGAATCTATAATATGGCAATACCGTCAAGGTAGACATGATACCGCAACAACGGTAGGCTACCACACAAACGGAATGAATAATTACAAATTTTGCTTCCGCACAAAAATTGCTTTCCGCACTTGCGGAACGGAATCAATAATACCACCCATTGAAATAGTTTTAAAACAATAAATTAGCTTTTCGGGGGGATTTGAAAATATTTTTTTTTTTGTTTCAGTACTCAAATTGGCATTGAATTAACAAATTTATGAAGCTCCAATATGCAATATTTCAAAGAATTCTGCAGTTGCCAAAGTTTTGCAGCTGATGAAATTGATCGTTAGCTATTTATATACGATGGCGCATAAGAAGTCATTGGAAGCACTACACCGAACGATGCAATATTAACGAAACAATGAAAACCGTTTTGGTGGTGCGATGATTCTGTTGGCAGGTGATTTTCGCCAAATGTTGTCAGTTATTCCACGGTCAATGCTACCAGATGAACTTGACGCGTGTTTGAATTCTCCACTTTTGTGGAAGCACGTTAAGAAACTTACCTTAAGTACGAACATGCGCTTCGAGTTGCATAACGAACAATCTGGAAAACTATTTTCAAATTACTAGTTACTAAACCTCTTCCACTTCATATTCAGAAAGCGTCATTTGTAATTCAGATTAGTTAATTGTAATTCGGGAAGCATCAATTGAAATTCAGATTAGTCAATTGAAATTCAGAAAGCGTGAGCTGTAATTCATACTAGTAAATTGTAGTTTAAAAAGCGTCCATTGTAATTCAGATAAGTCAATTGAAATTCAGAAGGCGTAGTTCAGATTAGTCAATTGTTATTCAGAAATTGTCAATTGTAATTCAGATTAGTCAGTTGAAATCAGAAGGCATTAATTGTTATTCAGATTAGTCAATTGTAGTTCAGAAAGGGTCAATTGTAATTCAGATTAGTCAGTTGAAATCAGAAGACATTAATTGTTATTCAGATTAGTCAATTTTAATTCGGAAAGCATCACTTTTAATTCAGAACATAATCACCCCTATCGTGAATAACAAGTGGAATTTTTGTTCCCATGAAATTTTAATTCCCCTCGAAGGGAAAAAAGCAATCGTGAATCTCATGTGAAAAATTTTCCACGCTATCAGTTTAGTGTATGTAAAAAGAAGAAGAAAGATTAAAAAAATTAAAAATCAATGAAATTTTTGTTCAAAAATATACAAGTATATATATTTTAAAGAAAAGTTAAAATAATAAAGCAAACTATTTAGGACTGGAGGGATAGTTTGATTACAACGTTAGTTTTTTGCACTTTTTAAATTTAATGTAGTAAAATATTTCCCAAAATTCTGCTACCAAGTCAATCGAAAGCTTCACAAATCCGCAGGCAATCGACCTGTTGCTTTGCATTTTGTTGAGCAATATATCGGTTTGTGCCTTATTAACTTTATTAACCCTTAATATTCGATTTATAGGAGGAGTTACTTACATACGTGTTCTGTTTCCTAGCAAAAATTTCGAGGGAAAAAATTTTTCACGATAAGGGGAATTTTTTCCCGTGAACATTTTTTCACGTTATTATTCTCCTTTGAATTACATTTTTTCATTGGAGTTGGTCATAATCGCAAATATGTGAAAAGGGGAAAAATTACGAGGGAAAAATTATTCACGATAGGGGTGAATAAATGTAATTAAGAAAAATCACTTAAAACTCGGCAGCCTCTCTTTTTTCATTGATAATATTTGGTGTAAAATTAAAGACTGCGCCAAAAGCATCATTCGTCTTTCAAACGTTGCAGATCCTGGCGTAGTAGAAAAAAGATTGATCTTTCTGAAGGATGTTATAAATCATGCAAGGACCACCATAACTCGGGGGTGATTGCTCTCATGCTGTGCAACACTACACAGTTCATTAGGGAATGATTGACATGATGGACGGTCGATAATTGTTATAACTTGGCACTACAATTGCGATGGCAACGCTGTAACCGGTAATCAGTAGTGCGATTCACTAACTTTTATAACGATAATCGAATCGTTAAAATAAGTATAACGAAAATTTATCGAATATGCTATTCTGTAAAATTTTTAACGATATTCGCTGTCGTTTAAAGTCAGCTGTTACTTTAAGCAATTTTTTTGTCGTTATCTTAGCGACAATAATTTAGTTTGTGTTTATTTTTCCGATAAAATGTTTTTTATGTTTAAAATAGCTTACATATGTAGGTACATACAAAGATATATTCATATGTATATGTATGAACAAAAACGAAATAATAAATTTAAAATTGGCAAAAAGAAAGCAAATTAAGAACAAAAATACAATACTAAATGTAAGATTCACAAAAAAAAAAAATATAAAACCACAAATTAACCCTTCGTCTTACTTATGAGTCTGGCCAGACCTTTTTCAGTGCATTTTGAATGAAAAAATATGTATAACAAGGTGGGTTAAGAACAATTTCGTATGTTTTTATTTTATTCTCTTTTGTGCTTTTCGTTTTTTTTTTAACATTTTGTAGACAGAGATGTTACAAAAAAAACAGCTGTGTACTATCGTTAAAAAAAATTACAGAATCACACTATCGTTACTGCAAGCGAATATAAATGTCGACAAATATTACGATTGTCGGATCGTTAAAAGTTAGTGAATCGCACCACAGAAAACAATTTTCATCACTACGATGATACTGTTTTTTCGTTTAGTCTCCGTCTGATTCTAACAACGTGCTTGCTTCGTTATATTTACCTCTCCAAATCATTAACTTTTGTATACTACTTCATATCCTTCCATTTTGTATTAAATCATAGTTAATTTAAATTAAACTGAAGTAAATAAAATTATTATATGACTTCTTAAATAAAACACCAAAAAACGACTAATCATTAACGGAAAAATTACAATAAATTGGCGACGAGTGTAAAATAGCAATTAAACAAATGGACGCCTTTATGGATGTTCAACAGAAAATTCTGGAACGAATGAGCATTAACACACACACAGAGAGTGGGGGTTCAAGGTCTTTAAATCTTGGTTCTGACACAGCACTAGTACCAAATTTTGAAGTACTAGACACAACAAAGGAATCATTTCGAAATTACAAATTGAGGTTTGAAAATTATACGCAGATGAAGGGTATAAATATCAACAAACAATATTGTGCAAGTTTGCTACAAAACTCAATTGGGCAGAAACAATTTGGCATTGTAACGGCACTCTTAGCTCCTGTTAACCCAAGCGATCTTAAATATGACGAGTTGATAAAGCTGCTGCAAGAACACCTATCACCACAGCAAAACGTGTTGGTAGCTCAACATCAATTCTTGTCAAAATATCGAGAAAACGGCTCAATTGCAGAATTCGTTGCAAAGTTAAGGGAAGATATTGGTGACTGTGAGTTTTATTGTGAATGTAAAAAGTCAGTGGCAAACATCTTTCTTCGCGCTCAGTTTATTCGCGGCATAAAAGACAATGGTATACGGGAGCAATTATTGCAAAACAAATTATGCGATTTTCAACAAATCCTTATGAAGGCGCTTGCGCTGGAAGCCGCAAAACAGGACTCAAAAGAACTTGCACATAAAACGAGTCTTTCAACGTCGACAGAAATGAAAATAAATAGAATCTCAGGTGAAGAAAGTCCAACATAATCATAAGCCAAACAAAAATAAATCGAACAGAGGAGCAGTCAACGTTGACTTTAAATCGTTGGGCCTTAATGGACTTTGTTTAAGATGCGGTAAAAATAACCATTACGCAAAAGATTGCCTGAGTAATAAACGTAACCTCAAATCCACTGAATGCGGGAAATACGGCCATGTGGTAAAGGTCTGTATTAAAGCACGTATGAAAAAAAATACTTCAAATCAAGAATCAACTAATCAAATAGAAGACTTAAATCAGTATGGGGTTCTGAATGTCGTCGATGTACATAACAACAATTCCGAAGATTCGGACAAAATTTTTATGGTAATCAATATTGAAGGGAAACCCGTCAAATTTGAAATCGACACAGGATCGAAATATACATTTTTGCCACGAGACCAGTTTTACAAACTTAACCTAAAAGTTCCGTTTCTTACAACGGGTATCACGTTTAAATCGTACACCTCGGACACTTTTAAAACCGATGGGAAAGTACAAGTTAAAGGACAATATAACAACATATCAATAGTGGACGAGATTTATATTGTGCCGGAAAATTTTACAGCTATAATGGAGCGTGATTGGTGCCGAAAATTAAATTTAAAAATTAATTTGAATGAAATAAGCTGCACGCACGCAACAAATCAAGTAAGTGAATTCGATATATCAAGTATTATTGGTAATGACTTTAAAGAGATTTTTGAGCAAAGAGTTGGATGTGTTAAACAGTACACGGTCTCACTTAAACTACGGAAAGACGCGAAGTTAATCGGGAACTTAACCAGCTTGAAGAGACGGGGCTTATCACAAAAACCGAAACCAGTGACTCGGGTTCCCCTCTGGTCGTGATACCAAAGGCTGATGGAGGCTTACGGCTGTGCGTATATTATAAAGTGGGTGTAAACGAACGGCTAGTGGATGCACACAGCCCGATACGGAAAATTCAAGATATTTTCGATAGCTTACGTAATTCAAAGTTTTTTTGTAAACTGGATCTCTATAGAGCATATTTACATATGCCGGTGGATGAAGAATCCAGCAAAATCCAAACAATGTCAACGCATAGAGGTACTTTTAGGGTAAATAGACTATCGTTTGGCATTAAGACAGCGCCATCTAAATTCAATAGAATTATAAATCAAATTTTACAAGAGGTTCCTAAAACGGAAGCGTATTTTGACGACATTATCGTTCATGGAGAAACAAAATTGGAGTGTAAAGAAAATTTTGTAAAATGTTTGAAGCAATTATTGAGGCTTGATCTACATCTAAATAAAGGGAAGTGCAGTTTTTTTCTTGAGGAAATTGAATTTTTGGGTCACACGATAAGACACAATCAAATACTGAAATCGAAGAATAAAATAGCAGTCATAAGTGATATGCCAAAACCAAAATCAGGGGACGAGGTGAAGCGGTTCTTAGGAATGATTACGTATTACGCACGATTCATTCCTAATTGCTCATCAATCACAGCACCTTTGCGTAAGCTTATTAAAGCGAATACAAGATTCTTGTGGGACACTCAGTGTGAAAAGGCTTTTAACGCAATTAAAGACGAGATAGTTAGCGACCGCGTCTTAGTACCATACGATCCGCAGTATCCACTTCAGCTGGCATGTGATGCTAGCCCGGCGGGTATTGCAGGGGTGTTGTCACACGTTATTGAGGGACAATAACGGCCTGTTTCATTCGCGTCAAGGTCGCTCACAGATGCCGAAAAAAATTATTCTCAAGTTGACCACTTCTACCAATATTTATTTGGGAAACAGTTTACGCTCATTACTGACAACCAACCGTTAGTTCGGATATTTCATCAAAATGCCAAGTTACCACGAATGACTTATTCACGCTTACAGCGATATGCCGCATTTCTTTCGGGATTTGATTACAAGGTAATATATCAAGAAGGGCAGTGAGAATGTGAACGCAGACTGTTTATCGAGGGCGCCAACGAGACCACAAATGTTAACAGACACCGCTATTAACGAAGAAGTAAATAGAATTTGCCAATATTCAATACAACAGATCTCATCGTTAAACTTGGATTTCAAAACTCTTCAAATCGAAACGGGGAAAGACAAAAAACTGCTATCAATCATTCAAAACCTTCAAAATAATCCCGTCGAAGATACCATGTTTACCTCAACAATGGAATCGTGTTTAGAGGACAACGCGTAGTTATACCTTCTAGTTTGCAACAAGTAGTTTTAGCAGAATTACATCAAACATACATTGGAATTTCAAAGATGAAACAACTCGCCCGCAGGTATGTCTATTGGGAACACATTGACAAAGATATTGAAAGGTTATCAAAACAGTGCTCGTCCTGCGCCGGCGTGAAGTCAAGTCCACCTAAAACCAAACTACATTCCTGGGAAGAGCCTACAGAGAATTGGCAGACTCCATATCGATTATGCGGGACTTTTTCAAGGCTTTTATTTTTTAATTGTCATCGATGCAATATCAAAATGGGCTGAAATTGTTAAAACGCCTTCTTCACCCTCATCTAGCTCAACAATTGAAATATTGATGGATATATTTTCAAGACATGGTTATCCAGAAGTAATTGTATCGGATAATGCCATATATTTACAAGCAGCGAGTTCCAATCGTTTTGTATCAATCGAGGGATCTTTCAAAAGTTTTCAGCTCCTGGGCATCCGGCCACTAACGGACTTGCCGAACGTAATGTTCAAACCTTGAAACGTCGACTCGAGGCAATGGCAGATGATCGACGATCAGTACGTGAAAAAGTAAGAGAAATACTTTTTCGTTATCGAGCAACGCCACTGTAAAGTGGTAAAACGCCATCAGAGCAATATCTGAACAGGCAAATTCGCATTCAGTTTGATGCGCTAAAACCTCCCCAAGTCAGAGACAAACCACCTGTAGATGACTGCAAAACTCGCCAGCTAATGGAGGGAGGAAGAGTTCAAGTTCGATACTATACAAACAATAAAAATGTTTGGAAGTTGGGAACGATAATTAAAAAATTGGGTCACTTGCATTACTTGGTGAAATTAGATGAAGGCTATGTTTTTAAACGTCATATTAACCAACTGCGATCAACCATGATACAGCCGGAAGGGTTGAGCCATGAAGTTCCAGAACAACAGAACGCTGAGCATGTAAGGCCTAGACTTAATTTTCACGAAGTAGTTGAAATTCCATCCAACGCGAATAACACTGCTGAAGAATCAGTGACAGGTGATCAAAGTGCAACGAGTATTACTCCTCAACAAGGATCAGCAATTATGCAAAGACCTCAGCGACTACGTCGTCCCCCTACTTATTTGAATGACTATGTTTCGGACGCCTGAGGCAACTTATAAGCGGGGGAGAACTGTTATAACTTGGCACTACAATTGCGATGGCAACGCTGTAACCGGTAATCAGAAAACAATTTGCATCACTACGATGATACTGTTTTTCCGTTTAGTCTCCGTCTGATTCTTACAACGTGCTTCCTTCGTTATATTTATATAAATAAAATTATTATATGAGTTCTTAAATAAAACACCAAAAAACGACTAATCATTAACGGAAAATTACAATAATAATCTACATAAATTAGTTTGTATTTAAGAAAATACAACGAAATACTACATACTTACGGATGAATTTAGCTCTTCAGCGCACATTTTTTTTATGATAAAATGAAAAAGTTAATAAAACTTGTTTGCTTTCTGCATTACAATTGGCACTTTCTGATTTACAATTGGCACATTTTGAATTACAATTTACTATCCAAATTACAATTGACGCTTTCTGAATTACAACTGACTAATCTAAATTACAATTAGAAAATCCCTGTTGATATTTCATATTTAAATTCAATTGTAAAAATGGGAGAAGGGAATAAACTCCCGGGGAATTTTTATTCATAATTGGGTGGATAGATTTTCAAAAAAAATTCATTGAAATTCCGAGAGAACGTCTGTCGGATCAGCTAGTATGTAATAAGTTTTTGTTGTGCAAGAGCAGCTAATTTTTTTTGAGAAAGAACATACATACTCTTTTTCTTTCTCGTCCTTCAAACAATGAAGAGCACTGAATTGTTATTTGTCAATTGCTTTCAAGCTAAAGTCACAGTCGAATTCAACTAATAAAATATGGACAATAATAATTTTCATATTTTGTTATATGTAGATTTTTACGTAGAAGATAAAACATGTTTTTTTTATTTACGATCTCTTCGTAATACAGCTTTCCTCACGACGTACGGACTTTGTATGGCACGAAGAAGAGGAATAACACAACTAGTTTTATTTGACAAATTTGTTCTTAAAGTCCCAATTCACACGTTGCAAGTCTTATTGATCAGCTTGCTACTTTATAACGAGAGTGACGAGAGGAAAAGAAACGTTTCTCTCTCACTCTCTCTCGCCTATAAGGTAGCAAGCTGATCAATAAGACATGCAACGTGTGAATTGGCACAAACATTTGTTCTTTTTGTTATTTTCATATTTCGAGTAATTGCCCTGCAAATAAAATTGGACCACCTGACCCATTTTGATAAAATGGACTACTCCATGGACTAGTCCGATGTAATGCAAGCATGGACCATGCCATTGTTAAAAAGTGTTTGTAGTGAGACGACATGTCTTCGTTTTTTAACGACATGCTTTCGTGTTTAAACGACTTCAAAACTAATCCTCTTGAGTATACCATGGAGTAGTTTTAAAACTACTCCTTACTGGTCCAAAGGTGGGTTATATACCATGGAGTAGTTTTAAAACTACTCCTTAGTGGTCCAAAGGTGGGTTATATGGTCCTCTCCTAGGACATCGTAATGTTAAATAGACCAGGTTTTTTCCATACGTTTGGGTTACTTGTGGACTAGTCCTGGTCGCTTGTGGACTACTCTTTACACGCGTGTTTGGACTGGTCCTATTATTTGCAGGGTGTTCATGCGTTGCCACTACTTGCGTACTAATCGAAGACAAATGTATGTATGCAGACCTCTTGTGTGTACATATATATATAAATTGCTTGGCTTGAAGTTTTCCTAGTAGATTTTGTATTTTTCATACTTTACTATAACAAATTCAATGAAAATATTTTCGTACGTTGATATGTTTCAGGATATTTTTTTGAGGAAATGTTAAAGTATTTCTTGTTACACTGTATATAGACAATTCAATATATCCCCCACTTCAATAAAGTTTTTTTTTGGTCTATTTCACTAAATAAATGTCTTAATATATCTTTGTTTCCCAATATGTATGTATGTATATGGATTATTAAAATGTCTGTTTCAGCATCAGCTTATTGGACTTAAGTACCTGATATAAAGGAACGGTAGTTGACAAAAAAGAAGAAATGTCCAATTGCCCACCAGTTATAATTTTATATTTCTTTTTAGGAATATTTTTAACATTTGGCTTTAAAACATTTTTAGCAAATCTTATTTTCAAATTTCAGTTCTTCGCGTGGTCCCTTAATAACCACTCAAGATTAATTTGGCAAAGTGTGAAATTTGTTTTTTAAATTAATTTTTTACAGCAATAAGATTAAGGAAAATAATTTCTACTGTTTGTTTTATATAAAAAGTATATAAATATTTTTTCAGGTTATTACAATAATAACAAGTTATTTGCTATTGAATTGTTTTATTAATCGTTTACCTTGTGTTCTTGTAGCTTAGGTGGTGTTGTTGTGCTGTAATATTCAAGTTGTAAAAACAAACAAACAAACAAAGAAACAAAAATAGAAAAATGCTTAATTGTCTCCTTGAGTCCTTATGTACGCACTACACGTCAGCCAAAGCATCCAACCATAAAGCAGATTATATAAAAAGACACTGCATAAACACTTTTGAATATTTTCAACCTAAACAAAGGCAAGTTTCTTTATCTTGATTTACAGCAATCCATATATACATAAAACTTTTTTCCGGAAATTTAGCTCTGTAAAGGTAAAAAAGCAAAGAAAGTAAAATATAATTTTTTGCCTAAAACACACTCACCTAAACATACAAAATTCTCCATACTGCTACTACTACAAATATATTTACGAAAACCGAACGGGTTACATTTTTGTTTTTAGGTTTCCATTAGAGAAATATTTGCTGACAGCGCGCGGTGTTTTTACAAGATGAACATTTTTAAATATTTAATATACATATATTTTCTTTAAAAAAGCAGTTGCATTCTTAAAATACTAATTTCTATGATTTTTGTTTATTAATTTAACAGGTTAAAGAATTGCTGTTGTCCTTTGGCGCTTTAAGAGCCTTTAATTTGGTTAAAGATACTGGTACTGGTTTAAGCAAAGGTTATGCTTTTACTGAATATGTAGATCACAGCATAACAGATCAGGTAAATAATAATTTTACATGGGCACTCTGCATTACATATGTGTATAATGCATTAAAAATTTCTGGAATCAAAAAAAATTTTTAATAATACTAAAATTAAATTTGCATTACCAGTATATTTATACTGTTTACTAAAAAAAAAACTATCAGTAAAAATTTACTGGCACATAAAATTTTAATTATAAAAAATTAATTTTGACTACAATTTACCGGTACTGTAAAATTCACATCTAAGGTTAAAACACTATCGAAATATCTGTTAAAAAGAGTTTACTATAACTAATTTTAATCCTCCCCTAGGCTATTGCTGGCTTAAATGGCATGCAGCTGGGCGATAAGAAACTTATTGTACAGAGAGCCAGTGTTGGAGCTAAAAATGCTCAAAATAATCCAGCGGCAGCAGCCCCAGTTACCATTCAAGTACCCGGTTTACCAATGTTAGGTATTTCTGGTCCACCCACTGAAGTTTTGTGTCTTCTTAACATGGTCACACCCGATGAATTGCGTGATGAGGATGAATACGAAGACATTTTAGAAGATATTAAGGAAGAGTGTAATAAATATGGTGTGGTACGCAGCGTTGAGATACCTCGTCCCATAGAAGGTGTCGATGTGCCTGGTTGTGGTAAGGTCTTTGTGGAATTTAATTCAGTTATGGATTGTCAAAAGGCCCAACAGGCATTAACGGGACGTAAATTCAGTGATCGCGTTGTGGTTACTTCTTACTTTGATCCCGACAAATATCATCGTCGTGAATTTTAATATAATTTTTTCTAGTTTCAAATAAATTTAATTTAAAAAATATAATAAAATACAATATTGAGTGAACATTTTTTTTATAAAATCATGTTTTCTGGAAAATGGGCGTAAATGTTCATATTAAACTGTAAACATTATTAAAAATATAAAATTACAAAATGTTCTTGCTACACTAGTATGTACGTATAATTATTATTTATATTCCTTATACAGTATATTATTCTAAATGTATTTTTGTTTTTGAAATGCTTGAATACCACGTTTTAATTTTTGTGTAATTTAGGTCAAGTTTATATTAAAAAAAACAACGGGAATGAATAACTATTCAACAAATATATTAAATAAAGCAACAGACATACATAATTCAAATGTACTAATATGAAACAAATGTGTTATTTAATTTCTAAAGAAAGGCCTTAAGTTTATGAAGAAACGGCAAAGCAAATGTTCTAAGTCCTGCTAGAAGAAGATATGGACACATTTTAAATGTAACGCTCTGTTAGACCAGACCATTTTCTAATATTTAAATAGACTACATAATAATTTTTTTTAATACAAAAAGTCCGTATCCCTCGAAAGGAACGCACTATTTTTGCTTAGATTTTAAATTCGAATTTCATCGCTTAGGAATTTTAGGTGATTAATGGAAAAGTGTAGCGTATACAATTTGTTATTTGTAGATTTAGCCAATCCTTTCCAAAAATCAACCTCACCCACTGTCCACTAGGTCTTGGTGTCCCCTGTCACGCTTAAGAGGTCGGTAGCCTAGGCGGATAACCATATAACATTCATGTATTATAATCCTGCATAACACTTCATGCCTGGTGAAGATGGTGGCAGCTCCAACACTAGTGTGCTTATTCAGTATTGCGATGCAAATTGAAATGCTATGCGAAAGTTGGTATTCCACGTGCCTTTAGTAGTCGCTTTCGAGTTTAATTTTAAATTCAAATGCAGTGACCAGATCAGTATGAATTTCAGATATTTGTTCTGGGATAATTTCTTTTTTCAATAAAAAACCTAAAATCGTGATGCATATACATACATATGTATATGGGCACTTCTTTTTATAGGTCCACCGTGACTGAAAATTTAAAAGTTATTGAAAGCATATTCTTTTATGATTTTTGTTATAGAGAAACGTTTATACCCCTATTGCAGTTCTCCACTCAACTCAGTTGGTCGCGTTGGAGTCAACCCAACTTATGCACAGCCAAACTCTTAAGGTATTGTGATACCCAACAGTTTTTAGTTGAGTTTGCTATAAATCTGCCAACTTAAAATATCGATTTGCCTATTTTAAATATAACGTTTGACAAGTGAAAATTTTATAAAAATGAATAATTTTTTAAAATAAAAGTATTTTTATTGATATTAGTGTCGATTTATTTAATGATGATGAAAAGGAAAACTCTTGTATATATGCGCTTCGTACAAGAAGACAAATTCGTACTGATTCCAACCCTCTTGAACTTCCCAGTGCCAAGTTAGAACTTCTAATAAGTAACGAAACTTTCTTGTGCCTGACGAGTTCTTCTTCTGGTTGGGGTAGCTGTTGGTCAATCTGCTGGTTGTATTATTGGCTAAACTGACTCAGTAAAATTGTCACTTGATGGTGGAATATTTTCAACACCAAATACTTGGCCGAACTTGCAATACAAGAGCAGCGAAACAGTATCCTCAAGGCTATTTAATGGATCTTCTTGTGATAGCTCTCCCCCTGTCGCTTGAGTGTTTCTTTTATTGTTGGCAAGTTTTTTCTTTATACTTGCCTTGTAGTATATCCAAACCTGGAGGCTTATTCTGAATTGCGATGCGAAAATCAATGCGATGCGAAAATACATGAATGCGAACAATTGCTATTCTGTATTGCAATATTCGCAAAGTTTTTTTTTAATCGCATTTCAAATGCGAAAAGGTGGTAAGTCGGTATTCTACATTGCGAAAACAAATGTTAAACACATGTCAAATTTGCAAAATTTATTCGACAACAAAATAGCATTCGCAAAGTACAAACATGTAAGTGAAAGATAATATTTCATTTATTTATTCATCCTATATTTATTATTTAATTCAGGGAAGCAAGCAGTAAGACCACCAAACCGCGTCAATTTGAAATAATGATAGAATTTATGAACAAGCACAGCCAATTGGCAAGAGGCCATTTGAAAACACCAAATGCACGTCAGTCGCCAAATACTTTGTGACAAACTTTAACTGAAGAAATAAATATCAATGGACCACCCATTAGTGAAAAATAAAAAAATTTATAAAGCTGAAAAAAGAAATATTCTGCATAAGTAAACGTTTATTTTTCGCAAGCATCAAAATAAATTACATTTTTCCATTGAAGCTTAAAATATCGGATTTGCTTCTGAGCAATCTTCTCCTTTCATTTTGGTCACAGAATCCATTTTTATTATCTTTTTTCTTATATAATGTCCTAAATAAATTTTATAAACAATTTTTACAGCCAAACACAAACAATTTATTTATTTATTTTTAATTTGATGTTTGTTGACATTGACGTTTATTTGAGCAGCGTTGTCACGATTTGAAGTAAATTGCGAATGCGACTGCGAAAGTCTAACAGAATAACAATTTTCTTTCGCATCGCATTTCATTTGCACATCGCATTGATTTTCGCATCGCAATTCAGAATAAGCCTCCTGTGCCAAGAATATTTTAATTAGATTAAGAAGATTATATGTAAGTGTTTAAAAGAAGTTCTTGTCGTGGTCACAAACTATTTAACTTTACTATAAACTCTTCCCATAACTGCTTACATGAATTTTTTATCATACCAAACTCGTCCAGCTTTTTAGAGAATAAGCCGCCCAAATTAAGCTTACATTTTGTGAAAAAATTAATTCAAATTTAAAATTCAATAAAAGTTTAAATAGTTAAAAAAAAAACATATTTATATTTTATAAAATAAAACAAGTTAGAGTGCTATATTCGGCTGTGCCGAATCTTTGATACCCTCCACCGACAGTTCGAATGTTTAAGGAGTAATATCTGTATGATGTTATTATTATCTTAAACTGTGACGATTTGTTATTAATTATGGTTTTAGGCGACTAAACTGTTTTCCGGTCGTAGGGTTTATATGGGGCCTAGGGTAAATTATGGACCGATCAATTTCTGTTATGATGGCATTATTAATTATGTGGCTTTCATTATTTAAAAATTTATTAATGTAATACAAAATTGTTTTTTTAATGTAAGTTAGTTACATTCAATTTATTGTATTATTAAATGTTGATGTTTTTATTTTATATTAATAGACGAATCCCCTGAAGAAGTGAACATAAAATTCACGAAACGTCGGGAAAAATGAAATAAAAAAGTTTTGCATTTTTATTTTCACAAATAGAGTTAGGCCTCACCAGCTAAGTATATAAAAGCAAATATACAAATATAAATTATTAATTATGGTTTAAGGTGTACTAAACTGTTTTCCGGGAGTAGGGTTTCTATGGGGCCTAGGGTAAATTATGTACCGATCTTCACGAAATTTCACAGTATCATTTTTAGTCCTATAAAACTGTGACGAGCCAAAATTTGTTATGATTGCATTATTTTTTACGGTTTTAGGCGTACTAAACTGTTTTCCGGTAGTAGGGTTTATATAGGGCCTAAGGTAAATTATGGACTGATCGCCACGAAATTTTACAGTGTTATTTCTAGTCCTAAAAAACTGTAACGTACCAAATTTTGTTACGCTAGCGTTATTTTTTATGGTTTTAGGCGTACTAAACTGTTTTCCGGGAGTAGTGTTTATATGGGGCAAAGTGCTGGTTCACACATGTCAAGTTTACTTGAACAGTTTTATTTAAATTTTCTTTTGAACTTGCGTTCACGTTCATGCACAAAATTAATTTTTGTTTTCTTTTCCTTCAACTTTGTAGCTTTTTATTATATTACGGATGAAAAAAGAAAAGAAAAATACAAAACTGACTGGTACGGTCAAGTATGTACACCTTTCCATTCTCTTTACCCCTCTCTCCTAAAAGCTCGAGACTTGAAGAGTCAAACTTGACCTGTGTGAACCAGCACTTAGGGTAACTTATGGACGGATCTTCACGAAATGTAACAGCGTGATTTCCAGTAAAATAAAACAAATTTTTGCAAAATCTTATCTCATTCCGTGCCTTGTTCCAGCATTTAAGTTATTTTTTGTAACAAAATTATCAATTTTTTAGGTGGTGGTTCCACATTTTGATTCATAGCTCTGGTCCTACTGAACCGATTTTGCTGGATTTCAATCCCAAACTGCTTAGGATAACTACAAGCAATTTGGCACCAAGTTTGTTCATTTCTTTTCAGTTGTTCGAAAGTGAGCGTGTTTTCAACAGACGGACAGACAGACGGACATGGCTAAATCGACTTAAAATTACTCAAGGACCCAGAATATATATACTTTATAGGGTCTGAGATGAATAATAAAAGAGTTTCACACGGAATGACAAACTTAATATACCCTCTTCACAACTAATTGTGGTGGAGGGTAAAAAAAGTGAATATAAAATATAAACAAAAGAAATTAAAAATCCGTAAAGAATAAGTGGAGCCACAATTAATTTGCAATTGAGGACTTTCTAAAGCAATTGTGTATATTTTATTAACAAACAACAAATATTTTTGACATTCACTTTAACTTTTTACAAAAACAAAATGCATTGTATTTTTCAATAAAAAGGGATAGCTAGCATAACTCTATCTCATGATGCGGTCACCTTTATAAATTCGCCTTGATTTATACATACGATTTCTCCATTTTGTGTTCGATTTTTACCGAATTTAAAAAAAATTAAATTTAACTGCCAATAACACAACTACTTTTTAACAGTTGTGTGTAGTTAACATCTTTGCGACCAAACTTTTACAAAGTTAAAAACGGCAATACCACGAAACAAACAGATAAGTGGAGAACCGCAATAGGGGCATTATAAATTTTACAAATTCCCCCATAAATTCGTTCACTTAGACGAACAAGCTGACTGAAAAGTTGTACAAGCGTAGACCCCTATTACGGTTTACAACTCAACTCAGTTGAGTTATAGAAGTTATAGATCATGAGATATAGAAAACTATTTTGTGCCACGCCCACTTCTCGAAACTTGCCTATATTTTGAGGGATGCTGTATATTGATTAGGAATGGGCAAAAAATATCGATATATCAAAATATCGATATTTAAAAAAAATAGTCGATATATATCGCCGATATTTAAAATACCGATATATCGATATTGTCTTTATTAAAAACTCAAAATTTTAGCCGTTGTTTTTTTAAGAATTGGCATCACTGCATGCATCATATGTTTTTTTTTACTAATACGAAGATCTAAAATGATTGGCATTTATAAGAAGAAGAATTAAGACAAAAGCGGGGTTTTCAAATCGCAGATTTTTAATTAAAACAGTAAAGTCAAACGAACTTGAAAAGATTTATTTTATGCGGTTTTGGAACAATATATGTGCCTATATATATTTGGAATATTAATAGTTATAGTAGTAATAGTTTCAGCAAAATACGCTCGATATAATGATATATTTGAAATAATAAATATCGATACTCTTAAAAATATCGATTCGATATATATCGATATATAATTTGCCCATCCCTAATATTAATAACCGAGATGTTTGTACCAAATTTAGAAACTATTTTTTTTGTTCTCCAGATATACCGAAATTTATAATGTCTGTATGAGAAGTGCAACGCCCCACTTCTCCAAGCCCGCCAGTTTTTTTTAGAGTGGTTGTGTGTTGACAACCAAGATGGAAGTAGAGCTGCAAAACTATCGATAGTCGGCCCAATCGATATTTTCGATAGTTAGTTTAAAAACTATCGATACTGTCGATAGTATCGAAAAGTTTTTGTGTGCCACTTCTGTAGACGCGGTATTCAATGGAGATGGTAAACAATGAAACTGTTTTAACATTTTTCAGGCATAAAAAACCGGCTTAAAAAACCATCGGTTACTTTTTTACTTTAAAATTAGATATAGAAAACTTCAATATTTTTATAGTAAATAAATTTAAAATAATGTAGATAGAATTAAAAAAAAGTATATTTAAATATTAAATTTAAATTGTAGCTGCGTTTATTAACTAAAAATTGTTACAAAATTGTAACAACTGCTACAAATAAATGTAAAAAGTACATGTTAAAAAAATTTACTAGTAACAATTGTTACAAATTTGTAAAAATTTTTAGTAAATGAACACAGCTTCTACATACCAAGGCGAATTCATGAAAAATAAATTAACCTTAATACATACGTAAAATTAGCGATGCCAATTCTGCGCGTTTCGCGCTTTATCTAGCGCGTTTTAGATAGGTAAAGCGCACCGTTTCTGTATTGAAAAAAACGAACAAAAAAAGTGCTATCTAAATTACTGCCAGTCTATACCAAAGATAAATATTGCGAGATATATTGCAGTAATAGACAAAAGTATGTTATCTTAAACCCCAGGCCTACGCCAAGGATAAATATCTCAGCAAACAAAATGCCCTTTCCCCTCTCTCCTACAAACTCAAAACTTGACGAGTAAAACTTGACGTGTGTGAATCTGCACTTATGTAACAAACGTAATGAAAACAGGGTAATAAAAACGCTAAGACTTAAAAAAATCGCGATTTAAAGAAGAAAAATAAAAAGTATTTATACGTACGTATTATTATTTTAGGGGAACAAATTATTATTTTAGGGGAACAAATCAGGGACCCTACCAGTTATAACCAGCTATGGGCAAATGCAAAATGAAAATGCAAAAAGAGCGAACGATTTGTATACATACACAAAAAACAAAGAGCAAAAGAGCATAAAACCAACAAATGCAAACGTAAACAAACCAATACAATGCCACACATGCAAAGCTTTCAATGTAGTGGTGCCCATACTTGGTTATAACAGAAACGACTAAAAAATCATATTTTGGTTTTCGTAACCAATTTACGTAAAAAAAATTGTTTTTGGTTACAAATAACTATTACTTCAACCAAAAAATTTTTTGTTAACAAATAACCATTATGACAAATAATTAAACCATTATAACAAATTATTTATTTTTTTGATTAAGAATATCCATTATAAATATAATATTTGGGGCCTATGGGAAATCATTTAAACGGTAAAAGCCAGAAAATTAGTTTTTTAGTACAGACGGTGATACTAGCGGATTAGAATTGCCTCTCAAGTAACGTACAACAGTTGCCAAGTTTACTTCTTCTTCTTAGTCATTGAAATAATAAACGCACAGAAGTAGTTCCATATAAACGCCTTTCTAAAATCACATTAAGACAAAAAATGTTCATATAGCTGAAGATATCTAAATAATATTCGGCATAATGAACTTTTAAATGAATTTCAACCTCATAGCACAATTTTGTTTTGCCGGATAAATGATTGCCTATGGTTCCCAAATAGGTACCGACTATAAAAAATATATTTTTTACTTTAATTGGTTACGATAACCAAAAATAAGATATATGTAATGATAATGGTTAAAAATAACCAAATGCAAATAAAAGGAATTTTCTCATAACCTTTAAAAAAAGTATCCTACAAGAAATGAATGAGCGAGTTGTCACATTTTTCATTTTGGGTCATTTCTTTCTATCATTTTCTAAACACCAAAATAAAAAATGTGACAACTCGCTCATTCATTTCTTGTAGGGAACCATTATTTTTGGCCCCTGTTAGTCTGAGTTCATACGGCTCATGTATTATTGAAAAGATCCTTTCTTTTTCTTCTTTGAACATGAATTGGCGTTCAAATGATTCATGTCATGTTGACGACATGTTTTTATTTTGTATAGTCGTGCGTATGCATGTGTGCTTTTTTGATATTGAAAACAATAACAAAATTAAACAATAAATGAAAAAGCAAAACGTAAAGACCTGTGTACTCGTTTCTTTTCCCCTCGTCCCTTTCGCCTATAAAGTAGCAATAATGTCAATAAGACATGAGCCGTATGAACACAGACTTATTTTCACAAATTAAAAATTTTGGTTAAAAATAACTAAAAACGGCAGCTCTGGTTGCAATATGTAGTTTCAAGTTCAAGGCGAATTCAACTTGGTTTTTAGTGGTTTTTTGTTGTTTTTAAAATTAGTGTTAAATCGATTCCCGCGAAATATTTTTCGGTTATAAAATCAGTTTTTATTTTAAAATAGTAAGTAACAATTTAAAATTTAGATTAAACAAATTTTAAATTATAAAACGCAGACTTTGGAAGTTCCAGCTATGTACATACTAACCTACACGAAGGCGTTGGTCGTTCAGTAGCATGTAGAGCAAGGCAGATCAGGCGTAATAGAATTAAAATATGCATACATAACACATAAGTTCCTATGCTTTTCCGAAATTTTTATTAATAATTTGCTCTGAACGAGCTAGGAGAAAACGGTACTACTATAGGTATTGGTTTCAACACATTGAAATGTGAATAGCAACCAGATTTAGCTTCGTAAACAGTGTAATTATCATCGAAGATGAAGAGAAGCGGCAAGAGAATATTGTCACCAAATGCAGAGGCCTTGTAGATGTGGTCATCAGGTTTACGAGCAACTAATTCATATCCTTTAGGGTAATTCACTATACACTTACACATGTGTAAATGTACTTGGGGTAATCTAAGATGTCGGCTTCTATACCAAAATAGAACTGTTGAAAAAAAGACAGTACTTTATTTGGGCCGCTTTATGTTGCCTAAAGTGTCGCAGTGCTTTTTCACTCTCATTTTTATCTATGTACGTACATACATATATGTAAGTACCTATACATACTTATGTATTTTGCTAACCATATAAATGAATCTTGGATTCTTAGGTACAGGGAATCACAATAGACTAACAGTCCTTCGGCTGCATATGACTTTTGTCATAAGACTTTCTACCTATTTAAGATCTATTAATTTCAATATTTTCTTTAATGGAAAAAAATGTTGTGGAATTTTCGTATGCATTAGTTAAGTGTTTTTAAATTTCCATAAAACGCTATTATATGAAAGTAAAAAAAATATGAAATAATAGATAGAAAAACTTGTTATTACCCAAACATAAAAATTGCAAATATATAAGACAGAAAGAAAAGATAACTAAAACGCTAAAAACACTTAGCAATAAAACTATAGATGCTGAATTCCAAACAATCAAACAAGTCGAACCAAACTGTGTAAGTTATTGACGGCACATGTGTTGTGGTTGCAGCAAAACATGCCACATCTACTACCATATATTTAATGGAATCGTAAGAAATTCATACGATGCCACTACACACGGAGGCTGTAATAAATAAAAAAATACTTTAAATACATATCGAGCAGTCTTTAACGAAATGTCAAAAGTGGTATATGTACTAGACATATAAATTCAAAAGTCCTAAGAGTATGTTACGTTTAAAATACTATACAGTGGGCAGAACTGAAATATTAAGATAAACCCTTTAGCTATTCAAATTGATTTAAAATTTTAAAATAATATTAATGTTAATGTGCATAATGAAGAATATATGTTGAATCCATTAAATACTTTGATTCCAATTCTTGATTCTTATTATAAAATATCACACAAATTTTTACTATGGTACATAAGCAGGGAAACCAGAAATATGCTCTCAAAACACGCAGTAAAAAATGGAAAATATGCCCTGCAAAATGTTAAAAATATGCCCTTAAAATTAAAATTGCTCATTTGAAGACACAATAATCAACAATTTGATAACAAAATCTAAAAAAAAACATAAAAAAGGTTAAAATTCATATAAGAGAAGTTTGCGCCGAATATTATCTAGATATTAACATCCATATGGGTTTTTGTCTTAAAGCGATTTTAGGTACGGTCGCTAAATTTTTAACAAATGTTAACATTTAAAAGGAATTAAAAGCTAGTTAAGGACGGGAGCTTTGAGCAAATGTGAACCGATTCGAAAATAATTTAATTTGAAGTAAAATATTTTTGGCACGAATTTAATTTAAATACCATCCTAATTATGGTGTTTTCTTTTCTACAAAAAATGTGACATTTTATTAAAAAAAAATGCAATTTGTTGGATGTTTCTTAAAAATTTTGCTCCCGTAAAGGGTGGCTTGCTTTATTCTAAAAAATTAATCCTTTTCGGGAATAACATTTTTAAGAAACAGAGACCAAATTGCATTTTTTTTAAATAAAATGTCACATTTTTTTGTAGAAAAGAAAACACCATTAGATAGCTTGCCGACACAAAGAGTCTAATTTGGATGTGAAATTTGCATAGACTTCGTCCATATTTGATGAAATTATCTACAAAATTGGAACTTGTACTCTGCGCACAAGGCTAATATGGACAGACAACCAGCCAGGGGGATGGAAAGACGTCGTTAGATCACTTTAAAAAGTGATTCTGAGTCGATCGGAATACTTAAAGATTGGTCTAGATACAAATCGCATAACATTTATTCTTAATGACAACCTGCTTTGTCTTACAATCTAAGAGTAAAAATTTAATGTAGATGTCGAAATTGAAGTAACAGATTTTGGAAAAAAAATTTTTTTATTTGCTGCCGAAAGCTTTTGTAGGCATCTAAAAAAATTGAATATGTATCAAAATATGCATTAAAAAGGCAAAATATGCGCTATAAACCTATAAAATGCTGCAAATTGTAAAATATGCAAAAATATGCACTAACAATTCGATGTCAAAAAAGCTCTAAAACGGATAAATATATTGTTTCTGCCTTCATTAGTCGCACAAGGAAAAACACGCAATTGCATATTTCTGGTTTCCCTGTACATAAGTATATACTTACATAAGTACTATGTACACTTCTGTATACAAATGTGACAATTTAAATATCTTAAAATTTTGTGGCAAAAAAAAAAAAAAATTTATAAAACAAATCATTCATACCTTATCATTTTTTTCGGCAGTACTATTAAAAAATTAAAAAATCTCGCAACATACAATGCACTGTGCAATATGAACATACCAACTTATTTACTTGTATAACATTTTTTGAATTTATATGTTGCAATGCTTTTTTTTTGACGTTGTTGCAGCGTCACAAACTGGAGTAGTTTGTCCATATGTTGCTGGACATGTCAACCTTCTATAAATGATGACGGTTCATAACGTTTTCTACACTACTCGTATGACCAGTAAAATACAACAATCTTTGAAATAATCTAGATTAATATTTATTGTTATTGGTTTTGTTCATAAAATCGAATCACCAAACATTCTCTCGTTCATAAGTAAATCCAGTGACTTTAAGGTGGTTGGAGTGAAAAGAATTTGGGGCGCCTTACAGTCAAGTTCAAATTTCTTAAAATATAATAATTGTCAAGGTTTTTCTGGTTTAAGAGTGTTATGGGCGATTCTATTCTGACGGGTGCAACATTTAGACGCTTTAAACGTATTTTACTAATAGAAAGAAACACATTTGCAATTAAGTTATTTCTAGAAGGGGTAAAATTTTTTTATATACTATTGTTATCTATTTACAAGAATTTATATGAAACGATCAAATAGCCACGAGAGAGCTTTAAAGTGCATGACGGGTGCAACCAAATCGGCCCACTTTCATAAGATCATACCACAAAAACACAAAACTCTGTTAATTTTTAAACTTTTATTGTATTTTTCTTTTTTATTGTGAAAGAAGAGATATCAGACGATGATTATCAAATCAAACATCGTAGAGAAATATAATCTAATAATAAGAAATTTTCTCTTTAAGCCATGACGGGTGCAACATTTAATGAATTTTCTGTTCGCGACAAATCTATGAATCTTAATGATTCGAATTGCACAACAAATTTATATTTTAGCTTACGTCTAAAAAAATTATATTATTATAAAATATAGATATTTTACTTTAAATTGGCATCAAAAAGTGTCAAATAGTGTGATTTGAAAATTGATGTTAAAAGTTGTCTAGAATAGAATCGCCCTTATCATTCAGATTGTTTCTTAATCTCAAAACTTTAAATACATTACAAAATTCTTAAAATGATCAAAAAATCAGTTCACCTTCAAATTTCATACATGATATTGTCAACATTATTGCTTTTTATGGAAATATACCCAGGCAGAAATTACGACTCTTCTAAATATTATGTACCACCACAACCCTGTAAATACAAAATTGTGACTCTACCAAAAATATAGCACCATCACAACACTGTAGATACAAAATTACAACCTTAGTTTTTTAATACCGTTTTTAAATAAGACTCAACACCGGTACAACATCCTTAATACAAATACACATACGACTTTAGATTTTTAAAGTCGTGTTTACCGTAAAACTATACCACTACAACACTGTATATACAAGAATTAAACCTTTATTTCCTAATACCGCGTTTAGAATAATTCTATACCGCTACAACGCTGTATATACAAAAATGTAGTCTTATTAATTTAATAATACAAATTTTTGCTTGTTTATTTAGCGAATTTATATTTGTAACAATATTGAAAATAAGAGTCGGGATACGGTTGTGACTACGTTGTAAATTCGTGAATCCATTCGGAAGACGCACATTTGGCGTTATAATTTTTATATTGTGACGACATTGTAAATTTGGTAAACAGTACGTTGTATTGATGTTGATAGTACCCTCTGCAACGTCGGCACAGCGTCGTGGTGATTGTCTTTTTCTGCCTGGGAAATGACGTTGGTCACTGTGGTCTTTTGCAGTGTTAGTTGTCCAAATATTATAACTGTCGTTACGGAGCAAATATCGAATAAATGGGCGTGGTCCGCCCATTTCTCTCTAGAGTTAAGTATATAATATATTTGTATGAAATTTTTACACAATATGAAGAAACTATATGGCGAATAACTCCACATTCTTACCTAGTAGGTGGCCCTATGGTAAACTGGGAATTGAAGAATTAAATACGCTATCTCAAAAACCAGGTTTTTTGAGTTACGACTGAGGTTTGGCTTGTACACCAGTGCTGCCAATGAGGAATTCGGAAATTGACATTAATAAGATTTTTGTTTAAAAAGCAAGTATTCTCAACTTTTGAGGAGATAGATGACTTCACAAGTCCGTCTGAACCAGAACTGCAGTGGAAAACAGTCTCTCCGATGCTAATTTGAAAACTAAGGAATTTTTGCGTAATTTTCTTCAAGTGGGTATACATGTCATTGCAGCCGTTAAAAACTGGATCTGAGTCCCTCGAAATATTAGATCTTAGGTTTCTTTCCATCCTCCTCGGATTCTCTTAAAATGTTTTCATATATGCTCTAAAGGCATATTTTTTTAGACTTATCGGTACTTGTAATACTTGTAGGGGTGACCGTATTTTCATTAATTTCGGAATGCAGAGACATGTTAAGTAGCTCAAGTTTTTTCGACGATTGAATTCGAATGCTTTGTAATATTCGAGCATTGTACCAAGGGTCAACAATTGTAGGCATAAAATAGGTTTCATTGTTGTCTAATGCCTCAGATCTTTTTTTATAACTAATGCTAAGTCAGCCGCTACGTTTTAAGACTATTCTCCACTTCCGTTGATTAATTATTTGAATGAAACAATTTCATTTTTTCGTTTTGATCTCATGCTCTACTTTTTAATGTGTTATTTCTCTTAGTTGCTTAACAAAAAATAAGCATAGACAATTAAATCGTTTGTTTAAAAATACTCCAACATGAGCGGCGTTGCCTGATTTCGCTGCTGGCAACTGAACTGAAGTTAAGTTGCCATCCGTAATCGACCCACCAAAGTTTGAGAAAAAGTATATTTTTACATGAAATCTGACTTTAATGTTTCATAACTTAGAAAACATTAATTTTGTAGAATAGTTCTTAACAAGTTTTTCCTTAATCTTTCATTAAACAAAATAAACTGAAAAATAGCGATTAAGCCACTAAAAAAATCAAATTTTAATGTATTAAAGAAACGCATTTTCTATGAATCATGTATCTTTAATTTTGTTGAAAAATATTTTTATTATAAATTAAAAAAAAAAACAGACCAACCTGATGTTTCAACCTAATTCACTTACGCTGAATCCAGTGGTGGTAACAGTTTTTTTTAGGTTAGCTTTTGTTTTGCAGATATACCGTTATATCGAAAATAGAGGAGGTTGAACAACATATGTACGCGTTACTCATAAACGGTTTAGTTTATTGAATAAACCAAAAAAACCGAAATTCCGCAATAAAAAACCCTAATAAACTTAAAGGTTTTTCTTATATCCGCATTCATTTTAGAAACATAATTTTTTTTAGCAAAAAATTAACTATTTTTCTATCCTTATAATTTTTTAGACACATACATAAAAAATAAATTTGCAAAAAATAAGCCATAAGTGATTAAAATCTGTTCACAACTTTTGATTTTATTCACAAAAGACGAAAAATTTCCATTAAATTTAAGAATTTTATAAAACGCAATATTTTTGTATGCCTCCCTAAAAAGTGGTGATAAAGGGCAAGTATGTTATTTGAAAATGTTAAAAACAAAAAACCTAAGGGAGGTCGGTCATATATTTTACCCTCCTTGGCATTTATGGGACTATTTCTTCTCTATATTTCTAGTCTGTATTGAAAATTTTGTATGGGAGCTCCCTTAAGGGATAGTGATGGCGGGTAGGTATGTTTAAAACAAATGATGGCGATAAATAACTAAGTGGGATCGGTCATACATTTGACTCATCTAGGATCATCCTAGGCGCTGCAGGGGCCAAATTTAAGATTTTCATATTTGTATAGGAGACCCCCTAAGGGGTGGAGATATACGTACGGCAAGTATGTTTTAAGAAAATGTTAAGCATAAATATTTAATGAGGGTCCGTCATACATTTTATGTCCCTAGGGGCGATTTCTTGGCAGTTATCGGCCTTTTTCTTCAATATATTTCTAGTCTGTATTGATAATTTTGTATGGAAGCCCCCTTAAGGAATATGGTATGGCAGAAACAAATGATAATGGGTTTGACTATTTTTTTTTGTAAGCAAACGCACACAAACGCAAATATTGAAGCTGAACAGACGAGTGTAAGAAAAAATAGTTCTATATAAGATTTAGAGAAAGTTAAAAGTTGTTGGAAACTTCACTAACAACAACTTCTTTGAAAAGGATTTTTATGTAAAATTAATATTTTCCGAGTCGGTCATAACGATTTTTCTCAAACTTTGGCGGACGTGAGGATTGGCATAGCCTTCGCAGGTTTTCCTAAAACTTTTTTGGTGTCGTTTTTTATCAACACCCACCGAATTGGGGGGTGAGATCATGGAAAAATAGAAAACAAATACGCTCCATACAGTTAACGACCACCCTAATGTTCCATATTAATTTCAATACGAACATTAATGATCAAAATTGTTAAATAGCAGTTTGAATTTGTAAGTACATATTGCTGACTTCAGAAACATACAGGCCTGTTCTGAAAATCACGTGATTTCAAATCACATGTGCTTTTAAAATCACACGTGTGATTTTGTGGTGTTCTGTAAATCACATCGTTTTTGTGTTTTTCGTTGTGATTTTCAATTGTCGAAAGCACAAACAAACATAATAAAATTGTAATTTTTTAACGCTTTGTATGTTATTTTTGACAATTTGTTTCTTTTTACTGATTTAGCATCTCAAATTAGTTTTAGGGTTTGTTTAAAATTTGCAATTTTTTGCGAATTTTAGCGATTTGTTTCTGTAAGTTTTCTGTTTTTTTTACAGCTTTAACGATTTATAATAAATAGCAGACTCTGCTATCATGCCGCTGTAAGAAAAATTTAGCGAATTTCCGCTAATTTAAGCAATTTTTAGAGAATTTTTGTCATTCCTTTTCAATTTTATGCCTCGTTTTGAACTATTAAAAAATTTTGGCGAGTTTTCGCTATTTTGCAATAAAATTTTTTGTTATTATCCGATATTTTGTTTTTTTTAACCCATTTAGCGATTTCAAATAAATTTGAGGTTTTGTTAACAAATTTGCAATTTTTAGCGAATTTTAGCCGTGATAGAAGCGAAAGAATCGATTTTTTCCTGCGATTCTTTACAGCTTTTTCGATTTTAAATAAATATTAGACTTTGCTTTCATGCCGCTGTGAGCAAATTAGCGATCTTTAACTGAACTAAACAACAAACACAGAAAAAATTATTAGTAATTTTTTATCAATTAAAAAAGTTATTTAAAAAGTATTTAAATTTAATTAATGTGATAATTGAATCAATTATTTTTTTTGTTGAACGAATATTAAAAATATAATTTTGTTTTAATTAACATTTTAGTTGTTTTGAAATTAATTTTGAATTAAAATAATAATCAAATAACAAAAAATTATTTCATTTGAAATAAAATAATTTTAACTTGTGTAATTGTAAATAAAATTAAAAATATCATTTATTGAAAAAAAAATCTTCAAAATATAAAATTTTTACAATTTTTAGTAATCAATATAATCATTTTGGTAATAGGTGCAAAATCAACAAATGGGTTGCTTGATTCTATGAATTTGGTATAAAATTGGTGATTAGAGAATATTTTTAATTTTTTCTGTGAACCTGAAATCACAACTAAAGTCACAAAAGCAAATATAATTTTTGTAGTGTCGTCGAATTTTCTTATTTTTTTCAATGATTTGTTGTAAATAAAATAGCTTATTGCATAAAAAATCAATAACCAACACATTGAATATTTTCTTTAAGTAATTTATAAAATAATATGCCTAGAACACCTTTCTTGTGATTACAAATCACTTTTATAAAATGTGATTTTCAGAACAGGGGTCTAATCACCGCATTTGATACGATCGTATCGAATAAACTATCGAATTGTTTTGCATACGATAGACACTGACGTATCGAATGAAAACTCTGTAATTGTAATGTCGAGTTACTCGATATCGAATGCTATTATTTCAAATTCAATACATTTCATTCGATATCGAGTTTCATGATACCAAAATAAATAATTTCGATCAATTTTACTCGATATCGTATGCGGTGATTAGACCCCAGGCCTTATAAGTAGCTTTTCTGTTTTACATCTTACGGATAACGTTACTACCAGCTCCTGATGTGTCGATTAAACCAAACCCATATACTAAATAAATATTGTAACATACTGTATGATCAAATAAATACAAACCCCTTAATTCCATATAGAGCAATTTAAACTAGCAGGTGACCATGCCATTGTATGTCATGCAAAGTAACTTGTTATACCGTCTCCTTTTTTTTTTTGTCGTGCCTTAGTCGCAAAAGACAACAACGAGTAATAGCAACAGACCAAAGTTATAATTTAAAAGTCAAACATCTCAAACAAAATCGTATGTAGTATGTATGTTTGCAAGTGTTTCTTTCTGTGTCTTGATCTTTACCGGTCTACATGTACGTTACATTTATTTTTTACCGTAAATTGAAAACATAAACATTGTGTGTGTTGTAAATCTCACGGTATTGAAGGTCGTTTATATTTATTGTTTTAATGCAGACTACGATGACTATTCACTTGGTGTTTATTTTTTTTTGATTCAACATTGCAAATTTTTATTATTTTTTGCGGATAATTTATAATTTACATAAAAGTGTATGATTTTAATTAAAAAGATCTTATATTGCAAAATTATGAGAACAATTTTGTATGAAAATATATTTTCATTTACGAAAAGACGTTTGATAATGTTTTAAATTGAAGGTGTAGACGAGGCTATGAAAATATTTATTTTTTTTTTTTAATCTTAGTCTTAAGAACATACATAAATACAAATCTTTTTTTATAAAAATAGGACTACATATGGGCGTTTCCTGGGGTCACGAACGTACATACGTTCGTACGCTTTTGATGTACAAATAGTATAGAAAACAAAACTTTTCCTAGCATTTTTTTTTCGATTCGATAGCATTTGGGTAGCTCTATGTTTAGTGCAAAAGATGGATTTCATCGAGTTTAAGTTTTCATAATAAGAGTTATAAACGTGTGGTCACGAACGTGCGCAGAATAGAAGTCAACTTTGGCTTTGTAAAAATCAGCGCAATGGAACGGAATATTCAAAAATGATTAATTTATTTTAAAAGTGTATTAATGTAGGTCTCCATCCAGTATTTACAAAATAAAATATCTCTCTTGGTTTTTGTTTAATTGGCTTATTTACCGGTCGCGAACGTACGGATCGCGAACGTACGATTTTTCCATATGTTTTTTTTTATTATTATCACCACGCATTTTCCCATAAATGTCTTCAAATTTCCTTAACAAAAAAACTAAATACCTACTTCTTTTACAATTGAGTGTAATGGAGAGATTATGAAGAAAGAGTGTAAACATAATATATTTCTTGCATGTAAAATAAGTATATAAAAATGTCTATAGAAGTAGAAAATACAGAAAAATATAAAATTTTCCCAATTTCCTCAAGTAAAACAGCTGAGATATGCTATGAAACCATTCTTTTATAAGAACAAAAAGGGTATTCATTTCAGTTTTTTTATTCGTTGGAAAAATGGAAAAAATTTAATTTTTGTTACAACAAACACAAGGAAAAACTTTTCCAACGAAAGTTGCAATTTAAACAAGCTTTAACCAAGTGTAAAAAAATCAGATTGGAAAATTACAATTTTTAAAGAGTTGGCAATTCACAAACGTCCAATTGAGTGTGGTTGCCACCATAATAAAAATGTTGTTATTTTTCATAAAAAGCACTAAAATTTACATCTCTTTTTAAGATAATCAACTATGATTCTTTAAACTCAATTTTTACTAACATTGCAGCCACACGATCAAGCTTTTCTTGATAGTCTTTTACATATACTGTTTGTCAAAATATGCAAAAATTGGCAGCTGTGACGTAGGCTGCGCGCAAGTTGAAAGCAATTTACTTTTTCAAGATGTCGTCGCCGAGAAAACCACTCAAAATGTTTTGCTATTTTCCACTTTTGATTTTTCTGCACTGTAAGCTGTTCGAAGCAGTGTTCGAAAATAAACACTAAATATCGTTCTTTAATGTTCGGTTCGGTAGATTTGTGGAAAACACAAACGCTAATAGTGTTTGTGTAGAAATTCATTAAAAAAATAACGTTTCCCTGTTTGTCATCTTTCGAACACAAAAATAATGCTGTTTTCATCATACTCAACAAATGATGAGAACATTAAATTCCGTTCGGGTTTTTTTGAAAATCCACGAACTTCAATGTGTTCGGTTCGGCTCGTTAATGTTCGTCGCTTTTTTCTAATAAAAAAAAAAAACCAAACATTTTTTACAAAAACAAAATACACACACGAAAAAAACATTATAGAACATTAAAATATAATGTTTTTCTACAGTATCACTACAATTGCTCTGTTTTTTAACGAAGAACCGAACATTATATAATGTTCGGTTCTTTCTTGAAAATAGTTACGAACGGTATTAAAGTTTGTGTATGTTTACACAAACGCTAAAAAAATAGATATCGTTCTTCGGTGTGTCAGCCGAACGCTAAGTAATGTACTGTTTATTTTCGAACACTGGTTCGAAGGGACTTTATTTTTTCTTTACTTCTTCCACTGGCATTTTTGTTTCAGAAGCTATAGACTCGTAGGCTTTTATTTCCAAATCATTTCGCCTATATGATGAAAGATTCATAAAATTTCATGGCTTCTGTACAGCTCTATGAATCGCAGAACATCATTTTGCTTATTAATTTTATAAATAAATTTTATTTATAAACATATTTCACTATTTTTTTAGGTTTTTAGTTAAAATTTTAAAATTCCCGCAACAATTTGTAAAAAAAAAAAAACTTCAGCTTTTGCCGGCAAAATATTTGTGAAAAAAAAACAAAAACAACTTCAAAAGATTTGTAATAAGATGTTTTCTTGAACGAAAATTGATACACTCACTGGCAAGAGAATTTTAGAGGCAAGTTCGTATCAATTTTTAAAAGTATGAGTGTATTGGTAAAAAAGTGTGAGTGTATTAAAACTTGATAGGCAAAACTTGATCGTGTAGCCCTCAAGTAAATAAAATTTTGCTTTTTTAAAACGTCGTTTTTCGAAACTAAATTAAAAATGAATTCTATACAAAAAAATATAAAAAATAACTTAAAAATTATGTGATAATTAACTAATTAATTAATTCAATTTTAACTCTTTTATTTGGTATCATGAAAAATATCAATTACTTCCAAGAATTATATAACAGATTTTTGTTTTTGACATTTTTGTACCTTTAACTAAAAAATACCGTTTACGTCAATAAGGTGTAATTTTCCTTTTTTCCATTTTTCCAACCAAAAAAATTTTGAAATGAATACCCTTAAAGACTTTTTTATAATAATAAACAATAAAAGACGATGATAATCAACATTTTATTTTTTCATCCTGGTAGACCATTTTGGGGAAATGCCCACATACTTATTTTTAAATGTAGGTTAGGGTTGCCATACGTACTGTTTTAAGCAGTACATGTACTGATTTTTTGCAATTGTACTGTTTTATGCACAACTCCTAAAACAGTACGCAAATGTACTGTTTTTTAACACTTTGTACTGTTTTTTGTACTGTTTTTTTTTTGCTCAGTCTATATTTAACAGAACTGGCTTACAAAAAATTATGCTGTGTTTAAAAAAAAGTTCTAAAATAATAAGAGTTTTTACGCTGTGGTCATTGTTTTCTCATAAATACACAGTATAAATCTAAATTATAATGGGTGGCTCGTAGCAGTGGTATATTTTCGTGTTGTTATGATTTTATGGCTACCTCTTCCAATAGTCTTTCCCTTTCCACACCTGAGAAAGACAAAAATAAAATCTAAATTTTTTTAAGTACTAAAAAATACTTATTCCAAAACAGTTATCGTTAATTTTTAGAACTTTTTTAATTTTCGGGCATGTTCTGGAAATCGAAATCACGTAAAATTGAAAACAAACAAATTTGGAAAATTATCCGTGTTCAAAATTTATAAAAATACCTAATACCTTTGAGGACCACGTTTCTTTACCTAAACTACTGAAATAAGAAAAAGATAAGTAAATTTTTCAATTGCACTTGATTTTAAATATTTTCAGATTTTGTGAAATAAAAATAAACCAAACTTTTTTTTTGGATTTTATAGATTAATGGCCAATTTCACCAAGTTCAGGGGGCAAATTATGGCAGTCGTGATCGAATACTTTTTCGATTCGAAAGCAATTTTATTTCTAATTCTCTCTGTCTATACTGAACGGATCGAAATTATTTTTTTAGTATTGTAAAGCATGTATTTTAGTTTTCATAACACTGAAAAAATAATAACGATTCGTTCAGATCAACTGAAATAACATTGCCTTCGAATCTAAAAAGTATTCGATAACGACTGCCATAATTTGCCCCCAGGTTTAATTAACTTTCATTATAAAAGTCAAAAAACCTATTGTTTTAGTAATAGTTAATTATAGCCGAACTTGGTAAAATTAGCCGTAAATAATTTAAAAATTATTTAAAATTGGAAAATTAAATTAGGAAACAAAGATTTTCTCAAATTCTATATGATTTGTGCAACTATGTGTGTAGTGAAAATTGCTTTAAATACGAATATGTTTAAAGAAAATCGTACTTACAAAATCAATGAGTTGATTGTTTTGAGCTAAGTAAGGCTTTTCTCCTTTCTTATATGGCTTACAGCAATGTTATGGTTTTCCTGGCCAAATGCTTCGTTTGTGGTGTTTGCTTTTTAAACGCAAATGGAGTAATTTCATATGTATATTTATGAAATGCCATAAACTGGAAATAATTCCTTTGACGTTACACATTTTAAGTGTATTTCTTTCTTTATATAATTGTTGTTGCATATTCAATCAAAAGTTTAAAATATTTACCCCAATTTCACCAAGTTCAGTTAAAACTAACTATTACTTTAACTTCCAGCTTACAATATGTTTTGACAGCTTGAACTGATAGGTTATTATAGCTGAACTTGGTGAAACTGGGGGTTACTTATTAAAACTAATGGTAATGTTGTCGTCAAAAAAAATGTACTGTTTTTTTTCTTGATTGTACTGTTTTTATGTATTCAATGTACTGTTTTTCCGAATTTAAAATCTGGCTACCCTAATGAAGGTATACATTTTAAGTAAAAATTAGACAAATTATTTGTCTTAAGCCTCGTCGCTGCGTATGAATTGTATTACTTTTCGTTCCTCCAAAAGACCTTAAACCATAACTACTTTTAGAAAATAAATTCAAAATATGTGTGTCAGCTTTAAAAAAGTTTTTTATGAACTTTTAATTATACCGGAATAACAAACGTATGTTTATATTTACACAATATGTATTTATTATACACCTTTTAATTGTGTGAAATTGCAAAATATTTCTTTTGTTTTATTAAAAGAATAAACAAAATAAGAAAAATTTATTAAGTGTTACTTCATTTTCTGCAAGAAGTACAAGGGAGAATAAAAACTAAAAATTTAAATAAAATTGTATGCAAATAAATTACTTTATCCTCTTGAATATATTAATTTTGAATGGTATAACTTGTAGAGGTACTGGTGTATAATAAATAGTGGTTGCAAGAAAATTTTCATGGTTACGAATTGACTAAAATATTAATTAATATAAATGAAAATCAAAATAAATATTCCAAAAATCCTTTTTTATTTAAAATGTTCTCCACACTCTTAATTGCTAAGCCATCCTCGTATTGGATAACTATGTGCCTGTTTGCATTGGAGCATTTTGTCGCTGCTTTTTTTTGCCGAATAAATTTTTCATAGTGTAAACCCAGACTATACATGTTACAATGTAAAAATTTTTGCGACCAAAAACGCACAATGTAAACCGGTATTATGAGTCAGCAACTAAAGCCACGACTTTATCGTAAAAAATTAATCATCATCTTCATGACTTCTTCCTCTTTTTGGTGTTCGTGTTTGTTGGTTTCAAGTGTTGCTGAAGTTAGTGCCGCATTACCTTCTTCTATGAAACTTTGCAAATCATCATGCAAATGCGTTAACTGTTGCAACAACAAGATAAAACATCTTTGCTAAAAACAAATAAATATAAATACAATAAAAACACTTTTTTAAAACCTCAACAACTCTTTTCTCTTGTTTCTGGTGTTTTTGAAAAATAATGGCTTAAAATCTAAATCAATTTCGTTTTGGTTAGTTTTAAACAAGTTGTAGTCATTATATTGTACACTCCGTTCATAACAATACACTGTGCAAGCGAAATAACTAATGGCTATACATTTTTTCGCGATGTCTTTTTAACTTCTGCTTTAGTAAATACAATAAAAGCTCAATGTTAAATATATATACATACATATGTATTTATAGTTCAATATTCGTTAGTTTGTAATGTTGTTTTCTTTTCTGACAATAATGTTCCATGAATGCTACCATTCGCGCGGGTTTTTGTTCTATTCTAAAAATATATTCAAACATGTGAAAAGTTGTCGTTTTCCTTTCTAAATATGCTGCAAAAATAAATGGCAAATTTGTTCCATTTCTTACCTCCAGTTATAATTGAGTGTGAGATAATTTAAGGTGACCATACGTACTCTTTTTTAGAGGACAATCCTCTTTTTTGACTGGCTGTCCTCTATAAAATTTGTGTCCTCTTTTATCATCTCTTTTTCATAATCTGTCATCTTTGTCCTCTTTATTTTTAAAAGCATGACCAATATTTTCTTTTATTTTTATAAATTAAAATAAAAATTTTATTTCACGGTGATCAACGGTTTTTTTTGTGCAATCGTATGGAAAATGTTGTGCCATGCTTGTTCTGTTCATACTCCTACTGGACTCTCATACACTTGCAGTATAAAATTTTGAATAAATTTTTCAATGATTATTAAAGTTTAGTTGTTTTTTTTTTGTAACTAATTTTACTTAAGTAAATGTAAATTTTTATACATCGTCGGCTTAATATGCAAACCTGCTAACTCCCTTTCAACAAATTTTACAGGAAAAACTTTTTATTTTTCCTATTTACTGCTTGAGAGGAGAACCAAAAATATAGCTGATTTGACACACTTCAAGACTCAAATTGAAGAATAACTACATGCTGGTCGACGAGGCATATATTTCTCTACCACACGGCATCAAATCTCAATTTACTTAAAAAGTGGATGCCGCAGGTCTGCATATTAAGCCGACGATATGTAATTCTTTTTAAATCTTCTTTACATTTATTAATATGGGAATGTAAATTTGTCTGTAAAATATGTAAAAAAATCTTGAAGTCAAAAAATTTTTTTCCTTTTTGTCCTCTATTTTTATTTTCAAAATCTGGTCGCCTTAGATAATTACCTTTTTTAGATCTGCGTTAAGTACTTTTTTATGCAAGCAAGTATTTTTGTATTAACTTTTTCTTGTGTTTGCGTTCAATTTGTGATATACAACAGCTGACCTTAATTATTAAAAATCAGTGGTGTTAGTGCCGGTTCACACACGTCAAGTTTGACTCGTCAAGTCTTGAGTTTTTAGAAGAGAGGGGAAAAGAAATGGCATTCTCTTTTCCCTTCTATCCTAAAAGCTCATAGCGAAAAATACAACACTTCATTAAATAAAAAAGAATAATTTCAGTGTTTTGGTCCTAACTCGGCCATTTTTTTAACCGATTTGACAGATTTATATACCGACTTCTTAAGGAAGAAATCTACCATTTACTTTTGCAATACAAGTTGGACTCAGAAAGATCTATGGTTCCCGAAAATAGGTTTTTTTAAAAAAATTAATATTTTGGTCAAAACTTTTTTGTATTTGAACCGATTTTTCGAGGTTTTCAGAAAATATGTTCTATTAAAGATTTCCGATCTGTTGATATATAAAAAGTATCCATAGGTACTATTATAGCTCTAAAATTTTACTTTTAATAACAAAAAAGAGTAAAAAATCGAAAAAAGCGTTTTTTTTTGACAAAAACTCATCTAAATACCCAAAAAACATTTTATTTTTTCGAAAAAATTATAACGCCAACATCTTAAGCGTACAATTTTACTTTGGATAGAATATAAGTATATAAAAAGTTTGAAATCGGAGAATTTTTTTTATTCCTACCTGCTAAAAAGGCCTCAAAAAGTAACGCATAAAAAATTTTTTTGCGATTTATATTAAAAAAAAAAAATTTGATCAGCCGATATTTTTATTATTAACGAAAAAATACCTTAAAAATAATAGTTGAGAAAAGTCAAAAAATTGAAATTTGGACGACTCGAAAATTATATTTTTGATATGCCGTAGTAGATGCATGTTTTTCATTCATTAAATTTGCGTTAAAGTGGCATTGTTCGTATTGTTTCATATTTTGGTGAAAACGCATATTTTTAAATTTTCGAGTGAAAATAAATTCTTTTTGAGCTTTGCGTTACTTGCTTTTCTTGCTTAACACATGGATTGCAGAGGAAATTAGAAGCAAATACGATAATATTGCAATTTTTAATTAAATGTATCCCTTGATTCCTCTTCCACCGCAGCCAGTAGTAACGTGTTGTGGCCAGGCTAGGCGTTTCAGAATTATATTCAAAAAACTTTGAATAATTTAAGAATGTTTGAAGAGCTTCTTGATACTTAATTTAAATAACATCAGAAGTCAATTAGTATTTGCATTTTCCAACTATGGATATTTTGGTGAAAAAATAATTATGTACTTCCCAGCAAAAACTTTATAAAAATCCTACTTTTAACGACTTCAAGAATTCATTACTTTGTAGCTTTATTCGCCACTTTTTGGATTATTAGTTATATATTAAATAATAACTTTATTATTATATCTTAAATATACAGAAAAATTTAAATTTTCATTATGACAATAAAAATGTCATTATAGTCATTATAGCCAAAAAACAAACTGCCCCGGTAGACTAGCTGGTAGCGAGCAGAGAACAGCTTTATGCGATTGAAAAAAAATCGCATTTAATCAACAACAACAAATACACTCGCTTGTGGTCATACAATCAAACTTGCGCGACTGCAAATATTCGCTGCTGGTTTGCAGTCATTCAAATAATGCACATCGCGCTTTGTTATTTATACAATCGTTAGCTTCGTTTTTTAATAAAGATGTTCGTGTGTTCAGTGCGACAATGATTGTTTTGGTAAAGAAAAAAAAAAAAAATAATACAAACAAAAAACCCAGAAATGAAGCAATTATTACTCATGTATTCATTCAGCATTAACTATGTACCTAGTACAAGAAAAAAAAAATTTAAATGAAACTAAAGTTTAGTTACTAAACGCGCATATGTAGGTACATATGTACATACAAACAATTTCCATAGAAACAGACTTTTTTCATCTTAAAAAGTACAGTAGTTCTGTATGTAGGTACAATGTATTCTTGTTATTGTTGTTTTTATTGTTGTTAATTTTAACAAAGCATGATAGTGGTTTATTGTTGTTATTGTTGTTAATGTTAACAAAGCGTCGAGTCGAGTCGAACAATGACTACTTGAATGCAAAAGTATAAGTATGTGTTCTTTTGAATTTACACAGTTGTGTTATATTGCGTGAGCAACAAAATGCAAATAAAAAACGAAACGATGTAAAAATTACCAACGTTGAACTTTGTTTTGCAAGCAAAGAGTGAATGTAAATTTGAGCATATGAATAAATCAAGAAAAATTGTGATTCTGCAGTTCTCTGGTAGCGAGCTAGTCTATCAGCACCGAGGTTGCGCGATCGAATCCCGCCAGAGACAGAAAAAAAATAAAAAATAAAATAAAGTAAAATAAAATAAGAAAAAATAAAAAAAAAAAAATAATTAAAAAAATTAAAAAAAAAAAACAAGTAAGAGTGCTATATTCCGCTGTGCCGAATCTTATATACCCTTCACCATTGTGCGAGTAGAATAGAGAGCAACTAAATAATTTTTACATATACATATACATTATGGTGGCAGCTAAATTTCAACTTTGGATTTTCAACATCTCCCGGGCGGAATATTGTGCCACATGGTCTAAAACTGATGTGGAAAAAATTTCAGCCAAATCGGATAACTTTTACCTCTGCCCCTTTGAAATCAAAGTTCAAATGATAAAAAAAAAAATTCGAAAAAAAATTTTTTTGCTTGTATGGAATTTTTTTTTTTATCATTTGAACTTTGACCTCAAAGGGGCATGGGTAAAAGTTATCCGATTTGGCTGAAATTTTTTCCACATCAGTTTTAGACCATGTGGCACAATATTCCGCCCGGGAGACATCAATTTTAATACAAAAAAATTGCTCCATACATTTACAATACTTACAACTTCATTATACATAATTGAAATTTAAAAAGCGATAACTGGTAAATATTTTTTATTATGAAATAATAAAGAAGGGTGATAACGAAAATCATATTGGGCATTATGCTAGTATATGTAAACAAATACGAAGGGTGGTGAAGGGATAGGAAGAAGAGACGACAACCGGATTTGAACTTCGCTTTACATAAGGACCCAGAATATAAATACTTTATAGGGTGTTGGACCTTCGGTGAAGGGTATAAAAAACAATCTTAATTATAAAAAAGAGTAATTTTTGGGATTTCAGTATTTTGGTCATAACTCTGCTATTTCTTAACCGATTTGACAAATTTATATACCGACGTGTTAAAGAAGAAATTTTCCAGTTATTTTAGCTATAAAACGTGGACTCGGGAAGATCTATGGTTCCTGAAAATGGGTATTTTTCAAAAAAAAATTAATATTTTGGTCATAACTTTTTCGTATCTGTACCGATTTTCCCGAGTTTTTCAGAAAATATTTTCTATTAAAAATTTCCGATCTTCTGATATATAAGGCGTAACCTAGGTCATATTACAGTAAAAAATTCAGGTTTTTATACAATTTTTAATACTTTTTGTATGAGAGGTACCACGCCTACTTCTCCAATCCCGCCCACATTTTGTAGGATGGTGTATATTTATAACCTAAATGTTTGTACCTAATTTTAAAGCTTTGGCTCTTGCCGTTCTCCAGATATACAGAAAAAAGTAATACAAATACAACAACCAGAAGGGATTTTTTGGAAAAATTAGAGGCAGTCATGTTTTTTGATCATATCTCAGCCATTGTTGGTCCGATCTGGCTGAATTTCAATAGCAAAAAATGGTGGACTATATGTGACATAAATGTAAAACAACGTAGCCGCTATCATGTCTGGAGTCTCCGGAAAACACATATCAAACGTAAGACGGACAGACGGACGGACGGACGGATATCGTTAAATCAACTTCTCTCCTCATAAGGACCCAGAATATATATACTTTATAGGGTCTAAGATCAATATTGTAGAAATTACAAACGGAATGACAAACTTATATATACCCTTTTCCACCTGTGGTGATGGGTATAAAAAAAAATTTAAAAAAATAAAAAAATTTTTACTTTGACGGCATTTACATCTATGCAATTAACGCCGAGTTTTTTTTCTATTTTCTTTTAAAGTAGTTGCTACGAAACTTTTTTCACATTTACATTTACATTTTATTCAAGCATTTTTTCAACTTTTTCAACCCCGTTTTCTTCCCTAGACCTCTTGCTAACAAACAAAAAGTTGCATGTGAAAGTTGCGGCAAGTTGCGGCGTTAATTGCATAATGTAAATGCCGTCATTGACTTTGTGTAACTATATATTTTTATAAAAATTTTAAGTATAAAAAAAACACATTATTTTTTAGATTATAATAGGCTAAATTATAAAGGATTACTTTTGGGACATCTCGAACAAAAATAAGTACTTTTTCTAGTAGAAAAGTAAGTAGTCGGCTCGTCAAATTCTCATTATTTTTCTGCTTATTTTGTAAGCAAAGTTTTTGCTGGGTTAATTAGGAGGGATCTAGTTAACTTAATACTAAAGTCAAATAAGTTGATAAAGAATAGCTCGCCAAATTAAAAATAAATCCAAAATATTTTGCAAAAAAAAAAAATTAAAGAATTCAAAAAATTAAATAAATTAATAATATTTTTGATCTTTATTTTGAATTATTTTTTTAAGTTTCTTAAAGATATTTGCATAACAACAGAATTTTTTATATTTTTCTTAATTTAAAAGCGATTTTTTATGGAAATTTTGTTAGTGCATATTTTGTATTTTTTTGGTGCATATTTTGGATTTTTTAGTGCATGAAAATCTCATCCCTACTGATCAATTACACTGGTTAACAAATTTTTAACTTTTTGCGATAACCTCAAAAATGAGATGTTTTCTAAGATAACTGCTGAACACGAATATGGCATTCATTTGTTTTTCTCATGAAGCATTTACGAGATACATATACGCAAGAACCCAGTTTTTTTGCAGTTGATAAGGCTGTTTCCAAAAATCTTGAGAACTGATTTCTTTAACTTCGCCAATTTTACACTATTACAAAGATATTTCCACCCCCTTTCAACCGATATCCATATTGTGTTTATCGAACAAAAATTCACTGAGTTACATGCCTTAAGGTTGGAAAAAATTTATTTTTTCTACGTTTTTTTCAAAATTTAAAATTTTCAGTCCTTCCGTTAAGGCAAAAAAACAATTTTTTTTTAAGTTTTAAGCCCATATCTTAAAGGCAATTTATTTCCAAACATATTTGTAACAAAATGGTTATCATTGGGCAAAAAATAAGAAAGCTGCAATATAATTAGCAAAAACATCAATAAAAAATTTTTGTTTCCTGGTTGTGTTGATAACATTAGGATTAAGTTTTAAGAGACAATTTAATTTGTTTACATAATTCTATTTTTGGTCAAAAACTGTTATATTTATCCTCTTCGATTTATCCTTTTATGTTGCGGTGACGTTTCACGAATTTGCATCCAGCAGTATTTACCCTCATGGTCTGATCCCAATGGCGCTGATAAACCTTATCCATTACTGCAAGACCTCGGTGAAATCTTTCACCTTGTTCGTCACATTGAAAGAAGTCTAAAAAGTGTTAAAGAAAATGCTTTTACAATGAAATGTGTGCACCTATAATTACAGGAAACCCATTTAGACTTCAAATAATACTGATTTTTATTTATTTGATATACACCTATAGACAGGGCAGAAGCTGCATTACAGTTCTGATCGATGTAGTAGAAGAAATTAGATCTAAACTGGATAAGAATATGGTATCCTTTCTTGTGCTTTTAGATCACAGTAAGGCTTTTGATACCGTTGATCACTCGATTTTACTCACTAAACTAAAAAAATTCTTTAATTTCTCTAACTCGGCTAACAAACTTATTTCCTCTTACCTTATAAATCGAAAACAAGCGGTTACTTTAAATGGTGTGACTTCTAAACCAGTGGATGTTGAATGTGGAGTGCCACAGGGCTCTATTCTTGGTCCATTGCTTTTCTGTATGTACATTAACGATTTGCCTGAGGCCCTGAATTACTGCAGTGTTCAAATGTACTCTGGTGAGGTGGGGTGTCACAAAGCCATTATGGCTTTATGTCTCAATCCAAACGGACATAAAGCCATAATTTTGATATGGCCTTAAGTCTCATATCAATTTTAGTGGAATGGGACAAAAAGCCATTATGGTGTTATGTCCCATTTGATGTGTTGCGTTACAAATGCTTATATGGTATAACAAAGACCTGCTTCGCTAACTAAAGCTTCGCTGTATAGACGGCCTTCGGCCGGGCGCAAGGTTTTTCTCCTCCATGGTATAACTAACACCGGCTTCGCTTACTAAAGCTTCTCTGTATAGCCGGCCTTTTGGCGGACGCAAGAATTTTCTCCTTTATGGTATAACAAGTACCGATTTCGCTAAGTAAAGCTTCTAAAATCTGTCTTGTTTCCGAACGAAGGCCGTTTATGCAGAGAAGCTTTAGTTAGCGAAGCCGGTGTTTGTTATACCATAGAGGAGAAAATCATTGCGTCCGGCCGAAGGCCGGCTATGCAGAGAAGCACTTGTTAGCGTAGCTTTTTCGGGTTTTTTCCATATATGAACGACGTCCCCAAATTTAGGGGCTTAGTTCATTTTGGGTTTGGGGAGTTAATTCATTGGGGACTTAGTTCATACCGCCATTTTTGCCACAAAACAGGGCGACATGAAACAACAAAGCATTTTATGGCGTTAAGTCCCATTATATTGAGACTTAATGGCATATGCCCTTATGTATCAATGGAATGGGACTTGACGCCATATGGCTTTATTTCCTATGGCTTTGTGACACCTGACCGCTGATGACGTTCAGCTGTACTTAAGCAGCACGATGCCCAAAATTGTATTGACTGTATTAACAGTGATTTGGATAATATACATAAATGGGCATGTATTAACGGCTTGTGTATAAACCCTGACAAATCGAAATGCATCTTCATATCAAGAAATAATAAAAAACGACTGAATGATAATATATTTCTACATATTAACAACTCAAAAATCACTTTTGTTCAATCGTCCTCGAATTTTGGAATCACATTTAATGCCGAACTTTCTTGGACTAACCATATAAATATAAAAGCTGGTAAAGTTCATGGGATGCTGAGAAATCTGTGGGCTGTGCAATCATCGACTCCGTTTGAAGTAAGAAGGCTTTTGGCAAGAACTTATTTAATACCAGTTTTACTTTACGGGTGTGAAATATTTGCCAATTGCGATGCTATTGACTTTAATCGCCTCGAGGTCACATATAACAATATAGCCAGATACGTTTTCCACAGAAGTAGACGAGATAGTATATCATCACATTCATACCAGTTACATAATATAAGTTTTAACAATTTACAAAAATATAAAAGCCTTATAATGATGCATAAGATTATTTATCTGAAGAACCCAGAATATCTTTTCAACAAAATTATTTTTGCACAATCACCACGTGGGAAAAACTTGAGATCACAAAAATACAAATATCTTATGTCTACAAGACAATTTTTCAATTACACAACGTGTCTTTGGAACGACTTACCATCATATATCCAAGTACAAAGCAACGCATTACTTTTCAAAAAGGAACTTTTAAAATTGTTTTAAAATTATTTTGCATCTAAATATGTATGTCTAATGTTAACTGTGTTATGTTAGTTTATGTTAATTTTTATGATTAAATTTATTATATGCAAATGAAATCTACTTAATGTTAATATAACAAATGTTACTTACTATCACTGTAATTTATAAGATTTATTCTTGTTGTGATAGTAATTCAATAAAGAAACAAATGAAATGAAATGAAATAAAAGTCTTCCCTTTTATCTAAAATTAGGTGACTATCGTTATGGCTTCTGCTGTTTCCTGAAAACCCACTAACTACTTTCTGGAAAGATTTTAACTTTTGCATAGATATATGCAAATGTACAATTCAGTTCAACAGTCCTAGAGATTTTTCGAAATACCTTAAAAAACTGCAGAAAAACACGATTTTCGCTTATATCACGAAAACGCTTCTTGAGAAAACTAAATGAATGCCATATTCATGTTCAGCAGCCCCAGTTTAGCTTAGAAACTTTCTAATATCTAATATACGCCTTTTAAATTTTTTGATTATCTCATTTGGTTCAAAAGTAATGATTTTTGCAACGAAAAAACTCAAATGGCGCCACTGTGCGGTGTAAGGAGTATTTAAATAATTTCCCAGAGAGGATATTATATCGTGCCCAAACCACGTAAGCGCCAAAAAACAAATTTTACAGGGGGGTGACCATGACATTTGAAAAGATGATGCACGTGCTACGAACAAAGTTATATATTAATTAAAACGAAAATTGAAAATGATGTCGCCTACGTTATTTTCGCGGTTAGGGCTCGATATGGAGAATATGGTATATTATGGGCCGATTTTCACGAAATTTTCTACTGTGATTTAAAGTGAAACACATCCTGTGTTCCTTAATCTATTACAAAAAACGACACTGTCGATGACGACAACGATAACCGGAATAAGGCTGAATATTTGACACAAAGAACTTTTACATGAATCTCATAACTTAATTCTTTTGAGGTTCTCAGTAGGTTACGGTAGCAAAAATTGTTTTTAAATACTGTGGTGTAGGGCTTGACGGACTATACTTTGTTAAATGTTTTTTTTTAGTTTTTCTTAATTTGTCGCCAAACCAAACATTCTATTGTCAAGGCTAGTTAACACTTTTATACTTGTATTAATACTTGCCATAAACTAAAGTAATATGTAAAAGTGTGATGGTGTTAATGCAATGTGTTATGAAAATCACAAGTATTACGAAAAAAATTTGACAACCGTACGACTCCAACGTTTTTTTTTCAGGGTTGCATTTTTACCAAAGCATGTTCATATGTGATAGTGTGGCTACAAACTGTAATGTAACATTCGATTTCTTAGCAGTCGCAACAAAACTCAATAGAAATCCATCTTACAAAGTATTATAAAATCCGTAAGACTTGTGTGATAGTGTACACTAGCATTGAGCAAAATATTAAAATTGTAGATATTAAAGTCTTTTACTTGTATGTGAAATTTGGGCGCAAAATATTTTGCCGGTTTTGTGCCATTTTAAATATAAAACAAGAAATTTTTTATTCTTACGCTGTTCGCTCTACAATTTTTTTTTCTCTAAGTGTATTGACCGATTTTTATATTTATAATAGAAGATAGCAAGCCAATTTACTTATATTAAAGGAAAATCATAATTAAAATTAATTAAAAAAAAGTAACAGCACAGAACTCGTATTCTGTTCGATGGGGAAATACCTCTGGTACATATTTTAAATACCGGAAAAATAAGGGCCACTGTATATGGCATTTAAAGTAGCCCAAGATTTCCCCAAAACAACAAAATAAGTTGGGGACTTATATCTATAAGTTGAAAGAACTACTTTTTTGATATATTGCTATGTATAGTTCAAAATTTCTTGAAAATATTTAGAACCATAACTCTTCTAAAATAATTTGTCCCACACTCTTTATACCTCGTTGAGAGCTCACAATACAATTGAGAATAATTATTTAAATTGAATAGTGTACATGTGTGTAAACCAGTGATGCCAACTTTTTGAGAGCAAAAAGCACTTTAAATTTCAAAAAAAGCACTAAAAAGCACTATTTCGAGCAAAAAAAAGCGTAAAAAAGCACTAAGCCATTTTTACAATTTAATTAAACACAAAACAAGTTGTATTCGGCTGTGCCGAATATTATATACCTCCAAAATTTAAAAAAAGGCGACGGCGTTGATGGGGACCATTTTCATTAAAGATAAAATAATAAATATGGGCATTTCCCCAGGATGAAAAAATAAAATGTTGATTATTATCGTCTTTTATTGTTTATTATCAAAAAAAATGTCTATGTTCTTATAAAAGAATGGTTTCCTAGCATATCTGAGCTGTTTTACTTGAGGAAATTGGGCTTGAAACTGGAAAATTTTATAATTTCCTGTATTTTCTACTTCTAAAGACATTTTTATATACTTATTATATACTTATATGCAGGAAATATGTTATGTTCACACTCTTTCTTCATAATCTCTGCATTAAAATCAATTGTAAAAGGAGTATAAAGTTTTTTTGTAAAGAAAATTTGAAGACATTTATGGTAAAATGCATGGTGATAATAATAAAAAAAACATATGGAAAAATCGTACGTTCGCGATCCGTAAGTTCGCGACCTGTACATAAGCCAATTAAATAAAAACCAAGAGAGATATTTGATTTTGTAAATACTGGAAGGAGACCTACATTAATACACTTTTAAAATAAATTAATCACTTTTGAAAATTCCGTTTCGTTACGCAGATTTTTACATTTCACAACTGTCAGCCGAAGTTGACTTCTATTTTGCGTACGTTCGTGACCACACGCTTATAACTCTTATTATGAAAACTTAAACTCGATGAAATCCATCTTTTGTACTAAACATAGAGCTACCCAAATGCTATCGAATTGCAAAAAAATGCTAGGAAAAGTTTTGTTTTCTATATTATTTGTACATCAAAAGCGTACGAACGTACGTTCGTGACCCCAGGAAATGCCCATATATTTACATTTGTATATAAAAATTTTTAAATGTATTATTATTATCTTTAATAAAAATAATATCATCCATATCATTTGGAGTATAAATTGGCCATAAAACTGGTAATTGCCAAAAATTTGCAATGACCTACTATTGTTTATAAAACTTAATAACAGCATATAATTTAATAAACATCCTTATATTTTATCGTTTAAATAAATCTAAATTAAAAGCGTGCAAAGTTTAACAAAACAATTGGCTTATGATATTATCCAATTATTTTAACATATGTACGCTTCTGAGTTTAGAACACACATAAGTTGTAAAATAGAAAAAACTTGTATGTTTTGATTTTGATACTTATATCGATTTCTTTTCTGAGAAAAATATGTTACAGTATATACATGTAACATTTTCTAATGTTAGCTATAATCGCTCGAAGTGTTACATATTGTGCAATTTCAATAGAACACAATTACTGCTTTTATTTACAACTATTACACTTTCATCATTAATGTACTTAATAAGTGATTTTTAAAGCTATTTAAGCGGTTTCTGCACGTTATTACGGGTTGTAAACAAATATTAACATCACTAATGGCTTATAAAAATAAAAACGATTATAATATAAATAGACTTTTTATTTTTTAAATATTTTTATATTTTGTTTTAAAACAAATTTTTTACAAAATTAAGAGCGGTATGAATTATGACAAACAACGTAAAACATTTGTTGTACAAACAAAGTAAAACATTTACATGTTCTAAATTTTTGTGTTCGTTTGTACAAAAAATACAACTGTGGGAAAAATTTTCAAGTTCTTTTGTGAATATGTTGATGAAAAACATGCAAAACATGTTGCATATTTTACCCTTACTTTAACTTAAGGTGTTCATACTGCCCTGTTCTACAACTTTGGTACTTTCTACTTTGTTTGTATTTCCAAACAGTTGTATTTTTTGTACAAACGAACACAAAAATGTAGAACATGTAACATTAATGCAACATTTTTCTCAGAAAAGAAATCGCCATTAGTCAAACCTTTTTTCAATAGCACTAGAGAAGTGCACAATACGTGGAAAACTTAAGCGCATGTAAAATGGCAGGTTACACAACGCTCGTTATAAAAGTATTTTCTGTCAGCTGTTTTTAATTTATTTAACACTTTGCACGTTCCAAGCTACGTCTCTTTTTTTGTTGCGTTTTTTGACGGTTTCCGACTGCATGTTTTTTAACAATTCCTAATATTTTCCAATCCATGTTCTATTTTTGAAACAGTGTCTACATCTTTAAAATAATGTTTACCGAAATACATCGTTTTTATTACGATTACTAAAAATGTTGTCAACGCTAAAAAGTGCAACGTTTCGTAAAATTTCCAAATTGCTAGGAAGCCTAGCTCTAACCTCGTAAGTTTTTGGTAAAACGAATGTAACTTTCTTTTATCCCTTTTTTATCATTTGAAATCTTAAAATCTTTACAAGTTTTCTCAAAATTGTACACCAAATAGCTAAGTCAAATAAATCATCCTCTATTTGATCGTAGTTTTAAAATATGGTAGAAAAAAGATACAAATTGTAAAAAGCACTAAAGGCACTAACGAAAAATTGAAAAAGCACCAAGTTAGTGCTTTTTTTTAGTTTGGCACTATGGATAAAATTTTGGCGTTTTGAGGCATCAAAAAGCACCATAAATAGTGCCAAAAGCACTAAGTTGGCATCGCTGGTGTAAACGTGCTTGTAATTTGTGAGTACTGCGCACGCTTAACATGCTATACTAAAGACAAACTCTCCACAATTATTGAACTCAGTACTAAAACATTGCAGACGTTTTTTTAAGTACGAGTATTTTCTACTGCTGTTGCCATTACCACTTTTGTTTTTATTTTTATTGTAAAAATCACGTTTTGTGGCTTAAGTCCCAAGAAGAAGAATAAAAACTAGACTCTTAAACAAGGTGTTTGAAATTGTGAGTTGAGTTTGGAGAGACGCAACTACAGCTACTGACAACTTTTACTTTAGTTGCAGACGTGTTTTCAAACTGATCGCTACCACTTAACGGATTTAAATCGATTTCGAATATTGTGATTTTATAAACACAATTAATACACTCAAACAAATTTCACCTGTGAATTATAGAAAAAAACGTTAAGAAATAGTATGTGTTTTTTACTCCTTTGAAATAATTAAAATAATAAACAAATTTTTTAAAAAGAGTAACAATTTTCAAATATATTTTTAAAAAAATTTTAATTAAAATCCTTTTAATTGAATACCTTTATGTTTGTGGTTATGTGTTAGAAATTATTATATAAAAATTTTTTTATTAAAAAAAAATATGCAGGTGATTCAATCCGGTTTCCTTTGCAAACAAATGATAAAATTTAGCCAACAGGTTTATCTCTTAACATTTTAGTTTTCTTCGGTTATTTGGTCAGTAATTGGTAAATTATTTATAGTTTTTGGTAAAGACATTAATTGTTTTTAACTTAAACCGGTGATAGTTTAATAGTTTTATTTGTAATTTTCTAGAAAGAAATATGAAAATTGAAAAAAAAAAATAGAAAATTTAATTAAGCAAACTAAACCGGCCTTACTGGAAATTTTTTTTAATGATTTCGGTTTAATTAATGAAATTTAATTTGGTTTTATAATATGAAAATGTGCAGTGGAAAATCGTTATAAACTAAAATCTAGTATTTTGAAAATTTCTTTAACGGTACTGAGATCCTGTCGGTTATTGTTGACATTTTTAGCTTGCTTGTAATTATTTAATTATATTCTTACCAGTTTAATTGTGCGTATTCAAGTCAAAGAAGTTACTATTAAAGATTCCTTGTTGACAGAAGACAAAATACATTAAATATAGTCACAACTTGTGGTGAATGAGGGTATAGAGAGATAGATATGCCGCAGTCAATAAGCACCTAGAACCATTTTTTATAGCCTCCACAACTTGTGGTGAATGAGGGTATACTAAGTTTGTTATTCCATGTGAAACTTATTTAATATTGATCAAAGACCCCATATACCCCATATACCATATATTCTGGGCCCATGAGTATTTGAAGTTGATTTTAACATGTCCGTCTGTAGCAATAATCATCTCAAAATTCCTTCCTTAAGAGAACTATTAAGCTGTTTGCGATTAAAATTCAGCACAATTGGCTCGGTAGGAAAAAGGTGATGAACCCATTTGTGGGACAGCCACCTGATATTTTTGTTACAAAAACTAATATAAATTAGTGATGGAATGGTGCAGATTTTCATTAAATTTTGCATAATAGCTTTTCATCTTTATATATAAAAACGTTTGTTCCGTTTATGTGTTCCTTAAACTCAAGAACCGCTGGACCAATTCACACCAAACTTGGACAATAAATTAGTTTAGTCAGGTTTCTCATAAGTTAAATCACAAAAGGTAGCGCTGTTGTCGAATATTCTTACTATAGGTTTCGCTAACTAAAGCTTTTCTCCTCCGTGGTATAACAAACACCGGCTTCGCTAACTAAAGCTTCTAAATTTTAAAATTCAGGATTTCGAAATAAGGGATTTTGAGATTCAGAATTCGGAAATTCGTGATTTGGACATTTGGCACAAATAACTCTTATATGGTCCATGATTGGCCATTGGTCCCAAATGGGGAACGCTCTCAAAGGTTTGCTTTTAAGTATTGTGGGGTAGGGTATCAAATGGTCGGGCTTGACTGACTACTTTTTTACTTTTTTTTTTTTTTTTTGAAAAGGCTACTTTAAATAAACCAAAATACAACGCCAATAGTTTTCCTTGAATATCTTTATCAGTTTTGTTCAAACTACCGAAGATCGCAGATATGATGGGGACCAGGGTCCTGTTTCTTAAAACTACAAGTTACAAATCTGCAAGTTAAATATATTTGAAACAAAAATTGTAATATTGTTGCTTTTTTAATGTATTTTACTTGTTGTCAGCTCAGAATTGATTTGACCTACCAACCTACCGAAATTTTTTGTGGTTTCTGAGATATAATGCATTCATTCAGGACATTGCATGTTGACTTTTATTTTTTCAGGTCAAATATTAACGATAATTAAAAAATACCAGTTGTAGAACCAAAAAGCTGAAGAAAGATATTAAATTTCCCGTATTTCTTATTTTGGTACAATTTTTTCCTACCATTATAGTATCAAAAATTGCAAAATGTTTTGTAAAAAAGTACCAAAAATAGTTACGATTTTCACCCCTTAAACGTTCGAATTTCGTAAAAGTACCAAACTCGTATTCGTATTTTTTGATAAGTTTCGAATGTGGTATAAACTTTATTTCTAGGTTTATTGGATCAAAAGATAGATGGGCTGACAAAAACGTACCAAAATTCAGGGTTTACCCGTTTTCACCCTAAAAGAGCCGAATTTCAAAAAAGTACCACACATCTGTGTACTTATCTTTTAAAAGAACAACGATATGTATTACAGTTTTTTTTGTATCTCTTTTAGTTTTGGAGACAAAAGATTTCCGAATTTACCCTTTTTTACCCTCTAAACATTCGAGTTTTTAAAAATCCCGTCTTAGTGGATCGATTTGGGGAGAGATCCACCTCCACTCCAAATTTCAAGTCTTTAGCTTCAGACTTTTAGGCTGTACGATGATGAATGAGTCAGTCACTCACGCAATAAGTATACGTATGCAGCACAAAAAGCCATTTTTTTAATTTTTTTTTTTAGAAAAGTGGCGTATGCGGCACAAAACAATATTTTTCATTTTCAAAAAAATGCTATTAAATTCTAACTTTATTCATGAAAGTGCGCAAAAATGTACATTTTTCTTCAAAACATGTACCGGAAGCAGTGGTAAAAATATAAAAAAATTCTATCGGGTACATTTTGAGAAATCTTCCTTGTCGTTTTTCTCCACTCCGACTTTTTGGCATATGCGCCAAACCAATTCTGAGCTGATGTTGTATATTTGTAACTTGTAGTTTTGAGAAACAGGGCCCAGGAAATTATATATTTATGTTATAAATAGTAAGGAACTAGTTGTGATTGTGATTGCTCCACAAATGATATCTGAAGAACTGCAAGAGCTAAAGTTTACAAATAAAATACAAGCAATACACAACATCCAAAAAATGTGGTCGGGATTGGCAAAGTGGGCTTGGTACAAAAAAGATTTATATATATCTATTTTTAAAAGTATTTAAACGGTATTTATAAAACTTTCTGTTCTTATCGCGCCTTGTCGAAGAGTATGTAAGATTCGGCATGGCCGAATATAGCAGTCATACTGGTGTGCGTTAGTGGTATGGTTAAGGGTATTAAAGATTCATTACAGCCATATATAGCACTTGTATTTATAAATACGGTCTGAAAAGCTAACTGAGAGTTAACATAACCGCGAGATTAACTTATACGCGAGTCTACTGTATTTTTGTTGATAAGTTTAAAAGTAATTTTATTTTTTACAATATAAACAGGACAACCTTAATAAGTAGATAAGAAAATTTATTTCACCAATACTTCTTGAATACAAAAAATCCACGCAGCTGTCGGTAAAATCGGATTTTTTAGCCTTCCGGTATTGAATTTACGTTATATAGTTTAGTTTGGTATAAATTGTATGAAAATAAAAAGTTTAGACCTAAAAAAACGGTTGCCATCCTTATTTTGGTTATTATTTTGGTTTGGCTTATAAAAGAAACGAAATTTCAAATAATTACCACAAAAAATTCCAACTTTTTTTAATAAAGGGTGGTTAAATTTCAAGGGCCGATGTTGATTTTGAATAAAACACAAACTATTTAGAAATTATTGTAATTTTATTTTATTATGATATATTGGTATTACTCAATTATGTATGGAACAAAATATCGGCCAAATGGGCGCCGCGACCACGGCGGCACACCTCCATCCGATGGTCCAAATTTTCGATGACCCTGAGGCATAATGGAGGTTCTATGCCGTTAATGTGCCGAATTATCTCATCCTTTAGCTCTTGAATTGTTGCTGGCTTATCGACGTACACCTTTTCTTTCAAATAACCCCAAAGAAAAAAGTCCAACGGTGTCAAATCACATGATCTTGGCGGCCAATTGACATCGCCATTACGTGAGATAACACGGCCATTGAATTTGTTGCGCAAAAGAGCCATTGTTTCGTTAGCTGTGTGGCAAGTGGCACCGTCCTGCTGAAACCACATATCGTCCACATCCATATCTTCCAATTCGGGCCATAAAAAGTTCGTTATCATCTCATAGCGAACACCATTCACAGTAACTGCCTGACCGGCTTCATTTTGGAAAAAATACGGCCCGATGATGCCGCCAGCCCATAAACCGCACCAAACAGTCACTCTTTGTGGGTGCATTGGTTTTTCGACAATCACTCTTGGATTCTCATTCGCCCAAATGCGGCAATTCTGTTTATTGACGAATCCACTGAGGTGAAAATGTGCCTCATCACTGAAGATGATTTTCTTCGAAAATTGATCATCCACTGTTGCCATTTCTTGCCACCATTCTGCCCATTCACGACGTTTGGAATGGTCAAGACGCTTTAGTTCTTGAGCCAATTGCACCTTGTAAGCGTGTAAATGCAATTCTTTATGCATAATGTTCATCAACGACGAGCGTGAGAGCTGCAATTGTTGGGCACGACGTGGAGTTGAGGTGGACGGCTCTTCAGCCACACTATCGCGAACAGCAGCAATATTTTCTGCAGTACGAGCTGTACGAGCATGCACTGGTGTTCTCACATCTTCTACAGACCCGGTTTACTCGAATTTTTCTACGATTTTTGCGATTGTACGCACATTTGGACGATCAAATTGACCAAAAAATCACGAAGTGCACGATATGCATTTTGATTTGAACGCCCATTTTCATAATAAGTCTGGATAACTTTAACACGTTGTTGGATTGTGTATCTCTCCATGGTTCAAATTGAGTATGTCTGAAATAGAGAAATGTCAAATAAAATTCGGAAAAAAACTTGGCGTTTAGGTGTGGTTCACATTCATCATCGGCCCTTACAATTTAACCACCCTTTATCTTCAATAAAACTTCAAATTAAATTTTTATATAACAAGGTTTCGTTTAAATGTGCTTAATTCCCATTTCATTTCCATATTTAATTTTCCTTTTGACTCCCAAGCAAAACTTTGACTTTTATATATTTATTGGTAACGAAATTTTCTCATATTTGAGATATGAAATCCAAATCTGACAGCTGTTCTGAACAAGATGACATCAATTATATAATAATTTTCCTTGTATTTGACATTACAGGGCCGAAAAGCAAAATGAAAAAATGTTGTAGGATTGCCGCCAACTATTAGTAAATTTGTCTTAGTCGTGGAGCAGGGAGTTAAGATTAAATGAGACGTAAAATAACCATAACCATACAAAACAGCTGTTTAAAGCAACCTAAAGGGCAACACTGTATTTGATTATAGGTGACTTTCCATAACGCCATAGCCAAAACCAGCTGTAATGGCAATGACATTTGGAATGGCACGTCTAGTCGGACGTTAAAATTCTAGAGTAACTCGTACATGCGTTTTTTGTACCAGCCTAAGTTTAAATCTCAGCTTAGCCATATATTTTTTTTACGTAAATTACTTCACACCTATTAAATATTTGACACGTCTAGTTTTATTAAAAAAAATTTTTTTCTTTTGCAACACGTTAGATCAAACATCGTTAAACAGTTTCTAAATTTCATTTTATGCACATGTATCTTCTAACAAATAAAGTTTAGAAAATGAATTAAAATTCTTCAAAATAAAGCTAAATGTTGATAAATTTACTGGTCACGCTTTTTATAGATTTTTTCGTCAAATATCTGTTAAGTCTAAACATACCTTCAGAGTGCTGTATTCCTGTATGCGAAATATTAAATATCCTTCGCCATGATACGATAAGAACGGAAATTTATATAAATACAGTTCTTTTTATATTAATAAATCTATTTTGCGCCCTCTTCTCCACTCCCGCCCACATTTTGTCGGATGTTGTCTATTAATAACCAAGATGCTTATATCCAATATGGAAACTTTGGGTCTTGTCGTTCTCCAGATATACCGAAAGGCGGCATGAAATAACCCCCACAAAAAATAATGAAATAACCCTCCAAAGTGTGGGGCCTTATTTCATATGCCATCAAGCCCCAATTTTGAAAATGAAATAAACCCCAACGAAATAAACTAACGCTCCAAGCAAAATTAAACAATACCTTAATTTTTGGCCCCAATTTCTGAAATGAAATAAGACCCCAAAATGTAAAATACAATTAATTGTACAGTTTTGGTTTGATCGGCTTAAGGATTTTCTCCTCTAGGGTAAAAGAAACATCGGCTTCTCTTAATAGCCGGCCTTTGGCCGGGCGCAAGGATTCTATCGTCTATGATATAACAAATACCGACTTCGCTAATTAAAACTTTTCTTCATAGCCGGCCCTAGCCAAAATATAGGAGCTTTACTTAGCGACGACGTTGTTTGGAATACCAAAGAGGAGAAAATTCTAGCGCCCGGACGAAGGAAGTCTATGCAGAGAAGCTTTTGTTAACGAAGGCGGTGTTTGTTATACCAAAGAGGAGAAAGTTTTTGAGCCAAAAAACATTTTCGTTATAAATTTAAAAATGAAATAATCCCCAAAAAATATATTGGGGCTTTATTTCATAATAATTTTTTGGGGATTTATTTCATATGAAATAGTCCCCCAATTAAGAAAATGAAATAACACCCCAAACAAAATACAATAATCCCAAAAAAATCGTTGTTGTATTCCTCTATACAAACTTTTGGGGGGGGTGATATTTTGGTCGGTTATTTCATGCCGCCATACAGAAATCTTTGATTTCTTTGCATGGGAAGTGCCACGCCCTCTTCCACAACACCGAACACATTTTGTTGATGTTGCTACCTAATTTGAAAATTTTGGCACTTGCCATTGTCCAGATATACGTAAAAAAATTAAAAATTTGAGGAAGTCGTGGTTTTTTACCCATATCTCAGCCATTTCGGGACTGATCGGAATGAATATCAATGGCAAACAATTCCAGACTTTAAATGTATGACATAAATATAAAACTACCTGGTCCCCAACATAGCTGGGGTCTTTGAAAAATCCGTTTCAACGGACATACGGACATCTTCAAGTCAACTTCGCTTCTCTATGTTTAATATTGTAGAAATTACAAACTGAATGAAAAACTTATATAAAATATTTTGCCTTTGAAAATGATGTAGTGTTTAACGAAATTTCTCGTTACAATACACGTTAATTGGCAAGATAAGTTTTTGCTGGGTTATTTTATAAACAAATTATCTTAATATTTTTTATTATGTTAGAAGGATTTATGACAATAATGTGTGAAGCAAAACATCGGCCAAATGCTCGCCACGGCTTCGCTGGAATACATACAATATTTTCATATTTTCAATGACTCTGAGATATAATTGAGGTTCATTGTAGGGATGGGCAAATTGAAAAAAAATATATCGATGTACATATATCGAATCGATATTTTTTGAGAGTATCGATATTTATTGTTTCACAAATATCGATATATCAAATGTATTTTGCTGAAACTATTACCAAATTAAAAAATTTAATATATATACTTATATATGCACAATTCTTATTACAGTAGTTTTGACTTAACTGCCTTTTGTTTACGTGCAGTTTTGACTTAACTGCACAAAATTGATAATTTTTGGAATCATTCTTTATAATTCCATACAAATTCCTTTTTTAAGTGCACTTTCTATACCTGCACATTTAAGATAAATGCGCAAAATTTTTGGCATTTTAAAATTATTTTCATACGAAAAATCAAAGTTAGCTGCACTTTGACTTAACTGCCCAAAATACATATTTTCTGAAATTATTCTTTAAAATACTTTTTTACATGCATTTTATATACCTGTACATTTTTCATATTTTTGAGCAGCTTTAAAATATTTTCATACAAAGCATCAAAGTTAGCTGCACACATAAAAATATATGGTGAGCACTTTTTCACATAAATATCCAATTTAAGCTGTTTATAAAAATATAAATCCAACTATTTTGTTTTTTTCCATAAATTTTTATGTTCTTTGCGAATTCTCATTGGTTTTGTTAATGTTTCTTTTATATTAAATAAACATACATACATACATGTACATATAAAATGATCTGTTATTTCCCAGCTAGCATAGGCTATTTGTTAGACGATTATGTTTAATATACAACTCCTAAAAGAATCTTCTGATGATTATCTGACGAGTAAAAAACGTCTAAATCTTTCTTTAACTTATTTTTTTTTTTGACACGCTCGTCTTTAAATCTTGGAATGAACCTTTTGGGACTCTCTGTAAGAGTCGTATAACAATTTCTGAACTACCTAAATAAGACCGTTTTTGAAGTATGAAAATGCTATTTCCAATACCATTTTAATAAAACAAACCGGCCTAAGGATCTGAAAAAAAGGATTTTCCGACAGGATGGTGTTGATTTCGCGACCTTAAGGTTTGTTTAATAAAAATTTTATGAAAATTAGAAGTTTTGGCATGAAAAATACGCTTGATGCCCTTATTTTACGGCTGAGTATTTCACGAGTTGTAAAATAATACCTAGTACATGAGTCTCATACGACTCTTGGCATGCTTTTGACAGGCTCGTTAGATAACCTCTACAGTCATCATAAACGATTCCTTTTGAGATTAATATAAGCGTTTTTATGGCAGAATCTCTCATAGGAATCAGCACGTGTAACAGTTTCTCCCGTGCGGGGAATTGTCTACAATTAAAAAATGAGCTCGTCGACGATCAAAAACACTCTTTGTGAGATTCCCAGTAGACTCCTAGACGATTGAAAATGCTAGCTGGGTTGAAATAAAATATAAATTTATGTATTAATAAAATACTTTTTTTATTCTACTTTTAAGTTAAACACTTTAATTAGTATTGTGGTTATTTTGTTGAACTATTTATGGTTTTTAATCCAAATTTTTAATATTTTTAATTAGGCTTAAGTTCATCAAATTTAATTTTCATTAAATTATTTTTATGAAGAAAGGAATTTTACAACATGAAAATTAATTAAAATTTACTGATAATTTTTCATTCTTGACTCAATCTGGGCTCGAACCCAGGCGTTTTTACGGACAGGTTACCCTGACATGTTTCGATTGCAACCACTCAATCTCCTCAGAGGGCTTGCCGTTTAACACTCGCAGCCATCGACGACTGCTGACGTCATTAGTCAAACATCAATCCTTAAACCAAATTGTATTTACCCTTTGGTAGATCGAAATTTGCTTTGAATGATTATCTATTTTAATTTATTTTACATGTTCTTCCTTTACCTCTGTTTTTTCGTACTTTTGTCAAGAATTCTTCTTGAAGTTCAAAGTACATATTTTGTTTTTGTTTTTTCATTTTTTTTTTTTCACTTTACTTTAGCTGCACTTTTGTGCAGGTAACCACAATTGTGTAAGGCAGGTGAATACATTTAAGATAACTGCATTTTTGATTTACCTGCACAAAAAATCATGCAAAGGAGATTGTGCAACTAAGTCAAAACTACTGTATTATTTCAAATATATTGTTCTAAACCCGCATAAAATAAATCTTTTCAAGTTCGTTTGACTTTACTGTTTTAATTCGAAATCTGCAATGTGAAAACCCCGCTTTTTACCTAATTCTTCTTCTTATAAATGCCAATCATTTAAGATGTTCATATTAGTTTAAAAAAACATATAATGCAGCCAGTGATGCCAATTCTTAAAAAAACATATTGTTTGAAAAACGGCTAAAATTTTGAGTTTTTAATGAAGACTGACTTTAAAAAATATCGAATTCAATAGTCGTATATCAATATCGATATATCGATTTTTTAAATATCCGCGACATTTATCGATTATTTCTTTTTAAATATCGATATTTTTTTGCCGATTCCTAGTTCATTGTCATTAATGTGTCGAATTATCTTATCCTTAAGCTCTTGAATTGTTCTTGGCTTATTAAATTAAAATGCGCCTGCAACTGTTTGGTAATAGATTAAAGGATATAAGTTCACGTTCTCTTTTATCTATTACCAACAGTCGCAGGCGTATTTTTAATTCGCCAACTACGAAAAGGGTGATTGTTTCGTTAGCTATGAGGCAAGTGGCACCATCCTGTTGGAACCACATATCGTCCAAGTCCATATTCTCAATTTCTGGCCACAAGAAGTCCGTTATCATCTCGCGTTAGCGAACACCATTCACGGTAACTGCTTGGCCGATGATGCCGCCAGCACTTATGATTCGTTTTATAATTAATGCAAAACTTTCACTTGTTAAGTGTTTCGCTTGAATCCTTAAAAATTGTTTTTGTTTTTTAAACAGTTCATTAAAGTTGAACACCTTGCCAAACAAAATGCACCATTATACCAAACAAAAAGAAAAAAAAAAGAATAATAAAATGAAATATTTATAAAGAAAATACATAATTTGCCATAAAAAGGAATGTGGTTTAGAAATGAACATTAAACTATGTTTATTTCTCTGAACATTGCTAATGTGAGCAAATTAAAAAAAAAAAAAATAATAATAGAAAGAAAATACTACATATATTGGAAAAAATAATTTGAAATAAAAAACACAAAATAGTTGCAAGTGACATTAAAGTGTTTGAGAAAAAACTGAATGCATTGAACCGTAAATAATGTGAATTTTTATTTTTTGTGCTGTTTGTGTTGAAAGTTTCGCTACAAGACATTTCATTTATTCATTAACTAAACTATTTTCTTTTTGCAATACATTGTTTTTAATTATATAATTATGTTTTTTTTTTTCTTAGTTCATTATAGTGGTGATTTTTTTTATTTGTTTAATTTAAATGATTTTAAAAGAAAGCAAATTGTGTTTCCCCAAAGATTTATTGTCGTATTCCCAGCAAAAACTTTAAAGTTTTAATTTGATTTCACACCCTTCGCCACAGGTTGAATGAAGTCAGTTTTTGTATGAGTTTGTAATTCCGTTAAGAATTTCTACTTCTCAGACATACCCAGCAAAAACTTGGTAATGACTTGCCATTACTGAACAACTTACTTTTCAATGACTACTTCATACCATCTGCATTACATAGAAGTTGTTTGGTAATGGCTGACATATAATCTGATACCTAAGTACTTGTGTATGAGTTGATTAACGAAATTTATAATTCATTCGTAATAAAATGCATCTACGGTTGAAGTTTTTTCAAATCTAATACAAATTGATTTAAAATATTTGTTCTTACAATTTGTTTTTTTTTTATTATAAATAAAAAACAATTTGTAATAAATTTGAATATGAAAAATTATGCTGTACTGAAATTTTATAGTCATGACATGTTAGTTTTAATTTTGGTGACATCGGAGTTATAAGTTATTTAAGTCCCTATTTGTAAGCGAATGTGGTAATGACTTATTTAACTCCCTATTTGTAAGCGAATGTGGTAATGACTTATTTAACTCCCTATTTGTAAGCGAGGGTGGTAAGTAGTTGCCTTCAATAATTTAATCTCATATTTACGCTCTTAATTGAGTAAAAAACATCGTTTTTTTATACAAAAACTACACTGCCCCGGTAGACTAGCTGGTAGGGTGCTAGTCTATCAGCACCGAGGTTGCGCGATCGAATCCCGCCAGAGACAGAAAAAAAAATAAAAAATAAAACAAAGTAAAATAAAATAAGAAAAAATAGAAAAAAAAACATAAAGTAAAGTAAAATAATAAGAAAAAATAGAAAAAAAATAATTTAAAAAAAATAATAAAAAAATTTTTTTTTTTAAAGTCATGACATGTTAGTTGTAATTTTGGTGACATCGGAGTAATAACTTATTTAAGTCCCTATTTGTAAGCGAATGTGGTAATGACTTATTTAACTCCCTATTTGTAAGCGAGGGTGGTAAGTAGTTACCTCCAATAAATTAATCTCATATTTACGCTCTTAATTGAGTAAAAAACATCGTTTTTTTATACAAAAACTACACTGCCCCGGTAGACTAGCTGGTAGTGTGCTAGTCTATCAGCACCGAGGTTGCGCGATCGAATCCCGCCAGAGACAGAAAAAAAAAATAAAAAATAAAACAAAGTAAAATAAAATAAGAAAAAATAGAAAAAAAAAGCATTAAGTAAAGTAAAATAATAAGAAAAAATAGAAAAAAAATAATTTAAAAAAAATAATAAAAAAAAATTTTTTTTTAAAGTCATGACATGTTAGTTGTAATTTTGGTGACATCGGAGTAATAACTTATTTAAGTCCCTATTTGTAAGCGAATGTGGTAATGACTTATTTAACTCCCTATTTGTAAGCGAGGATGGTAAGTACTTGCCTCCAATGACATCACCGTGTTAAAATAATGAGTTAAAATGCCAATGTATAAGTAGTGAAGAGTCGTTATATTAGCTTTTTAACTCATTACTTTGCAATGTAAGTTTTTGCTGGGTAGTAAAGGAAATTTATATTCTGGATCTTTATTCACCCCTATCGTGAATAACAAGTGGAATTTTTGTTCCCATTAAATTTTCATTCCCCTCGAAGGGAAAAAAGCAATCGTGAATCTCGTGTGAAAAATTTTTTACGCTATCAGTTCCAGTGAATGTAAAAAAAGAAGAAATATTAAAAAATATTAAAAATCCATGAAATTTTTGTTCAAAAATATACAAGTATATATTTTAAAGAAAAGTTAAAATAATAAAGCAAAATATTTAGTATTGGAGTGATAGTTTGATTACAACGTTAGTTTTTTGCACATTTTTAATTTTATGTAGTAAAATATTTTCCAAAATTCTGCCACCAAGTCAATTGAAAACTTCACAAATCCGCAGGTAATCGACCTGTTGTTTTGCATTTTGTTGAGCAATATATCTGTTTATGTCTAATTAACTTATTTACCCTTAATATTCGATTTATAGGAGGAGCTACTTACATACATGTTCTGTTCCCTAGCAAAAATAAAGTGAGAAAATCTAAGGGAAATGTGAACAAATTACGAGGGAAAAAATTTTTCACGATAAGGGTAATTTTTTCCCGTGAACAATTTTCACGTTATTATTCTCCTTTGAATTACAATTTTTCATGGGAATTGTTTATGATCGCAAATATGTGAAAAGGGGAAAAATTACGAGTGAAAAATTATTCACGATAGGGGTGATTAGTTGCGGAGTTGATTCTACGCGGACCGTCCGTCGGTTTGTCTGTTGAAATGGGTTTTCCGAAGACTCCAAATATAATGAGGACTAGGTTGTTATATATTTATATCACATATAGTTTCGAATAGTTTGCTATTAAAATTTAGCCAGATCCCACTACAAATGGCTGAGAAATTAACAAAAAACCACGACTGTCCTTAATTTTTAACCAACAACCTTTACGATTTCTTTACTTCCCCGAAGGGTACACAGATGCAATTATTTAACACATAATTTTTTTTTTTCTTTATACAATATTAAATTTTTTGTTTAGTTTGATTTCCATTTCAATTGTACGCTTGATTTATATTGGTTTTATAGGTTTGATTTGTACTTGCCTTTAATACTTAAATTCATGTTGGAAACAGACCCAGCAAAAACTTACATTGCAAAGTAATGAGTTAAAAAGCTAATATAACGACTCTTCACTACTTATACATTGGCATTTTAACTCATTATTTTAACACGGTGATGTCATTGGAGGCAAGTACTTACCACCCTCGCTTACAAATAGGGAGTTAAATAAGTCATTACCACATTCGCTTACCAATAGGGACTTAAATAAGTTATTACTCCGATGTCACCAAAATTACAACTAACATGTCATGACTTAAAAAAAAATTTTTTTTTATTATTTTTTTTAAATTATTTTTTTTCTATTTTTTCTTATTTTATTTTACTTTACTTTATGTTTTTTTTCGATTTTTTCTTATTTTATTTTACTTTGTTTTATTTTTTATTTTTTTTTCTGTCTCTGGCGGGATTCGATCGCGCAACCTCGGTGCTGATAGACTAGCTCACTACCAGCTAGTCTACCGGGGCAGTGTGGTTTTTGTATAAAAAAACGATGTTTTTTACTCAATTAAGAGCGTAAATATGAGATTAAATTATTGGAGGCAACTACTTACCACCCTCGCTTACAAATAGGGAGTAAAATAAGTCATTACCACATTCGCTTACAAATAGGGAGTTAAATAAGTCATTACCACATTCGCTTACAAATAGGGACTTAAATAACTAATTACTCCGATGTCACCAAAATTACAACTAACATGTCATGACTATAAAATTTCAGTACAGCATAATTTTTCATATTCAAATTTATTACAAATTGTTTTTTATTTATAATAAAAAAAAAAAAAACAAATTGTAAGAACAAATATTTTAAATCAATTTGTATTAGATTTGAAAAAACTTCAACCGTAGATGCATTTTATTACGAATGAATTATAAATTTCGTTAATCAACTCATACACTAGTACTTAGGTGTCAGATTATATGTCAGCCATTACCAAACTACTTCTATGTAATGCAGATGGTATGAAGTAGTCATTGAAAAGTAAGTTGTTCAGTAATAGCAAGTCATTACCAAGTTTTTGCTGGGGATTAGTCAATTGTTATTCAGAAAACGTCAATTTTAATTCAGATTAGTCAATAGAAATTTAAAAGGCGTCAATTGTAATTAAGAAAGCATGAATTGCTATTCAAAAAATAATAAATGTGATAAGAAACATCACTTAAAATACGTCAGACTCTCTTTAGCGGCTTGGGCCCTATTCTCCAATAATAAATCCCATTGAGAATATTTGGTCTTTAATAAAAGCCTATGCCAAAAGCATCACTCGTGTTGTGCATTTACATTGTTATCGACTGTTGTATCAATTTTGCTAGAGTATGCACTCACAATATTCTGTACGTAAAATTAACTGAAATTAATCAAAGTTGTTCTTATTCGACCTTTTGAAATTTATTTTAACTGAAATTGTAATATAAAATAAATGAAAATTCAATTAAAAACCGGTCTACTTATTTTTCATTTATTTTTAACAAAAAGTTCATTTAATTTTTACCGTCAAAAATTCAACACCATATTCCGTAAAATCAAATAAATATTCAGTTATTTTGTAAAATTTTACTGTCAAAAATTCAACACCATATTCAGTAAAAACAATTAAATATTCAGTTATTTTATTAAATTCTGTAATTTTCGTTTACTCCACAAAAGAGCCGAAGTTCTAAAAAATACCAGACAGACACATGTCCGCTTTTTTTTCTTATAAGCGAGAGGGGGAGGAGAATATTATTATTTACTTACCCTGTTACACACGTTTGTTTTACTTTTGTTGTACTGACCACGTTATTTGCAGAAGAACTCTCAATTATAAGACACCAGCAGCGTGACCGATATGGCTTCGCAATTATTTTACATTTTAAATTTGATGTTTTTAACTAAATTATATTAACAAATAGAAAATGGGAATTGCTTACACAAAACAAGCAATTCATTTTTTATAGATAAGTAAAAATTGATTTTTGGTAGTTAAATTATATAAAATAACTGAATATTTAATTGTTTTTACTGAATATGGTGTTGAATTTTTGACAGTAAAATTTTATAAAATAACTGCATATTTATTTGTTTTTACGGAACATGTAGTGAATTTTTTGACAATTAATTTATATAAGATAACTGAATGTTCATTTGTTTTTACGCAATTCGCGGTTGAATTTTTGACAGTAAAAATGAAATGAACTTTTCGTTGCTTTAAATTAAATTTTTATTTAATTTAACATAAAGAAGAATTTAACTCAATCAACGGACAATATTAACTGCAACTGAAAATCCAATATGCACTTAGTTTTTTGAATAACTGTTAGAATCAGTTAAAAATAAATTTGCTTGGAATTTTAAATGTTTATTTATTTAAAAATGACTGAACGGAATACTTCTTAAATAAACTACAGTCCGTTACTGTAATAATATTGTGAGTGTGCTATTGAATTCCAGTATACATAATTCGAGACTTGAAATGGAAATTAGGACTGTAATACCACTTGAATTCCAGCAAAATTGCTTATTGGGATATGTATGAACGTTATGATGAACTTGTATGTACTTAAAACAAGTATATTACTTAATACCGCCGGGAATAAAACAAGCCATTTGGAAATAATTTAGTTTTATAATGTGAAAGTTGATTGTTTTTTTTTAATTTAATCTTCTTTTCTTTACCATCATTTTTTTCTTAATTTTATTTTTATTATATTCATTTTATCAAATCTCATAAAACTACAAAAATAATTGTGTAATTATTTTCTATTATTTTTTTTCTCAAATAAAAAATTTCTCCCATCACAGTATCTTATAAAAAAAATAGTTTGGTACATTTTTTTCTGTTTGTTTTTTCTTTTATTTATTTTTAGTTTTTTTTATTAAAATTAAATCAAACTGAATCACAGTGTTTCTATTTGTGTGTCATAAACATCACTAAACCTCAGCAAAGTTAACAACATTTCTAAAAGACGTCCCGTATACAAAGTTTATTCAACATGTTGCCGCTACAACTAAAATCAACATTTGTCTTGACTACAATTTTAATGGGTAAGTTTTGTATCGAGTTTTTTTTTATTTTTTAGGTATTCAATCATTGTCTATTTTTTTATAAAAAAAATAAAAGAAAACATTAAGTTTTTTTTAAGTAAATTAAAAACTGCATATAATTATCAAGTCATTGACCGTTTGGATTTAATGTAATATTTAACACCTTTTGCCAGCGGACTGATTGTTAAAACTGTTATATTGTACACATTTTCGGTTAAATAATTTGGGGGTTTTTTTTAATTTATTTTAACAACGAAACGTGAGTGAAATTTTTAATTAATAATATTTTTTTTTTGTTTTAAATTTATTTTTGGATTGAAATAAATGTTTACCACTAACATTTTTTAAGTTCCTTTATGCCAATCATTGTCTTGATTTTTACAATGATATTTTTAACTAAATTACTGAAAAAAGAACTGAGTATTTGAATTTTATTCGAGATTACAAATTTTTAGTGTAGTGCAAAAATGAATTTATTTGCATTTGATTAATGTGTAGTGTGTACAAATTTTTGTTCACTTTTAATATATATGTATATGTTCCTTTCACTTCTCTAGGGAGCAAAGGGCCATTAAGTAAGTTGTGATCGCTAGCAATATCGGCACCTCGTTTATTCCGCACATCCAATAAAGAGCCGCGCCATTTTCTGCTGATAGTAATGTGGTCTATTTGGTTTTCCGTGCAACTGTCAGGGGATACCCAGGTGATTTTGTGTACTCTTGGATGAGGAAATAACGTACTGCCAATGACAAGATTATTGGTCCTGCAGGTGTCCAGAAAGATTTTTCCATTCTCCGTTAGTCGTCTTAGGCCATGCCTGCCCATTGTGCTCTCCACTTTGACCTTTTCGGGGCCTACCTGAGCGTTAAAATCACCCATCATAATGACAATATGTCCCTTACGCACTGTTGCGAGGACGCTATCGAGAAGGTTATAAAAAGATTCCTTTGTGGAGTTTTCAGCGTAACATTGGACAAACGTAATGTTCCGGGCTTTGCCGCGCACTGTGGCAGTAATGATTCTATCGGAGTGAGGTTTCCACTCTATTAGGGCACGTTTTACCTGTATTGATAAAAGGAAACCGACGCCACTTGATTGAGGCAACTCGTTCGTTGGTTTTCCGGAGAAAAGAACCGTAAGATCTTCTGCTGTTGTAAATTCTCCTGATTCGCACCATCGTACTTCGCATTGGCCAAGTAATGAGAGCTTATAGGCTTATATAGTTAATTCCTTGCATAACTGTGCAAGCTTTGAGGTTGCCAAAAGAGTACGTTCATTCCATGTTCCCATTCTTGTCCTTGATTTCATGCCAAATTCCGTCAACGTTTTATCGGGTTTATTAGTGTTCATACTTGTTTTGGTTTCATTAATCTATCTATCTATCAATCTATCTAGTTATCTATCTATATATATAAAACAGGATGTGTGTATGTATGTATGTTTGTAACGTATGGACTCCAAAACGGCTGGGCCGATTTTGATGAAATTTTCAGGAAATCTTCAAAATATTCAGGCGGGTGACACTGTGAAGTCTGCGGGCGGAGACGCGTGGCAAAATCCAATTTTCATATTGCACCACCAATGGACATCTATATAATTTGGACGATTTTTTCTTTAAAATTATCGCCATGGTCCAACTTAGATTTATACGAAAAGAAAATTTTGCCCCGCCCACTTTTTTCGAATTGCCTAAAATCAGAAAACGGCTCCATCGGTTTGACAAATTTTTCTTTCAAATGTTCGTATTAATCCATTTTAAGTTTTCATCGAAACAAAAATTTACCACGCCTACTTTTACGCCCACTTTTTCTATTAAGCGCATAACTTGAGAATGGCTTAAGGGATTTGGACGATTTTTTCTTTAAAATCATCGCCATGGTCCAACTTAGGTTTTTACGGAAAGAAAATTTTTCCCCGCCCACTTTTTTCGATTTACCTAAAATCAGAAAACGGCTCTATCGATTTGACTAATTTTTCTTTCAAATATTCGTATCTTTTTAACGGATTTTAAAAATCGAACGCAAACATTTTTTCTAATTTGGACAGGACAACGTCTGTCGGGTCAGTTAGTAAGGTATATATTTAAGACGTACGGCTTATTAGACCATAGCGTTCGATCCTGGTGTTGGGGCTGCCAACATCGCCACCAGGCATTTAAATTAACCTATATTAACCTACTTACGATCCGCATGAAAAAAACTGAAGCTCGTATTTCAGAACAGTGTATGAAAACAAATTAAACATTTCGGAAACTTTTACAAAACACACAAACACAAATACTTTTTAGGCAAACAAAACGATTGACTTTTAACTTATTTGCATACTTTAATTTATAAAAATCTGAAAATTATATGTGCTGAATCGAATGAAACTTATTTGAAAACGATCGATTGTAGCAAATTAGTGGGGTGAAATTCCATTTGTATGTAAAAGTCTATGAAATAACCCTCTTGACCTTGCCAGACCAAATTTGTTTTTTGCTTGCAATATCTTTCAAATAGGATTACAAATAAAAAAAACAGAAAAGTGAATTCTAAAAATGATATGTTCTGAATCGAATCAAAAAATTACGGCCCAATATGCGTTAAGTTCAATTTAACTGAAAAAAAAAAAAAAAAAAATCGCGAAACTCGAAACTCGAAACTCGTTTCTTTAGAGATCACATTTTCGATAACTATCGTGTTGAATAAAATAATATAATTATATAATAAATTCGTATAATTTAAAATAAGAAGCATACGTTCAATTAAAACTATATTAACATACAGTCAAATCCCGATAATTCGTAACCCGATAAATCGTAATTCCCGATAATTCGTAATAAACTGTCGGCCCCTTGAAAAAATCTCGTTAATTCGTAAAATTTCCATACATTTTGGCCCCTCGCTAATTCGTAATTTTTTTTTTCAAATAAAATCTTATAATTCGTAATAAAAACAACAGAAACATGGAACTATTTTTGTTTACCGCTATTTTTTTTGTGTGGGCTTTTGCTTGTGTGTGTGTTTATTTTCTTAAGATCAGTGTTATATGAATAATTTATATATAATTTTTATATATATTATTTTTAACAATTGTCCTATGTTTTTTTTATCGTTTTAGTAAATAAATTGAAAACCCCGTTAATTCGTATTTATTTTATTTTAACCCCGTTAAATCGAAACCCCGCTAAATCGAAAACCCCTATAATTCATAAGAAATGGCCGGTCCCTTGCGATTACGAATTATCGGGATTCTACGGTATTTACTTTTTATTCAATTGGCTTTTTTAGCTATATTAATTGTGGTCTGGCCAGAACAAGAGCAGAACTTAGTGGTTAAAACTTACCGACAGTCCCCTAGTATTAAAACAATGTTCAGTGTTGCCAGAAAAGTTTTTGTTTCATGTCATCAATTTGAAGGTTTTTTTTCCCCAAATATCCCAATCTTAAAATCTAAATCCCCAATTTTTTCCATAATTTTTGCCGGTTAAATTTGTGAAAAATCGTCAATTTCCTGAAAAAATTAAAAAATAGTCTTTCTCGTTTTCAAAAATCTTTAAATAAAAAATTGGACAACTTAAAATGTAGTTGTTTTTAACTGTTTTTACTTTGTCAATTTTAATAAAAAAAAAAAAAAAAACAATCAAACAAACACATAATTACTTCATACCCAGCTAGCACTTTCAATCGGGAAAAAGATACTGGGAGTCTCATGAAGACCGTTTTCGACCGTTAACAAGCGCATTTTTTAATAGTAGAAGATTCCTCACACGGGAGAAATTATAACTCAAACGGATTCCACTGTCAGATTCTTCTATAACACAGCGAAAGATGCTTACTTTAATCGTTATGGGAATCGTTTGAAATGTGGGTAAAGATTATCTAACGGGTCTTCAAAAAGCATGTCTATAATCGTATGAGACTCATGTAGATATTATCCTGCAACTCGTGACATGCACATTTAACAAAGTATATTATGAACCGATAAAAACAAATTTCGTAGACCGATTAACATATGTTGCAATAAAATATTTTTTAAATTTAAACATCAACATAATTAGACTATTCCGGAAAGAAGTTTGTATGTGGGTCATGTGAAATTATGGACCGAAACTCACCATTTTCAATAGGCTTCGTTCTTATGATAATTAAGATATACATATGTTCAAAATTGGACACAAGGTAACATGACCAGCCAAACAGCCAGCCGGACGGACATCGCTGGAATGTCGTAGAACGCATTATTCCAAAGCCGATCTGGTTCAATTAAAAAAAAAAACTTTTCTATACATATTCCAAAAAAAACCTTTCCCGATTCTTCTTTTCTGGACTGCGAGGGTGCCGACGACAAACTATAATAATATCTAAAGAACAATCCGGCTACCAAGATTTTCTATTGAAAGGTTTACAGCTACCAAAATATTCTATAGACATTTTTTGGCTACCAATATTTTTTATTTGGAACCTATAAAAAAATTATGCGTCTACTTACCTTTCTGTTTAATTTTTGCTTAATTCTATTAAAAATTATTCGCTTACCAAGATTTTCTTTAGAGGACATTTGTATTGGGGCTAGTTCGAGTTTGATCACTTTAAATAGCAATCTTTTTTTATTATCCAACAAATATTTTTGATGATGAATTCCTTTACAAACTTAATTAAAATTGCAAGAGTGGTTAAAAAAAAGATGGACACTAATGCTTTTCAAGAAATTATCCGGCTACCAAGATTTTCAATAGAAAATAAACCGGCTCCCAATATTTTCTATAGAAAATCATGCGGCTACAAAGATTTTCTATAGAAAATTTGTAGCTACTAATATTTCTTATAGCTTATCTATAGAACATTAGGGTGGTCGTTAACTGTATGGATCAAATATTTTTTCTATTTTTTCATGCTCTAACCCCCCAATTCGGTGGGTATTGATCCAACTTTTGATTTTAACGGTCACCCTAGGGTACCACCGTACTTTTTGGCTTTGAATTGTATCAAAAAAGTACAATTGCACCAACTTTATCAACCGTGGTACGTTAGAAACAAATGATATGCGTTTGACTATTTTTTTTTAAGCAAACGCACACAAACACAAATATTAAAGCTGATTTGACGTGTGTAAGAAAAAACAGTTCTTAAGAAAAAATTCGCATCAATGCTGCTGTTTACTTTTTATTTTAATAAGGTTTTGTTCAATATGAGTTTTAGAGAAAACTTGTTAAGGCAAAAGTTGTTGGAAACTTTACTAAAAACAACTTCTTAGAAAAAGATTTTTATGTAAAATTAATATTTTCCTAAATATAAGTCATACAAGTCGGACTTTACGATTTTTCTCAAACTTTGGCGGGCTTGAGGGACGGCTTAGCCTTCGCCGATCGTCCTTAAACTTTTTTTGAGTTGTTTTTTTTATCAATACCCACCAAATTGGCGAGTGAGACCTTAATAAATCCAACTTTTGATTTTAACGGTCACCCTAATAGAACATAGTGCATTAAAAAAGTTTTCTATTTTAAAATTTTGCGTTCCGAAATTAAAAAAAGTTACACAGCTCTCGGATCTTCGAAGGTTTCGACGAATTTTTTTGAAAATAACACGGTCACCGTGATTTTACCGTGATTATGTGGCATCATGACAGATATTTAAAAGCTTAAAAGAAAATTTTGGATCAATATATGTATACATATGTATATTAAAAAAAATATATTTAACTAAAAGTAAATAATTCTTGAAAGTCTATACAAAAATATAATTCAATAAAACAATTAAATCTTCTTACACACACGAGTGCATACGTTTACACTACATTAATGTTTGTGTAATGTAAGTAATTAAAAAATATCCATCAATGCCAATGCTGGTTTTTTGTTTCTCCATTAAGTTGTTATCTAATACATACATTTATGCACTTACTACATCACGGAACACATTCATTTAGAAAAAAAGTTTAGAAAACATTATTTTTATTTTGTTTTCTTGTGATTTTTTTTCCAAAAGGTAAAATGAGAAGATGTTTATGTAGCAACAAACAAAAAAAAAGTAAAAAACAAACTGAAGAAAAAAAAGGTGTGTTGGAAGTCATTAAAAGTGAAACAAAGAAAAACCAGAAGCCAGTCAGTCATTCAGGCATTGATGCTAAATGATGATTTCACACAATTAATGCTAGAAATACAATAAATCTTATTTACACAGAGAAAAATACAGAAAGAAGAAAAAATTCATTAGAGGAGTAAAAAGCATTTTGATGGGAAAATAATTTTTTTTTATAAAAATGTTTTTTTATTTAAAGAAAATGTAAGAATAAAAGAGAGCGAAAAATTGAGCTTGTTAAATTTTAATGTGCACTATACTTTTAACACTTTGAAGCAAATTATTTATCATTCTCCTACAATACACGTCTGTCATAATTATACCCTTCACCACAGGTGGAAAAGGGTATATATAAGTTTGTCATTCCGCTTGAAATTTCTACAATATTGATCTTAGACCCTATAAAGTATATATATTATGGGACCTTATGAGGAGAGAAGTTGATTTAACGATATCCGTCCGTCCGTCTGTCCGCCTTACGTTGGATATGTGTTTTCCGGAGCCTCCAGACATGATAGCGGCTACGTTGTTTTACATTTATGTCACATATAGTCCACCATTTCTTGCTATTGAAATTCAGCCAGATCGGTCCAACAATGGCTGAGATATGACCAAAGAACCACGACTGCCTCTAATTTTTCCAAAAAATCCCTTGTGGTTGTTGTATTTTTATTACTTTTTTCTGTATATCTGGAAAACGGCAAGAGCCAAAGCTTTTAAATTAGGTACAAACATTTAGGTTATAAATACACACCATCCTACAAAATGTGGGCGGGATTGGAGAAGTAGGCGTGGTACCTCTCATGCAAAAAGTATTAAAAATTGTATAAAAACCTGAATTTTTTGACTGTAATATGACCTATGGCTACGCCTTATATATCAGAAGATCGGAAATTTTTAATAGAAAATATTTTCTGAAAAACTCGGGAAAATCGGTTCAGATACGAAAAAGTTATGACCAAAATATTAATTTTGTTTTTTGAAAAATACCCATTTTCAGGAACCATAGATCTTCCCGAATCCAAGTTTTATTACCAAAATAACTGGCAAATTTTTCTTCTTTAACACGTCGGTATATAAATCTGTCAAATCGGATAAGAAATAGCAGAGTTATGACCAAAATACTGAAATCCCAAAAATTACTCTTTTTTTATAGCCACACCACAATAGTGGAGAGGGTATTATGCATTTTTGCTGATGTGTGTAACGCCTTAAAATATTGGTCCTAGACCCACCTTAGAGTATACCGATCGTCTTAGAATCACTTTCTGAGTCGAACTAACGATGTCCGTCCGGTTGGCTGGCTGGCTGGCTGGCTGGCTGGCTGTCCATGTAACCTTGTGCGCAAAGTACAGGTCGCAATTTTGGAGATAATTTGATGAAATTTGGGTCATAGGTTCTTATTGGCACAAGGACCAAGCCTATTGAAAATGGGCCGAATCGTAGGACCACGAGGGAAGATAGGGGGAAATTTCTTCCTCTCGGAAACTATCAAACCGATTTCAATGAAATTTAAAACATAGATAGAACCATATCTATATGGACACAAAATGTATGCATTTTTTAAAAAATAGGACCATGAGGGGAGATAGGGGCAATTTCTGCCTCTCAAACCGATTTTAATGAAATTTAATTCATAGATAGATCCATATCTATATGGACACATTAGCTATACAGTTTTTCAAAAAGAGGACCACAAGGGGAGGTAGGGGGCAATTTCTGCCTCTCACAAACTTTCAAACCGATTTTCATGAAGTTTATAAACATAGATCAATCTATATCTATATTTATATGTACACAAAAGCATGATGTGTTTTTAAATATTGTGGTGTAGGGTATCATATGGTCGGGCTTGACCGACTATACTTTCTTACTTGTTTTTATAATTAAGTTTGTTTTTTATACCCTTCACCGAAGGTCCTACACCCTATAAAGTGTATATATTCTGGATTCTTATGCAAAGCAAAGTTCAAATCCGGTTGTCGTCTCTTCTTCCAATCCCCTCACCCCCCTTTTCGTATTTTTTACATATACTAGCATAATGCCCATATATGATTTTCGTTATCACCCTTCTTTATTATTTCATATATTTAACGAAATAATTTTAACAAATAGAAACTAAAAACGATTTAAAAAAAATATTTACCAGTTTTCGCTTTTTAAATTTCATTTATAATGAAGTTTTAAGTATTGTAAATATGTATGTATGTATATGTATATGTAAAAATTATTTAGTTGCTCTCTATTCTACTCGCACAATGGTGAAGGGTATATAAGATTCGGCACAGCGGAATATAGCACTCTTACTTGTTATACACTCCACCACAATTAGTTGTGAAGAGGGTATATTAAGTTTGTCATTCCGTGTGAAACTTTTTTATTATTCATCTCAGACCCTATAAAGTATATATATTCTGGGTCCTTGAGTAATTTTAAGTCGATTTAGCCATGTCCGTCTGTCCGTCTGTTGAAAACACGCTCACTTTCGAAAAACTCAAAAGAAATAAACAAACTTGGTGTCAAATTGTTTGTAGTTATCCTAAGCAGTTTGGGATTGAAATCCAGCAAAATCGGTTCAATAGGATCTGAGCTATGAATCAAAATGTGGAACCACCACCTAAAAAAATTGATAATTTTGTTACAAAAACTAACATAAATGGTGGAAAAATGCACAGAATGATATAAGATTTCGCAACAGTTCGTTGTATTTAACTGGAAATCACGCTGTAAAATATCTTGAAGATCCGTCCATGATTTACCCTAGGCCCCATATAAGCCCTACTCCCGGAAAACAGTATAGTAAGCCTAAAACCCTAACTAACAATGCTATCATAACAAATTTTGGCACGTCACAGTTAAATAGGACTAGAAATGAAACTGTTAAGTTTCGTGAAGATCGTTCCATAATTTACCATAGGCCCCATATAAAACCTACTTCCAGAAAACAGTTTAGTAAGCCTAAATCCGTAAAAAATAATGCTATCATAACAAAATTTGGTACATCAAAATTTTTTGGAACTAAAAATAAGACTGTGAAATTTCGTGAAGATCGGTCCATAATTTACCATGGGCCCCATATAAACCTAACTCCCGGAAAACAGCTTAGTACGCCTAAAAACGTAAAAAAGAATGCTATCATAACAAAATTTGGAACATATAAGTTTTACAGGACTAGAAATAAGACTGTGAAATTTCGTGAAGATCAGTTCATAATTTACCCTAGGCCCCATATAAACTTTACTCCCGGAAAACTGCTTAGTACGCCTAAAAACGTAAAAACTAACGCTATCATAACAAAATTTGATACATCACAGTTTTATAGAACTAGAAATGACACTGTGAAATTTGGTGAAGATCGGTGCATAGCTTACCATAGGCCTCATATAAAACCCACTCTGGTAAAATAATTAAATACGCGGTAAACTTTCTTCCAGTTTAGCTTCATATGGCCAGAAAAAATGTTATGCAATTTTGTGATATACGTTCCATAATTTTCCTTATATTCCATTTTAGCAGCCTTTTGAAATTTACTGCAAACGCTTAAACTAATTGCACCGCTGTATTGAAATTTATGTTTTTTAATACCAGAAATCGTTCTGCAGAATTTGGGATGATTGGTTCATAGCTTACCATGGCTTTTATATAATTTGTTCTCTTGAAAATCATTTAAGTTCATCTTAAACTGATATTCTACTCAAACTTTTTAAAATTGATTCTGAATGTCGATCAATAATTTTATATAGGTCTAAACCGCAACAAATTTTAATGCAGATGTCTGTTTTTACAAAGATTATAATAATAAATAGACATCATACAGATATTAGTCCTAAAACATTCGAAGTGTCGGTGGAGGGTATCAAAGATTCGGCACAGCCGAATATAGCACTCTAACTTGTTTTTTATTGAAATTAATTTGGCCGGCTACAATGAATTTTTATAAAAAAGTGCGGCCATCAAAACAAAATTTCATGGATACCATAGGTTAGGTTAGGTTAGAGTGGCCGGTCACAAAGACCCCGCATAGACCAAATAGGTCCCTAGAGTTAACACATTGTACAATAACCCGCAGAAGAAAGTCAGTAAAAAAGATCAGTCAGATGTGATGGTATCCAGAGTACCCCACACTCTCTTGACGAATGCCAGGAGTCTCATTAACCCAATTCCGGAGATTTCCCCGAGATCTTGGAGATAATGATCTCCCAGACAGTTCGCCCTGGAGCGCACGAGTGCCGGACAGTAGCATAGCAAGTGCTCTACCGTCTCCTTTTCCCCTGGTACTCCACAAAATCTACAATTGTCACTATTCAAACGGCCCGCCCTACGGGCGTATACCGCAGTCCAACAATGACCCGTCATAAAACCTATCAGAAGTCTACAGTCCCTTCTCGATAGCGACAGAAGAATTCTCGTCGACTCCGGATCGTAGGATCCCCACATTACCTTGGAAACCCTGCACGTTCTTGTATTTTCCCAAAACACCTCTGATCTCCTCCGTATAGCAGAGTCCGTATCTCTCCTTATATTCTGAATTGGAGCCAGGATGGCCACCATCCTATCGTGTGGTAAATGGGCCCCCCGTTTCGCCAATTCGTCCACCTCTTCGTTGCCCTCTATGCCCTGGTGACCGCAAACCCAGTAGATATGTACTCTCCTATTGGAACAGAGTCTATCTATCGAGTCCCTACACTCCTGGACGACGGAGGAGTATGAGTATTCGGCGGTTATAGCCCTGATCGCCGCCTGACCATCGATGAAAAAGTTTACGTGCGAGTTCTCAGTACTGGAAACACGTGTCATGATTTTTATATAAAAAAATTATACGGCTACTGTAATTTTCTTGATATAATTATCCGATCACCATAAATATCTATAATTTTCTTTAGACAATTTTTGGCTACCATGATATTCTATAGAATATTAGGTGGTTTTTATAAATTTATACACAAAATTATGTGGCTACCATTATACACTAAAGAAAATTATGCGGCTACCATGATTTTCTATAGAAAATTATCTGGCTATTATAATTTTCTTCAAATAATTATCCGGCTAAAATAATCTTCTACACGAAATTTATTGGCTATGATGATTCTTTTAAGAAAATTATGTGCCTACAAGGAATCTCTATACAAAATGTGGCTACCAATAGCTTCTTTAAAAAATTATAAGTCTACCATGATTTTACAATACATACAATAAATTTCTATAAGAATTGCGGCTTCCATAATTTGCTTTGGAAAATTATATGGCTACCATGATTTTCTAAACAAAATTATCCGGCGTCCATGATTTTTTATACAAAATTATCTTGCTATCAAAATAATCAATAAATTATTATCTGGCTACAATAATTTTCTACACGAAATTAACTAGCTATGATACTTTTCTTTAGAAAATTATGTGCCTACAATGAATCTCTATACAAAGTGTGGCTACCATTTGTTTCTCTAGAATATTAAATGGCTACCATTATTTTATATACAAAATGATGTGGCTACCACGATAAACCATAGAAAATGATATGGCTACCATGATTTTCTATACAAAATTATGCGGCTACCAAGATATTTTATAAAAAATTCAGCGGATGCCTTGATATTCTATAAATAATTATTTAGCTATAATAATTATCTTCAAATAATTATCGGGCTTAAATAAAAGATTTCTTTAGAAAATAACACTGGCTTACAGCCAAAAATTACCAAGAACGCCACGTGCCTAGATAAGTTAATTTTGACCTCCTGAACACGAAAAACGCTGTAATTTTTTTTTTCAATACATAGTTTAGATTTTTAGATAACGGTACTTTTGTGTTTTTCGGTGTATGGTCCCACTCAAACCCTTGTGGAGCCCAACCGAAGTCCGATCGAGATAAATGGCATATCGTTGGAAAGGTAATTGAATGCCTTTTCCGTCGATATGCTAAGAATTTTTATCTGATAAGAATTGGCTGAGTTATGGCACCTCAAAGTTCGAAATTTGCCTATTTTTTTACGTTTTTTTCAAAATTTTTCATTTTTATTTCTATTTTTTTCTACGTTATAGTAAATATCTGGAATGTTTTATTTTTTAACCAAATAGTTTATTTTGTTACCAACATTTTAAGCGTAATTTGAAAAAAATCGGATGAAAAATAAGGATTAAGGATTTTGTGGAACGACAATATTTTTCATCTCATATAAAATTCCGTTTTTTTTAAATACGTTAAAACTGATGGTTAAAAAAAGGCGGAATTTTATATGGGATGAAAATATTGTCGTTCCCCAAAATCCTTAATAATTTCGTGTTCAGGAGGTCAAAATTAACTTATCTAGGCACGTGGCGTTCTTGGTAATTTTCCAAATTAAAAATTTGTAAAGCAGTGTAATGGAGCTAAAATAAATTTCTTAAGATAGTGCGGCTGCCATATTTTTCTTTAAAAAATTATATGGCTACAATTAATTAAGTGGCTACCATGGTATGTGTTCTTTAAATAATAATTCAGCTTAAATAATTTTTTATATAAAATTTCTCGGCTACCATTATTTATATAAAATTTTGGGACTAACAAGCCTTTTTATAGAAAATTCTGAAGCTATTACGAAATGCTTAATGAAAATTTATGTGATTATCATGATTTTCTATAGACAATTGAAGCACAGCCGCGAATAACGTTTTAAGTTACAAAATAATAATTTTTCAGGACAGCAAAAAAACGTTTTTTGACAGGCAGCATTATTTGTTTTAAAAATTATTTTTTTCCTATTATTAAAAATAATGATAATAAAAACTTTTATGCAAAAAGCTTTTAAAACATTATTCCGCACTGCAAAAGCATTTCGGTTTCATCATTTTTTTAGAAATTTGCAATGTTCTTCCACTGGCTGACACTTTGTACGCCATTTTGAAGGGGTTAAGGTGCATAGTTTTGGTTGATTTGATGTTTAAACTGTGTAAGAGAGTAAGTTAACGGTTATCTGCAAGAAAACCGTTTTTGCAAAATGTGGCGTTTACAACGTTATTCGCGGCTGTGCTTCAATTATTTGAATATTAAGATTTTCTACAGTAATTAATATGACTAATATGATTCTCCATAAAAAAGTTATCGTAATTTTTATAGAAACCTATGCGGCTACCATTATTTTCTTTAGAACGTTTCTCAAATGTAACCAACAACATTTTAAACTTAATATACTCTAAATGAGCTCTTTGTATTTATGTATAAATTCCTTTAACAAAAAACTTGTTGCACAACTTTTAACCAGTTGCACCAGATGCCTCTGGAATCTTTTTTTTAAACTATTATTTAGTATTATTGTGTTTTTCGTTCAAAAGCGTTTTTATGCGAATGTGAGTGGTTTATTTTTTTTGCAAAAAAAGATATCCACAAGCACCACGATGGACCACTTAAAGAAACCACACGAAATAATAAAAGCATCAACAAGCATAAATTGATTTTGTAAAGCGATGAAAGAAGAAGTTCAAATGGCATCTTGAGCTTGAAAATGAATCCACAAAAGGGAATTAAAATTTAATTGTTTTTCAATTTTTATTAACAGAAAGGTTTTACATTTAAAACCACTTGCAAACAACTTTGTGTCTGAAAAAACAAGTATTTTATTTCTTATTACATTTTTTCATTAAATTTTTCAAACACGATAAACATTTTTTCTTCTGCCTTAACTGATTTTTATTGAATTAAATTTAATTGTCATTTTTCTGAAAGTTAAAAAAAGTTTTTTTCACTTAATTGAATGAACCATGGCAAAAGAAGTGATAAAATGTAATTCATTAGACTTATGGCCAACCCAAATTAAAAGATGTTGCTTATTTTTTTTTTTTTATTGTTTATGGTTTTATTGTGTGTTGTAAAAGAAACTTGTGTTGTCTAAGTCATTTAGATAAAATTTTTATTATTTTGTTTTTAATGATTTTTAAATGCAATGCTGGAAAACTGATAAGATAATGTTTTTACAGCGCCTAAATTGCTCCCATTTATAAGGGGGAAACACATAAGGCCTTATTCATAGACAATATTCCATGCTTTTAACAGTTTTATAAGACGAATTTTATATGCAAATTTGTTTAATTAACCATTAATAAAACTGAAATATTTTTTATGAATAAGGGGGTTGATATTTTTCGGGAGCAATAGTCTAAATTGGTGCAAAATCGCCAAAGAAATCAAGTCCAATTTTCAAGAAAATTTCCACAGAAAACTAGTGCAATTTATTATTCAAAACCAAGTCCTAATGGGAAAAATTTTTCTGTAGAAAACTTGTCCAATTCAAATCAATTTTTTTCTATAAGAAATGGTTAATTTTTCGATAAGTTTAAGTTTAAGTGTTTACTCTACTCCAGATTACACTATTATACTTTGTATTAATACATGTCAAAAACTCAAGAAATATGACAAAGTGTGAAAGTATGAATGCAATGTGTCACGATAATGCCAAGTATTATGAAAATTCTTTTTCGCTTTAGTGTTTTATTTGTATAATATTTTTAGCTTTTCTTAAATCTTTGGAAAACAACAATAAATTTCGGTGTACTTATCAAATATGAAAAATTGGGAATTTAGCACGTCATACAAAAATCTTAATAATAAATTTTGTATTCCCGTAAATAACTTTGATAATATACTTGCATGTGCCCGTGCAGAAAACTGAATTGCCAAATTAATTTTTTTGTTGTTTTCTTGCGAAGACAATAGAATGAAACAATTTGTTTTTTCTTTTTACCCACTTACAACTACAATTCGAGTCGGAAAGAACCCAACCAATTGTAGGGGGATGTAAGAAAAGATAAACTAACTGTTTATTGTTGCTGTTTTGTGTAAGCTTTGATATTGTTACAAGTAAGACTTTGAGTGTTTGAAATTCTTATTCGCTTTAGTGTTTTATTTGTATAATATTTTTAGCTTTTTTAAATCTTTGGAAAAGGTTTCCTGATGATCTGGCCTAAGCAACCAGTGAAATGCGCATAGAAGCTAGCTTTCCCTCAACAATTAATTTCAGTGTATTTATCAAATATAAAAAATTGGGAATTTAGCACGTCATACAAAAATCTTAGTAATAAATTTTGTATTCCCGTAAATAACTTTGATTATGAAAAAAGTTTGACATCCCATACAACTTCATCGTTTTTGAAAAATTTCTAAACAATAATACTTTTCATTGGATCAGGGTTGCATTTTATTTCATGTGTGAGTGTTAATAATTTGTGTGATGGTGTGAACACAAACTGTCATTTTTTGACAGTCGCAACAAAACTCATTAGATTTCTATCTCACAAAGTATTATGGAATACGTAAGGCTTGTGAGATATTGTAATCTAACCTTTAGGAGCAAATTTTCCATAGAAGAAATATTAATATTTGAGACCAACATATTTTTTTTTTTGATAGAAAACTAGTTCAGTTTAAAGCCTGGTACTGTGTTCAACATTTCACGTGAAATGCTGTCAAAACGCATATGAAAAAAACTTGTGCGGAATATCAATGACATAATGTTGATAGAGTTGTACTCTGTTTATTTTGTGAAAAAGTTCCGAAATGTTTCTGGCAACATTTTTTACAACTGCGAAATAATGTAAGCTGCACTTATTTCACGTGGAATCTTAACCCATTAAGGACGGATGGGTATTTAAATACCCAAAAACAGAGCCTTCGTAGAAAAATTCTGGCCAACTTCAGGTAAGAGGTATAGGAAATTGGTTTTCACAGATAGATAAAGAAAGGATAAGACTACCTAAACAAATTTTTGAAATTAAATTTTGCCCCCTTTAATTGGGTAAGTTAGCGGCTTACAAGTTAGCAATTTTTAATATTTGAAAAAAGTGAACGACAACGGCTCTGGAAAATTGGGAGAGTGGTAAATCGGAAAAACCCTCTTGGTGACTTACAGCCTTAGGTGTGCTCTGCTTTAGAAAAAAATATTAGCTAAAGTGGGCCAATAACGTTGACCACAGGTTTGATTCAATGAGATGGGTATTTAAATACCCACTTCGCTGTCAGAGGGTTCAAAACACATAGTTTTTTTTTAAATTTTGGCCAGTAAAAATGCGATGTTTTATGTAAAATGAACTATTTATTAGTAAAAAATAAAGAAATTTATATCACAACTGTGGTCGATTATTGAGATAATTTTATATTTTTTGGGACACCAGCATCAAAATGTGCAAAACAAGCCTTTGGGTGTAACTAAAACTTGCATTTTGTACAACCAAACTCAGTTTTGCTTCACATTGTCCAAAACGGCCAAGCTGAATAATATGGCTTTATGGTAAAAGCTCTCCATGCGCTTCAACAACGCTCACATGAAATAAAATTGACTCATGATTGGAGATCCTTCAGGTTTTCTTAGCATGCAGTGTAAATTCCTGGCATACACCATAGCAGCATCCAAAGCATTAGTAAGAAGGCCTCGGCTCTTTCGTATAAAATATAAAACATTCCACATTCCCTTCTATGACAACAGAGAAGAGAAGGAGTAACATTTTTTGTTATGTTTTTTCGCACAAGCAAAAGCAAAAGAATTTTTTTGATCCCGTTACCATTCTTATGTAACTGCAAAAGAAGCGAGAGCAATGACAACGTGTGTAAAAAGATATGAGAGTGGAATAAAGCGAGCAAGCCTTGTAAAGGGCCAATGTTGAATGTGAACCTCACCTTATTATGGCTTATTATTAATATGGGCGTTCAAATCAAAATGCACATCGTGCACTTCGTGATTCAGTGATGAGGCACATTTTCACCTCAGTGGATTCGGCAATAAGCAGAGCTGTCGCATTTGGGCGAATGATAATACAAGAATAATTGTCGAAAAACCAATGCGATCACAAGAGTGACTGTTTGGTGCGGCTTATGGGCTGGCGGCATCATCGGGCCGTATTTTTTCCAAAATGAGGCCGGTCAGGCAGTAACTGTGAATGGTGTTCGCTATCGTGAGATGATAACGAAATTTGTATGGCCCGAATTGGAAGATATGGATGTGGACGATATGTGCTTTCAGCAGGACGGTGCCACACAGCTAACGAAACAATGGCTCTTTTGGTGGCGATGTCAATTGGCCTCCAATATCATTTGATTTGACACCGTTGGTCTTCTTTTTTTGGGGTTATTTGACAGAAAAGGTGTACGTCGATAAGCAAGCAACAATTCAAGATGGATGAGATAATTCGGCCCATTAACGGCATAGAATCTTAATTATGCCTCAGCGTCATCGAACATTTAGACCATCGGATGGAGGTGTAGCGCCGAGGTCGCGGCGGCCATTTGGCCGATATTTTGTTCCATACATGATTGAACCATACTTATATTTTCATAACAAAAATAAATGACAATATCTTCCTAAATAATTGGTGTTTTATTCAAAATCAACATCGGCCCTTAAAATTTAACCATCCTTTTCATTCAAAAGATGGAATACAAAGGCCCTCTAGAAGGCATCCGTACTTCCCTCTTTTGCCACATCAATGCATGCAATAAATGATTTTTTTAAATTTTTGGTTTTCAAAAAATCTTGTGTTTTAGAACTCTTTAAGAGCGAAGTGGGTAGAAAAATACCCATGGTCTAGGGGCCAAGGTTTGACAGGTAAAAATAAAAAAAAAACGCAATGTCAATATAAATGCCCATAATATCAAATGTGTAAAATTTCATCAAAATCGTACCACGAAATCGGGGTTCAGTCTTTAATGGGTTAAGCAAAAAAGTATGAACTGATTATTAAATAAGAAATAAAAAATTAAAATAGCACACCCGGTGACAGCTTTTATCCATATTTAATTTCTTTTTTATTAACAAAAATAATCTTTGGTAAAATACATGTGGCGTTTGTTTACATACGCAAAACAATGTCGCATACTTTGCAGGAATAAAAACGTATAATTGTGTAAACTCGCAGGATAGGTAACATTGATACATGTCAAAATGTTCGCGTGAAATAATTAATGTTCCTCAACATTTTTCACAAATTTGAACAGAGTACTACACTGAAAGAATTTTCTTCGCAATACTAACGAATTTTGACATTAATCCCATGAAAAATTGCATTATAAAGGAACCTATGCAGCGCTTCGTTGGATCAATGAAACCTGTTTCATTAAAAGGACTTAATGAAACATTACATTAGATCCATGAATATTATTCATTGGATGAATACTTTCAATAAAGTAAAATTTTTTTTTTTTCTTTTTTCTTATTTTATTTTACTTTATTTTATTTTTTATTTTTTTTCTGTCTCTGGTGGGATTCGAACATGTAACCTCGGTGCTGATAGACTAGCTCACTACGAGCTAGTCTACCGGGGCAGTGTAGTTTTTGTATAAAAAAACTATGTTTTTTTCTCAATTAAGACCGTAAATATGAGATTAAATTGTCCATAATAACAATAACAACGTTGATTGAAAGTGGATTGAAAGTTTTTGTTTCATTACTATAATGACATTTTTATTGTCATAATGAAAATTTAAATTTATGAAGGCAATTATTGAAATATGTTGCTTTTATAAAAAAATTTTTTGATTTCATAAATTTAATGGCATACATGTAACATTAGATGTATGAAATTATTAAATCTTAAATTTTTTAATTAACAATTAAACATTTTTTTAAGGAAACTATAATTTTGTATTAATTTATGAATATAGTTATGTTTGTATATTGTTTTTTTAAGTTCCCAATTAAAATTTTTTGTTTAACTTGGACAACCTTAAGTTTTCATATATCCAATGAAAATTTTTAACGTAATTACGAAATCTAATGAAGCGATTTTAACGAAATACTTCATCAAACCTATGAAATTCCATTTAGACAATGAAAATTTTCATTTACCCAAGGAAAACTTTTTTATGAAAATGATTCATTAAAGATATGAAGCATTTTTCTTTCAGTGTAGGCTTAACAGAAAAAACTTAAAATTGATTTCAATTAAAAAAATTGTGATATTAATAAAATTTGCACCAGTGCACTTGATAAAACGTATTAATCACTTGATTAAACGTTTTAATCACTTGTTTAAATTTTTAATTAAAACTGATTTTTTTTTCATTAATGCTTTAATTGGTGAAAAATGTTGGAACATTTTTTCTGTGTCGGGAGTAAATTTTCTGTCAAAATATTCTACAGAATACTTACCAAACCCTACAAATAATATTGGAATACCTGATCCATTTTGATAAAGTGGAATACTCCATGGACTGGTTCAATGTAATGCTTTCGTTTTTAAACGACTTCAAAACTTATCCTCTTGAGTATACCATGGAGTAGTTTTAAAACTACTCCTTTGTAATCCAAAGCTGGGTTATAATATTTTGCCCTAGACCATGTTTTTTCCATACGTTTGGGCTACTTTTGGACTAGTCCTATTCCCTTGTGGGCTTCATTTTACACGCGTGTTTGGACTGGTCCCATTATTTGCAGGGAATTTAAAAGAAAAGGTTGTTATGGAAAACTGGTCCAATTTTTTCAAAAAAATTAATGGAAACTAGGAATTTTTTTTGGGGAAACCAGTTGAATTTTCTATAAATTTTCTTTCGAAAACCAGTCAAATTTGGACAACTAGTCTAATGTGGTAGCAAATTTTTTTTTTTGAAAACTAATTAAATTTGGGGCAAATTTCTATCGGAATCTATTCCATTTTGCGACCAAATTTTCTATAGAAAACTTGTTTAATTTAAAAGAAAAGTTCTTAAAAAATTTTATGATAACTTGAAAAGTTTGTATAGATAACAACCCAGTAAAAAATGTGCTCCAAAATGAGCAGGTTTTATGTATGAATTCATACCTCAAATCGCTTCAAACCTGCTGATGGGATGCCTGTTTTTTTGCATGGGGTGTTCCCGGTTTGGAGGACTTTTTTCTGCTGACAATAAGCGCTTCTTTTAACATGCAAATAAAGCACTTCTTAAGTGCTTTTTTAAGGGCGAACTACATTAACATATTCATTAATTTTTTGCTTTTACAGGGGGGTTACCGCGTATTTCGATTCGAAAGAAATCATTTACGGATTCGAACAATTTGTACTGTGTATTACGATTTTCGTAATCGTTCGAAACGATGACAGAGGTTTTATTTTTTTAAAAATAGGAAATTTGATGAACAATTTTTGTTCGTAATAGAGAGTGGCTTTTAAGAAAGTGATTTTTTGTTTTCAATAAAGTATGAAAAACGTCCGTTTATTCGAAACAAATATTACGAAAATCGTAATACACAGTACAAATTGTTCGAATCTGTAAATGATTTCTTTCGAATCGAAATACGCGGTAACCCCCCTGGTTTAAATGCCTTTTTTCAATAATTTTCGAAAACCATAATATAGTTTTATTTTTTTCGCTTTAAAACCTTCTTCGTTATCAGCACTAAAATAGCAGCTTTTTAGTATATTTTATTCATTATCATTTACTGCTGTATAAGAGCTCTCTTTTTGAAGCGCTCGATTATGCGCTTTTTGTCATAAGTGCTTCAAAAAACCCAATTTTTTTTTTACTGGGAAGTCGAATTTTTTGATAAAATTTTCTGTAAAAAGCTTGCCAGATTTGGGAGGAAATTTTCTAAAGAAAATTAGTCCAATTTAGCAGAAAGTTTTTAACGAAAAACCAGTCCAATTTTTCTAAAAAAATATATAAATATATATTTAAAATTGGAACCAACTCCTTATAGAACACTAGTCCAATTTTCGAGCATATTATCTATAAAGAATTTGTCTTATTTGGGAGAAAAGCTTTCTATAAAAATCTTCTAAAAGTGGTGAACCAGTGTTCGAAAATAAACAGTACATTATTTAACGTTCGGCTCACACACCCAGGAACGATATCTATTTTTTTAGTGATTGTGTAGATATACACAACCCTTAATACCGTTCGTTACTATTTTCAAGAAAGAACAGAACAATTGTAGTGATACTGTAGACAAACATTATATTTTAATGTTCTATAATGTTTTTGTAAAAATGTTTTTTTAACCAGCCAAAAGGGACGAACATTAACGAGCCGAACCGAACACATTGAAGTTTGTGGATTTTCAAAAAAAAAAAAAAAACCGACCGGAATTAAATTTGTTAAAAAGTATTTGTAGTGAGACGACATGTCTTCGTTTTTTAACGACATGCTTTCGTTTTTAAACGACTTTAAAGCTAATCCTCTTGAGTATACCATGAATAAGTTTTAAAACTACTCCTTAGTAGCCCAAAGGTGGGTTATATGGTCCTGCCCTAGGACACCGTAATGTTTTATAGACCATGTTTTTTCCATACGTTTGGGCTACTTTTGGACTAGTCCTGGTCCCATGTGGGCTTTTACCTGGACAAAGTAAAAGAATTCGTTAAAACTACGATTATAAGGATTTTAGTGTGTACAAAATTATTCATTAAAAAAAACATTAAACTTAAAAAGCGGAATTGTTGTAATCAAATATTCTAGTTCAATTTGATAAAGAAATTTTCATAGCAAACTATTAGACTTTGGAAGTAAATTATCTGTTCTGTAAGCCAAGGTCCAATTTGGCAGCAAATGCTTATTGATATCTAGTCTGACTGAGGCGAACATTTTCTGTATAAAAAACAATAAAATTTGGGTACAATATTCCGATTGTGCTTGACTACTTTAATAGCTCTACCTTGTTGTCCATGCAAATGTCGTATTAGTTACATTCAACATAAGTTTAATATTTTTTAAAATTAAAAAATAAATATGTATGTATGTTTATCGTAACTTTATCTTTTCCAAACATTTGTTATTATCCTTTTTACCTTTTTGTTCATTTATTTAAAAAAAAATCATTTGTACCCAAATTAAAAATAAAGTCTCTTTATTTTTTAAGACTTAAGAAGCAAATATTTATAAGAACAATAACAAAAAATTCATTTTTTACTTTTAATCCTTTTTCCTTTGTTTAACTCTTTAATCCTTTTGAATGTTTTTTTTAATGTTGGCACCATATACACCATTAACCAACGGCATCGTCATCGTTAGCGTCATCATCGATTACAATCATTAAAACTGCTTTATTTTTCCTTTAATTCCATTCGCCCCCAAAGCAGAAAGTCTAAATGAAAACAGACAATAAAAAAATAAAATGAAAAAGGATGTATTAACAAAAAATCTGCCTTTTTATTGTTAAAATCGTAAAATTTCAACCATTTTATGGCAAAATGTAATTACATTGTAATTGAAATATTTCTTTTCCCCAAATAAACGGAAAATTAATATTTTTCCTAAAACAAAATAAAAAAATATTAGTTTTATTTCTTCAATACTGTTTAATGCTAAAAGATTTTTAGTTCCGCCGTAAAAAAGAAATTTCCTTCACTATAAAAGTATTTAACTATTTTATTTTATTTTATAATATGATATTTTTTTTTACTTTTAGTTAATTTAAAAGCCTCAAGAGAAATATTTGATTATGCTTATAAATATTAAACTTATTTTTGATAACTGAATAAAGAAGGGAAAATATTATTTATAAAGTTGAAAAGGAAAAATTTTCAAAAATAAGAGTTTATAGCCTTATGTCCTTATGAGTAGCGAATTTTATTTACCGATGTCCATCTATCTGTCTGACTGTTAAAATGGGTTTTCCGAAGACTGCAGATATGGCGGGGACTAGGTTGTCCTTGACTTAAAGAAAAATGCATCTTCAAATTGATGATGCCCTAACATCCGAATTGTGACATTAATGTTATTACAAATGACATCAATGAGGCAAAAAGTGACATAAATCCAATGACGTTCGTTATCATAAATGTTTGCCATATTTTAGGGTCATCTTGCTATGACTACAGTGACATCACTTCGATGCCACATTTTGTGTATTATTAACAGGTAAAGTATGTTTTTAGAAACATTTTTAAAACCTGCATAAGATGCATCGCATTAATGTACATTCGTAGCTATAGCAAAAAAATTAAAACAACACGTAACAATTGATCACATTTTACCTTTACATTAGGCATAAACTTCAAAAAGTATGAGTTTATATCGAAACATTTTTTTCTAACAAATTTCAAAAAACCAGAAAAATAGTAGTAGTTGACGACCAAATGGGTCTTTTAATTTGTGGAACAAATCAAAGTTTTATATAAAAAAATTCAAGAAAATCAAAGAGTACAAACAGTGACAAAAATTTTTTTCAAATATTAAATCCCAAAAATCACATCCAAGCCCACTGTGCAAATTTTTTTTAATATTTTTTTTGAATAGTAGACAAAAAAAAAATACAAAGAAATAATTATTCTATTTGGACCAATATTGAAACAGTTATGAGGATTTATTTGAACATAGTTTTCTTATAACTCGATTTGTTTAATATTTGATATCTCTGTCACCATAAGCCAAAAAAATCTGAAAATTTGCTGAAATGTGCTGTTGATAAGGAACATTAACAAGGTTATAAAATAAAGGAAGTCGAAAAATATCTTTCTCCATCCGATTTCACTTGGATTGCCCCATATACTACATATACTGGACCCCATAGAAGTGTCCTCCCGAGTTCAGGGTTTTGGTTCGATAGTATCCATACAAAACAAGCCAAGTGGATAAAATTAGGCTGAAATATAACTTTCTGTTCTTTTTCAATATAAGAATCGGCATTGCCGACTATATTAAGCACTTTTTTTGTTATACCCTTCACCGAAGGTAAAATGGTATATATAAGCTTGTCATTCCGTTTGTTGTTTCTACAATATTGATTTAATACCCTATAATGTATATATATATATATATATATATATATATATATATATATATATATATATATATATATAATGGGTCTGTGGGTATTAACACATTTATTTAAATTAAAATATTTTAATAAAATTAGTCCTTTTATTCACAAAAATAAAAATTAGAATAATACACTCACAATATTATTACAGTAACGGACTTTAGTTTATTTAAAAAATATTCCGTTCAGTCATTTTTAAATAAATAAACATTTAAAATTCCAAGCAAATTTATTTTTAACTGATTCTAACAGTTATTCAAAAAACTAAGTGCATATTAAAACGAATTTGCAGTTGCAGTTAATATTGTCCCTTGATTGAATTAAATTCTTCTTTATGTTAAATTAAATGAAAATGTATTTTAAGGTAACGAAAAGTTCATTAAATGTTTACTGTCAATAATTCAACCACGAATTCCGTAAAAACAAATGAATATTCAGTTATCTTATAGAAATTAACTGTCAAAAAATTAACTACATATTCCGTAAAAACAAATGAACATTCAGTTATTTTATATAATTTTAACTACCAAAAATTCATTTTTACTTATCTATAAAAAATGAATTGCTTGTTTTGTGTAAGCAATTCCCATTTTCTATTTGTTTATATAATTTAGTTAAATACATCAAATTTTAAAAGTAAAATAATTGCGAAGCCATATCGGTCATGCTGATGGTGTCTTATAATTGACAGTTCTTCTGTAAACAACGTGGTCAGTACAACAAAAGTGAAACAAACGTGTGTAACAGGGTAATTAAATAATAATATTCTCCCTCTCTCGCTTATAAGAAAAACAAGCGGACATGTGTCTGTCTGGTATTTTTTTAGAAATTCGGCTCTTTTGTGGAGTAAACGAAAATTACAGAATTTATTAAAATATATGAATATTTAATTGTTTTTCCTGAATATGGTGTTGAATTTTTGACAGTAAAAATTAAATTAACTTTTTGTTAAAAATAAATGAAAAATAAGTAGACCGGTTTTTAATTGAAATTTCATTTATTTTATATTACAATTTCAGTTTATTTTACGTACAGAATATTGTGAGTGTAAAAATAAAAATTATTAAATCAATGAAAGTTTGATTAAAAATTTGATTAAAAAATAATGTTGGAAGAATTTCAATCAATTGTAGAGGGGAATGTAAGGAGGGATAAACTCACTGTTTATTTGATGTTTTTGTTTAAACTTTAATATTGTTACAAGTAGAACTGTTGCTTATAATTCTTATACGTTTAACAGTTTTATTTGGTTTAATATCTTTAGTTTTTCTAAAATCTTTATGGATGAAGTTTCCTGACGATCTGGCCTAAGCTACCAGTGAAATGCGCATAGGAATAGCTTATCCCATCAACAATAAATTTCAAGTGTTTTTATCAAGAATAAAAATTGGGAATTAAGCACGAATAGAAAAACCTTTTAAATTAAGAATAAAAATATTAAAATGTCAAACTAATTTAAAGCAAGTAAATTTATAACAAGTGTTTCTCTACAGGTCCTTATAAGTAGCGAAGTTGATTTAACGACATCCGTTTTCCCGTTGAAATGGGTCACATATAGTCCGGAATTGTTTGCTTTTGAAATTCAGTCTGATCGGTCCACACATGTCGGAGATATGGGCAAAAAAACACGACAGATTCTTATTTTACCCATAAATCCCTTGTTGTTTCATTTATCTTTTTAATGCATATCTGGAGAACCTCAAAGGCCAATCTTTCCAAATAAGGCAAAAATATCTTGGCTATCGATAAACAACATACGACAAAAGGTGGGATGATTGGAGAAGTGGGCGTTGCACCTCCTGTACAAAGATATTATAGATACAATCATGTTGGTTATCAATAGACAATATCTGACAAAATTTGGGTGGGATTAGAGAAGTTGGTGTGGCACAAAATAGATTTATTTATATCTAAAGAAATGTGGGAGAAAAAAGTTCCAAATTTTGTACACATAGCTGGGTAATCTAGATTAGAATAGTGGGCGTGGCACAAAATAGATTTATTTATATCTAAAGAAATGCGGGAGAAAAAAGTTCCAAATTTTGTACACATAGCTGGGTAATCTAGATTAGAATAGTGGGCGTGGCACAAAATAGATTTATTTATATCTAAAGTACGGTATTTAAATAACTTTCTGTTCTGATAGCACCATAGTGAAGGGGAAAAAGCTTTGGCATAACCAAATATCAAGGGTTATTTTTCAAATAGTGCTATCAGCAAAATCACAATTTTACAGGAGAGCGAAAAAACGGATTTTTTCGATAACTCTAAGAGTATTAACTAAACTTTATTTAACAATGTTATTCAAAAACAACGTCTTAATCATACATATGTTAATTTTTTTCTTAATTCCAGATACTCGCGCTTAAATGTCTGATAGCACTATTTACAAATTAAAATTTTATCGATTTGAACATTGAAATAAGCAGATAGCACTATTTAAACAAACATGAAAAACAGTTTTAGTTACAAAAATTTTTATTAAAATAATAAGTAAAATTTAAAGAAACGCGTAATCATGTTAACAGAACCCGAAATTAAGTTAAAATTTTACACTAACGTTTATTGAAAAGCAATAAATTATTAAACTTTTTCCACATATTTTTAATTATCATAAAAATAATGATATTCTTGCGAAATAGGAGAATTCAATGCTTTGGAGAACGTTGGCCAGATTGTAGGGGTTTCGTTTATTCGCTGCACACTGTGGGAAATTTGGAAAAAAAATGGAAATAATTCTATATTTTAAAAACGGTTTGTCCGATTGGAATGTAGTTTGAGGTGACAATTAAAAAGTTGTAGATGAGTTTAAGTCTTGGATTTGAGCTCTATAGACTTAGCAGGAGATGTGCTATAGGTTCCCAAATTAGGACATCTCGGGTATAACAAAAACTAAAACAATCCGTAATTCTTAATTTTAGCTGGATGCCAAAACTAATTTTTTAGTGAAATGCGCTTGCCGTGTTCTTCATAATTTATAATTGGTCTAGTATTTTGGAAATATAAGACTCAAATTCATCATAATTTGTTTGAAATATTTTTTTTTTGAATTATCAACAAGATTTTGTTTGTCGTGCTTAATTTCCAATTTTTATTTTTGATAAAAACACTGAAATTTATTGTTGATGGGATTCGATATTCCTATGCGCATTTCAGTGGCTGCTTAGGCCAGATCATCAGGAAACTTCATCCAAAGATTTTAGAAAAACTAAAGATATTTTACAAATAAATTCGCTTAACAGTTTTATTTGTATAATATGAATCATGTAAATGTTGGCCATGACTCTGTCTGAGGTGGTCCTTTCGGACTGTCCAATTTTAATAATTGTGCAATACGAATACTAAGACGCGTGCTTGGTAGCCATTATATTTCTAAAAAAAACTCTAATTTTTAGGAATTTTCGGCTGTTTTTTGGGAATTGTGGATTCGTTTTTTAAGTTTAATAAAATTTTGAGCTGGTTTATATAAGCATTAAAAAATGTATTTACTTGTATAATTTCATTAAATAATATTAGCTAACAAAGATTTTATTGCATAAATTAAAGTTTACAAAAACTCATAAGCAAATTTTTTGCAGTTATTTTGCAAAATTCTACAGCGAATTTTAAAATTATATTAGATTATGAAATCTAGACACAATTCCCAACCCTTTGATGTATAATATGTCTACTTTGTAAAACCCATTTTTAGATTTTATTATATGAAGAAATATTTTTTATGTAGATAGCACTTTTTTACAAAGAAAAAAGAAAAAAAAAAACGTGTGTGTTAGATAGCACAAACAATATTTATGAAAACAAAAATCGTTTTGGGAAAAAATTTTTATCCAATTTAAATGACAGATGACCCTTCAGTTAGTAAACTCTTTTCTATAAAAAACACATTTTTGAAAATTTGCAGATAGCACTATTTGAAAAATAACCCTCGGTATATACTTGTTTTTTTTTTAAATACTGATCGATAATATTTGTTAGTGGGTGAGTGGCCTAAGTTGTTACATTACGTTAGGTGAAGGGTATTATAGATTCGACACAGCCGAATATATTACTCTTCTTACTTTATTTTTAAAAATACTCTATACAAACATTTCTTTATTTATCCCAATTTTTACTTGTTTTCTTAGAAAAATTTCTCCTAAATTTTTTCAGATTTCTATAGAAAATTTCCTCCCGAAATGCAGTACTTTTTACATAAATTTTTTTTTGCCTCTTACCTAAACATTGCTCCTATTTTATGGAAAAATTGCTCCCAAATTGGACTTGTGTTCATAGGTAATTTGCTGGAACCCAGTGCCCATGTTCTGTAACGCTCGCGTCGAGAAAATTTTAGATTGAAATGGGAGAAATAAAACAAAAATTCCATAAAATGAAACAAACAACGGGTTTTCTCACTTAACTGCGACTGTAACATTTTTGGCGAGCAATAGCTGTCACGTAAGGAAAGTACTCGCCAATTTACAGACAAAATGTGTCTGTAAAATTTCTGTGAATAAAAACGGGGCGAGAAAAAATGTAAACAATAAAAAACATATCTGTGGCATTTTGAAAACATCTTAAGTCAAATTAAAAAGGTTGAAAAAATGTTGTAAATCAAACTTTCATTAAAAAATCCTTTTTGTTATGTTTTAAAATTTTTTATTATAAACGTAATTTTTCTTTAATATTCTTTTATTTTATTATTTGATAAAAATGATTATTTCTCAGAGATTTTTTTAAAACTTTTTTGCTAACTTATCTCGACTTTTGTCAAAATTCCGCGATATTAAAAATGCAAAAGGCATAGAATAATTATAATAATATTTTGTTCTTGGTAAATTTTTTCATTGTTTAATTATTTTGCTTTTAATATTTTTAGAAAATATACGAATACTTTTAAGGATCGTTTGCAAACAACAAACATAAAAGTCGCACTTTATGTACATTATTAAGTATAGCCGACGTTTTTATTTTCGCCGCCGTCGTTAAAAACTTTTAAATTTCAAATCGGCTTCGGGTGCGATGTTATGACACTTATAACGTAACGACGTTATCTCTTTTTATAGTTTTCGACATGAGTTACAGACAAACTTTTTTTTCACTTTTCGAGAAACGATGGAATATTTTGTTTAACATCTTTTCGATGCGGAAAGTTCTCACAGAACATGGGTACAGGACTAGTTTTCTGCAAAAAAAACTTTGTTTCAAATTCTTCTAGTTTCTTACAGAAATTTTGCTCTCAAATTGGACTAGTTACTACCAATTTCAGCTAGTTTTCTTTAATTCAAATTAGTATTCCATAGAAAATGCTGCTTTAATAAGACTATTTTTTTTAATTGTCTCTTAATTTTTAGTTTAGCCAGTTTTTTTTTCTATAGAGGATTCCAAATTCAGATAGTTTAAAGTAGTTATTGATTGAAAATTTGATTGCTAATTGGACTAGTAGTCTATTCAACATTTTACTCGAAATTCGACCAGTTTTTCTTAAAGGAATGCGGCTTTTCTAAAGAAATTTATATGTTGGACTGGTTTTTTCTTGGGGAAATTTAATAATAAATTCGAATAATTTTTTACAGAAATTTTACCCCGAAATTCGACTTGATTAAAACATTAATTAATTGCAAATTTTACCAATTTTTGATTTGATATCAGATTTGCTTTTAAATAAGACTAACTTTTCAGAGAAAATTTGCTACAAAATTAGAAAATTTAGTTTTCTATGCAGAACTAATTACCAATTAAAGCTAGTTTCTATACAAAATTTGCTGTATTTTAAATAAGTTTGCTATGGAAAATCTGCACCTAAATTAGACTAGTTTTATTTTGTAAACTTCCTTTCAATTTGAGTAAGTTTTTTATAGAAAAGTTCTGCTTAGTTGGAGGCTAGTTTTTTTTTTAGAAAATTTGCTCGCAAATTAGACAAATTTTCAATAGCAAATTTGGCTCCAAAATTGGACTAATTTTCAATAAAAAATTTGGCTCCAAAATTGGACTGGTTTTCAACAGAAAATTTGGCTCCAAAATGCAACTAATTTTTTGCAGAAATTTAAACAAATTGAACTGGTTTTTTTTAGAAATGTATTGTTCTACTAGCTAGATTTCCATTAAAATTATGTTGACTTGTTTTTAACAGAAATTTTGTTCATACAAAATTTGATTGTTAATTCTACTAGTTCCTAAAAAAAATTTGCTCCCAAATTGCTTGGAAATTCGACTTGTTTTCTATTTGATTTACTCTTAAATTGTATAAATTTTTTAGAGAAACTTGGCTCCTTAATTCGATTAGCTCTCTGAAGAGAACTTGTTTTCATTTTGAATTGGTTTTCGACAGAAAATTTGCTTGAATTTAAACAAGTAAGCTATAAAAAATGTTCTCTTTTTTTGACGAGTGCTCTAGTTTTCTATAGAAAATATTCTCTTAGTATGAATCTAGATTATTTTAAAATTATCTCCCAATTGTGCTAGCTTTACTCCCAAATTGCTCCTAGTTTTAGCTACTTTTATTTAGTAATTTTTTTGTCTCGTAATTTGGACTAATTTTCAATAGAAAACTTTCTTCCAAAATGGACTAGTTTTCTTTACAGAAATTTCTCTTTAATTAAGCAATTTTTTTTTATAGAAAATTGCTACCAAACTGGAGTAGACACTAAAATAGGACTACATATATGGGCATTTCCATTTTGACGTGTCGTGATATTCGTACCAGAGAATGACAAAAGTATCATTTTAAGTACTCTTTCAATATTAGTGAGAAAACATGTACGGACATGTATGGGTAAAGATCAAAACCATGCACATACGTACCAATACCCATTACAAGCTAAAGTTGAATATGTATAGGTATACGTTGCCAATATACATTCTTCTTTTTGAATGTACATGCAGATATAAATAAAATTTCTGTTAGCTATCTGCAATACCCATATAAGTATACGATTATCGTAAGTATAACGTAAATATACAGAGCGCGAGAGAGAGCAGAGATGGCAAATGCAATTTTAAAAATGTTGAAACTAGGCAAAATTTTTTTGTGTTGTTCTTCAGAAAAAGATCAAGATAATTTTAAAGCTTTTTAACATTTGGCTAAGGCGGTAAGCTTATTTTATTAGAACAACGAGGGGCGGTTGGCGGCGATTTCTGCTTCTCCGAAACTATTTAACAGATCTTAATAAAATTTCAAACATAGATATATCCATATTAATATGAACACACAAGCTTTATATATTTTTTTAAAAATAGGACCCCGAGGGAAGCTCGAGGAAATTTTCTGCCTCTCCAAAACTATCTAACAGATTTTAATGATATTTAAAACATAGATAGATATTTGTGTAGACACATAAGCTATGTATTTTTAAAAAAATTAGGATAACGAGGGGGGATAGGGGGCGACTTATGCCTCTCCAAAATCATTTATTTTCTCTAAAATTTCTTGATTATTTTCCATACTTTAAATTTATAATTTTTCATTTGCTACAAACATACATACACTGGATGAAATTTTTGAAGAAAAACTCTTCTTTACAACTTATTAAAAAGAAATGTCTGAATTTTAAAACGTAAGAGAAAGGCGTCTAAGCAAGCGCTAAATGTATTAAGTGGCGGTTACACTCTTTCTTATTAACACAACATACAAATCAATACTTTCATGCATACATAAAAAACAATATCTTCCATCTCGTGTCGTCTACCTATGCTTTGTATGTGTGACAGCGATAAGTGCAAAAAAATTGTGCGGATGCGTAAAGGGTTTTTACATGCAAAAATAAAAATATCGTAGAGCCACTTGTTGCTGTCACACGCACATAGCATAGGTAGACGACACGAGATGGAAGATATTGTTTTTTATGTATGATTGTAAGTATTGATTTGTATGTTGTGCTAATAAGAAAGAGTGTAACCGCCACTTAATACATATTTATTTATAGCGTTTGCTTAAGATACATGTACACGACATGTTTTTTACATCTGACTTGTGAACTTTTCATGTCACATGTTGCTGTGCATGTGTGTTACAATTGCTGTTTAACAAATTTTTTTTTAATTATTGTTATTGTGTTTGGCGTATTTAAAATACGCCTACGACTGTTTGGTAATAGATTAAAGCAAACAAATTCACGTTCTCTTTAATCTATAACCAAATAGTCGTAGGCGTATTTTAAATACGCCAAACACAATAAGGGTGAATATTCGATCAAAAACGTACATGTAATTTGCCCCTCGTGGTCATAGTTTGAAAAAAATACATAGCTAATGTGTCCAAATAAATAAAAACCTTTATATTTTTTAAATTTTATTGAAATCTATTAAATAGTTTCGGAGAGGCAGAAATTGCCCCCTATAACCCTTTTAGTCATATTTTTTAAAAAATAAATAGCTTATGTGTCTATGTAAATATGGATCTATCTATGTTTTAAATTTCATTAAGATCTGTTGGATAGTTTTGGAGAGGACTAAATTGCTCCCTATCTCCCCTCGTTATCCTATTTTTTAAAAAAATACATAGCTCAAGTGTCTATATAAATATGAATCTATGTTTTAAATTTCATTAAAATCTGTCAGATAGCTTCGGAGATCAGAAATTGCTCCTTCCCACCCCTCGTGGTCCTATTTTTTATAAAAATGTATAGCTTATGTGTAGTTTTACATAGGTACTGCTGATGTTACGGACAAATTTATTTTAAATATCATAAATAATATGTACATAGTCCCATACCTGCCTAGTGACAAAGCACATTTTTGGTAAATTTTTTTTTTTAATTTTTACACAGAAGTGCCAAAAATACTGAAGATATTTTTTTAAACATGGATATTTTATTTGTATGGCAGATAACCAAAACACATTCATGGGTATTGAATAACATCTGCATAATATTCATGTATTTTTGTTTACTGAATGTGGTTGCGTGAAGATATTGCCGTGCATAAGTATAAGTAATAACCATACTTTTTGCGTTATAAATATGTGTATACACAATAACGAAAAGCGTGGGTAAATACCTCTGTATATTATTCTTATGGGTACTTGTTGTCATTCTCTGATTCGTAGCACAAAATGTAAAAAAATTAAATGAAGAAGTCAAATTTGTAAAAAGGGTTTTTATGTATATATATAAAGTTATGAAGTAGCACTATATTCAGAAAAAAAATTACAGCAATCGACGGTAAGGATTTGCAGATATAAGCAAACATATGCGCTGGCGGGCCGTTAAAAAAACGGAAGTGGATTTTGACTTGCATTACAAAACTTAATAAGACTGCGAATTGAGCAAGACGTTTTGAATAAAACCTTTTTAGTAAAGCTGTTATGATACTTGCTATTTTTTGTATTTTTTCTATATTGGAGAACAGTGCAAATATATTTGCATAGGAAAACTGACTAAGTGTAAAGAGTATGATTATATCATAAAAAGTCATGAAATGTCAAACAAATATACATTTGTTATCGATAAATAATCTAAGACTATCAAAAAAAAATATAAAATTTTTTAACTTAAAATTGACATTTCCAGATTAATTGTTAGCACTGTTGCCAATTTTTTTAGTTTTTGATCGAAAGAAACGGTTTTTAACTTCTTTTTTTTTTTTGCGATTTTTAGCTTTTATGACGGTTTTTTGTGGGGAAAAAACGTGGGCAGTATTGTTTGTTTTGTTTACATTTTATCAAATTGTATTTCTTGTTCTTTCTCGCATTTGTTGTTTCATTCAGTCAATCCTAAAAAAATCCAATACAAAAAATAGCAAGTATCATAACACCTTAAGCTTTGGACTTATATAGATTTATTTTTCAAGCTATTAGAATTAAAAATATTTGCTCGTTTAAAGGCACATATGGGCATTTTGAGCGAAAAGTCTACTTTTTTTTAATGTAACGCCAGAATGCAAATAAGGTTGTATTTAAGGACCATGTTGTTCAACCGTTATCCCATTTGTTACTAAATGAAGAGCTAGTTGCGCTCTACACCACAATATAAAAAAGTAAACTATACATATACAATTTTTTGAGAAATAATTTAAATTATTTCTGGCGTTACGTTACAAAAAGTAGACTTTTCGCTGGAATTGCCCATATGTTTTTCATATTTTTTTTTTCTATATAAAAAAATAAAAATTCTTGCAAATTGGTTGCAAGTTTCAAATTTGTTTTTGTACCACTAGACTTTTGAAATTTAAAATGAAAAATATATTTTTAGATTTAAACCAACATTAAAGCAACTTACTTCTTTTAATTTCCATATAAAATTTTATAGGATTTTGAAATTTTTTATTTAAATAATGGCATTTTTTTGTGGTTGACTTAATGCCAGCAATATAATAACAAGAAAAAAAAACAAAAAATTTATAAAAGACTATATTTGCATACCTATTCTATAAGTAAGATAAGTACATTTACTTTTAGTTTCTACTCATATAAGTATTAAGACTAATGGAGTACTTCAAATAAATGTCTATATCAGTGTTGCCAATGAAGATATCGGAAATAACACATGACTGTGTCCCAAAATTCACATTTAAAACAAAATTACACATATAAAACCAAAAAGAAGCTAGTTTGCAGTTAAAGGGTAAATGCTTAAAAAAAAAAAAAAAAACACAGCTTGCCGATTGCTGAAGTAAGAAAGTAGTGAATTCACATATCGTCAGCTCATTATTTAATTTCCCCATGATATGCGCCAAACCAATAATGAGCTGACGATATTTATTTAATTCCGAAAATAAATAGAAGAATCGTAAAAAAATGTTAAAAGTTCGCTGTGAATGGTTCTGCTTGCTGCAAACAAATTAATTGACTTTAAGGTATTCTGTATTGCCCACTCCATAGCCTTTCAGTACACTGCACAAATGTTTTTATTTTTAAAATTTTAAAAAATGAATAAGGAACTAACTTCTTAAAATTATTTTTTTTTAAATATTTTTACGACAAAATTTTGGCTGACTGTATGTAGTCATTTCGCTAAGATATAACACAGTACTTAGAGCCTCACCCACAAGTCCTCGATTGACCTATACTTTCGTATAGAATGGCGTAAAGCTTCCAGAATGCGCTACATCGTCAGAAAAACCTCTTGAGTTTTTTTGGTACTCCATCAGTTACTCTCAGTTTTTTCTTTGATTCTCCAACAGATAAAACTCGTTAAAATTTTAAGATTATAAACGATTGCATATATTAACGCTGACACCACAAATACTGCATCTCGGTACAGTTATGCCAAGCCATTAGCCAATGTGAGCTGAAACGTAAAATGCACGAAAGAAAACAAAGAACTATGGGCTTCCCCCCCATAGTAGTTTTAAAAATTGTCTTAAATTCTAAAATATATAGAATATACACAATTTTTTCTGGCGGACATATGGTGTTAGCACTGTTGCCAGAAATTTTTTGTAATAAATCTGAAAAATTGGACTAAAAAAATCTGGAAAAAAATTGTTAAAAAAATTTTTTTTAAAAAAGGCACAATTTTCAGAATAATAGGCTGTTTTCCTAAACGCCTGTTGCATTGTAGGAATACATGGTAACATGTTCTTAAATGCAACCATAAAAATTTTGACAATGCATTTAGTTCCGAAACGCAACTTTGTAGTTGTCACTGCGCAGAGAAAAGCAAATAGAGCAGTTAAAATAATGTAGATGCAAACCATATTCTTATACAATACAAAGTAGGTAAACATTTAAGTACACAATGCATCAACACGGTATTGATACATTGTGAACACACGTTTAGGAAAACAGCCATATTCTTGAGTCAAAACTTTTAATTTTACATTTATATTTCCGAAAGTGTAATAAATGGTTTTTTTTTATAAAATATTGGAAACCAAGAATCAATTGTTTGCATATCTTCTTCGGATATTAAATTGAGAAACAGTTAAACTCACCATTAACTAAAATATTTGGATTTATTTTAAACATTTAATTCAACTAAATCCAATCTTTTAAAAAGTTGGTCACAAAGTTTACAATTTCTTCAATTTTAAAAGATCTGCAATTTGACCGCAAAAATCTGCAAATCTCACTTTGTCATTTTTGCAATAAATAATCAGCAAAATGCAGAGAAATCTGCACTTCTGGCAACAGTGGGTGTAAGCAATGAAATTTATATACAGAAATATTTCCAAGTTTATTGGTCGCGGAGACCCCATGTAACTTTCCTATAGGAAACGTTTTTGTTGAGAAGAGAAAAAATTAAAAAAAAATCTATGTTTGGAAAGAAAAATTTTACTCTCAAACATTAATGAAAAACAAGTATGAAAGTATAGTCGGTCAAGCCCGACCATATGATACCCTACCCCACAGTATATAAAAAAATGTTTGCTTGTGCGCCCTATTTGGGACCAATGGGAAATAATGGACCCGCCTAAACAAAATTATGTCTTTGTGCCGAGTATTATTTAGATATCTTCATCCATATGAGATTTTAGAACGGAAGTTTATATAGGACCTACCGTTAATTTTGGACCTACCAAGACAACATTTTGTCGTGACATAGTAGCTATCGTAAAAGTTATTATTGACAATTTTCATATTAATACCAACATTTAATATAAGGCCATTATGGCATTAAAAGCTATTTTCGGGAGTAGTATTTGTATGGGAGTTATGGTCAAATGTAGACCGATTCCAATCAAATTTGGCAAGATGATTTTGATTGCAATAACATAGATTCGGACCAAATATAATCTAAATACCAACATAATAAGATGGTTTATGGGCACAAATACCCTATTCCGGAAATAACCTTGTATGGGGCCTATGTTAAATTATAGACCATTTTCAGTAGGCTTGTTACTTGTACCAATTAGACCCTCTGTGCTAAATTTCATCAAATTACCTCCAAAATTGCGACGTGTGCCAGCCAGCCAGCCAGCAACTCATATTCAACTCAGAAAGTGTTCCTTAGCCGATCGGTGTACTTAAAGGCTTGCCTAGGACTAATATATTTCGGTGTTACAAACATCACCACTAATGCATAATGTGGAGAGGGTCACTGTTGTGGTGTTGGTATAAATAGAACACAAAGTAAAATTACACGTAGATTACACATTAGTGCTAGGAAACTATCGATATTATCGATAGTCTTAAAATATCGAAAATATCGATAGGAAAAATATCGATATTTTTATTATTTAAAATACAGCTATGAAGACATCTTACAGCAGCTATACACACACAGTTTTTTTGCCGCAAATTTTTACATGCTATTATTAATTCACGCTGAATTACAGCAAAGAATACAAACAACAAGAATGGCAAGTGGTATGGATTGCTTAGCAGTGCTTTTTACTGCTAATTAAAGGCCTTCAAGTCGAAATTTTTACATGTTTATATATGGACTGAAATGTCAAATATTTTTGTAATGTTGTAAAAAAAAATGCAAATCCAAATGCAATTGCAAGCATAGGACAAAACAAGGAACGACCTTGAGAGGATAAGTCCGCTAGATTGATAACCTTTTTGGGTTTAGAATTTAGAAAAATTTTTAAAGTTGCAATGGAATATCTTATAGTCCCTGTTACTTCGGTTCCTTCAGAAAGGTACTTATCAATTTTTAAGACACTGTCATCTAAAACAACGTGCGTATTAGAGTTTTCAACCGATTAAGAATAATTCGATTAATCGATCAAACAAAACCAAACCATTGTTCAATTAATTGTAAAACGACGATTTTCGAATAACGAATAAATCGATTAATTAACGTCGATTAATCGAACAATTTTTTTTATTAAAAAACAAATTAAATAAAAGCTTTGATTTATTCTCATACGTTTTTAGTGATTTTATACAAAATGTAGGAGAGTTAAAAAATATTGTTGCCATATCCCTGGTTGTAATTAATATCAATGTTTAGTTAGCAAAAACCGTGTTGAGTACTCATTGTATTTAAAAAATTTATTCTATGTTCTTTTAAACAAATCTTAACAAACAATTGAGTAGGTTAGTTGCAAAACTCGTTCGTTACAAAACTAAAAATGCGAGATGACAATTGATTCTAACAGTTCTTTTGGCGCTTTATGAGAAGAAATACAATAATTGTATCAATGCATGTCCTCTTCCATGATTTTTGCACGGACATGCATTGATTTTGCAACTCACCTTCTCAATTGTATCAACTGTTTTATTTTTAAATCAAACGTTAAACAAATTTCAAGAAAGGGTATTTTTCAATTTCGGTTGAAAAATTTAGAAAAATTATTTCTTGAAAGTAGAAAATGTTGTTATTGTTTGATATTTTTTTGAAAATTATGTATGTATTTCTTTACCATTTGCGTAAGTTTCACAATATTAACATTGAAAACGATGTGGTGGAAGATAACCAAACGACATCAAGAAATGCCGAACTTGGTCCAATGGAAAAATACATTAAGAGAGACAGCGGCTGTTCTATAGAAGAAATTGTAGGCAGAAGTTTGGCTGAAGATGGTAGGCCTGCCAACGCCATTCGTCCAGAGTTATATCGGATTATTAAGGAATTAAGGGTTTACCGATGCCTTTAAGTAATACAACAATTTGGAGTTAAGATGAAAAATGTTATGCATGAAAAAAAAGAAGAAGTCATAGCGGATGGAATGGAAGATTTTCCATAGCAATTTTTTTTTTAAATATTTTTTTATTCGTTATTCTCATCGATTAATCGAATAATTTTTTAAATTTAATTGTTTGATCGAACGAACAAAAACAATTATTTAAATTATTCGAACAAAGTTGAAAGGCGAATAGTTGACAACTCTAGTGCGTATATACATACGTCTCGTACATTCAATAAAGTGATAAAAACAACGGACTGTAGGCTTATAAAAAATAATTAAAGTTTTCCTGCACAAGTACAAACATTTAGTCGATAGTAATATCGATATTTCGATAGTGAAATCTGAACTATCGATAAATATCGATAGTAGAAAATATCGATAGTATCCCAGCACTATTACACATGCAAGTATAAATTACAGACAATATGTGTAATTACACACAGATTGGCAACACTGGTGTACGTCTCCTAGAAGCAGAAAACATTCACATGCTCATAAATATTTACCGGTAAACAGTATTTAATTATTTTGTTATTGCAAATTAGTATGTGTGTGTGTAATAGCAACATTTTGAAATTTTACCACTTCCGTACTTTATAATATTCAGTATAGTTTTATTTGTTGAAGTACTATTTAGTAAGAGTATGAGTACCATTATTAGTAATATGACTAGTTGTTTTTTTTTTTATAAAATAGTCAATGTAAGTACTCTGACTGGAAGACTATTTTTCCTCTGGACATTTAGAGTGTTTTACAAATGTACAAACAATGCTAATGATAATCTTTAGAAAAGTAAAGTCAACTATGTTGTTAGAAAAAAACGTCAAACTCGAAGAAAACAAAGAAGCATTTAATTTTCGCTTATTTTTTTTTGTCTTCTTTTTATAAGATGTAAGATGGCTTTGATAATATGTTCACAGACAACTCGTTTGGTATGCTGGGAAATAAATATAAATTAGTGGGATTATCTTAATTATACTTATTGCTACCGCAATCATATTGTAAATGAATCAATCCCTTGTATGGCTACCAGAGAACAGCAAAAATCACTATTTTTGTTAATTTAATCATACGCTCAAATTTACATTAACTCCATGCCTGCAAAACAAAGTTCATCGTTGGTAACTTTAACATCGTGACCCTGCAAATAATAGGACCAGTCCAAACACGCGTGTAAAGAGTAGCCCACTAGGGACCAGGACTAGTCCAAAAGTAACCCAAACGTATGGAAAAAATATGGTCTATTTAACTTTACGATATCCTAGGGTAGGACCATATAACCCACCTTTGGACTACTAAGGAGTAGTTTTAAAACTAATCCATGGTATACTCAAGAGGATTAGTTTTAAAGTCGTTTAAAAACGAAAGCACGTCGTTAAAAAACGAAGACATGTCGTCTCACTATAAACACTTTTTAACAATGACATGGTCCATGCTTGCATTACATCGGACCAGTCCATGGAATAGTCCATTTTATCAGAATAGATCAGGGGGTCCAATATTATTTGCTAGGTTTGTACACATTTGATTTGTGCATGGTGAGTTTTTTATTGAAAGTGCTTTGTTTGCATTTCTTGTTGCGCACGCAATATAACACAATTGTGTAAAGTCAAAAGGCACACATTCTTATACTTTTGCATTCAAGTAGTCATTGACCAGTAGATGAGACGCTTTGTTAACATTAACAATAATAACAATACATTGTACATACCCCTGCAGATAACGAGACTAGTCCATACATGCATGTAAAGAGTAGGATTACTCTAAAACTACTCCAAATATATGAGTAAAAGGTGGTCCATTTAACATTACGATGTCCTAGGAGGGGACCATATAACCCACCAAAGTAGTCCCTAAACTACTCCATGGAGTATTCAAGTGGGTTAGTTTTAAACGTACTCCATGTGAGTACACTTAAGGGGTATTTTAAGCATTTTTCTTTTTCATTTTGTACTAATCGCTTTTTATGGTGTGTACTGTAGTCTATTATTGCTATTATTAACTATTATTTTTCCACAAATTTCACAAACTTTCGCTTTTAAATAAACAATTATAATGGACACCATCAGGGCTACCAATGTGTAATACTGCAACACATAGAAAAATATACATCGTGCACAATAGACCACGTAGTCCAATGTTATCTGTAGGGACAAAACTCGCTTACGCTCTTTTATTTTGCGAGCGTAAAATATAATTGTTTACTGAGAAACACTCTCATTCAGCGGGAAATATCGCAAATATCGCAAGGCCTGTTTTGAGGCCTCTAAACAGAAATAATATACAGTTGTGCAAGGCGAATTTATTACAGGTGGTCTTAAAGTGAAGTTTCTTGTATTAAGACTAACTGTATGGTAATCTTATAAGCAAAAAAGACGCTTCCATATCGACTAACTAAACTATTTTTAATGGATTTTTTTTTTGTACATTTTATGGTAACTTGAACTATATTGTTGTCACCTGCAACTAAAATATAGTTCAATCAGTCCATCATAAAAAGTACAACGATAATATCGTGGCCTACGGTCATGCTGTGGTTTTTATTAATATTAATAAGTTAACCACGAGTATTTGTATGATTGTTTGTATGGTCTTACCAAAACGCACAATGTTTATTGTAAATAAAACAAAAAGTTTTCAGAGAATTATCTTAATATTTTTTATTATAATTAGTATTGTGGTTATTTTGTCGAACTATTTATGGTTTTTTAATTCAAATTTTAATATTTTCAATCAGGCTTAAGTTCATCAAATTTAATTTTTCATTAAATTACTTTTATGAAGAAAGGAATTTTACAACATAAAAATTAATTAAAATTGTTATTGATAATTTTTCATTCTTGACTGACCTGAGATTTTTTATTATTATGGAAGGATCTATGGCAATTATGTGTGAAACAAAATATCGGCCAAATGCTCGTCACGCTTCGGTGGCAAACCTCTATCCGATGGTCTATATTTCCAATGACTCTGAGACACAATTGAGGTTTAATGTCGTTGATGTGCCGAATTATCTCATTCTTTAGTTCTTAAATTGTTCTTGGCTTTTTGACGTAAACTTTTTCTTTTAATTCTAGCGGTTAATTTTAAACAAATGCAAATTAAAAAAATTTATAATTAGATTAGCTATTAGAAATATTAAAAGGCAATTTCACCAAGTTGAGTTATAATTAACTATTCCTATAACTGACAGTTAACATTATGTTTTTTCCAGGGGGTCGATTTTGGTTTTTGAAACTGAAAAAAACTTTTAATTTTCGTTTTGATGAGAACTTTTCATATTCAACCCTATCGTAAATATCAAGTGGAATTTTTGCTCCCATGAAATTTTCATTCCCCTCGAAGGGAAAAAAGCAATCGTGAATCTCATGTGAAAATTTTTTCACGCCATCAGCTCCAGTGACTGTAAAAAAAGAAGAAAGATTAGAAAAAATTAAAAATCAATGAAATTTTTGTTCAAAAATATACTCGTATATATTGAACTAATAAAGCAAAGTATTTAGTATTGGAGAGATAAATAGTTTGATTACAACTTTAGTTCCTTGCACTTTTCAAATTTTATGTAGTCAAAGTCAAATATTTTCCAAAATTCTGCCACCTCGCCTTTCGAAAGATTTACAAGGCAATCGCAATATATCGGTTTGTGCCTTATTAACGGACCTAGCTCTTAATAATCGATTTATAGGACGACCTTTCCTCATACATGTTCTGATCCCTAGCAAAAATAAAGTGAGAAAACCTAAGGGAAACATGAACAAATTACGGGTGAAAAAACTTTTCACGATAAGGGGAATTTATTCCCGTTAACATTTTTACACGTTATTATTCCTAATTGCATTACCTTTTTTTCATGGGAGTTTTTCATGATCGCAAATATGTAAAAAGTGAAAAAATTATGAGGGAACAATTATTCACGATCGGTATGATTATCATTTCACAATTTCACAAATTGCGATTCCCGTTCTTTAATGAGAAAGTGTTTCATTCCATTGTAACCGTGAAACTTTTGTATCTCTGCTAGCAAAATGTAAAAGTCAAATAAAGATATCGAAGTTAGCAAGCGAGTTTCTTTTAACTGCTGAACGTTTTTTTTTAACCATTTTTAAGCCATTTTCGTCCGATGAAATTTTTTCGTATTAATACCAATGAGAATGCAAATACAATATTTAGGCATAGTATTGTAGGGACATTTAATACCCTGCAGTGCGCTGGAACGGTCCCAAATTGGTACTTTCACCTATCAATAAGGGACACTGTTAGTCTTTTACCGGTAAAACGACCGGAGATTTTAACAAGTGGTGTCGTAGAAACAGTCAATTGACCCCCCTATAGATAACTATGGGACAGTCTGTTTACCGGTGCCACAGTATCAATCCCGTGGTTGATGCCGTCGTACCAGTACAGGCATAACTTCAAATTAACACCTCTTCGATAACAAAGGGACAGAAAAGTGTGAGTGAACACCTCTTCGATAACAAAGGGACAGAAAAGTGTGAATTGACACTTATTCGATAACAAAGGGATAGAAAAGTGTGAATTGCATCGCGAAAGACAACGTTGAGTCAGAAAAATAACCAAAAAATGGGTAAATTGACAAAATAAAACTGCAGGGTATCTATTTTTAATAAATGAGAATTGTAATTTTATTTTTTAAATCAAGCAAACCTTTAATTTAATTTTTTTTAATAATAAACTAACATGATTTTGTTTATCGTGCTTAATTCCCAATTTTTATTCTTGATAAAAATACTGAAATTAATTGTTGATGGGGATAAGCTATACCTATGCGCATTTCACTGGTTGCTTAGGCCAGATCATCAGGAAACTTCTTCCAAAGATTTAAGAAAAAATAAAAATATTATTCAAACAAAATTGTTAAGCGAATAAGAATTACTAGCAACAGTTTTACTTGTAACAATATCAAAGCTTAAACGAAAACAACAACAATAAACAGTGAGTTTATCTTTTCTTAATTTTTTTAATTTTAATTTTTCTATAAATTTAAATATAAATGTGGGTAATTCCATGTCAAAACGACCAAGAGTGGGACACGACCTCTTCCGATTTTAATGAAATTTGGTGAGTAGGTTCCTTTTATCTTATAAGGAACATATATGAACGAAAAAAAATAATTTTTTTTTTTTTTCAAAAGTTATGTCATATTCAAAATGTCATAATTTTGCTAATAAGCCGAATGTGTTGAGCTTATTTCTTCAACATCTCGAAAACTACTTGACATACGAAGATGAGTTTTGTATCATTTTAAAGAGAATACGGACTTCTTACGCAAAACATTTACAACCAAAATATATTGGACCTTTCCTAGTTTTACAATAAAATCCTAAAGTATTTACAATTTTGGAAAATAATATAATGGGAACAGTACACACAGAAAAAAATACCCATGTAAAATTAACATGGAAAAATGTTGATTGAGAATCATGTTAAATTTCAGAAAAATTATGCCCTTTACTTAAATTTATCATTATTTCATATTAATTTTTAATAAAATATATCAAAATAACCTTAAATTACGTTTATTTAATATTATTCACTGTTAAAAAAATAAAAAAAAAAAAAATATTAAAATACATATAAATAAATCTGGATTCAATATTGAACCCATAAAAACCTGTTTTGTATTAAAATCAAAAGTTGTTAAATTAACATGCATACCTACTTAATTATGTACATTTTTTATTTTCACTTTTAAAATATGTTATAAAAAGAAGACAATTCCCGTATTCTTTTAATAAAAAATGGTTTATTTAAATAGTACATCAAGTTTTCAAAGTAGAATGATGACCATATCGGGCGATTCTGCTGATGCTTCTGTTAACAAAGGAGAATACAAAATAACATGTGTTACAGGGTTTTGAATTATTCTTACATAAATGCAAATGTTGTCTGAAGCTTCTTCACACTGTTAAAATACACTCAAACCCATTTGATTCTACATGAAATTCACGTTGTTTCAACTGGAAATAACTTTCATTCACCGTGATTCCGATTGTTATTTCCATATAAATTACATTTTGCTCTAACTTTACTGCAATGTTAAATTAACATGAATTATAGTTATTTCAAAAGAAAAAAATGTTGTTCGCAGTTATTGTAAAATAAGGTTGAATTAACATGAAACCCGTATGAAGCAAAATCACCACCGAAAAAATTTAAATCAACCTTGTTTTCGACGTTTTTAACTTGATTTTTTTCTATGTGTATCTATTGATCGTCTAAAACCTGCATTTTTTGTTAATGATAATTTACAAGAATAAAGTTTAAACATTAAAAACGTACAAAACTCTAAAACAAGGTCAGGCAGAGAGGGTAGTACCTACTTGTTGGTACATTTTATATCCGCTGTACATACTTTGTTTAAAAAAAAAATATTTTAAAACAATGTTTTCTTTTTTTTTTTTGAATATTCGAAAATTTAGGTAAAATGGGTATTGTTATTTTATTTCTTAATCAAAGCAAACCAAATATTTATTCTGTTTAAATAATTTATGTAATGTTTCCAGTTGACAAGCAATTTATTGTGTAGTAAAATTTATATGAAAAGCATTTTCAATGCTCGAAATTTCGAAAATCCGTTTTACATACATTGCACGAACTCTTGGTCTTCGAAGACCCCTAGTAAAATTTGATGCAGAAAATATTCGTGGAACATTTTATCACTCTTAAGTGCCATTTAAGTATAGTTTTGTGGGGAAATAAAAAAAAGGACAAAAATGACTCCTTTGAATTAGTGTTAGAGGGTTAATATATTCTAAGAAAAGAATCGCCATACTATTCTACTGAAGACATCTGAATTAGTCTTTTAGCTCAGAAGTACATCAATTATATTTTTTTTGACTTAAAGCAAACGCCTTTTCAAAAAAATCAAAAACTTAAGGGGCCGATATTTCGGAAACCCGAGTTAACTTTTCAAAACCCTTTAACAGATTTGCTCTACCAATAGACTAGTTTCATTTCGCGTTGCATATTGAGGGTGTTTTTTTTTGTTGCACAGTGTTATTGGTTTATCATTTTAATGCAAGATTTAATTGATTTCCCGCTTTTGCTTATCTTAAAAAACGCTTAATTGACCACACCAATACAGATTATGATAAGTGCACTAAACTGAAACTATTACCGCAAAAACTTTTTCTAAAAAAAAGCACACACACACACATGCAGCAAATTTCTCTATGGGAGTTTTATTTGTTTAAACAATATTTACCTTAATTTTTTTTATACATTTTACGTCAGTGAATATGTATTGCCGTTTTTAGTTTTTTTTTTATAGAGAAATTTGCTGCATGTGTGTGTGAGAGCTTTTTTTTTTACAAATATTTATATTTTTATTCATTTTAGTGTTTAAAGCAGTTGGACTCAACAACAAATAAATGGTTTTCATTATTTGTAATAGTATTTACCAGAGCAGTAGCAACTGCTACTAACAGTCTGCTAGTCATCCATCCACCACTGCCTCTTAGAAATGTAACAAAAATGTAGTTGGCACAACGAATAACAAAAAAAAATTTACAACAATTCGGTTGTTTGTTTGGAAAAATTACCAACATTGTGTGGTTTTTTTTTGTTAGAAATTATAAAAAAAAACTAAACTGTATTAAAAATTAACAAACAAAAAAAAAAAAAAAAAAAAAATGTATTAAAATATAAAACGCTGTAGAAATATATTTACCTGAGTAAATACTTTGTAAAAAGTTTTTAGTAGGTACTTGGTTTTTGTAGTTTTCTATAGTATCTTGGTGGTTATTTTGGTCTTGTGCAACCAAGCATTTTCAAATGGTTGCCATTTAAAGTTCTTTTTTTTTCGTTTTTTGTGCTTTTATTGCCCAAACCTTCCGAAAAAAGTAGTAGAGTTGTTGGTAAAATAGATATAAAAATAAATAAATACAACTAGAAGGTTAGTTTTTTTTATTTGAAATACTATTTACAACAATGTACGTATGTGGTCAAACTGTAAATTCGAATCCTTTTCCAAAAAAACTGCAGCTTAAATTTAGGGGAGAAAGGATTTTTAGGTAATGTTTCGGGTAAAATTTTAGGAGTGTTGCATATTTTATAAAAAAAATTTCAAAAGATAACAGAGCTTATATTTTTATTTTTTTTAATAATTTTATTTTTATTTTAATATTAGCTTTAATTAAAACATTTCTAAACAAATAATTATTTAAATTTTTTCTCTTTTTTTATTCCAGGTATGTCCACATTTATATTTTATATATTTTTTTTCTTAAAGGTAAATTTATATAAGAAAAATTATTAATATTATTTTTAATTTAACTGTTTAGGAAAATTTATAATTTTCCAAAAAATGTTTAGAAAAAAATCCAAAATAAAAATAATCAAATTTCAGTTTGCAAGGTATTTTTTGAAAGTTTTCAAACTCCGCACTTACCAACATTTTTTTTTTAATAGAAAATTTAAAAAACAAACATACAATTAAATGTTTTGAATGTAAATTAGTATTGTGGTTATTTTGTTGAACTATTTATGGTTTTTAATCCAAATTTTTAATATTTTTTAATCAGGCTTAAGTTCATCAAATTTAATTTTCATTAAATTATTTTTATGAAGGAAGGAATTTTACAACATGAAAATTAATTAAAATTGCTATTGATAATCTTTCATTCTTGACCGTGGCCGGGGCTCGAACCCGGGCCGGCAGGTTACCATGACATGTTTCGATCGCAACCACACGATCTCCTCAGATGGATTTGCCGTCTTACACTCGCAGCCATCGACAACTGCTGACGTCAATAGTCAAACATCAATCCTTAAACCAAATTGTATTTTAAGCTTTGGTAGATCGAAATTTGCTTTCCTGAATGATTATCCGTTTTAATTGATTTTACATGTTTTACATGTCAAGAAGTCCAAAGTACATTTTTTTTTGATTTTTCATTTTTGTCTTTCTTTTTTCCGTTGACCTTTTTCAGCAAAACTTGAAGGACAAATGTACACATAGAGCCCGTGCCCTAGCTTTAACAATAATTTGTATTGTGGTTATTTTGTTGAACTGTTTATGGTTTTTAATCCATTTTGAATGTTTTTAATTTAAAGCACCAGGTCCTTTTTTTATATAAAAATATTTATTTAATTAATTACTATCTCGATATTAAATAAATATTTTTATATAAAAAAAAGGACCTGGAGCTTAAAATTAAAAACATTCAAAATATTATTGAAAAAGGTCAATTAAAACGAAATTTAAAAATACAATTAATATACCCTTTTCCATAGGTGGAGAGGGTTTTGAGTCGAACTAGATTTACGTGAGCACCTGTTATATGGATCTTAAACCACGTTGCTCTTCGCTCTGTTTTTATAAATAATGCGATTAGCCACGCGCCCTTGCGTGAGCACAACCAACACATACCGGTGGCAGTTTGAGTCTGTGTTCCGGCGAAATCATGTACTCGCACTTTGATTTGGAGCTGGAGTTATATTAGCTCTGTAGATAAAAGGCAAGCAGTAGAGCAAGCAAAAGAACCTAAGAAGATAGAAAATCCGCCAGCAGGCCGAACTTTTCCACAATCTGTAAAAAATCAGCCTGACTTTTTAAGATCACCCTTTCCTCGATTTTAGATATTAACTATAGCCACCACGTGATTTTCGAAGGGGCCTTAACAACAACCACCACCGAACTCCCGTGGATAACTGATTGTCATTATAAAAATCTCTCGGTAGCCGTGATCAACTTCTTAGAAAGAAGAAATACCTACCAATTTTGCTTTTGCCCAATAACAAATAATGGCTGCACCTGGTTCCCTGGAGGATGAAATATCAAAAGGTGAAATATCCTAAGGATGTATCCCCACATACAACTGGCGGAAGGTGGAAAGCGTATGAGTAGAAAAGATTTACCTTAGCACCTGCCGTGTAGTCCTAATCTTAAAGTGGTTTTAACCACTGGAGCTCCTTGTTTAGGCGCTCTTACTGTCTAATCTGCGCTGCATTTGAAATATCGGCAGCATAGCAACAGCCCCTGAAATGATACCTCCCGCAGGCGAAACTCTACCACAAGTGGTAAAAAACAACCTTTGATCAGGCCTTTCAAGATATCCATCCCGCTACCTTGGGTTTAAACCAGTGTTCGAAAATAAACAGAACATTATTTATAGTTCGGCTCACACACCCAGGAACGATATCTATTTTTTTTACTGTTTGTGGAGTCGAACACAACCCTTAATACCGTTCGTTACTATTTTCAAGAAAGAGCCGAAAGTGCGCTAGACCAGCAAAAAATGCGATATTAAGTGTTTATTTTCGAACACTGGTTTAAACCACAACTACCACGTGATCCCTGAAAGTACCCTTTTTTAAAAAAGTACATTATTTATAAGAGCTGTCATCTCTTCTTCTACTTCTTCTACTTCTTCAACATCCTTTTTATTCATTCTTCATTCCTTAACATTACATTCATGCTTCATTTTTGTGGGGGGTGTGTTCGACTCATTCATTCGTTCACTCTTGAGCTTTAGGAAATCGTACTTCATTCATTCGTTGTGCATGGTCTAGTGAGTGTTTTCTTTCATTTATTGTCCTTTCATAGTGGTGTACGCTCTAACAATTCGCTTTCACTTCGCTTATTCACATTTTATTCTCCATCTTCATTGAAATCTGAGGGGGTAAAAAGAGTATATTCGGTAACCGCATATATCCAAATCTAAAAGAAATAAAAAAAAACAAAAAAAAAATTAATACTAATCGTTATTGATTAGAAAAATAAGCAGACATAGGCAACCGTACTTTTTTAGTGTTTAAGGGGTGAAAATCGTACCTATTTTTGGTATTTTTTGTTCAAAACATTTTTCTCCACTCATTGACAGTTACATATTAGATTATGGGTTCCCACTACAGTATTGAAATTTATGATACTTAAATTATGAGAAAAAAGTATCAAAATGGTAAATACGGAAAATTAAATTTAATAATATTTTTTTTTTTAATTTCATTAATATTAGATCAAGAAACATACAATTAAACATGCAATGTTCTGAGTGGATTAGAATCTATAAGAAGGAACTAGTACTTTTTGAATTTCCGTTAGTATTTGACCTAAAAACATAAATTAACACATGCAAGATTCTGAGTGAATGAGAATCAGTAAGAGGTATTCTTTTTAGTACTTTTTCGTTCTTTAACTGGTACTTTTTGAATTTTTATTAATACTAAACCTAGAAACATAAAATTCAACATGCAGAGTCCAGGGGTCTAATTACCGCATTCGATATCGAGCAAAATTGATCGAAATTTTTTATTTTGGTATTATGACTCTCGATATCGAATGAAATGTATCGTAATTTGAGATGATATCATTCGATATCGAGTAACCAAAGCCATTACAACTCTCTAGTTTTCATTCGACACATCAGTGTCTATCGAATGCAGAAAAATACGATAGTTTACTCGATACGATAGCTTACTCGATATCGAATGCGGTAATTAGGCCCCAGAGTAATTGAAAAACTTTAAGAGGAGAAATTTTTGTACTTTTTTGATTTTCCATTTTATTTTTATATTATACTGAACTTACAAAAAAAATTAAACATTTACGGTTCTGAGTGGAAGATAACATATGGAGCGAAGGGAAGGTTACGTTAGGTAAGGCGAGGTTATGTAAGGTAAGGTTAGGTTAGGTTAGGCTAGCAAGGGTTATTTACCCAAAGGGCACACTTCCACTCGGAGAACCATGTGGTCCATTGTGAATTCCTTCTATATAAAGGAAGAAGAAAAAGAAAATATGAAGAAAAAAGAAAAAGAGGACAGATAGATTTAAGATATTTGATAGATAAAAGTTTCCACATAGAACAAAAAACTCATCACAATCAACCGACCTATGTCTCTGACAAGCCCCAGTATATCGACTGGATTACATCTAGCGAAGGAGCTCTCCTAGCCATTTCTGCCTGAGACCCTGCATCCTAGGACAGTGGCACAGAACATGCTTAATTGTCTCTAGCTCCTCCTCGTAAAAGCCCTAACAGATCAATGACCCAGTAAGAAACCTATAAGCATCCTCTGGGTCCAAACCGGGCCATAATGCCCTAGACACCCTGCAATCCGTTCGAACTATTGGAGGTTGGTCCCTCGCCAAATCGATCCACTCGAATTTAGAATTTAGACCACTGGACAAACACTAGTGCATATGATTAATATCCTCTTAAGGCGCCCGTACACGACATGTATTTTTCATCTGACATGTCAAATTTTCAAGTCACATGTAATTGTTCATGTCTGTCAAAATTGCTGTTTTACATAAGGTTTATAATATTCGGTCACAAACGTACATGTAATTTGCTTCTGACATTGTCTCTGTTTTTTTTCGCACTGTTATTGCAAAAACCAAAGTAGTTCTCGGTTTCAAAATAGCTTGCTGCCGCCACGAAAATATTTATTTGCGCCGTAAAATAATTTAGCCATCTTAACATTTTTTCTTTTATTTTAAAGATACCAATTTAGAATTTTATAATTAAACGGTTTTTATGTATATATTTACATAAATTCTATACCATGGTGAGATGAGCATACATATCTTGGTATTGTAAAATATTAACTTCAGCCGGCTAATGATTCCGTCAATAGTTGACGCCGCTGCCAGTTTCTTCCCGGCATAGATTTCTGATGTCAGATGGTTTGTCAGAAGAAAATAGAGCACGCTCTAATTGAAATTTTGTCAGATGACTTTGCGTCTGACTTTTACAGAAGCAAAGTTAAAAAGGTAACACACGACATGTATGTGTTTTGCAGTGGGAAATTTGACATGTCAGATGACAAAAACATGTCGTCTATATGCTCCTTTACACAAAGCTTTCCTTTTTTTTTAATTTTTTACATTGTCTTATTATCTAATTATTTCGTTTATTAAGCTCGAATAAAAAAATAAGCTGAGATATATTTTTAAAATATTAATAACAAATTATGCAAACGTAGCAAATTAATAAATTTTTAAAGCATTTTTTAAAAAAATATATAAAATAATAACTGCTGTCTATGTACATAAATTATTTATTACTTTATTTTTTCTCTCTCTTAATTTTTATTCATTGTTGCTGTTTTTCATTGGAAAATATTTCAAATTCCTTTCATTTTGCAACATCCTTCAAACGAAAAACCAATTAAACAATTTGAATTTCAGCATCGTCATTAGCAGCAGCATCTTTAACAAAAAATATATTTGAGTGTAATACAACAAATAAATTATTGAGACCTTCAATTCAATTGTTGCTACATATAGCATTTGTTATTGTAAAGCTTTGAATATTACGTGTGCGTATATGTAGCTGCGATAAAATTCCTTTGTTACGTTAAATCAGTACTAATACAATAAATAAAAAATTAGAATTGTTAGGAAATGAAGAAGTGATGTAACCCACAATTTAATTCGGTTACGGTTCTTGTGTAAGATATGTTCTTTGTACTGTTCTCAACAGTCAGTTTAGATAAAATATAAATATTCTGGGTCCTTATGAATAGCGATGTTAACTTAACGATGTCCGTGTGTATGTTGAAATGGGTTTTCAAAAAACCACACACTGAAAGAATTTTGTTCACAGGTCCAATGGATTTTGACATTAATCAAATGAAAAATTACACTAAAATTCAACCTATGTCAGGTTTCGTTGGATTAATGAAGATTATTCATAAGCCCTCCGTTAACGAAATGTTTCAAAAAATCGATGAAAATTTTGCATTAACTTAATGCAAGAAACTTTATTAAAACTGACTTTTTGTCATCACATTAATTAAATATTTCGTGAAGAGTCAATATATTTAAGATGTTTTCATTATTTTAATTTCAAAAGATTTTGTTATTCGTGCTTAATTCCCAGTTTTTATTCTTGATAAAAACACTTGAAATTTATTGTTGATGGGATAAGCTATTCCTATGCGCATTTCACTGGTTGCTTAGGCCAGCTTATCAGGAAACTTCATCCATAAGACTTATAAGCAACAGTTCTACTTGTAACAATATCAAAGTTTAAACAAAACACATCAACAATAAACAGTGGGTTTATCTCATCTTACATTCCCCACTACAATTAGTTAAAATTCTCTCAACATTAATTGCAGTTGTAAGTAGGTTAAGAAAAACAAAATAAAAACAACAACAACTTACAAAAGCATGTTGCCAATTAAGTCTTTTTTAATTTAATGAAAACATATTTGTATTTCATTAAATTAATGACTAAATTTCGTAATTTTTATGACAGTCTTTCATTAGTTTAACGATTAAGTTTCTTAATTTCTATGAATATGAACATTATTTTTGTTCTATTCCATATTGTTCTCAAGTTTTGTTTTTAACATTGTAAAGAAATAAAAGATTTTGATTACATTCCAAATAACTTATTTTTTTTATTTGAAATATTGTAAGGAACAAATTTCCCATTTGCCGACAGACATTCCAATTAATGAGATCCAGTTTTTCAAAAATGTGATGCAAATAACGTAAAAACCCTATATAAATTTATCTAGTTTGTTAGCCATGATAACTAGCAAAACTTTTTGTGCAAGAACCTTAGGAATTTCTGATAATATTTATTCACAAGAATCATTTCATATGATCGAATAAAGGCTACAATTTCAAAAAGACTAAATTTTGATGAAAGTCGCAAAATGTGTCAAACATTTTTGCTTACAACTAAAGTAATAGAGTTATTAAATTCTTCTAATAACAATACAAAAAATATATATGTGGCTAAACAAAAAGTTATCAGCCATGTTCGGGATATCGAATTCGAGTGAAATCAAAATCGAATAAACTGAAAAAACGATTCGGTGTTTAAAGTTCATTACATAATTTTGTTTTTTATACTTCATACTACATATGAGATTTCACTCGATTTAATTTAATATATACCAAGTTGAGCTTATATATACGGTGGCAGCAATACTGCAACAAAAAAAAAAAAAAATATGAAACCAAGACAAATTGGTTCGAAATGTCGCAGTCAGCAGGCTTTTCGCTGCAACTTGTAGTGAATTTGCTCTGATTATAATTTGTAATATGATATGACTGAAGTAAGATTTTATTTTATCTCATAGTTAAGTGCTTTTTCAAATTGTCCAGTTATTATTTTAAAATCCAGGTGCTTTTTTTCTATTGTCCAGCTATTTGACTTTTGGTATCTGGAAACCCTTGCTGTAAACTACGTCTGCTTTTTTTTTACCCATTACATCCGTTGTTGTTAAACCCTTCGAAGGTAAAATGGTAAACACACCGAAAAAATCAATGTAACATCGTCGAAAACAAGGTTGATTTTACCGTTTTCGGTAGTGATGTTGCTTCATAGTTACATCATGTTAATTTAACACGATTTTACAATAACTTGCGAACAACATTTTTTTCTTTTAAAATAAATATGTATAATTCATGTTAATTTAACATTCCAGTAAAGTAAGAGCAAAATGTCATTTATATTGAAATAATAATTTAAATTACGTTGAATAAAAGTTATTTCAAGTTGAAACAACGTGAATTGGTTGGAGTGTGATATAACAGTGAGAAGAAGCTTCAGAGACAACACATGCACATATTTAAGAATAATTCAAAACACTTACCCCTGTAACACCTGTTTCACTTATTTTCATACCCTTTGCTAACAGAAGCATCAGCACAATGGCCCGATATGGGTTTCGTCATCATTCTACTTTGAAAACTTGATTTACTATTTAACTTAATCATTTTAACTAAAATAATACGGGAATTTTCTTTTTTTATAAGATATTTTAAACATGAAAATAAAAAAATTTTGGTTTTTTTTATGGTGTTTTTTTTCTATACAAAGCAGGTTAAACAGATTTTTATGGTTTCAATATTGAACAAACTTTTTTTAACATTTTTCATTTTAAATTAATTTAAAACAATGGTAATTTTAAATAGAGTCCATACTTTTGCAGTAATTTACCATGATTTTTAATCAACATTGCGCCATGTTAATTTAACATTGATATTTTTTCTGTGTGTACATGCCTACACACAAACATACATATGTACCTACCCAGCAGGAAAACTCAGAAGACCTTCTTACTTCAGGCCTTTTTAAAGGCCAGCTTAAATATTTTTTTGATTCAATTACTGTTTTTATCTAGCTGCTAAAAAATGCCTCATAGAACGCCTCGCTTCTATCAGAAGGGAGTAGAGAAGGAGTAACATTTTCTGTATTGTTATTTTGCGCAAGCAAAAGCAAAATAATTATTTTTTTTGGTCCCGTTACCATTCTTATGTACCTGCTAAAGAAGCGAGAGCCGAAGGCCTATTTCGCAATGACAACGTGTGTAAAAAAGATATGAGAATAGAATGGAGCGAGCTGGCCTTGTACATCCAAAAGAAGGGGTAAATAGACCTTCTAGAAGGCATCCGTACTCCTTCTTTTTCCCGCTGGTTACATACATGCTTAAGTAGGGTATGCATCAGAGAACGGCTTTGTGCAATTGTAAAAAAATCGCAATAAATGAACAGCAACAAATACACTCACTTGCGGTCATGCAATCAAACTTGCGCAACCGCAAATATTCGCTGCTGGTTTGCTGTCATTCAAATAATGCACATCGTGCTTTGTTATTTATACAATCGTTAGCTTCGTTTTTTAATAAAGATGTTTGTGTGTTCGGTGCGACAATGATTGTTTTGGTAAAGAAAAAAAAAAAAAAATACAAACAAAAAAGCCAGAAATGAAGCAATTATTACTCATGAAGTCATTCAGCAGTAACTAAGTATGTAGTACAAGAAAAAAAAATTTAAATGAAACTAAACGCACATATGTAGGTACAAACAATTTCCATAGAAACATACTTTTTTTTCATCTTAAAAAGTACAGGGGTCTAATCACCGCATACGATATCGAGCAAAATTGATCGAAATTATTTATTTTGGTATCATGAAACTTGATATTGAATGAAAATTATGGAATTTGAAATAATAGCATTCGCTTTCGAGTAACTCGACATTACATTTATCGAGTTTTCATTCGATACGTCAGTGTCTGTCGTATGCAAAAACATTCGATAGTTTATTCGATACGATAGTATCGAATGCGGTGATTAGACCCCTGTAGTTCTGTATGTAGGTACAATGTATTCTTGTTATTGTTGTTTTTATTGTTGTTAATTTTAACAAAACGTCTCATCGAGTGCTTTATTGTTGTTAATGTTAACAAAGCGTCTCATCGAGTGGACAATGACTACTTGAATGCAAAAGTATAAGAATGTGTTCCTTTTGAATTTACACAGTTGTGTTATATTGCGTGCGCAACAAAAATGCAAATAAAACTTTCAATAAAAAACGCACAAATGAAAAAATTAAATGTGTACGAAACGATTTAAAAATTACCAACGTTGAACTTTGTTTTGCAAGCAAAGTGTGAATGTTAATTTTAGCGTATGAATAAATCAAGAAAAATTGTGATTTTGCAGTTCACTGGTATGCATGTTAATTTAACAAGATAAACATTTGATTTTAATATAAAACAGGTTTTTATTTATTCAATATTGAACAATGTTTTTTTAACAGTGAATAGTATAAAAAACGTGATTTAAGGTTATTTTAATATTTTTCATTTACACTTTATATGAAATAATGATATGATATATTTAAAAAAGTGCATTCTCTTTTCCCTTCTTTCCTAAAAGATCAAGACTTGACGAATCAAACTTGACGTGTGTGAACCGGCACTAAAGGGCATACTTTTGCAGAAATTTACTATATGATTCTCAATCAACATTTCACCATGTAAATTTAACATTGGTATTTTTTTCTGTGTGTATAACTTTCCGTTTTTATCGCATGTTGAAGGGTATATAAGATCCGGCATAGCCGAACATAGCACTATTACTTGTTACTTTATGTTTTCTTTTGTTTTATATTTTTTAATTACAAAACTCTCAATTCAGTTGTTATTGAATTTCAGAATTTATTAAGAATATAGATTTGCAAATAATTGTTGTTTTTCTGAAGAACAACCTAGAACAATAAAAACAATTAAAATGCAACAGCAAAACATCTTTTTCTTTTAAATATTGTGCGGTTTCAATGTTCAGTTTCGTAATAAATAATTGAGTCTTGTAAATGAATAAAAACTGCAAGAGAAGGAAACAAAATAGAAAAAAAACGCTAAAATTAAATTAAATTTATATTCAATACAAATAAAAAAAGTACTGTTGTATAATTTAAACTATTGTAACGTTATTTTGTATAGTGCAACTACGAGTAAATAGTTTTCGCTTAAGTTTTTTTTTTTCAAAATTTTCCTACTGAAAAATAAAGTTAGAAAATTGTTTAAAAGTAAAATACAAATGAGTTTGTTGGATGCTGCTGGGTTGATAATGATAATAATGAAGTTGCTGATAATATTTATTACATTAAAACTAAAACTTGTTTTCAAAAAGACTTTGCTAAAGAATTATTTATAATAAAAAAAAGAAAACGAATACAAAATAAATATTCAATGGCATAATAACAACTTTTTAATTTGTTGCAATTTAAATCATTTTGCTTTTCAGTTGTTGCTTTTTTTTTTTTTGTTAAAACAAAAAACCTAGCAAAAAGTTTAGCATGGGAATAAAAAGTTTAAATCCAAAACATGGAAAAAATATTTGCTAATTGCTAAGAAATAATAAATAAATAAATTTATTTGAGTTAGTGAAAACTGTAAAGGCCGTTGGATGATTTTGATATTGTTAGGGCAGAAGACGTAAAATTTTTCTTTGCTTTTTTGCGAAAATAAGAAGTCGAAATTTTCACAATTACGTGAACTCGCGAAAACGTGAACACTCAAAAGGGTGAACGTCTCAGAAACGTGAACAAATTTATTTTTACACAAACTATTCTAAAACGTGAACAAAATCTGGAAGCTCTAAAACGTGAACAAATTTTTGTTTTTTTTTTGTTACAGTGAAAAATGTCATTAAAAAAAACCAAAAGTGTTTTCTTTGAAAGATAAAATAAATATTCTTGAATTATTGCAAAAACGTTATAGTGGCAGTGGCTTGGCTAGAAAATATGATGTTGCTAAATCTACAGTTTGTTCCATTAAGAAGAAAAAATAGGAAATAACAAATCGTGTAAAGAAAACTGTTTATGGTACCGGAAAGCGTAAAACATTACGTTCTTCTCAGCTTCCGAAAATGGAAACAATTCTTTACAAATGGTTTCTTAGCATGCGAAATAAAAAATAATCGGTAAGCGGACTGATCCTAAAAGCGAGTGCTTTAGAAATTCACCAACAAATTAAAGAGAGTTATTGTGGTTTTCGTGCCAGCGAAAGCTGGCTTTAAAAAATTAAGCAGAGGTTTATTGTTAGTCTTCTCATAATTTTCGGAGAAAAGCTTTTTGATCAGCCACAACTGTTGACCCATTTAGAGAAAAGTTAAGATCAAAAATGGAGCAACTCTCTTTATGTGCAAATCAGCTTGTAATGGAAGCAGCAGGTAACCCATACTTTTCATCATTGGAGAAAAGTGCTGAAAGAAACAGCTTCGGTATAGATGATCAAACAAAACAACTTTTAAGATGACCGATTTTTTCCTGAGAATTTTTTTATCCCTTATAAACATTCCTTGAACAAAAAATTTTTTCTATTCGTTTTTGTTAATTTTATGTTTATTTTTTTATGGTATTCATAAGAAATTAATTTTTTAATGCATCATATGCAAAGTCAACCGAATTATTGCGTATACATATATTTTTTGTTATTAAAAATGAATAAAATATGTTTTTCAAAATACTTGTTTATCTATTTATTTGAAAATAGGGGTGTTGTTTTTTTTAAATTTTGGCATTCGTAAAATTTAGTTCACGTTATCGCGAGTTGACTGTATTATTTGACTGTGTTTTGTACTTTTCCCATATTAGATACAGGACGATCCATAAGTAATGTTATGATTTATTTAATAAATAACTTCTTTAGTTCTGATTTTCTTTTAAGTTACCCTTAATTAAAATTAAGATTATAGTTTGGAAATATGTTGTTAAATGGTGCTCTTTATTTGCTTCGTCCCAACGTTCCAGTAGGGATGTCAATCAGGACTGGTTTTCGCAAATCCCAAGATTCCGTATTTCAAAAAATAAAATCCCGGGATTTTTCGGGATTCGGGGTTTTTGAAAATTTAAAGAAAAATGCTTTTTATGGATATTTATTTATTAAAGAAAAACGTCTTTAAAAGAGGTTCACAAACAAAAGTTTTATAATTAATTTATTTTTTTATGAAAATTAATTTAACAATTTCGGGATTGACTAAAACCCGAAAATCCCGGGATAAAAAAATTTCGGGATCGGGACTTCGGGATTGGCATCGCAACGTTCCAGAGCATTTCCCATAACTTTTCTTAGCATTTTAGATCCCAGCGCTCTCACATCTCCTGGGATATTCGCCTTAAGCTTTCGGATGGCTCTTGGCTTATTGGCATACCCCTTAGATACTCTTTACAATCACAAAAACTTCGCGTAGCAGAGCCATCGTTGGTTGAGCTGTGCCTCTATATTGTTCGAACCACAATTTTAGACTATTCTCTACTTCGGGCCTTAAAAAGTTTTCCATCAATGCGCGGTATTGAATGCCATTCACATTAACCGCAACTTGTTCGACGTTTTGGAAAAAATAGTGGGTACATTTGATGTTCAACAATTATTCTTGAAATTTATGTGCCCTTCTTTGGAATTTTCTTTATTCAGGAGACCATTGAGGTGAAAATGGACCTTATTTCTCATCATTCGATATGATTCTTGAATCTAAATAATCCAATGCTTTCAAAATAGAATTGCACAACTTTGGCTCTTTGTTCTGTGCTGAATTTTTCAATCATAAATTTCCCAAGTTTTTCAAAGTTAATTCTGAAAAAAGGCAAAAATTTAATTCATATTTAATCGTAACGTTACTTTGGTGTCACCCTGTACTTTTCATATTTTGCATATTTCCGTTTTTTCAAGTTTTTAAATTTATTTTATATTAAATTTCTAATTTTGCTGGTTTTTATCTGCCTATAATCAATTTTGTAATTCATTTTAAATTTTGTAATTGTTTCTTTTTAATTTGACGATTTTTTAAATAAAATTTAAGTTAGTGATCTTTTTTTTATCAAAGATTTTCTAAAATTTGTAAATATTTTGTTTAAATTTAGGCGTTTATGTTATGTTTTAAGCGCATTTCTATAGAAAATTTAAACAAAATCAAATTTTTTTAATTTAAGCGTTTTTTAAGATTTGAAAGTGTTTTATATTTTCTTAGTTCATCAATTAATTACAATTATTTTGTAGATTATCAAAATAATTTTTCGGAATACAAAATTTTTAATTAATAAGATTTTGGTTATCGTGCTTAATTGCCAATTTTTATTCTTGATAAATACACTGAAATTTATTGTTAAGGGAATAAGGGCGATTCTATTCTGACGGGTGCAACATTTAAACGTCTTTTACTAGTAGAAAGAAACACATCTGCAATTAAGTTTTTTCTAGAAGGGTAACATTTTTTTATATATTATTGTTATCTATTACAAGAATTTATATGAAGCCATCAAATAGCCACGAGAGAGCTTTAAAGTGCATGAAGGTCGCAAATAAATTGGCCAACTTTCATAAGATCATACCACAAAAACACAAAACTCTGTTAATTTTTTAACTTTTATTGTATTATTCTTTTTTAAACATCCCAATAAAAAATGGAGCTTCCAACGAAGCAGGTTTGTAAGGGAGAAACATAAACGTTTTGCTTACCATTGCGCATACAGAAGGCATGAATTTTATATGGCGAGTTCCCACTTTGAAGCAATACATTTTTGACACATAAAGCGCATTATTCAGCGCATATAAAAATTGTTGGATGTAACGATAAGCCTTACACACTGAATGTTTTGATACAGTTATTTTTTAGTATTCTCCCTTACAAACCTGCTTCGTAGTAAGGGAATGCCGTAGCACTTGAAATGTTATTTTTTTTTATAAAAGTTGTTAAGAGTTCTTTCACTTACTTTACTGTATTTCTTTATGTCTTATAGCGTAGCGCATATTTGTGCGCTTATTCTTTTAAATGTACCATTAGTGCTTCGCAAAATGGTAAATTTTTTTATTGGGATCGTAGAGAAATATAATCCAATAATAAGAAATTTGCTCTTTAAGCCATGACGGGTGCAACATGCAGTGAATTTTCTGTTCGCGCCAATTCTATGAATCTTAATGCTTCGAAGTGCACAACAAATTTTTATTTAAGCTAACGTCTAAAAAAATATATTATTATAAAATATAGATATTTTACTTTAAATTGGAATCAAAAAAGTATCAAAAAGTGTGATTTGAAAATTGATGTTAAAAGTTGTCTAGAATAGAATCGCCCTGCCCTATTGTTTCATTTATGAAAAATGTTCTTCTTTTTAATTAAATTACTTTTCGTGGATTTCCTTGATTTACTAATTGAAGCGTTTTTTTATAATTATTAAAATTTTTGCAAATGCTTCTGATTAGTTTAAAATTAAATAATTTGTTTTTGATTTTCACAAATTTTCTGATGTGAGCTTTTTTTAACATATAAAAATTTTTAGGATTTTGGAACTTAAAAAAAATTATTTTAGTTTCTTTACTTGGTTTTTGGTCATATTTACAACGTGGTGTTATTTAACGCTTGGATTTTGTCGGACGTTTAAAATAAACACTGAATCAAGCACGTTTAATCTTTTAAAAGGCGTATCAAACTAGCACGCTTTTTGTTTTTAAATTAAAGAAATAAATGAAAATTGTGCATAAAACTCAATTATATTTGTATGCACTTTATCTTCGCCTTTTGCCAATTTTCTTTTCCTGTTTTTCAATACTTTAACAATTTTCTTAAATATCATTAAACAAATAAAATTGCAATGATACTCATCACCAGGGCCCGGACTTTTATGCAGTTAAAATCGCGTTTTATGCGCATAAAAAATGCACTCAAAATAGAAATATATGCGCCTAAAATTAAAAAATAAGCAGTTAAAATAATCTTAAATTTTTTACTAGAGATAAAAAAAAAACATAAAAATAACAAGAAAAAACAAAAAAAAAAAAGCATGAGGAACGTTTAAATTCAGTCTCATAAACGTAAGTTAGGCGCAATAACCACAAAAGTAGAAGTTAAAATAAAGCAAAACACAAATATATAAAGAAACAGTAAGACAATCATGTAAATTAAGTCACTTATAAAGGCCCAACTATAAAATGCATAAGCTGGCTTGAGCAACTGTGCGAATACATGTTAATCATAAGTGGCAAACCATATTGAACTAAAGAAAACTTTTTGTTAAATTTTTTTAAACTGTCATTTGCTTAAGCATAGTGCGAAACTGATCGCAATTGCCTACGAATCAAATGTTTATTGATTTTGTTTTTAAAAATGCCTTTAGAGATATATTTGACCCTACATTTTTTCAAAATAAAATTTGACTGCCTGTTTTTCAAAAAAAATAAAACGGAAGTGATAGGTGCATTATTAAATGCTGATAGTTCCTCTGTGGCATATTCATTTTCACTACGCTGTTTCGAAAACAATTTAAATTAAATATGCAAGTAGTTAAGGATTTAAAACAATAAATTTTAATCCTTAATTTTTGTGTAAAGTTTATCAAGCTTGCTACGAATTTGTTAACTTAAGTTTCCGTCCACAAAATGCATCTTATTTGTGGCGATATCAGTAAACTAGAATTCACCATTGTTGATTCCTTTTACAACATCTTTGAATTGGCAAAAGTTTTTAGCATAATACATAATTGCTTTCAACCATGTCCCCCATCTGGTTGTTATAAGCTGTAGAGGAAGGCATTAATCCGGATAATTCTTTTTAGATGCGGCAACACGCAGAGGTGCTTTACAAAATATTTTTTCCTTTAGAAATAAATAAATAAATATCATCGAAGTTGTCTTTTATATCTTCAGTGGAAGGGTGCATGGCAATATAAAGCAATTAAAACAAGTTTTTTCAAAATATGCAACAAAAATATGCAATATCAGCAATATATGCAAAAATATGCTTTCAAACCAAAATATGCACAAATATGCACTAACAAATGGATGGCATTTTACTGCAAATTTCTTGATTCGCAAAGATATTTTGTGTATGGTAATCTCCGCGACTGACGAAAACAAAAATGCATTTCCATAAAAATCCGGTCCTTGCGTATCACTTTTAATATCAGCAACAAACAGAGAGAGAGAGAGAGACATTATAAATTATAAAAATTAAAAATAAAAAAAAAAGATAAAAAAATGTATATGTATATATAAACAGGACATTAAATGGACATTGATATCTTCAAATACACATACCAAACACTTATCCACACGCAATGTGACATAATGTCTGTCGCAAAATGGTCAAGTGGTTGTTTGCTCGTACACACATACCCATAAACAGTTACATACATGAACATCAACAGGCAAAAAATGCATCAGTAAATTAATATCACTCAGTTTAGATGAGGGCTTTTACGACGTCGCTTTGTCGACGTCTCTTTTGGTTTGTTGGTGAGCGGTGTAGAAAAGAAAGAGGGGTTAACAAAATGTCTCGCTTTGTATTTTGCATGTCGTTTTTTACATTTCTCTTTTAACTTTTTCTGTTTACGTTTTATTCTTTTTCTTACTTTGAAGTGTGTGGTTGAAAATACAGTGAGACCTCGATTATCGATAATAGACGGGATCGGCAGAATTCTTGATTATTTTTTTTTTTTGGTGTGTTTCTTATTTTATGTAAATATATAACGTTTTATTATGTTAACATGAGGAAAAAAAGTAAATTTGGCAGAACATGCTTCCACACCGTTAAGATATTCTCTTTCTTCGTTTATTTAAATTTATTTTGATTGTTCAAAATTTAACGAAAAAAAGATAATTTGTTTATAATTTCGGATAATAGAGGCAATTTAAATCAGTGAAAAAAAATTTTTGTTTTCCATTTTATTGAAGCTGCCGGTTAATCGAATGACGGGTAATCAAGGCCATACTGTAAATAAAAAAAAGACATGCAACCAAAAATCATCGTATGAACGCAAAGAGATTTTGGAAGTTGCTTTAAAAGGGAATCAAGATAAAACGACGTCGTAAAAGCCCTCATGTGAATTGAGTGTATGTCTGTGTGTGTGTGTACGTCTGTGTGAAAATGAAAATTTCAATCAATTAATTGCCATGATATAAATGTATCATGGCATACCAGGCATGTTATGCCACACATTTGCTTTTCCCCTTTTCTTTCGTTCTGCTCCCTTATCACTACCATAAAGAAGTGTATAAGCGAACATTTAAACGAATATATAGATGGCTCGATGTATTAAAGGCTGTAAAATAGATAAAAAATAAAAAAAGTAAAACGAAAGTGGAATTTCCATTTGAAACTCGTTTAATTTTAGCAATTCATCTTGGTTAAATGCATGTAATACATGTTGTATAAGTATGTTTAAAAGTTTGGATTTAACACATTCACATACTTGGACATTCGCGCGCAAACACTGACTCATACACACGCACATTAATATATATGAACTCAAAATTACACTCAAGGAAATTACTACAGTTGTTGTTGAAAATAACACTGATTAAGACTGAATTTTTGACTTAAGTCGGGGACAGATATACATAGCTTTTATTACAACTTATATGTAATGGAAAACATTTTTGATGACGATAGGTTTAAAATGTAGAAATTTGATACAGACGCATTTCCGAAAAAATGTTGTGTCTGCAGGTCCATAATTTCCTTAAGTTTCAATATAGGGTCCATTCCCAAAAAGACGATTTTACTTTATTAATTTTTTATAGGTAACCCTTCATAGAAAAAATTCTCGCCAATTTTTTTTTTCAATTGAACCATTAACTAAAAATAAAACCAGTTTTAATTAAAAATTTTATCAAGTGAATTAAAAGTTTAATTATATCAGCAACATCACTGCAGAAAATGTTGTTAATATCAAAAAATATTGAATTAATACAACAAATTTGTTTGCTGGTGTTAATTTAATAAATAAATATCACAAATTTAATAACTGAAATCAATTTTTATTTTTTTCTGTGTTCTTAAACTTTTGGTAAAAACAAGTTAAAGTGCTATTATCTGCACTGGTCTTGGAGCAGTGCTCTTCGACGCTTGCTCGTGCCTACGCTAAGCTTTTCAGCACTTTATATCATGTCGGGAAAGTTGCTTATACAACATCAATTCCTCAAAAACGGAGTGGCTACGGAAAACTTCCGCCGGATTGCAATTTGTTCGGTACTTTTCAAAGTTATGAAGATTATGGTTATTGTAAATTTCATGTGTTTTATTATTTAATATGTGGGTTATTATTAACAAGTTTATATACAACAATTCAAATGTAATTAATACGAATTATTAATATTAATACACAAAATGGGAAGGTAGTAATTTTGTACGAAGCAATCGTGTATTTAGACAGCATGACTTAAGCCAATAGAAAATGAGTATAACATCATAGTGATGTAAAGGTGTCTCGCTGATTTCCCGGTTACAGCATTGCCATCGCAATAGTAGTGCCAAAGTTACAACAATGTTAAATCACCACCTTGTCAAATTTTAAGAGTCAAACTAAATACTAAGCGACTGCCAGTTTGGTTTTCATGGACGTCGCTCTACTGGAAACTTACTGGCCCTTTTATCGAAAAAATAAAGCCGTCCTATTATTTATTTTGACGAGAGTAAAGAAATTGCTTTAGATATTTTCAAGGAGTTCGACAGAAAATGGCATGGTACCCTTGGTTGCATTTGGTGTCGACGATATTGTCTCTTGATTTATATCAAACTTTCTTAGTAATCGCACTATACGAGTTGTCATAGATGGGGTTTCGACAGCGAGAGTTATTCAGGGGTGCCGCAAGGCTCCGCTATTTCTCCTACTCTATTTCTTATTTTTTCTAACGACCTTAAATGTCAAACTTTTGAAGATGACATTAAACATTACCATTCCTATTCATTTGATTATAGACACAGCAAATCAGATGTTGGTGTTATGAGGTTAAACATGAATGATACGCTTAATCGAGACCTTGATATAATCTCAGAATGGGGTCATGCGGATAGAGTCGATTTTAATGCCCGAAAGACCCAGTGTTGCATGCTATCGCTAAACGCGCAACGGATCAAGGTGCCTCATCCGTATATATGGGTGCTATAATTATTGAGGAATCAGGATTTCTTGATGTTCTTCGCAAACAAATACCATGTGATGTCCGATGGACAATATATTCAAGTTGTCAAAAGTGCCTCGGTTTTGTTAAACTTTACGCTATCTGATCTCGTTACTATTTATAACACCTATATCCGACCGAGAATGGATAGCAACTCTCATGCGTGGGACGGTGCTTCAAAATCTATTTTGTATGAAACAAAAAAAGTAAAAAATTTGGTTTTAAAAGTTTATTAAAAACAATATGTGTATTTTTGCGAATATCAAATTCTTCATCACATAGCCGTATAGACCGTAAAAAAAATTGAGAAATGATGTATTACTTTTTCGCATTCGTGAAGAAAGTTTCCGCACCAAACGCGATAGAGTTTTGAATTTCAATTTTTCTCCTCACTATACAAAATTAACATTTAATTACAAAATTTTAAGTATTTTCTAATAATTTCATGAATATAACAAGATCTTACCATTTGTACGGAAGAGCGCAAAAAAAAAATCGCGACTCTGGTTCGCGGGTTTTTTAATAAACTAAATTTAAATGGCAAATGATAGATGTTGTGATAGATCAGTTGTTTGGCAGATATTTGAAACAGTGATAATTTTCAGCAGCGTAGTAATATATGCGTGGAACGAGCTATTAAAGTTGCACAATATATTTTTCCATTATGTAAATCAACTCGCAATTTAAACTTAATTTCATTAAACCCAAAAAAATAGCTTTACATTTTTGTTATACAGTTGATTATTTTATGTATTTATGCCTGTATTCATAAAAATATTTTAAATTTAATAAAGGCTTGAAAACCAAATTTTCTATGAAAATTTACCTTAATAAACATTTATTAAATTTTATAATCATTTATGAATATGGGGGCTAAAATATTAGCATATATAAACAATAAATGCACCATATATTGACGGCTCAGAGCTGAAGCGAACCAAGTCAAAAAAGAAAATTCGAAAAAAACTCAACAAAAAGGTTAAATAAAATATAAGATCATTTCAATATACATTAATCTTTTAAAATAAGCAATTAATGATTTCCTTGTGAAATCATGGCCTCCCGCTCTTAGCTTTACTGACGAGCATTGAAACGAAAATTTGAAATATTTTTCTTAGATTTGGGTAGATATCTTCATCACAGTTTATTAAAGCATCTACATTGTTATCTGATAGATCAGGCTCAAGTTTAGATGTTAGTAGGTGTTTATCTCTTTTATCAAATATAATCAGCTCATCAGCTTGTTGTGGTTTTAACAGTTTCGTATCTGTATATGACTTGATTACACTTTGAGGTAGAAGTTTAGGTATGTTCAATACATTTGGGATATCTATTGGGAAAGTGGTTATGAGATCTTCTAAAATAAATTCAATAAGAGGAATGTAACCTACAACTCGGTAGTAATCTTCAACATTTTGGACGTGATTATTTCGTTCAAATCTTGTCTTTTCGATTTGAACGCAAATAACTTTAACTTTTTCAAAAATCGCTTTAAATTGTTCTTTGGCTTTATTTCTTTTTTCTTCAATGCACATGATTAAAATTTTGATAAGGCTTGATCCTTTTTGAATATCTATATCGTGCTTTTGTAAAATGATACTAAGTAGCTGTGTTACAATAGGTATCACACTTAATATGTATATTCCGCAAATAAATTTAAAAGTACTAAGTGAGTTCCTTAATATAAAGGTAGAGATACTACCTTTCCACTCGGATATTTTTTCCAAAGCTTCTGCTATATGATGTACACTTGTTGCAAAGACGCATAATGAAGAGAGTTTGGCTTCCAAATACTTTGCTAAAAACTGTTTTTCGCTTGGGATGATTATATTTAAAACATTTTGTCGTTTCTTTTACAAATGATACAACTTTTTGTATTAATCGCACTTTATTGCTTTTAGAAATTGAGTTGTTCGATTTATGGGAATAGCAGGACGTTTGTTTCGCGTTTGTCGCTTTTCCAGAAATTTTGAACAGCTTCATTTTGTGCACCCATCTGTTCCATCTCCTAAACAATTTTTTAGGTCAGGACCAAAATTTGTCAAAGCTTTAAGAACTATTGATGATAGTGCCTTCGCATCAAATGACACATCAACGTCATCAATATCTTTTGTAGCCTCTTCAAATGCGTTTACAACAAAGCCAATAAATTCTTCCCTAAAAATTTTTTGTTGTATGTTGCAATATCTTAAAGATAAGGAAATCTGGCTTTCCCATCAAAAATTATCGAATAGAATTTTGATTCATATAACACATAAATATATACATAGCAAATACTAAGGCTTTTTAATAATTCAACCGCACGCATTATCAAGTCAAACGTTTATGGCGATTTCTTTTCTGAGAAATATGTTGCATAAATGTTACATGCTCTACACAAAAGAGATACAGCATGTAACATTTATGCAACATATTTCTCAGAAAAGAAATCGCCATTAGTCTTTGGATATAGATGGCACCTGCTGGGATTGAATGTAGAATAATAAGTAATTGAATACGGTAAACTAGATGTTTCTTTGGAAATATCTAATAAATAACTATTAGGATTAAGATATGGATACTAATTGAAAATCGTTAGAGATTCAATAAAAAAAATAAAAAAATACTTATTGAAAATTTCGTTAGAGATTCCATAAAAAAAAAACAAAAAAACTTTGCTGGGATTTCCAAAAATTTTTTACATTAAAAAAAAATTATTATTGGGAATTCTTGTATTATCGAAATTACCAAAACATATTTTTATAATTTACGGGGGGAAATTTCCTTATTCCCCCCCCCCCCCTGAATCCGCGCCTGTTAATATGTATGTATATATAAAAATTATTTTGTTTTTGTCTAGTTGCTCTGTATTCTGCTCGCAAAATGGTAAAGGGTATATAAGATTCGTCACAGCCGAATATAGCACTCTTACTTGTTTTTTTTTTTTTAAATTTACAATGATTTTGCAATAACACATTGCTTGCGGGTTTTGTGGGAGTTGCACTTGTTGTAGTACTGAGATAACCTGTAACGAATACGCCTTAAGAGTTTTGTGTTTTTATTTTTGTTTATCAGCAGTTGGTTTTCCTTTGTTGTGTTTTAATCAGAAATTTTTTTGAAAAACGTGGTGTTTTGTCTTGCCAACATTCTAATAATGCTATTGTTATTTGACGAGAACAAAACACAAAATTGGATCGCCCTGTTTTTACAAATGACAAAAAGTTTGTCCTTCAAAATATAAAAACCATGCGTAAATCTAAATGTTTGTTCTTAAAAATATAAAAAAATATACTTAAACCAAATTTTGTTTATTGATTGATATTAAATTAATAAATAAAAGAACAAAATGAATGACGAAATTTCAATTTCTTTTGTTTGTTTTTCATAAAATATGTAAACAAATACCTTTGCCAGATTGGCGATTTTTTGACACCAAGTTTTTAAGTTGTTAAGATTTTTTGGTTTGACGATTTTTATTAAAAACAATTTTATAACACCGAATCCACTTGAATTGTATATCCCTGACAACCTACCATTAACAATGTAATGATTTCTTATGTTTTTGGTTAAAAATTATAGAAAAAATAACTATTAAAATTTAAAGTTTTTACTGTCCTGATTAAAGGCAATTTTTTACCAACTTCGTCTGGTAGCCCTATTTATATATGTACATATAAAAATAAGTCACCTTTCTACAGGGCATTATCAACACTGTCGATTTATGCGGGGCGTAAAGTGCAATCAATGCCTTATGCCATTAGTAAGGGTGAGTTTTTTAGAATAAAACAAGCTACCCTTTAGGGAGCAAAGCATTTTTAAGAAACGATCACAAATTGCATTTTTTTAAACAAAATTTCACTTTTTTTTTTTGTAGAAAAGAAAACATCATTAGGCTATTTTTGAATGTACATTGATAGTTTTTTCTTCTCCTGTAAAATTTGTTTAATGTTACTTAGGGCTTTTTTGAAATCGTAGGACGATATTTAGTTTTGAAATATAATACTAAAAAAACTTTTCGAGTGTCTATCGTTGTTAGTGCATTTCAAAATTAACCGCATAACCATGTATTTAATCGTGAACATTTAATAGTAATGTGGGCAATATTAAGTGTTTCTATGGGCGTGTGCATGAATGACTTAAAACTGGATCAGTAACACTAGTCAGCAAAAAATTTCACTTTATTCTGCTAATTTTTTTTAATATCCTTTAGTTTTTATAATATGTAATGCTTTGTATGATTTGAGTATTTTGAGTATTTTGAGTATTTTGAGATGTCATTATATTGTGGTAATAATTATTAAGGCTTTATATATATATATATATATATATATATATATATATATATATGTATATGTTAGAGTTGTCAATCGATTAAGAATAATTCGATTAGTCGATCAAACAAAACCAAAACCATGTTCGAATAATTTTAAAATAGCGACTTTCGAATAACGAATAAATCGATTAATTAATGCCGATTAACCGAACAATTTTTTTTTTTGGAAAATAAGAAATTAAATACACAGTAGCACATTTTTTAACTTCATAATCTTGAACCAATAGAGACCCCCAAAATCTGAAAGCTTATGATGGTAGTAGAAAAACCCTAGGTGGGTTTTGCATTATTAGCAAAGGTTTTTTTTTTAATTCATGTTTGAAGATTTCGACTGGGGGTGTATTTTAGTATAATTTTCAAAAACATGTACTGATTCTTAAGTCTATATCTTAAGTTAAATACATATATATTTAAAAAGATTTGAAGTGTTCTTATTTTTCATTCTTTACGTTCAAAATCATCAATTTTTCTAAGTCTTTTGACAGTTTTGCTGTTTTGAGTAAGATGTTGTTGTTTTTTTCGATTTTATCTTAACCCATTTAAGCCCAAACAAAAACTACCGGACAAAAAAATGAAATATTTGTTATTTTATTATTAAATTCATTGCATATAAACAAATTAAAGAGTATAAAAAATTGGCACAGTGGTCACTTAAAAAAAATTTGATGTTAAAGAAATGTCTGAACTTTTAATTTATCGATTATGCAAACACATATGGGCATTTCACCAGAAAGGTCTACCAGGATGAAAAAATAAAATGTTGATTAGCATCGTCTTTTATTGTTTTTTATTATAAAAAAGTCTTTGTTCTCATAAAAGAATGGTTTCAAAGCATATCTCAGCTGTTTTACTTGAGAAAATTGGACTTGAAACTGGAAAATTTTATATATTTCTGTATTTTCTACTTTTAAAGACATTTTTATATACCTACTTTACAAGCAAGAAATATGTTATGTTTACACTCTTTCTTCATAATCTCTCCATTACAATCCCCGTACATTCGCGACCGGTAAATATGCCAGTTTAACAAAAACCAAGAGAGATATTTTATTTTGTAAATACTGGATGGAGACCTACATTAATACACTTTTAAAATAAATTAATCATTTTTGAATATTCCGTTCCATTGTGCAGATTTTTACATTTCACTACTGTCAGCCAAAGTTGACTTCTATTTTGCGTACGTTCGTGACCACACGTTTATAACTCTTATTATCAAAACTTAAACTCGGTGAAATCCATCTTTTGCACTTAACATAGAGCTACCCAAATGCTATCGAATCGAAAAAAGAAATGCTAGGAAAAGTTTAGTTTTCTATATATTAGTTGTACATCAAAAGCGTAAGAACATATTGAATAATGTCACAAACTTTGTCATAAGCCGCAAATAATTAAGTGTTCCTAAATTGGCACAGCAAGCGTAAATGGGATAAGGTCAAATTTTAGATCTGATGAAGAGCTTAAAATTTGCCGAAGAGAGACAAGCGATAACTCGAATAGTTCGCGAGATATAGACTTAAGAATCAGTACATGTTTTTGAAAATTGTACTAAAATACACCCCCAGTCGAAAACTTCAAACATGAATTAAAAAAAAAGCTTTGCTAATAATGCAAAACCCAGCTAGGGTTTTTCTTCTTCCATCATAAGCTTTCAGATTTTGGGGGTCTCAATTGGTTCAAGATTTTAGTGCTGCACTGTGATATAAGCTTAAGGCTCAGTTAGCCGGGAGTAATAGTAACAGTAACGTTACCATAAAAAAGTAAGACCAATCTATTTCTTACAGATTGAGACGTAACATCTGACTGCTAACTGTAATCGTTCTTATTGCTTTACATGCAACAAAATGAATCAGCTGATTTTCAACGTTACTGTTACTCCCAGCTAAACGAGCCTTTAGAATTTGATTTATTCTTATACGTTTTAAGTGATTTTTTAAAGTGGCCCAACTAAAACGCACGATGTTAATTGTGAAAAAACATAAAGTTTTCAGAGAATCATCTTAATATTTATTTGTATAGAAGGCTGAGTTTATTGTCGAAGAAGTACGGTCCTATAACGCCACCAGCCCATAAACAAACTGTGCGAGCATGCAGAGGTAGTTTCACATTTCCTATAGACCCGGTTTGCTTAAATTTGCTCCCAATTCTCCCGATAGTGGACAGATTATGTTGACCAATAAAATCACGAAGTGTACGAAATGCATTTTGATTTGAACGCCCATTATCGTAAAAGGATTCAACAATCTTAACGCGCTGATCAATTAAGTAACTTTCCATGGTTGAATTTGTCAAATACTGAAACAAAGAAATGTCAAATTAAGTTGGGCAAAAAACTTGACGTTAAGATGTGACTCACAACTACCATCGTGCATTATGGTTGGCCACGCTTTACAAAATGTAGGAAAGTTAAAAAATATTATATCCATAGCCCTGATTGTAATTAATCTAAATGTTTAGTATGCAAAAACCATGTTGAGAACTCAGAGTATTTCAAATAATTTATAAATTTTATGTTCTTATTTGACAAGCAATTGTATCAGCTGTTAAAAAATTTCAAGTAAGTGGATTTTTCACTCTCGGGTAAAAAAATAAAAAATAAAAGGTAAAAATAAAGAATTGCTGTAGAGGTAAAGGGAACAGTAAAACCAACTACACAAAACAAGAGGTAGGGACGACCTACGCGCGTTTTCAAGGTTGATCAACACATTTAAATCTTTAAAATGGCTTTTCTGAACAAAACCCTTAGGTCCCTTTCTATTTTGCGCGTCACATATATGTATATAAATTTGCCATTTGCGTAAGTGTCACAATATTAGCATTGAAAACGATGCTTCAACTGATATTCCAACGACATCAAAAATACCGAATTTGGTCCAATTGAAAAATACATAAAAAGAGACAGCGATTGTTCTAAAGAAGTAATTGTATGCAGAAGTTTGGCTGAAGATGGTAGGACTGCAAACGCATTTCGAAAATCCTAAGTATTGTCGGATTATTTAAGAATTAAGGGTTTTATGTTGTGTTTAAGTAATACAACGATATGGAGTTAAGATGAAAAGTTTTACGCATCATAAAAAGAAGAAGTCAAAGTGGATTTGAGAAAAAATAAAAAAGAAAATGGCAGTTTATTTCTATTCTTTTTAAAATACTTAATTTTTTTGTAAAAATAATTTTTTTTATTCGTTTTTCTCATCGATTAATCGAATAACTTTTTAGATTTAATCTTTTGATCGAACGAACAAACCCGATTAAATTATTCGAACAAAGTTGAATGGCGAATATTTGACAACTCCAGTATATGTAGAATTGTGATAACAAGCTCTCATTTAATATTCTATAGTTTATATAACCCTAAAATGTATGGTGTATTTAGAAAATTATCTTTTAGATGTTTCGATTTTTAACGATTATCAAGCAGACTTGAAGATTCTTATAAAGAGCGCTCTACATCTCTTTATAAGCTCATACACTTGCAATAAAATTGTACAATTATATCGCTAATGTGTATTTGATATTCGATGCTGGCACAATATATTGGCAACAATAAAAAAGTTTTTGATTTTTATTGCACAACGAAAAGAAAGTGAAGTGTGTTGGCAACATTCACCTTTTTATTGAATGAATGAAATTATTGTGCGACTAATTGTAAAATATAGGACAAAATGGAAATAATATGGCGAATGTCATATACAATAATATTGCAAGTGGGCCGCTTAAGAGTGAGTAAATTCTTTAAAGGAAAGATAAGAGAGTAATTCATAACAGAGCAAGATTCTTGACAATATCAAAGAAGTTGCGGTTAATGTGAAGGGCAATCTCGGGTAGTGGTTGACAATTTTTTTTAGGCCCGAAGTTGAGAACAATCCTAAATTGTGGTTCTAACGAGATGGAGCTTTAGTTCGTCAAACTATGTCTTTTGTATTTTTGGAGATCTTAACGTTACTTAAGTGCAACCCTTTATAAAATGTATCCAAAGATCTTACTGGAACCTTCAAAATGGGTATTTTTACAGACCGATTTGTTTGAGATTTATCAAAAGGTATTTTGTGCTAAAAACTTCTGATTTTTTGATATATAAAATTCAAAGGTCATACTGGAGCCGCAGTAATAAAAAAACTTTTTTTTTATAAGAATCCAAAATATATATAATTTATAGGGCCTTCAATCAATATTGTAGAAATTACAAACGGAATGACAAACTTTTGTATGCCCCCTCCTTTTCTTCTGCGATTAAGAGTATTATAAAGCTAGAAATAGCAAAAACTCAAAATTAATCCAACACTTTTGTATTTAAGTGACACATAAAGTGTTAGGGCGCCCTTAAAGGACCTGAGAGAAGCTATTATCTTTTTGGCAACACTGGTTTAAACAGCTGACGCACGTTTCGTGTTTTGTTTCACTGTCAAACATCTTCAGTTTGGTCTATAATTTAACCATGAATCGTCTTACAAACGAACAACGCTTGCAAATTATTGAATTTTATTATCAAAATGCGTGCTCTGTTAAGAAAGTTCATCGCGCGCTTCTTGTGTTCAGCGACGAAGCTCATTTTTGGCTCAATGGGTACGTTTATAAGCAGAATTGTCGATTTTGGAGTGAAGATCAGCCAGAAGCATTGCAAGAGCTACCAATGCATCCAGAAAAAGTCACAGTTTGGTGCGGTTTATGGGCTGGTGGCATCATTGGACCGTACTTCTTCAAAGATGATGCGAATCGTAACGTAACTGTGAATGGTGAGTGCTACCGTGAGATGATATCCAACTTTTATTTGCCCAAAATGCAAGAGATTGACTTGCATGAGATGTGGTTTCAACAAGACGGTGCCACATGCCACACGCTTAACAATGGACTTATTGAGAGGCGAGTTCGGTGAACATTTTACTTCACGTTCGGGACCGGTCAATTGGCCGTCTAGATCGTGCGATTTAACGCCTTTATACTATTTTTTGTGGGGCTATGTTAAAGCTCATGTATATACACACATGCCCGCTTCAATTGACGCATTGGAAGACAACATTCAAGCATTTATTCATGAGATACCGGCCGAAATGTTGAAAAAATAGTATGCTAAAATTGGACTAAGCGGATGGACCATTTGAGGCGCAGTCACGGTCACCATTTGCATGAAATAATCTTCAAACATTAAATTATATGGACCGTACTATCGATTCAAATAAAGATATCATGCATTTTTCCAAATTTTATATGTTTTTTTTTTTAAATTTCCTATAGCTCTTAAAAAATCACCCTTTATAAAGGGCCAGCGAACCTTAATTTGAAACCCGATATCTTAACAATATTTTCCTTTTTCAGCCTTCTCCATAATAACTTTTCTTATTCTGTTGCCTAGTGTAAGTATTATGGATGTTTTAAAAAAATAAGACGCAAAAATAACAAGTTTAACAGTAAGTGTCATACATGTCCACATAATCCGCACCCACTCTTATAATACCCTTCACCACAGATCGAAAGGGTTTAAATTAGCTTGACATTCCGTTTGTACTATCTAGAATATTATTCTTAAACTCTACAAAGAAAATATATTCTAGGTCCTTATGAGTAACGAAGTTGATTTAACGATGTCCATCTGTCCGTGTGTATGTTCAAATGGGGGTTTTCAAAGACCCCAGAAATAATGGTGACTAGGTTATTATATACATATTTATGTCACATATACGCCGTTAAAGTTTGCTGTTGAAATTCAGCCAGATCGGTCCATAAATGACTGAGATAGAAGCAGAAAGCCAAGATTGACTCTAATTTTTGTCCACCCTGTAAGTGTTTTATTTTAATGTGAGAATGTTTTTCTTAAAGAACATTTTTGTTACATTTTTTTTTTTAGTATTTATTTCTTAAAAAAACGATTTTCAAATTACACGTGTAAAAGCTTTTGCTTTTTTAATTCTATTAACAAAAACAATGACAATGTTGAAGGGTATATAAGATTCGCCATAGCCGAATATAACTCTTGTTTATATTTACTCTCATCACTTTTTCACGTCCACTCATTTTCAATGCACTTGCAAAAAATGATGTAATTTATAATTAGTGTTGACTTTGTTTTGTATAATCGATTACACACGACATTTGATCGATTAACTGTGGTATATTAAGATTAATTCGATACATGTTACACACGAGTGTAATATAAAACTTCAACTATTATACGATTGATCAAATCCGTAACAAAAAGTTAATGTTTTTTTTGTGGTGGAAATGATAAATCTTCAGATTTTGTTTGCAGGCATTGATGAGATGTGGAAATAAATGAAATACTTTAGCTTTTGTGGTTAAGTAGACTTTAATAAGTATGCCTTAAAGCTCCAGATAACTTAAAAATATAATAGAAGATTTTCAAAACTCTACGGATCTGCTTGATATATTTTTTTTTAAATATGGGCATTTCCCCAGAATGGTCTACCAGGATGAAAAAATAAAATGTTGATTATCATCGTCTTTAATTGTTTATTATTATAAAAAAGAATGGTTTCATAGCATATCTCAGCTGTTTTACTTGAGGAAATTGGGCTGGAAACTGGAAAATTTTATGGTTTTTTGTATTTTCTACTTCTAAAGACATTTTTATATATTTATTTTACATGCAAGAAATATGTTATGTTTACACGCTTTCTTCATAATCTCTCCATTACAATCAATTGAAAAAGGAGTATTAAGTTTTTTTGTTAAGGAAATTTTAAGACATTTATGGGAAAATGCGTGGTGATAATAATAAAAAAACACATGGAAAAATCGTGCGTTCGCGATCCGTACGTTCGCGACCGGTAAATAAGCCAATTAAACAAAAACCAAGAGAGATATTTTATTTTGGATGGAGACATACATTAATACACTTTTAAAATAAATTAATCACTTTTGCAAATTCCGTTCCATTATGCAGATTTTTACATTACACTACTGTCAGCCAAAGTTGACTTCTATTCTGCGTACGTACCACACGTTTATAGCTCTTATTATGAAAACTTAAACTCGATGAAATCCATCTTTTGCACTAAACATAGAGCTACCCAAATGCTATCGAATCGAAAAAAAAATGCTAGGAAAAAATTTGTTTTCTATATTATTTGTACATCAAAGGCGTACAAACGTACGTTTGTGACCCCAGTAAAAGCCCATATATAAAATTAAATAAAAAAGTGAAAATATAAATTTTTGGATTTTAATTACATCGTTTGAAATTTTACTCGATTTACAACAAGCTAATCACAATGCCGCCAGTTACAGAAGACCGTAGCAGCTACAGCTTTTTTTTTTTATTAAAAGAAGTGGTTGCAATGGCATGATGCTGAAAACGGCTATAATTTTGTTAGTATTTACTTGCGGTTTAAGTGACAATGACAACAACATTCATTTTGCACTAGATCGTTAATATTAAAGTGAAGCAACCAACAGTCGGGGTACCAATAGCAGACACTGTTTATTCAAAATCGTTTACAGTGGCACAAAGTTAAAATAAGTGTTCGAAAATAAATAGAATATTATTTACCGCAGGAGCGGTATCTATTTTTTTATTGTTTGTATAGACGAACACAACCCTTAATACCGTTCGAAACTATTTTCAAGAAAGAGCCGAACATTTTATAGTTTTCTGTTCTTCGTTAAAAAAAAATAACAGAACAATTGTAGTGATACTGTAGACAAACATTATATTTTAATGTTCCATAATGTTTCTTTTTTTACATTGATAAAGAAATTAACAAACAAAAAATTTTAGCAACAACTGCAGCACGAACAGCTTGTGTGTGTAAAATTATTCTGCTGCCTTTTTGTTTTTTTTATGTGTATTTAGTTTTTGTAAACAATTTTTGGTTGTTTTTACCAACCAAAAGGGCGCTACGCATAACAAAAACAAACGAATATTAATGAGCTGAACCGAACACAATGAAGTTTTTGTTTTTTTTTTTTTTTAAACCGAACGGAATTATATGTTCTCATTTTTTTGTTAAGTTAGATAAGAACAGTATTATTTTTGTGTTCGAAAGATGACAAACCGGGAAACGTTTTTTTTTTTTTAATATTCAATGCAGACTAGAAATATATTAAAGAAAAAGTCCCATAAATGCTTAGGAGTCGCCCCTAGTGGGATATAATGTATGACCGACCTCAATAAATTTTTTGTCCTTAACATTTTCTCGAGGCATACTTGCACCTTATCACCACTTCTTAGGTGGGCTCCCATACCAATATTGCGTTTTATGAAATTCCTAAATTAATTAAAATTTTTCGACTTTTGTGAATTAAATCAAAAGTTGCTTACAGATTGTAATCATTTCAGTTTTGTTTGCAGCTTCGTTGCAAAAAATTAGAAGCCTAGCTGCATTTTCGAATTTTTATGAATTTTTAAAAAACAAAAATTTCGAAATTTTGATAAAAAAAATTATGTTTCTAAAACGACTGCGCATTTAAAAAAAAATTTTACTTTTCTTAAAGGGAATTTTATTGCGGAATTTCGGAATTTAGTTTTTTTAATAAGCTAAAGCGTTTTTGCGTTACGCGAACATATCGACCCTTTTGCGCGAAATTATCGTATGTTACAAAAACCAAATTTTACTGGAGAGCCATTTTTCTACATTTCTCTGCTATCACTTGCAATATAAAAATTAAAATATACATTAAATTTTTTGAGCAACGAAGTGGAATTCGCCTACAATATTTTGTCAGGCGACGTCTCTTTGAATGTAGAACAAGATTGCATCATAAACTCATTTTAAAAAAAAAATTGGCATATACAATCATTTCGCGCAAATGGGTCGATATGTTGTGCAACCTCCTCCAGTTTCGATATAACGGTATATCTCGAAAACAAGAGCTAACCTAAAACGGTTAGCACCATTGGCTTCAGCGTACCCGAATTATATTAAAACGCCATGATAGCAAAGTGCTATCGAATGTCGTAATTTGGCTGCTGGTCTATCAGGGTGAGAATTTCTGCGATTTCTACCAGATACTCTGGTCTGTAGCACCACAACAATTCTTATAAGTTTAGCAAAAAGGTCTTAAGTTAGAAATTCTAGTTGTTCTTAATTTTCAATGCAAGGTGATGGAATTTACAAAAAAGCCCCCTTAAGCGGCTCATACATTTGCAATAAAATCGTTCAATTTTACGTATTGTACAATTATATTGCAAATGTGTATGTGATATTCGAAGGTGGCACAAAATATTGGCAACAATTAAAAGACTTGATTTTTATTGCACAACGAAAGGAAGTGAAATGTGTTGGCAACATTGTACAATGCTGTTTATGTTATTCCTACACTCACAATATTATTACAGTAACGGACTGTAGTTTATTTAGGAAGTATTCCGTTCAGTCATTTTTAAATAAATAAACATTTAAAATTCCAATCCAATTTATTTTTAACTGATTCTAACAGTTGTTAAAAAAACTAAAGGTAGAAGTACATAACACGCGTTAGTGCGCGCGCGCTCTGTCGTCTTCTGTCAAAAAAAAGTTAAACTAGTGTGTTTTCATAGAACAAGCTACATGCAAAATATTTTGACGCGTTTGCGCCAGAAAGTTGGTTAACTTTGAACTTTTTAACGCGTTGTGTATTTTTGACAAGTAATCAGCTGACAATAAAAAGAATAATTTAACAAATTTGTGAATCATGAAAGAAAAACTTATTGAAGAGCTTAAAAAACATACAATATTTATATAAAAAGAATAAATTCAATAAAATAACAAAATCTTGATATACTTTCGAACCCTTTTTTAATGCACAAATAAGTAAACAAATAAAAAACAGCTGACAGGAATGGCTTTTGTAACGCGTGTTGTGTAACTTGCAATTTTTGACGCGCTAAAGTTTTTAAACGCACGACACTTGTCGACGAACTAACGCATGTTATGTACTTCCAACTTTAGTGCATATTAATACGGATATTCAGTTGCAGTTAATATTGTCCGTTGATTGAGTTAAATTCTTCTTTATGTTAAATTAAATAAAAATGTAATTTAAAGCAACGAAAAGTTCATTTCATTTTTAGTGTCAAAAATTCAACCGCGAATTCCTTAAAAACAAATAAATATTCAGTTATTTTATAAAATTTTACTTTCAAAAATTCAACACCATATTCAGTAAAAACAATTAAATATTCAGTTATTTTATATAATTTAACTACCAAAAATTAATTTTTACTTATCTATAAAAAATGAATTGCTTGTTTTGTGTAAGCAATTCCCATTTTCTATTTGTTTATATAATTTAGTTTATTTGATTTGATATATAATTTAAGTAAAATAACTGCGAAGCCATATCGGTCATGCTGCTGGTGTATTATAATTGAGAGTTCTTCTGTAAACAACGTGGTCAGTACAACAAAAGTAAAAAAAAACGTGTGTAACAGGGTAAGTAAATAATAATATTCTCCCTCTCTCGCTTATAAGAAAAACAAGCGGACATGTGTCTGTCTTCTATTTTTTAGAAATTCGGCTCTTTTGTGGAGTAAACGAAAATTACTGAATTTAATAAAATAACTGAATATTTAATTGTTTTTACTGAATATGGTGTTGAATTTTTGACAGTAAAATTTTACAAAATAACTGAATATTTATTTGATTTTACGGAATATGGTGTTGAATTTTTGACAGTAAAAATTAAATGAACTTTTTGTTAAAAATAAATGAAAAATAATTATTGAATGAAATTTGAGCAATATTTAAATTGAAACCATTGTGCGACTTATTACAAAATATAGGACAAAATGGAAATAATATGGCGAATATCATATACAATAATATAGCAAGTGTATGGGCCGCTACACTTAAACTCCATTTAGCATCAGCAAACACATTAGTCTGCAATTAGTTCCTCTTGAACGGCAAGTATTTAATTGAAATCAGAAAATTTTGGGATATGTATCTTATTTTACTTTCGGTGGCCATTATATAAAGCATGACGTCCTCGTTTAAAAACTTTGTTAGGATTGTAAGATTTTTCGCGAACTTATTCGATTTACTATAATTCAAAAATGTTTTGATAGCATTTGCGGTATTGATAAAGTCAAAACTAGCAAAATATTATGTAAAAAAACCTTAAGTTTAAGTTGAGAGCTTTGCTGAGAAATTTAAAAAAAATTTCGTCTTTCAATAAAATGTTCGTCTATTTCGAAAAAATCTTTTTCGGATGTGCTCGTAGTTCTCTGGCCAATACTCTTATTCCGGAATTTTTTTACGGATCAATTTTTGATATCTACAACTAATGACTTACTACGTTTATACGTAGCCTATTCACGAATAAAAATTAGTTGCGATTAACTAACTTACTGTTTATATGTCTATTTCCTAATGAAAATTCTTATTTTTAAGTGATGCCACACAGAAAAAATTATTGCCGAATTATTTTCAAACAAACGCTTGTTTGAAAATTTTTTTGATTTCTACAAATTTTTTTACTGATTCAATCAATATTTCTGTTTGATTTTTATTTAACCAACAAAAATGTGGACAACTCTTCAAAAATTTAATAAGCGCGCTATTGGCTTGAAGTTTTCATAATTTTGTATGAAATATTTAACGCTCTTTAATGTTGTCGTCTTTTTGCATTTTTTTATTGATTGTAAGCAACACTTCTTTATGTGAAATATAAGAACTACAATAAAAAACACATGCAGTCTATTTTTAGACACTTTAAAAAAGTACAGCAATAAGAAAAATGATAAAATAGCGTGACGAGGTTTGTAGTAAAAAAACAACAAAAACAATAGCAGGTAAAAAAAACGTTTAATTTTTTTTAAACAACAGAAAAAACACATTATAACCCTGCAAATAAAATTGGACCACCTAATCCATTTTGATAAAATGGACTACTCCATGGACTGGTCCGATGTAATGCAAGCATGGACCATGTCATTGTTAAAAAGTGTTTGTAGTGAGACGACATGTCTTCGTTTTTTAACGACATGCTTTCGTTTTTAAACGACTTCAAAACTAATCCTCTTGTGTACACCATGGAGTAGTTTTAAAACTACTCCTTAGTGGTCCAAAGGTGGGTTATATGGTCCTCTCCTAGGACATCGTAATGTTAAATAGACCAGGTTTTTTCCATACGATTGGGTTAGTTTTGGACTAGTCCTGGTCCCTTGTGGACTACTCTTTACACGCGTGTTTGGACTGGTCCTATTATTTGTAGGGAAGAAACAAAATAAATTTTTGGTTGGTTTCAAAGTTGGTAAAAAAAAAACAAAATCCCGTATTCAATTTTTTCAAATAGTTTGTTTAAATACATCAAATACAAAAATAGAATGATGGCGGAAAACACATCGAGTCGGTCTGCCGCCGTTTTGGTTACATTTCTTCTTCATTAGCAAAGGAAAGGATAAAGCAACAGTGAGTGATGAAGAAAAACACTATGAGTATAAATATGACTTCGTTCAAAAATTATTCCAACAAAAAAATGTGTCTCAAAGCCAGCCGGCCGCTCTGCTCTGCTTCATCTTCGCCAACAGTGCTTGCTTGTGTGCGCGTCATTGCTTGTGCCAAAACTTTTTTGTTTGATTCAGCAAAATTATTTGTTTGAAATTTATATGAATTTCAGTAAACTTTTTGTTTGATTCTGTAAAATTATTTGTTTGAAAAAATCGGAGTTTTTTTTTTCAATAAACAAAATGCAAATAAATTGTTTGAATATGCGAATTTGTTTGTAGGACCGATTTTAGACAAAAAATTGTTTGATTATACAAATTTTTTGTTTGAATTGGAAAAATAATTTTTTCTGTGCAGATGGAAAATTTATTTATTTAGTATGAATTTTAAATGAAAAAGATCAAAAATTATTGTGTATTTTTAAATTTATTTGCACATTTTTGATTTAATATTATTTTTGTTGTCATATGAATGTGCCATATCGAAAAAACGTAAAACGGTTAAAAGTGTGGCAATGCCTCAAATCTTATTTGCAAATAGTGTCGTTAATCAGGAATTGTTTTCATGAGTTAGCTATTCGCAAATAAAAATTTAATTCACTGTTTATGCGACAATATTCTCTACTTGCAATATATTTATTTGCGCATAAGTGGTGCGTATAAACGTAGTAACTGATAGCAAGATCGTCTTCGAACTTTAAATGAACAATGAATGGCAATGCTTCATATACCTCTTTTTTTGGGGGTGTGCATAAAAAATCACAATTGTTAAAACTTAAAATTAAAGCACATTTGTTCAATCCCACTGTGCTTTACCAAACAAACATCCATCTTTTTATTTATTTTTAACACATGTCTCTTGAGGGTCAACTTTCTGTCATTAATTCGTTCGTTCATTCGCTCATCCATTCATTTCGGTCATTTAATATTGAATATTGTCGCGGTGTTAACAGTCTTTAGTTCGTTTTGTTACAATTGTTGTCATTGTGAGCGGAATTTTTTTCTTATTTTAGTTTCTGAATGACTGCAGGTTGGTTTTTTTTTCAAGTTGTCGATAGGTTCATTAAAAATCAATTGTAGGAAATTCGTTTAAATGCAACTTGTTCTCGTTTTGTTAAATGCCACATCAAACCGAAAAGATAAACGAAAATTAAAGTGCACAGAATGCACTTTTGCATTTAACAAAGCAATTTATAACGTTATTTTCTAAGCGTTTTTTAAAAACCGCTGATTATGGAAAATATTTTAAGTGGTAGAAGAGTTTTTTTTTTTTATAAAAGACTTTAATGAAATACAACAACAGAACCTTGCATGAGTATAAGACTTCTTATGGAAAATAATTTTGTGTATAAGAGTTTTTGAAGAATATATGGAATGGTATTTTTATTAAGTGCGTGCTTAAGAAAAAAATTAGTGTGTGCAAAAACAAGTAAAAGTGCTACAATCGGCCATGCTGAATCTCTGATACCCTCCACGGAGAGTAAGAAATTTTCAGTAGTGGGCTTTGTATAAGTTTGTTGAATCATAAACCAATTTTTATAAAAACTTGACCTCACAGTATAATTATTCGTTGCAGATTAAAGACTTTTCCAAAAGCACGCTTTACATGGGCGCTGTGGTAAATTATGGACCGATGTTTACACAATTTAGTAGTACAATTTTTGCAATGTAAAACGATTTTGTGCAAAATGTACTACCAATCAGGCAGCAATTTATGTTAGTTTTTCTAATAGAAATATAAATTAATTAGGCAAGTTGTTCCACATTTGGGTTCATTACTTACTTTTCTACCCCGTCTGCTTGTAGGGATCATCTTATGGATATTTCACCTTCTTTCTGGTGTAACATCCTCCGGGGAAATTAGTTGCATTCAATGCCTTGAACTTGGCAAAAATCCAAAATTTATAGTTCTCAAGAGATTTGTGGGATGTTTTTAGATCAACGATCGCGACTGACCAGATATCCTATCTAGTACTGCAGGAATCAGAAGCCTATGGAGGCATGGCACATAGCTAGCTTCTGTGGCTCCTTAGCTGATGCTGCTAACATATTTCCAAAAGCAGTGGATGTTAAGTAGGTCCAGCTCCGAAACAAGTGGCGAGTGCATAGTCACGCCGGATTAAGCACTACACGCAGAGAAAAAATATGGTTGGGCATGGTTACGGCAACAACACTATGTTTAATGTAACAATATATTGTTGTCGTACACAAATAATTGTTATTTTTATTTAATATCAACAATATTATAGTTACTGTAAAAATATCAATGTTTATCGCAATTATGAATTTGAGCATTGTTGACCGAAAAATAATTATTTTTCTAACAACTTAATTATGATAACTTTCTAAACATATTATATTTCTTACAACCATATCATGATATTTAATAGTCATAACATGATAACTTTTTATACATTTATCATATTATGTTAAAGATGCAATCAAACTATTTTTTACTCTAATCATATTATGTTAGCGCCATTTGTAAAATAATTTTGAAGCAGTTGTGTCGTTTTTTTTATTTGTGAGCGGTTTAACAATTAAAAGATAAAATTCCATAAAAAAATAAGTTTAAAGAAATTAAAAAATTAAAATATTAGCGGAGTTCATTCAAGTATTAGTGATGTAATAGTGCAAATGCAAAATATCATAGTTTTTTGTAAAATCCAACAACAAAACACACAGAGATTTCGTTATATTTTATAAAAGTGCTACGATATTTCATCAACATCTTAAAATCGAAAAAATGGACACACGCGGTTGCCCATGAAAACCACAGATTTTTCATTTGCTCTTTTGCAAGCCTTATATTGAACTCCGCTATTTGATTAACATTAAGAAAAATTGTAAAAAGCCACAAAATAAAAAATCGATGCAAAAATATTTTAATTTATTTTGTATTTTTATGACAGCTATGAAAGATGCTGTATCATAATATGATTGCTTCTAAATTTATTATGATTAACATGATGATAATATGATTACTACTTAGCTTATTGTGATTAACATGACAATAATATGATTAATTTCTTAGCTTATTATGATTAACATGACAATAATTTGATTACTTCTTAACTTAGTATGATTAACAGAATAATAATATGATTAAGGGAAAAATATTATGATGTAATAGTACTTAATATGGTGACTACAATCATAATTCTTATCATAATATGTTGCTCTTAGAATATGTTTACCACAGCCATGTTTTTTCTTTGCGTGTAAAATTGCTATCTGTGTGTTTTAATTGCTCTCACACTCAGGGGCTTAGGCAAACGCATTGTTTGTCATCAAGTTGTTTAGATTCACCATGATATAAGCTGCTCAAAAATTTTCCTCTTCTGAATTGATTGTGCAGGATTTTAACCGGAATCTGCCGCTTAGTTTGAAAGTGAGCACGATTTTTACAGACGGACGGACATGGCTAAATCGAGTTAGAAGTACTGAAGGACCCAGCATGGCCATGATGGTATTATTGCTCAATTGAATGGGAGATAAAGCCATAATGGCCTTATTGCCCAATCGTTGAGAGGTAAGGTCATATTTATAATTTTGCGAAATGAGAGATATAGCCATATTTTTTTTTTCGCAAATGAGAGATAAAGCCATATTTTTTAGAAAATTGTTATGCATGGTGTAAACATTCTTTAAAAGGAAAAATCCTTAGTTATCATTGAAAAAATTTTTTTTATTCTTGTGACGCACGCAGGAAAACTTTATTCATCGAAGCCACCTGCCGCGTCCTACTGGAGGAAAAACCCCTAAGCACGCAGAAAAACTTTAGTATGCGAAGCTAGATTTCAATACTTAACTTTAGTGTCTCCGGAACTGAAATGAGAGATAAAGCCATTTTCTAATATTGCTAATGTGAGCTAAGGCCAAGATGGCTTTAATTCCCATTCAAATGAAAAAAAAAAACAAAAAAGCCTTTATCTCCCTATTGAATGAGAGCTAAAGCCATCATGGCCTTATCTACCATGGTATTAAAGCACCCCCCCACCAGTTGCTTAATATAAAAAGGGATAAAGCAGTTTTTTTTAAATATTTTTTTTTTTTTATTCTGTCAGACAAATGCCAAATTCACCTTTTGCTTTACAACTTCAGTGCCAATAGTAAAAAAAGTGGTCCAACCATAATACACGATGTTAATTGTCAAGTTTGTTGTCCAACTGAATTTGACATTTCTCTGCTTCAGGGTTTCACAAATTCAACCATGGAGAGCATCAAGCGTTGTCAATACGCCGAATGGTTGGTTGAACAGACAGAAGTGAATGGTAAATTCGTTAAGAAGCACATTTACCGCATTTGGGCAAATGAGATTTCACGAGTAATTGTTGAAAAGCCGATGAATCCTCAATGAGGGACTGTTTGGTGCGATTTATGGGCTGGCGGCATCATAGGGCCGTTCTCCTTCGAAAATGAGGTGGGCCAAGCCGTTACCGTGTATGCTCGCGAGATGATGACACTCTTCTTGTGACCAGAAATTGAGGATATGGACTTGGACGATATGTGGTTCCAACAGGATGGTAGCACTTGCCACACAGCTAACGAAACAATGGCTCTTTGGCGCGAAAAATTCAATAGCCGTGTTATCTCACGTCTTGACGAGCATGTGATTTGACACTTCTTTCTTTGGGAATAATAAAAGAAAAAGTGGACGTCAATAAACCAAGAACAATTCAAGACCTAAAGGCTGAGATAATTCGGCACTTTAAAGATAATAAACCTCAATTATATCTCGGAGTCATTGAAAATATGGATAATCAGATAGAGGCATGCCACCAAAGCCGTGACGAGCATTTGGCCGATATTTTGTTTCACACATGTAATAGTAAAAAATATTAAGAAAATACTCTGAAAACTGTTTAATTTTCAATTAACATCATCCGTTTTGGTTGCACCATCCTTAAGTATAGTATAAACGTTTTTGCATCTTTTTACTAAAAGTATGATTGAAATCTTTTTTATATAAAACAAGTAAGAAAGTATAGTCGGTCAAGCCCGACCATATGATACCCTAAACCACAGTATTTAAAACACATCATGCTTATGTGTCCATATAAATATAGATTAATCTATGTTTATTAACTTCATGAAAATCGGTTTGAAAGTTTGTGAGAGGCAGAAATTGCCCCCTATCTCCCGTTGTGGTCCTATTTTTGAAAAACTGTATAGCTAATGTGTCCATATAGATATGGATCTATCTATGTTTTAAATTTCATTAAAATCGGTTTGAGAGGCAGAAATTGCCCCTATCTCCCCTCGTGGTCCTATTTTTTAAAAAATGCATACATTTTGTGTCCATATAGATATGGTTCTATCTATGTTTTAAAATTCATTGAAATCGGTTTAATAGTTTCTGAGAGGAAGAAATTTACCCCTATCTTCCCTCGTGAAAGTGATTTAAGGTGGGTCTAGGACCAATATTTTAAGGCGTTACACACATCAGCACAAATGCATAATACCCTCTCCACTATTGTGGTGTGGGTATAAAAATACATGGATTCTAATAATTTTTTTCCTTATCTTGTAAACTAATAAAAAGTCGAGTTACGCTTTTTCAATGTGTGGCCAGTGGTGGCGGGCATAAAAATTTGTTTTGATAACACCCTGCAAGAGAAATTTTTACACAATAAAAAACTGATATAAATGACAAACGTATTTATTACCTTTATTAACTAATCACGGCGGTGAAGAGTAAAAAGAAAGTAGAACTTAAAACAGGCTTTAAAAATAAAAATATTTTACATGTCATTACAAAACATCATGTTTTAACATAATCAAAACAACTTGATTTAATTATTTTAAATTCAAAGTAGATTTTTTTGTAAGCCCTTGAAAAAAAACAACAACAATGCAAAAATAAAAATTCTATACGTGCTTTAAAAGAAAACTCTCATATCAAATCCTTAAAAAAAATATACATTCAAACACTCATTTTAAATATGCAAAAGCGAGAAATCGGGATAATAATGATGGAACAAAATGTACAGTTTTTGGTACTTACCATTCCAAAGGGGATAAATAATACAGAAGTTTTTGTTGTTAACTCTAATTGAAAAAAAAAAAAAATTTTGGTAACACTCAAACTAGATTTTCATTGCAACTTCTTTTACTTCATGACATTAAATTTCTGTTAACTACCCAGCAAAAACTTACATTGCAAAGTAATGAGTTAAAAAGCTAATATAACGACTCTTCACTACTTATACATTGGCATTTTAACTGATTATTTTAACACGGTGATGTCATTGGAGGCAAGTACTTACCACCCTCGCTTACAAATAGGGAGTTAAATAAGTCATTACCACATTCGCTTACAAATAGGGACTTAAATTAGTTATTACTCCGATGTCACCAAAATTACAACTAACATGTCATGACTTAAAAAAAATTTTTTTTTTATTATTTTTTTTAAATTATTTTTTTTCTATTTTTTCTTATTTTATTTTACTTTACTTTATGTTTTTTTTTCTATTTTTTCTTATTTTATTTTACTTTGTTTTATTTTTTATTATTTTTTCTGTCTCTGGCGGGATTCGATCGCGAAACCTCGGTGCTGATAGACTAGCTCACTACCAGCTAGTCTACCGGGGCAGTGTAGTTTTTGTATAAAAAAACGATGTTTTTTACTCAATTAAGAGCGTAAATATGAGATTAAATTATTGGAGGTAACTACTTACCACCCTCGCTTACAAATAGGGAGTTAAATAAGTCATTACCACATTCGCTTACAAATAGGGACTTAAATAACTTATTACTCCGATGTCACCAAAATTACAACTAACATGTCATGACTATAAAATTTCAGTACAGCATAATTTTTCATATTCAAATTTATTACAAATTGTTTTTTATTTATAATAAAAAAAAAAACAAATTGTATTTATTATTTATAATAAAAAAAAAAAAAAACAAATTGTAAGAACAAATATTTTAAATCAATTTGTATTAGATTTGAAAAAACTTCAACCGTTGATGCATTTTATTACGAATGAATTATAAATTTCGTTAATCAACTCATACACAAGTACTTAGGTATCAGATTATATGTCAGCCATTACCAAACTACTTCTATGTAATGCAGATGGTATGAAGTAGTCATTGAAAAGTAAGTTGTTCAGTAATGGCAAGTCATTACCAAGTTTTTGCTGGGTAGTCTCACTGCCTGTTCCCCACAACAAAAAAGTCATAATGCGAATCCAGTTTAATAATACAAAAAAAAAAACGTTTAATTTTTCTAACTTTATTAGTACAAAATGTAGTTTCTCGTATTGCAAATTTTACACGTCTCTCTGTATAAGTATTTTACATTAAATTTAAAACTGCTGATATAGAAAAAGGGAAAAACACGCGACATGTAAATGCATTAAATAAAAAAAACTCATGTTTTGACAGAAATGAAAATAAATAAACAAAAACACAAATTAACTCCTATTCCTAACACTGTGTTGAGCATATGAGAGATTGCGATTTTCATTCTGTATGAAAATAATTTATTAACTTAATCAATTTTATCCAACAAGGTTTACATCAACTCAGCAAAAACAACCAGTTCCAAAGCATGGCAAAATGTACTTCGTAAAAAACACACTGGGTTAGAAAAATTAAATCCACTCACAGTAACGTGATTATTTTTTTTAAATCAGAGGTCGGACGGACGAACACTCAGCCACATCTATCACATTAACAAAAATAAAGTCACACTCCAAACTCTTGTCGTATATGCGGGTAGGAGGTGTGTTATTACCGTTCCCTCTCACTTACTAACATTACATTCATGTAATAAAACACATAAATCATATTTGCATACATGTCTGTACACTTATGAGCTTGTAAATTAAGGGCGTCTGTGTGTGTGTATGAGAGTGTGTGTGTGCTGTGTTTAAAGTGTAAGTAAATCTGTCAATTAGGGTTTTATCGTTTACATAAGCTTTCACAACATCTCTAACAGCAAAAGGGAGGACTTTAAGTCACACGCTTTCAAGGAGGTAGCATAATCAGCAACATGAACAAAAAAAAAAAAAAAAAAAAAAAAAAAACAATAAAACAGTTGACATAAACGTTGACATAGAGGTGGTGAGAGGAATTTGAAATAAGCCACAAGCTAAATTTAAATATAATTAAAAGACGGTTCTTCGCAAATTTTTCTAAACAACATAATGTTGACAGAAAATCTCTTGAGTTGAAAGGATTTCTTTTACAGGAAGATATTTTTTTCTATAGCAAAAATATTTTACAAAAGCTGTGATTAAAAGTTTTCAATAGAAAAATTCTCTTCCATAACGCAATTTTCTTGATAAATTTTTTTTTTGTAGAATACTTCTCTCTTTCAAGCTGTGATCAAAACTTTTTTAAAGAAAAGTTATTTTCAATAAGCAGTGTTTAATTGTTTTTAAATTCTCGTTTAATAGTTAAGATTTAATTTTCTATAGAAAAAATTGTTTCCCATAAACTGTGTTCACAATTTTATTTATAAAAAAAATTTTTTCAATAATGTAACCAAAATTTTTGTAAAGAAAAATGTTCTTCTACAATTTTATAGGAAAAATCTTTTCTTACATTTCGTTCGATACCCAGTAAAAACTTTGCCTACAAAATAATGTTTTACCCAATAAGTTATTAAGTTATCAGGAAAAAGTAAAAATACTACTTCCAACTCTACTGCAAGAACCAATGAATTTAACAAGGGATGTCCCAAAATGAACGCATTTAAATGTAAGTCATTATTTTTAACCTTCATCCATCTAAAAAATAAGTAGTTATAGAACTAGTTATAGTAGTCATATAGAAGAAAGCTACTAAATAATGAGTGAATGATGCTACCCTTACTTACTTTTTCTAAATAAATAGCTTCCCTCACTCATTATTTAATAGCTTTCTTCTATTACTACTTCTATATCTACTTCTTTAACTTCTTCTTTCTGGATGTATGTAGGTAAAAAAATATATAATAAATAAATAATGACTTATAATCAGGAAACCAGAAATATGCTCTAAAAGCTCGTTTTATGCTCATTAAATATGCAGTAAAAACTGGCAAATTTGCCCTTAAAATTAAAAATTGCTCATTTGAAGATACAATATTCAACGATTTAATAGCAAAATTAAAAAAGAAAGCCTGAAAATACTATCGCTTAAGCCTATATTAGGTTAAAATTCATATAAGAGATGTTTGCGCCGAATATTATCTAGATCTTAACATCCATATGGGTTTTTGTCTTAAAGGGATTTTAGGTACGGTCGCTAAATTGTTAACAAATGTTAACATTTAAAAGGAATTTAAAGCTAGTTAAGGATGGGAGCTTTGAGCAAATGTGAACTGATTCGAAAATAATTTAATTTGCAGCAAAATATTTTTGGGACGAATTTAATTTAAATATGTTAATCAAATTACCTACAAAATTGAAACTTGTACTTTGCGCACAAGGTTAACATGGACAGACAACCAGGCAGACGGACGGATGGACATCGTTAGATCACTTAAAAAAGTCATTCTGAGTTGATCGGAATACTAAAAGATTAGTCTAGATCTAAATCGCATAACTTTTATCCTTAATGACAACCTGCTTTGTCTTACAATTTTAGAGTAAAAATTAAATTAAGATGTCGAAATTCGAAAAAAAGTATGCCTTAAAAAGGCAAAATATGCGCTATAAACCTAAAAAATGCTGCAAAAAGGCTCTTTTAACTAAATTATGCAAAAAAAATGCTGCAAACGGTAAAATATGCAAAAATATGCACTAACAAATCGATGCCAAAATTCATAAAAAGCTCTAAAACGGATAAATATAGTGTGTCTGCCTTCATTGGTCGCACAAGGAAAAACATACAATTGCATATTTTTGGTTTCCGTGCTTATAATAAATAAAAAAAATAAATAAATTAAATTCATCGGTTCTTTCCGTGCAATTGTAAGTAGTGCTTTTAGTTTTTTTCTGATTACTAAACACATTATTTTGTAGTCGAAGTTTTTACTGGGCTGCGATTAAGTTTTTTTTTTAAGAAATATTTCATAGAAATATCTCTTTAATAAACTGTAATCAAAATTTTTTTAAACGAAGAAGAATTCTCTCCCAATAGCTGTAATTGAAAGTTTGTTATAGAAAAATTCTTTTCAAAATCCCCTTTCAATAGCTTTAATTTGCTAAAGAAAAAGTTCTAACGCACACACACAGAAAAAAATACCAATGTTAAAATAGCATGGCGAAATGTTGATTGAGAATCATGGTAAATTTTTGCAAAAGTATACCCTTCTTTTTTTAAATTTATCATTATTTCATATTAATTTTAAATGAAAAATATTAAAATAACCCTAAATCACGTTTATTTAATATTATTCACTGTTAAAATAACATTGTTCAATATTGAATCCATAAAAACCTGTTTTATATTAAAATCAAAAATGTATCTTGGTAAGTAAACATGCGCATACATACTTAAGTATGTACATTTTTTTATTTTCATGTTTAAAATATGTTTTAAAAAGAAGACAATTCCTGTATTCTTTTAATTAAAGTTATTTAGTCAAATAGTACATAAAGTTTTCAAAGTAGAATGATGACGGAAACCATATCGGGCCATTCTGCTGATGCTTCTGTTAACAAAGGAGATACAAAATAAGTGAAATATGTATTACAGGGGTAAGTGTTTTGAATTATTCTTAAATAAATGCATAAGTTGTCTTCACACTGTTATATCACACTCCAACCAATTTGATTCTACATGAAATTCACGTTATTTCAACTTGAAATAACTTTAATTCAACGTGATTCGGATTGTTATTTCAATATAAATGACATTTTGCTCTAACTTTACTGCAATGTTAAATTAACATGAATTATACATAGTTATTTTAAAAGAAAAAAATGTTGTTCGCAAGTTATTGTAAAATCATGTTAAATTAACATGAAACAGCAATGAAGCAAAATCACTTATTAAAAAATGTAAAATCGGCCTTGTTTTGAACGAATTTACATCGATTTTTTTCTATGTGCAACTATGATGAAAATGGATGAAAAGCTCTTCAAAAACCGTACTCGAAATTTTTCTATAGAAAATCATCTCCATCAAAATGTTATCAATCAAATCAAATTTCTTTAATAGACTGTGATCAAAATTCTTTCCCACTAGCTGCCATTAAAATCACACGCAGGGATTGAATTTTCCTGCAGAAAAATTTTCTTCTACAAACTGTGATCTAAATCAATTTTTAGCAACATTTTCTCTCACAAGCGGTGCTTGAATCTTTCCTGTAGAAGCCGTGGAATTAATAGCGAACATTACTACCAGTGGCTCGGAGGTCACTTTATATGTGCACAGCCAGGCGGACCTTAGGGCCTTGATGGGCTGTTATGTGAACTCCAGGCTAGTGGATGATTGCAGAAGGGCTCTAGGATAAATCATAGGGAATTATATGGTGATGCTGTGCTGGTTACCGGGTCAATGCAACATAACCTGCAACGAGATATCTGATGAGTTGGAGAGACTGGGCTCGGTAACGGAGGATCCTGTTTGGAGGCGGTCTGGCCTCCAATGGGCTTCTACTTTGGAAGAATCAGGAATTGGGTTTTGAGCATGACTAATCGAGTCTGGGGGAACCGCACGGACTGCACTGCATTTTGATTACTTTCTGTTCCACTATCCCAGGCTACAGAACAGCAGGCTGAAATGGCTGGGTAGTAGATTCCTGAGCGAATTGGGGGATGTCTCGGCTACGCAGCAGGAGTCTGGGATTTGGGTACATGTAGGGCAGTTTTCTGTTTAGTAGTGTCGTCCGATTTTTATCTTCCACTATTTTCTCGTTTCCTATGCTTTCACTATTTACTTCTCCTATTCTTTTCTTACTTGAATTCTATCAACAACTAAGGCGTCACAATACACCATATTGGTCTCAGAGTGAGGGTGTGAAGTTTACCTCGCAGCAGCGTTTCTAACTTAACCTTCCTTAAGAGAATTATCTCCAACAAGCCGTGATTGAAATATTTCTATAAAAAGCTTTCATCAAAATGTTCCTATAAAAATATCTTCACACAAACACTGATCGAAAATTTTCTATAACAAGTTGTGATTAAAATTTGTTTATTGAAAAATGAGCTCCAACGTAGATATTTTTCTATAAGCTGTCATTAAAAATCAACAAAAATTCTCTCTTATAAGTTGTGATAAATATTTAACCCAAGAGTGCTCTGCAGATAATATAGCCCCAACTGACGTTTGTCCGTTAACAATAAACTCATATTTAAGTCTAATTGTGTTGGTTAAAATAATTTAAGGGTTCAGTGATTTTCCTAAAGTTGTTTGCTGTGTCGTGCTTTTTTTCACAGGATTACAATTTTAAACGTGTCAGGATTAATTCAAAACACGTAGAAATTAAAGGTATAAAGAAAAAAAAGAGAGGTTTTATGTGTTGAGCGATTGTGAAAATGGGACCGACCCTCCTTAGAACTTGATTTTATTTAAATTTTATTTGAAAAGTTGAACTGTTCGTTCTTAGTCGCACGAATTTAAATGAAAACTCCTGCGTGTCGGGATTTTTATTACGTGTTGGTTGAGTTAAAATTTAAAAGCTTAATTTTGTCGTTTCTTTGCTTCCATACTTTTTTGGTGATGTGACGAAATTCATTTTATTTTATTATTATTTTCATAGCTTGTTGCTTTTAAATTTACATTAAGGAAATTATGGAAGTTTCCTTTGAAAATTATTTATTTTTTATGTGTTCATGCGTGTGTAAAAGTTTATTGTATTTAGATGGTTTATTTTAAAATACTAGACTTTTTATGTCAATTAAGTTTTATCTAAACAAGCAACAGATTCTTGATATAATTTTTAAATTAAATTGTGAATTTATACGAATCTGCAGTCATTGTAAGATTATTTTTAAAAAAAAATTTCTAACACAAAGTTTGGGGGCAAGGTTTTTCTATAGAAACATTGTAATCATAGTTTGTGGAAGAGAGAAAATTTTGTTTCAATTTGGAAGAGATTTTTTGTTCAGAATTTTTGGGTGTAATTTTTCTATAGAAAGTTATAAAATTTTTTTATCAGTTTTTTCTTTTAAAAGCTATTTTAAAAAATTTCATTTGTTAATAAGAGTTTTCTATATAAAAGTTTATCACCCTCACAGTTTTCGGGAGAAGGTTAGGCTCAATAAGCAGCCGACTCGAGGATTGCTCACTGGTGTCCTTATAGCGGTCCCTTTGTGATACCCTAAGCCAGTGTCTAGAGACAGCCAGTGCCCAACATATTATTCACCAGACATCACTGCGCCTCGAACCATTTCGACTCCCTGCTAAACCGATTAATCTACCTCAGCCCCACATTATATATATCATCTAAGCTAGACAATTCTGGTGTCCCAAAATGCCTCTTCCTGATCGTCCCAAGACGTAGAAAATGAAACACCGTTTCCTTCGTATCCTCATATCTACAAACATCTACAGTAGTCAGCTCATCCTTATCGCAGGGGTCCCTATTATACAGTGAATCGTCCTGAACAATATCAGTGTTGTAATCTGGTCCCTACCGAAACCAAGTAGCATGCCAGTTTTTCCCGCGTTATCTTCTGGCGATAAAGTCCTGGCCATCAATTAGGTATTCCCACCCTGCAATCTCTCCTGAGCAATTCTGAACGACTCACTTTTAATAAGAGCTCTACAGCGAGCCATCAAAATGCCAAACAAACCGATCACGCACATGTCGTCTAAGAGACAGCCCTGTTTGGCCAGGCCGTCCGCTGTTCGGTTCCCCAGGCACCCAAATTGCCTCTGGTACCCGTGCTAGCGTTATCCTAGAATATTCCTTCTCATTTAGGTACATCCGGCATTCCACAGTTAACCTCGCTGACGTGAAGACACCAGCCAGAGCTGCAATGGCAGCCTTGCTGTCCGTAAATATCACTTTATTTTTCTATATACGATAATATCTCAGCCAATTTGTCACACGCTTTATTGTGAAAGAAAGTTTTCCTTAAAAAAATTTCACTCACAGATGGGGGCAGAACGTTTTCATTAAAACAAGTTTCTCTCATAGTTTGTGGGCAAAACCATTTTGTAGAGAAAATTCTCTTACGGTTTGTAGAATAAAAGTTTATTTCGAAAACCTCTTCTTACGGCTTATGGGAGAGTTTTCTTAAGAAAAATGTTCTCCAAGTTTGTAGAAGAGAGAGTTTTTTATAAAAAATAATTCTCGATTAAGCTGAAGGTTTACACCATGCGTTTATGCATCTGTCCTTTTTATGCATTTGACAAAAAAGTAGAATCAGTGTATTTGTATATGACAAGTTACACAGCAAATCGCATAGCATGCATAGTTGTATCAACGCATGAAAGTAGGTTTACTTTCTACTTTTGTGTCCGTCGCATGTGTGGTGAAAAAAAGCCAGCTGTTATTGATGGCCATGGATGACAAATCATATTTTATTTTCAATGTTATCGATAAATATGTTTGTGTGGTGGATTACTTTTTACTATTTTTTTTCATTAAAAAAGGTTTTTAATTAGAAAAAAGCTTTCGTAATAAAAATTGTATAACCTTTAAAGAATAAAATACATTAAAATTAATTTTTAGCACAATTTTACCACGAACAAAATTTGCCGTTCTAGTTATCGATTACTTTTACGTTCTGAGTGTCATCTTTGTTGTGTTTATTATTTTTTAGAACAAATGCCATGAATTGGACACTTATTGATACCGTGAAAAATCACGAATGTTTTTATAATAAAAGCTTACTCCTCTTTGAATTCTATTGAATAAATTCTATTAAAATATCAATTATACCCTCCATTTTTGACAAAATTGTTTTTAATTGTTAAACATTTTAGCACAACAGCTGTTAAAAAAAACAAAAAAAAAAACACATTGCATGTAACTTCAATTTAGAAACGCATAAAATGCACAAAAAGTATCATACGCATCCACTCATGAACGCTTGGTGTGGACCTTTAGTTTGTTGGAAAGAGAGTTCTAGAGATCTATAGAAACTATTGTCTCATGTTGTGTGCTAGAAATGTTTTTATAGAAAAAATTCTCTCACAGTGTTCAAGTAAGTTTTCTATAGAAAAAATATTCACAGTGTGCTCGAAATTTTTGTATAAAAAATTATCTCTTGCCGCTTGCTAAAGGCCTTGCAGAAAAGATGTTCTCACACAGTTTGTGGGAGAGATTTTTCTTAAAAAAAATTGGAATACAGTTTCTGGAAGAGAATTTTCAAAAAAAAAAAAAAAAAAAAAAAATTTCGTTTACAATTTGTAGCTCACAGTGCAAGCTAGAAAGTTTGCAATAGAAAAATTATTTTTTAAGTTTTTTAGAGAGACCTTTTTTAGAAAAAATTTCTTTCACGGCTTGTGGAAGACATTTTTTCCGTAGAAAAATTTCTGTAAGTAAATTTCGAACAAAGACAGTTCTTTGAAAAAAAATATTTTTATAGCTTGCCGAAGAGGTGTTTCGGTAGAAAAAAAGTTTCTGTAGATACATTTCTTTTTCTAAAGAAAACTTTTCGATTACAAATTTTCGAAAAGATTTTTCTAGACTAGAGAGTTTGTCTAGAAAATTTGTCAATTTCAAACAATTTCTGCTAGACAATATTTTCTATATTTTTGCATTAAACAAATCGATAGACAAATATTTTTAAATTAAATAAATATTTTAATATCTATTTTATTATGCATTTTACAAACACTTGACATTTACACATCACCTGACTAAATATTTTAAACAGGTGTTAAAAAATAAAATATTAATTGAAGTGCAAAATCTTTTGTTTGTTCAATTAAAAGCCACATTAATTTCAATTTTAAACCTTTAAGACAAATTAAGATTTACACTTGTGTTCACACACAAGGCGATAAAATATTTGTTTATTTACAAGGAAAAAAAATTGTTTATTTATAAATAACAAAGAAACATAGCAATGAAAATAATCAATGATTTAAATAAAAGACAAGTAGGAGAAAAAGAGTTAAGATCAACATTCTAAAGAAAAAACAAACGAAAATCCTGTAATGGATTTTAAAGGCACTGTCCTGAAATGGAGAAATGAAGAAAAAACTAAAGACGGTGAGATAATTAGACCTAGCTAGTCCACCATAGACCAGATATTCACACCACGCCAAATACTGGAAAAGACAAAAAAAAAAAAAAAAACAGATCGACACCTACCATCTATTTGTCGACTGCATAGCCGCTTTCGACAGCCCCATACGTTCCAAGGTGTTTCAAGCCATATCTGAGTTTGGTATCCCTACAAAGCTAATACGGATTTGCAGGATGTCCTTAATTGGTACGAAAGAACCTCTCCGAGCCATTCAGTACCAAACGAGGTTTCAGACAAGCAGATAGTCTCAAGTGTTACCTTTTTAACATCCTGCTGGAGAAGGTGATACGAGATGCAGATGTGAATAGGACTGGCAGTAAACGGAGATAAAACCAAATCTCCCTCTACAAGACAAGCATGGGTACTTGCGAAAGCAGACGAGCCAGTACTTGGAGTATTCGATAGAAAAATTCTTCGTAAAATCTATGGATCAATCTGCGTTGACGGAGAATATCGTTGTTGTATGAACCAAGAAATGTACGAGCTATATGCCGGCGTCGACGTAGTTAAGCATATTAAATTGCAGCGATTACGTTCGCAAGGTCATGTTGTGAGAAGGAACAAAGACGCTCAAGCTAAAAGGTCATTTAAATACGAGCCTAGTGACGGTTCACGCATATATGGAAGACCAAAACTCCGGTGGCAAGATCAGGCGGAGGAAGACATCTCGAAACTTGGTGTCAAAAATTGGAGAAGAAACGCAGAAGATCGGAAATCGATTCAACGTTCGGCAGCAGGAACAAATGTTCTGTAATAGCCGATTAAGTAAGTACAGAAAGTGGAAAGAAATAGATTTATGATATTTTAATAAAATAACTATAAACATATGGCAAAAAACGTCATACACACGTTGCAAATTGAAAGTATAACTCGGCAGAGTTATACATTCGCCCTTTGTTTTAGGACTGTAACTATATAACCTCCCTTGCGGTTTCGAAGCAAGCAGCATGCAGCAGTGGAAATTCAGTCTGTGAAGCAAACTTTAAAAGAACTACCTTCCCGCGACCTTGGGTTTAAAACACAACCAGCACGTGATCCCCAAAGGGGCATCAAAAATAGTCAGAGTGGAACCGAAGTCCCGGGGGCTACTGACCTCCCTGGTACCAAATATAGTCTCTGGTCACCCACGATCCCAAGAGATCTGTTAATTTGTAACTCTTTAGAATTTCAGGTATTAACAACAACAGATTAACCCGGAGGATGCAGCACCAAAAGGGGAAATATCCTCACGTTTTCTTTCTACATTCTCCCGAGCCGACTATGTACTACAGTGGCGGGCAAGGCACATACAACATTATTTGGGCACCAAACAAATTGCTTGATTTTCGTTGTCAAATCAAGCAAAAAGCCGCACGGAAACAAGTTTTTTAAAGCAAGTTGATGAACTGTCGTTCAATTAGAACTTTGTTCCCTAAGGACGCCTGCCTAGGAATTAAGAAAATGTCCACCACTAATAACACAAGCAATATCTTTATATTACTCTAAATTTAAATTTAAACTTGTTCCAACTCTTTAATTCTAAAATTTTAAGTGTATTTTATTACTTTTAATTTACTTAAGCAATTACATTTTTCTATCTAATCAATACCTTCTTCCAGTAAAGTGACCATTTCCTATTTCAAACTTAAATTGTGCATATAAATTTACTTGAACATTTTCCAATTTACAATTGTATCTTTTTAATTTGTTTTATCTAAATACAAATAAGATGATGGAAAAGATACAAATGTTCATGATAAAAGTATCAATGTGAGATATATTTTATTTATTTTGTTAATTGTTTTTTTTTAATGAGATTTATGTTCAAACATAAATATTGAGTTGTTAATAATGTGTAGAATAAGTATTTTCATATTGTGTGAACCAATGTCCCTTTCAGAGTTTGAACACAAACAAAACGAAAAAATGTCTTGTAGGAAATACAGACATCTCCAATGGCTAAGAAAGAAATTTTTCCAGTAACTAAAACCTTATTGGCTAAGAGAAAAATTTTTCTTTAAAAAACACTTCTTATACTGGCTGAGAGAGAAATATTTTATACTAGCTGACACTACCTGAAAGCGAAATTTTGTTAAAGAAGAAAATATCTAACGCATAAAGTGAGAGACAAATTTTTCGGCAGAAAAAAACTCACATTGGAAAACAGAGAAATTTTACTATAAAAAAAGTAATCACACAAATCGATTGTATATTTCAATCCCCCAGGGAATAGTTTGAAGAATATTCTACCTTTTTTGCGTTAATCAGGTGCAGTCAATAACTAGAGCTTGACAGAGTTTAAAATTGAAAAATCTCTTGCGATAGCGGCTAATCAGAGATCCTATCGGGTACCACGGGAGTCAGAAGAGAAAATTTGGTTCCAGCCTGACTTTTGGTTTAACCCCTTTGGAAATCACGTAGAGGTTGTGGTTTAAATAGAACGGGAGATTTTCAGAAATTAGCTTCAATGGCTCAGTAAAAAAATTTACTAAGGAAAAAGGTCTCACATTGATAAAGAGAGACATTTTACTAAAGAAAAAGCCATTACGTAAATCCATTGTATATTTCGTTACCCCCCAGGGGTGTGTAGGGAAACATTCGAAGGTTATTTTACCTTTTGTTGTAACATCGTTTTAAGAAATCAGTTTAAGTCTACACCTGAAATTCACAAAAATTTAACAGTTCTCTTGAGATCGAGCCTTGCCAGCAATCCTTTCTAGTACCACGGAGACACCGCTCCGGACTGGCTACTGGGGAGGCCACCTGGGGGGTCTCATGGTGGTTGTGATTTTTACCCAAAGTTGCGGGATCTTACAAAGAAAGAAAAAGCTTGTACTAAATTTAAGTTTTCCCACTTACTTTCAGTACTCGCGTACTTAAAAATTTAAGTACGAACAAGACTAAAAAGTACTTAAAACAATCCGAAATGGCATTACTTTCGAAAGCCAATCCCAGCATTTTTTTTTTTTTAAAGTATAAAGTTTTTTAATCAAGTAAAACTAGCTTGAATTTTTGGTTAGTCGTGCCACCCTGAGAGCAAAATAACAAAATGAGCGTATTATTCTCCAAAAAATTTTGTTGGTCTCTTCTCTCAGCACTTTATTCTTTATGCTTACCTACGCGTGTGTTTCTAAAAGTTTGTTGTAGAAACAACAACAACCCTATAAAATAAGGTAAACGCGATTTTTTAATATGTGTAGAAACAACATCAACACAACAAGCAGAAAAACATACATTATTTTCATGTTTCAAAAGAAAAATAAGAAGCAAAAATTCCCGATTATAGAAATTGTTTTAATTATTTTGTTAAATCCATCAAATATTCAAAGTAGCATGATAGCGAAAACCATATCGGACATGCTGATGATGTCTTATAATTGAAAGTTCTTCTATAAAAAAAAGTGAAACAAAACATATGTGTAACGGATAATAATAATAATATATATTTCCTCTCGCCCTGGTTCTCAGGGATGAGAGTTTAGGTAATTATCAGGGAAACCAGAAATATGCTCTAAAAAACACGTTTTATGCGCATTATATATGCAGTAAAACCTGGAAAATATGCCCTAAAAATTAAAAACTGCTCATTTGAAAACACAATATTCAACAATTTAATAACAAAATCTAAAAAAAACCTAAACAAGGTTAAAATTCATATAAGAGATGTTTGCGCTGAATATTATCTAGATAGTAACCTCCATATGGGTTTTTGTCTTAAAGGGATTTTAGGTACGGTCGCTAAATTGTTAACAAATGTTAACAGTTAAAAGGAATTCAAAGCTAGTTAAGGATGGGAGCTTTGGGCAAATGTGAACCGATTCGAAAATAATTTAATTTGAATTTAAATACCATCGTAATTTGATAGCTTGCGGACACAAAGAGTCTAGTTTGGATGTGAAATTATAGACCGACTCTCACCATTTGCAAAGACTTCGTCCATATTTGATCAAATTATCTACAAAATTGGAAATTGTACTCTGCGCACAAGGATAACATGGACACACAACCAGCCAGGCAGATGGATGGACATCGTTAGATCACTTTAAAAAGTGATTCTGAGTCGATCGGAATGCTAAAAGATTGGTCTAGATACAAATCGCATAACATTTATCCTTAACGACAACCTGCTTGGTCTTACAATTTTAGAGTAAAAATTAAATGTAGATGTCGAAATTGAAGTAATAGATTTTCGAAAAAAAAAATTGTTATTTGCTATTGTAGGCATCAAAATATGCATTAAAAATGCAAAATATGCGCTTTAAACCTAAAAAATGCAGCAAAAAGGATCTCTGAACTAAAATATGCAAAAAAATGCTGCAAACGGTAAAATATGCAAAAATATGCACTAACAAATCGATGCAAAAATTCATAAAAACTCTAAAACGGATATATATCGCTCATTTGCTGCAAGACCGGCATAACTCAAAATATGAAATTTTGGAGTTAGAAATGCAGAATTGTTCTCTTTGTTTTTCTTTATATTGTGTATTAAATTCATCTTTATATCTTTTATACTTTCTCAGTTTAAAGAGAATGTGTCTTCTTTTTTTCTAAGTAGTTAGTGCAAATCAAAAACTTTAAATGCGTTTATCTCGAAATGGATTTTTTTGAGTTATGCCGGTCTTGCAGCAAATGAGCGATATTATTTCTGCCTTCATTAGTCGCTCAAGGAAGAACATGCAATTGCATATTTCTGGTTTCCCTGGTTATTATTTTTATTATGCATTAAATCAACAGTTTGAGAATTATTTTTATCTAAATTAGCTTAAGTCAATCCCGAACTTGAATAAAGCATTCTGTGGTTGAATTAACTCCCTAACGGCTGTTGCTGCCTCAAGGCTGGATGCCCTCAGAAAAGCCAAATTTAAAAACGCTTAAATTTCGTTTGCTTGATATCAAATTTATACACATACTTATGTACTTTTTTTAAAGTTAACATTTCCAAAAACTGCGGTTACTTTTCAAATTGTTTAACATCTCACAAAAGCTATAAATCTTAAATTTCCTATTGGTCCTAAAACTCACATGTGTTTATTTGTGAAAATTATATAAATTTCTTAATTAATAACATTTTCTTATACGACTATAAAGTCATTTGCATTCATTTACAAAATAATAAGAATTTTCTTATCTAAACAAAATAAAGTGAAATAATATTTACATGTACATTGACATTTCCCTGCAAATAAAAGTGGACCACCTGATCCATTTTGATAAAATGGACTACTCCATGGACTGGTCCGATGTAATGCAAGCATGGACCATGTCATTGTTAAAAAGTGTTTGTAGTGAGACGACATGTCTTCGTTTTTTAACGACATGCTTTCGTTTTTAAACGACTTCAAAACTAATCCTCTTGAGTATACCGTGGAGTAGTTTTAAAACTACTCCTTAGTGGTCCAAAGGTGGGTTATATGCAAGTATGGGCACCACTACATTGAAAGCTTTGCATGTGTGGCATTGTATTGGTTTGTTTACGTTTGCATTTGTTGGTTTTATGCTCTTTTGCTCTTTGTTTTTTGTGTACGTATACACATCGTTCGCTCTTTTTGCATTTTCATTTTGCATTTGCCCATAGCTGGTTATATGGTCCTCTCCTAGGACATCGTAATGTTAAATAGACCAGGTTTTTTCCATACGTTTGGGTTGCTTTTGGACTAGTCCTTGTCCCTTGTGAACTACTCTTTACACGCGTGTTTGGACTGGTCCTATTATTTGCAGGGTTACATAACACACAAACACACATATGCAGCAGTCATTTGTTTTATTTATAATACTAGATAATATAAATTTTGCCTGTAGAAAATTTAATTGCATTCTATTAATTTCAAAATATTTGTAAATTAAAAAGAAACATTTTCCTGATGTTTGGGACAATTCTTGTATGTTAAACTTTTATTAAATAAAATTTTTTAATATTATCCTAATGAAAATGTATTTACTTGGAGTGCATGAACTTTTTCAAAAGAAAAATCTCTACTTAAATTTTTTTCTTACAAAAAAGTTGTTACTGAAAGTTTTTTTTTTTGAAAAATTTCTTGCTTGGATATAAAAGATTTTTTTTTTTATAGAAAAATTCCTCTTTTGTTCTTTGAGAAGTTAATTTCTGATGTAAAATCTCTTATTCGAGCTTTCAGACATTTTTTTATAGAAAAATATCTGACACGAAAATGTCTCTCTTCTATAGACAAACATCTCGCTCGGACTTGGAGGAACATTATTTTATAGAAAAATCTTTCACTCGAAATATGTAAGAAAGTATTCTATAAAAAATCGATCACTTAGATTTCGAGAGAAACTTTTCTGTAGCAAAATCTTCTTAACGAACTTATCATAGAGACAATTTACTATACACAAATTTCTCGCTCGGTCTTAAAATAAATATCTTTTCTCTATAAAAAAAGTTGTTACATACTTTGTGAGATATTTTTAAATAAGAAATTCTCTTATTTTTATAAAAAAATCTTTTGCTCGGACTTAAAAATTAATTATGCCCTTCATCGAAAGTACACACAGAAAAAAATACCCATGTAAAATTAACATGGAAAAATGTTGATTGAGAATCATGTTAAATTTCAGAAAAATTATGCCCTTTACTTAAATTTATCATTATTTCATATTAATTTTTAATAAAAAATATCAAAATAACCTTAAATTACGTTTATTTAATATTATTCACTGTTAAAAAAATAAAAAAAAAAAAAAATATTAAAATATAAATAAATCTGGATTCAATATTGAACCCATAAAAACCTGTTTTGTATTAAAATCAAAAGTTTATCTTGTTAAATTAACATGCATACCTACTTAATTATGTACATTTTTTATTTTCACTTTTAAAATATGTTATAAAAAGAAGACAATTCCCGTATTCTTTTAATTAAAATTGTTTATTTAAATAGTACATCAAGTTTTCAAAGTAGAATGATGACCATATCGGGCGATTCTGCTGATGCTTCTGTTAACAAAGGAGAATACAAAATAAGTGAAACATGTGTTACAGGGGTTTGAATTATTCTTACATAAATGCAAATGTTGTCTGAAGCTTCTTCACACTGTTAAAATACACTCAAACCCATTTGATTCTACATGAAATTCACGTTGTTTCAACTGGAAATAACTTTCATTCACCGTGATTCCGATTGTTATTTCAATATAAATTACATTTTGCTCTAACTTTACTGCAATGTTAAATTAACATGAATTATAGTTATATCAAAAGAAAAAAATGTTGTTCGCAGTTATTGTAAAATCAGGTTGAATTAACATGAAACCCGTATGAAGCAAAATCACCACCGAAAAAATTTAAATCAACCTTGTTTTCGACGTTTTTAACTTGATTTTTTTCTGTGTGTAAAAGGGTAAATATATATAAGTTTGTCACTCCGTTTCTAATTTCTTTAATATCATATACAGTATCATATATACAGTATCCCGAATTCGTACTGGAAATAATCCGAAAATGAGATTGATTTAAGTTAAACTAAGATTGAACCAATCTCAAAATACGCTTGATTCAAGTATTATAAAGTTGATTCAATCCCGAATTCATACTTGAAATAAACCAAAAGTGAAATTAGATTTAGAATTTTATTTATTTACTTACCCGTTTTACACCTTATAGAATCATGCCCGATATGGTTTTTACTTTAGAAACTTGATGTATTGTGAGTGTACATATACATACATATAAAATTGAAAAAATAAACTAAATGAGAAGCAAGAGTTCTCAATTTTACTTATTAAACATGAAAATAATTTGTTTTCGTCTTGTTCTGTTGTTTTTGTTGTTTCTACACACAACAAGCAAATTGTTTTTTAACTTCTTGTTTTGTGTTGTTGGAGTTATAAGAGTTGGAGTTAAAGGAGTTAAATGAGATTAAAACGCTCACTTTGTAATTTTACTCTCAGAGTGGCACTACCAACGAAAAGTTTAATCTTTTTTTAATTGGTTTAAGAATTTTATACTCATTTCAAGAAATTCCGGAATTGATTTTCGAAAGTTTAAGATTGTTTTAAGTATGTTTTAGTGTTATTCGTACTTGAACGACTCGTACTTAAAGTAAGCAAAAAAAAAAAAACTTGATTTTTACCGAGTCTTTTAATTTCTGTGCATGGCCTAACATTAAAGTTAGATTATGACCCTTTCCCCATAAAAACAGTGTCCTTATTTCAGTTCTAAAATTAGCCCTAAAAACATCATTATTAACTACTGCTACACTTTAAACCACAACAATAAAATTAAACTTTGTTACTGATTTTCAAACTATGAACATTTTTATTTATCAATTAAGAGACACAAAAATCAATTTGTTTGTTAATACATTCAGTCAGTCGGTCAGTAATTTAGACAAATGTTGTATTCTTTACAAAGAAACAATTGTTAATCTTTATTTTTCAGAATTTTTTTTATACTTTTGGTCTGACAAACGAATTAACTACCATGACTTTCAAAATGACTGACATATCTTTGTTTTATAATGTCCTTTTAAGTTGTTACTGCTTTTTTTGTTGTTTTTGTAAAAGATATAAAGAATTTATAAAAAAAAAAAAAAAAAATTTCGAAAAAAGTTTGACAAACAATACCAAAGAAAAGTTTGTTTGTTTTAATGTACAAGTGTATCGTCTAATAATACATTTTGTGTCCTTTGGAAGTATAGTGAGACACATTCATGTGTACACACTTTTGAATACCAGTGAAATAGATAACACAGCAAGTTTATTGTTTACAGTTATTTTTATTCTCATTTGTATTACTCAAACAACTACATGCACCAGTTACAACATTTACTGTAACACAACTACACAATTTTGTTTTGTTCCTAAGCAATAATGCCAATTTTGCGTTTTCTTTTTAATGGGTTATAAATTTTTAGCCAGCATATTCGAAAACTTTCTACGTTAAAACTTTCAAAGATTATTTTGTTTATAATATTTGTTTTCAAATAAAATTATAATATTTCCTTTTCTTAATAAATTTCTTTCCCCCTTTTTTTAAGGGCAGTTGACATCACTTTCTCTTCGATTTACTTAAGTTGTTTTAGTTTTTCTGCTTTGGTTTTTTGTTAGTTTTTGGATAGAAAACAGCCAACATGCTTGTTCATTGGTGTATATTTTGGAAGTGTGTATTAGTTTTTGTTGTTTTTCCAAACTTTTACTAGGAAAAAAAAAACTTTAACTAAATTGTTGTTTAATTGCTAAAGTTTTTAATATGATTATCAAAATAATAAAGCGATTGGCAGTAGAGAAAATTTTTTTGTAATTTTTCTATGATTTTAAATTTTCTTATAAATCATTAAAATTATAAAAATAAAAAGAAAGAAAAGAAAGTATTTACAAAAAGCAAAACATAAATTCTCTTATTTTATTTTAGGGATTTTTAAAAAACGGATCTGCTATTCACATTATTGTCTAGATTGTTTGGGGTTCAAAAGGGGTTTTTAGACAAATTTTTCTTTTAACAGGGGTCAAATTACGCTTTTCGATAAGAGAAATTTCTATTTAATTTGTATTGTAATTTCGATCGATATTAAATGTCGTTATTTGCCCTAAGGAGTTTTGCGTTACTAAAAACATCCATCTTTTTGGAAAATGTCTTAGCAATTTTAAAAACTATTAAAAGGATGTTACCGAAATCGGCGATGGCGTATAGTAGAAAAAATTGTCTCGTTTTATTCACAGAAAAAATTATTGGCAGTTTTTTTTGATTTTTGAATTTTAAAATAAATTTGATTACGTTCTTAATTGATTGAATTAAAACAAAATATTTTTTTTCAATTAAAATTTTACTTGATTTTAAGCTTAATTTTAATTATAAGTTTAATTGAATCAATCAACTCGGCTGTTTGAATTGAACACTTTGTTTCTTTCTCCTTGCTTTCCTCCCTCATCAACAATTTGCGAAAAATGTTACAAGTGCAACCAACATCTTTATAAATTTATTGTCTTTCCCTTACATGTACATACACACATACACACATGTTTTTGTCATCAAAAAGAACAGTAAGCGTCGCGTGCAAAAAAAAACTATCAACACAATGAACTGAGCTTTTTTATAGACGAATTACAATTATGACCACCACCAATGTCAATAATGAGCAGGTATGGGCACCACTACGTTGAAAGCTTTGCATGTGTGGCATTGTATTGGTTTGTTAACGTTTGCATTTGTTGGTTTTATGCTCTTTGCATTAAAAAAAATGTGCATGTACACATCGTTCGCTCTTTTTGCATTTGCCCATACATGATAATGAGCCTACATACATTTGTATATTATGCGTAAAATAAAAAATCGCCTTGTGGCTGACCACATTGTTGACGGTGGTTTTGGTCGCAATCGAAATTTGGTGTTTATTTTCTTTGTTTGTTAATACTTGAATTATTTTTGGCGTCATTTCATGTTGTGCGTTTAAAGTGAATAGGTGAAAAAAAGTACAGCCAAATTACACAACAAAAATAGTTTTTTGTTTTCAATCTTGAATACCCTGAAGAATCAGAGTTATTCTACAATTTTATACAAAGTTGTATGTATGAAATTCCTTTGTCAAAAAAATCTTCCAAAATTTGTACAATTAAGCATGAGCTATTACAATTAAACAAATAAAACAAGTTATTTTTAAACCATATTTAAATAAAACATATACACAGAGTTACTAAAGTATACATACGGTACCATATTTCGATGTTATGGCGAAAAAAAATAAAATGTGGTTGTTTTTGTTAAACATTTATATTTCTTATAAAAATAATAATAAAATTAAAAAAAATTAACAAAAAAAATTTACTTCAATACATATCTATCAAAACTTAAATTAATTCATATTTCACTTATGTATAAAGTTACTTAAGTATACGTACGACTTTAAAAATTGAAAAAAAAAAAAAAATACATTTTAATATCTGGTGTGGCCTCCTTTGGCTTCCACAACAGCTGACAGTCTAGCAGACTTTGACAACTCCAATTTTTTTGTCGTTTCTGGAGGAATTAAACTCCACTCTTCTATCAATGCTTGTTTTAATGTAGGGATAGACGTTATATTCCTTTTTTGAATGGCTCTTTTAAGATGATCCCACAAATGTTCAATAACATTTAAATCTGGTGATTGAGGTGGATGCTCTTATTTCTTTTTGACATTATACAGCAACCATTCCCTAACTATTTAAGAGGAATGCTTAGGATCATTATCTTGCATAAATATTCCATTTTCCTCTAGACCTAGTTTTTCGACGCTAGGAAGATAACTGTCCTTTAAAATTTCGATATACATGGTTTTATTTTATTTATTTATTTATTTATTAATTGAATTGCTCCATACACAAGACTAAGAGTCTTATTTTGCAGTATGGAACTGAGAATATGTTAAACTTTAAATCATTAATTAATTAATAACTTAATAACTAACTACAATTTTTATATAAGTAATTAAAAAACAATTTAATTTAAACAATAAAGAAAAAAAAAATTAAGATAATTTAATTTAAATATTTAAAAAAGTATAAAACAATAGATTTTAATAATCAAAAATTTAGATAATTTTATATTTTTTAATCTCAAGTAATTATGTTTCAAAGTGCTATGCCGAAAACAGTTTAAAAATATTTTCCCTGAATTTTCGTGCGTTACTTAAAAGTTGAATGCTATATGGTATAGAATTCCAGAGAGATACTGCGAATATGAAGAAATGCCACTCAGAAATTAAACTTTTATACCCGAACGATCTAATTCTTTTCCCCCTGCTAATGTCAGAAATACAAAGTTTACCGTACAAGTGCTCAGGTTTGTGGGTAAATATTATCTTATGTAAAAAAACTAAAACTCTCATGTTCAGCAAATTTTCTAAGGAAAGGCCATAAAGCCGAGATGAAAACAAAGAAACACTAGAACGCATTTTAAGTCCATACACGTACCGTACAATATTGTTAAACGCAACGTTCAATTTCGCCTTACTAATCGTATCAGATTTAGCAAATAGCTCACAGCCATACAGTAACAATGGCATAAGATAAGTTTTAGCAAGAAGCATTCTTATTCTTAAAGGTGTACAATGCTGGGTCCGCCAAAGAGTTCTAATCATTGAAAAGGTGCGACCACAAGCATAGTTAATGTGGTTCGACCACGTAAGAGTGTCATTGAAAAATATTCCTAGATTCTTAGCAGATGTTACTATTTCAATCTGCTGATTATTTATAAATATATTAGGTATAATATTAAGTTTATTTAGTCGCCTTTGAATAACAATGCATTTAGATTTTTTTGGATTTATTTCCAAGCCATTTGCCGTTGCCCACGTATAAATACGATGAAGTTGTTGATTAAGAGATATAATACACTGGTCGATTAAAGCATTATTACAACTGGTATAAAGTTGAACGTCATCCGCGTACATTCTTACATTACAATTCATTAGGACGCCTGGGAGGTCATTTGAATACAGTGAGAATAATAGTGGCCCAACAATGGACCCCTGAGGTACCCCTCTTGTTACAGGCAGTGCCCTGGATTTCCGTATTCCAGTTTCAACATACTGATACCTGTTACCCAAGTATGTGGACAATAGCTGAGTAGCGGTTGAAGAGAAATTAAAGAAATGTTTAAGTTTGTAACAGAGAATGTTATGATCCACAGTATCAAACGCTTTTGAATGGTCCAAAAGTATTAAAAATGTAGTCTTGCCATCATCAAGTTTCGCCCTTATCTCCTCCGTAACATCAACTAACGCCGTTATGCAGCTGTTTTTCTTTCTGAACCCAGATTGACGATCTGTTAGTAAGTTATTGTTATCCAAAAAACAAGTCATTTGGTTATGCATAATACGTTCAAATACTTTGGAGAGAAATGGAAGAATGGCTATTGGTCTAAAATCGGAACCAGTTTTGGGTATTGGAACTATTTTAGCTATTTTCCAGTTCGAGGGAAAGTAACTTGTGGTTAATATTTTGTTAAAGAAAAATGTAATAATAGGAAGAATTTGAGGTAAAAGAATCTTTAGAAACTTTGGATTAATCCCGTCTACTCCTATAGAGTTGGATTTTATAGACAAAAAGCTAGATAAAACGTCACATTGGTCTACTGCAGCAAAAGAAAAAAAAGAGCTAGAATTGTTATTCGAATGGTTATTGGTATAATAATTTTGATCTGCTTGCACAATAGGGATATTTAAAAACTTCTTATTGATTGCATCGGCATCAATTGGACATGGTTCTGGGTTCGTAGATTTACCGATACCAACTTCGCGTATCGTTTGCCATGTTCTTTTGGAGCCAATGGCCGAAGAAAATTTTTCCGCATAAAAAACAGATTTGGCCCTTTTAATCATTTTATTTGTTTTTCTTTTAGCAGTCAGATAATCCTCATGTAATGTTGTAGTTTTAAATCTTTTCCAACGTGCATACGCAAAATCTCTTTGATTCATACAATCTTTAATTTCAGAAGAAATCCAGGGTTTTTGTTTATTACCAATAATTTTTGTCCTTATTGGTACAGCTAGATCAAACAGATAATTTAGGTTTTGTTCTAGAAAAAGGAGTTGGTCATCTACCGAATATAAAGAATAAAAAATATTCCAATTGATTTTAAGAAATTCTTCCCCGAGTAATCCGAAATTAATATTCTTGAAATCTCGAAAAGTAATTCTCTCAATTGGTATTACAAGTTGGAAATTATAAGTCATAAAAATTAGGTCGTGTTTAGAGAAACATGACGCAGATAATTGATCATAGAGCAGAATATTAGTTTCATTACTCACGAGAAAAAAATCCAAAAGTGTATTAGTAGTTACAGTGAAGTGTGTAGGATTCAAAGTATTAGGTGATGTTAAACCAAGCGAGGCACAGTCATCAGAAAAACTACTATCTACAAGTAGGTTTGAGTTAAAATCTCCTGCTATAATAACATCATCATACAAAGCCGTTTGCGTTTCCAAGTTCCGAACAAACCGCCTGGTACAAAGATTCTTATTGGGTCTATAAACACTCCCTATAAGCAACTTCCTACCTTCACTGTTTACCTCGACAAATATATACTCAGTTAAATCTAAAGGTTCAGTATTATTGATGTCCTCAAAATCACAGTTCTCCCTAGATGTACACTTGACACTAAAAGATATACCCTTTTTTACGTAAATAGCAACACCGCCATATCCATCTTCTCTATCGACTCTGCGTAAATTATATCCATCCAATGAAGCATAAAAGTCCGTAATTTCGGAATTAAACCATGTTTCTGATACACATATAAAATCGATACCTGAGTTTTCGAAGATCAATCTAAATTCATCAATCTTTTTCCTTAAGCTTTGAGCATTAATATGACATATTTTTACACCTGTCTTTTGATTCGCAAGGACTCTAACCATATTCGCAACATTATCTCTGGATCTAATTCTATGTGTACTGTTCATTTATTAATTTTAAATTTGATGAACGAGTAACGCACGAAAAAAATATTTTGATAAAATACAAGTTGCTATTAATAAATACATTTTTAGTCAAACTATTAATTTGAAAAGAGATTTTAAATATTTTGATAAGATACAAGTTACTATTAATAAATACATTTTTAGTCAAATTATTAACTTGAAAAGAGATATTAAATTTGTATATACGAAAATATGAATGTTTAGGAATTGTAAATACAATTTTAATGAGAAGTTTGATCAAACGTTTATGCGAGTTCTGGTTCTCGAAAAAAAACATCCAGATATTCTATATCATCAACTCTTATAAGGTTGCTATCAGCAGTCTTTTTTATATATACCAAACCACGCATACTAAAGGCACTGTGAAGGCGATTTTCCTTTTTTAGTTTAATTGCTGCACGTAGAATGGTAAAATTGCACTGCGTGAGATTTTCATTAACAAAAAAATCTATTATTTGAAGATTCTCCAAGGTGTTTTAAGCAAAAATTAAAGCCTTTATTTAGTTTACGGTAGTTAGCAAATGATTTTAGGAAGTAGTTTTTATCATATGGGGACCACATCTTAACAATTATTACCGCATCTTTGGAGTTATTTTTCTTTTTATTATTTGCGTTTTGCAGTCGATAAATAGTTTTAACAGCAGGGACAGATATATTTATTGTATTGCAAATTTTTTCAAATATTAAAAATAGATTTTCATTTTCCTTATAAGGAATTTCATTTAAACGTAATTTTATCCATAGTTCCCTCAATAAACCTTAGGCGTCCAACACCACCTGCGGCCATACATCCCCAGACCATTAAGGAGCCTCCACCATGTTTTACAGTGGAATTTACATTTGCCTTCATTCTTTAATTTTATTACCAATTTTCTAATTTCTTCGGAAATTTATCTGGTTTTTGGCATTTTTACTATTATTTCTTATTTGATAATAAAACGCGGAAAAATCAAGTGCGTATTAAACCTTAACAACTTCTACTAATGAAAAAGATGCATTTCTATAAAATTCTTAGCGGCATTTATAACGGTACTTTAAAAACAAAGTGCGTATGAATACTTTTAATTTTCAAGAATGCGTTTTAAGAGTTTCACGGTTGTATTTTCTTAACAAAAAACTTGGCTGCATTTTTAAAACACTCGTTGATTATTAAGACCACAATTTGTTAAAAATTAGAAAAAAGTAATAAATATATATAAAAATTTTTACAAAATAAGCAATCAGTTGGTCGTACGTATACTTTAGTAACTCTGTGTATTTTAAATATTATTATTTTGCTTCGTTTAACCATCAACTGAATTGATTTAACAAACTTATTCAATTAACAATTTGTTTAATTGAATAATTTGCGTAATTGAATTTAGATTGTATTTCAAATACACTGTTTAATTTATTCAATTAAAAATTTAATCGATTTAATGCAAAAATTCAATTATTATTATAATTTATTTTCTGTATGGTAATCAATTACGTTAGTAATTCATTCAATTAAAATATTGATTTTTTTTTAATTAATTTGTTAATTCATTCAATTAAAATATTGTTTAATATTAATAATTTTTTCAATTATTTTTGTAATTAAAATGTAAAAACTTTTTAATTGAAAAAAAAAATCCTTGTTTTGCAATTTTTACAAATTGGAGTAATTGGTATAATCATTTCGGTGATAGGTGCAAAATTAAACAATTTTTGCTTGTTTCAATTATTTTCGTGATCAAACCTTTTTTTTATTTTTTCTGTGTCATTATTTTTTTTTTTAATTATGATTAATATTTTCAAATTAATTAATCGACTTCGACCATTTTTAAGACCATATAAAAACAGTTTTCCTAGACAAACCACTTTCCTTATAGATTTTAATTTTATATAAATTTTCATATTAAACCGAATGTGTATTCTAAATCAAATTACAATTTATAAAGCTTTCATACTTTAATAGTTTTATTCCTTCAATATTTTCCATGCACTATCAGAATTTTTGTTTGTACACTCAAAATATTATGTAGTTAAATTCAAACGAAAATTCATTTTAAACAACTTAAAATTCACTTAAAAAACGGATCATTTACATTTCATTTAAAACAAATGTTTTTAACATTAATTTTTAAATTTTTAATTTTTTGAACAGCATATTCCTTAAAATTGAATGATTTTTACTATTAAAAAATATATTTTAAACGACAAAAATCAAACTACATAACAAAATAAATACGATAAAACATTATTTTTTGGAAGTTTGTTTTTTGAACAACAAACATAAATGTTAAAAAATAAAATTATTCGAAAAATAACTATATTTTTATTCAATTTTAACAGAACAGAAAACGAATTTAATAACCCACAATCAGTTACTGTAATAATTTTATAAGTGTATGTTTGAAAGGCATAATAAACCACAAAAATGGCTTGGCAAACATGTCAACATTTTACAAATTTACAAAGTTTTTACAAATATTTTGTGTTGTTAATTGGGGTGTTTGCCGTTTGGACAAACATTTGAAATATTAAAACTTTTTAATATTTGACAGACATGTTGGATATTTGTCAAACTTTTTGTGGCGTCTAATGCTAAATGTATTCATTTCTAATCCAAATTTTTAATATTTTTAATTAGGCTTAAGTTCATCCAATTTAATTTTCATTAAATTATTTTTATGAAGAAAGGAATTTTACAACATGAAAATTAATTAAAATTTACTGATAATTTTTCATTCTTGACTCAATCTGGGCTCGAACGCAGGCGTTTTTACGGACAGGTTACCCTGACATGTTTCGATTGCAACCACTAAATCTCCTCAGAGGGCTTGCCGTTTAACACTCACAGCCATCGACGACTGCTGTCGTCATTAGTCAAACATCAATCCTTAAACCAAATTGTATTTAACATTTGGTAGATCGAAATTTGCTTTGAATGATTATCTATTTTAATTTATTTTACATGTTTTTCCTTTACTTCTGTTTTTTCGTACTTTTGTCAAGAATTCTTCTTGAAGTTCAAAGTACATATTTTTGTTTTGTTTTTTAATTTTTTGTCTTTCTTTTTCTTGCTGACCTTTTCAGCACAACTTGAAGGACAAATACAAACATAGAGCTCATGCCTTAGCTTTAACAATAATTAGTATTGTGGTTATTTTGTTGAACTATTTATGGTTTTTAATCCAAATTTTTAATATTTTTAATTAGGCTTAAGTTCATCCAATTTAATTTTCATTAAATTATTTTTATGAAGAAAGGAATTTATCAACATGAAAATTAATTAAAATTTACTGGTAATTTTTCATTCTTGACTCAATCTGGGCTCGAACCCAGGCGTTTTTACGGACAGGTTACCCTGACATGTTTCGATTTCAGCGAAAACTTGCAGATTGAAGAAGTTGAAAAAGAAGCATTAAAATGATTTTAAATAGAAAACTCACATTTGATAAGCAGTATTGCTTGCCACAAAACAGCTTCTTGCTTAAATCACTTTTTACTTTTAATTCATTACATTTATATTTTTTTTGTATTTTTTCGCCTTTTGAAGAAAAAAGCAACAGAATTGACGCAGCACTATTGGCGTCTGCATTCATTGAAAATAAAACAAAAATAAAAAAATTATGTTTGTACGGAGTATATTTGTGTTGTTTATTGGCAAACACCAATTTAAAGATTAGTTTTTACTTGGCTTTAGTCGAAAAAAGTCTGTCAAGGGATAAAAACACTAATACAAAATAAACTCAAACTTCTCTATCGAACCCACTGTGCAGCTGTTTAAGTACCTAATGTCGGCCATTTACTATCCAAGTTCACTGCTCAAGTCTGGCTCAGCATAAATAAACTTAACAAGTTAACTAGGCGATATTTTATTTTAAATTTATAATCGGAGAAGACAGCATCATGTCCAAGTAAAACAAAGAAAGCATTTTTTCCTTTTTTAGTTTTTCAATAACATTTTTAAGTTTTCCGTAGATTTTTTTTTTTCATGAGTCTATTGCTGCTTTTAAAGCGGTATAATTCTGGCGTTTCTTTGCATAATTCTCCTCAGAAAATTACTGGTAAGCAGTTTTGCAAGGGCGAGAAGCACAATACCCCCTAACAAACCTGCTTATGATTATTATATGGCGAATTGTCACTTTGAAGCCCTCATTTTTTCCTCTCTGCTAAAAAACTTGAGCCAATATCAAAATCGTTTTTTTACTCCCTTCACTGTGTAAATATCGAAAACACCGCCATATACTACACCATCGCGGAGAAGGTTTTTGATGTGCATTTATAGTTTTTAGAAAAATTTTATTTTATATTTGGACACTTGAAGTAAATTCTATGCAATCCGGCCAAAAATGATTTTTTTTTATTTAACATTTTGATGACAGATTATAGCAAACACTTCAAAACTTACAACTCATTTCTTAATTTGGCTCTTGGATAACTATTTTACTGTTAACACTGGAGCAATGTATCGGGTGATTTTTAGCTATTATCTTTTTGGCAACACTGGTTTAAACAGCTGACGCACGTTTCGTGTTTTGTTTCACTGTCAAACCTCTCAGTTTGGTATATAATTTAACCATGAATCGTCTTACAAACGAACAACGCTTGCAAATTATTGAATTTTATTATCAAAATGCGTGCTCTATTAAGAAAGTTCATCGCGCGCTTCTTCCATTTTGTGGTCAGTTTAATCGACCCACTGAAGCGGCTATTCGGTACGTAAATAAGCAGAATTGTCAGAAGCATTGCAAGAGCTTCCAATGCATCCAAAAAAAGTCACAGTGGTGCGGTTTATGGTCTGGTGGCATCATTGCACCGTACTTCTTCAAAGATGATGCGAATCGTAACGTAACTGTGAATGGTGAGCGCTACCGTGAGATGATATCCAACTTTTTGTTGCCCAAAATGCAAGAGCTTGACTTGCATGACATGTGGTTTCAACAAGACGGTGCCACATGCCACACAGCACGCTTAACAATGGACTTATTGAGAGGCGAGTTCGGTGAACATTTTATTTCACGTTCGGGACCGGTCAATTGGCCGCCTAGATCGTGCGATTTAACGCCTTTAGACTATTTTTTGTGGGGCTATGTTATAGCTCATGTCTGCTTGCCCGCTTCAATTGACGCATTGGAAGACAACATTCAAGCATTTATTCATGAGATACCGGCCGAAATGTTGGAAAGAGTATGCCAAAATTGGACTAAGCGGATGGACCATTTGAGGCGCAGTCACGGTCAACATTTGCATGAAATAATCTTCAAACATAAAATTATATGGAACGCACTATCGATTCAAATAAAGATTTCATGCATTTTTCCAAATTTTATATGTTTTTTTATTAAACTTTCCTATAGCTCTTAAAAAATCACCCTTTAGATAAGTTTTTTCTTACAAATTTAAGGTTTTCAGAGTTGATTTTTGTACATACTTTGAAATAAAAGTAAGCTATAATTTTTCCTTTTAAGGGTTTCTTTGTAAATAAGCAAGTTATGTATTATAAATAAAACCTAAAGTAAGCCAAATTTAAAGAGACCATAACAAAAAAGGTGGGGTGTGACCGTAATTGACCAGTGTGCACACTAGTCAGTTCTTGACATAAATTGTTTCAGTTGAAGGTTCCATAACAATTCCCCCTCGCCTTACCCATCCTACAGGAGCTCAAGTCGGATCCACGTCTGAGTTATGTAAAGTCATATGTTTATGTATATATGTGCTGTTTTTACAACACAAGTGATTGAACGAGTAGTAAAATTTATATGAAAAACGCTCAAAAAATTGATTGCTTTAATGGTCAAAGGACAAAGGCCAACAAAATGAGAACGTCGACGAATCGACATTTAGGCGTCTTCTTTAATACTTCGCGTTACAGCAGCAATATTCTCTTCGGTACGCACATGTCTTTGTCTTGTTGATGGTTTTGAATTGAGAAGAGTAAAATTAGTGCGAAAAAGACCAATATGTACATGCCTGCTAACTAGGCCGATTATGTTGACCGTAAAATAGACGAGGTGCTCTTTGATCAGATCAGATCAGATTAGATTATTTTTTTTTTCAAAGTAAATTTCCAGAATTTATAAGGGTTGTTTCAGCGTTAAACGATTTATGATGATTTGCTAAGCCTTAGTGAAACTAAATCTCAAAACAGTTTGACATTCTCAGCAGTCAAACACTAGTTATCGATATCAATGGCTCTCTTGCATTAAAAAAAACACCCGATATAAACATATATTTTCATGTAGCCATTTCATACATTTTATAAAACACAATATATTTGCATTATAAAAACCAAAGTCTGATAACTTCATCTGTTTCTCTAGTTGTTAATCATGTGCAAAAGTATTTTTACAGTTACTATGGCAGCTAAGGTGGCAAATCTAAGGCACTCACTATCCTCCTTCGCCTCCACCTGCTTATTTGATTATAAAAAATATAGACAACTGTAAATCAACATTAACAAATTTTCTTAGAAGACGATACAAATTTTAAACTAACTGCTTGTTTTTATAAAACGAAAACCAAATTTCGTGTGAGAAATTATTTTGAAAGCAACAATAAATAAAATACGAACATTTGTTTTTATTTTCAATATAATTTCTCACACGAAATTTTATTTTCTTTTTCTAAAAACAGGCAATTAATATTTTAAAAACCAAAACACATCTTCTTCAACTTAAGAATCTTTTTATTGTATGCCATCTGATTTCCCACCCCTGACTTTCCGGTAGCTTTATAAAAATTATATATTAAAAAAAAAGGTCGTTCAGGCATAAAGTTTGCCTTGAAACTGCTTTACCACCAACTTCCTGCCTACTGATTGTTGCATGTTGTTGAAATAATAAAATAAACAACAAAATATTCATTTCAAATACCACACAGATACTCATATACGTATGTATTTGGTTTCCATGGTATATGTGTAATTCCTTATGTTATAATATTATAAAAGGAATTGTTTTTCTTTAGTTTAACTAAAAGGTGAACCTTTTGTAAACTACAGCATGCAATTTGTTTAAAAATAGATATAAAAAGGCTGAAATACCTGAGAGGTTTTCTTTCAAAGAACATTTTTAAACGAAGGATAAATAGAGTTTCTGTTAAAGAAAAGCTTTAAGAGATTTTCTGCTAACGCTTTACTTAAGCTAGTGCAAGGGATTTACTGTTGAAAAAACAGCTTTAAGGTAACAATTTTCCTTAAATAGAAATATTTTTTTATGAAAAGTTAAGTAAAGCAAGCAATAGGGTTTTTTCTTTTTTTAAACAAGAGCTTTAAGAGATTTTCTATTAACGGAAAAAATTGTCTATTAAATTAAATTTTTTTGTAGCGATATTCTGCAAAAAAGCTTATCTAGCAAAGACAATTTAGTTAATTAAAAACTTAAGAAAGCAATAAAGATTTTCTATTAAAAAAATCTTAAGTTCGCGATTTTCTGTTAATGAAAGCCTAAGCTACCGATAGGGGTTTCTGCTGAAGAAAAGCTAGCGGCTTTCAGTTAAATAAAAGCTTGAACTAGCGGAAGCGCTTTTCTGCAAAAAAAAAAAAAGCTTAAAGTTGACAAAAAATATTTTTTTGTCACTGAAAAACTTGAGCTTACAAAAGATTTACTGTTTAAGAATTTTTTTTTTAGCTAAAAAAAAAACTTTTTATTCTGTTAGCTTTAAGGCAGCAAAAGAGATTTTCTGCAAAAAAAAAAACTTTAAGCTGCCAAAAAAATTTTTATAAAGAAAAGATTTGAGCAAGAGAAAGTTAAAACCAAAGAAAAGCTTTAAGTACAACTTAAGAAAAGCTTAAAGGCATTACTAAAGAAAAGCTTTAAGCTAGCCAAAGAGATATTTATTAAAAAAAATTAAGCTTGTAAAAAAGAATTCCTGTTCAAGAAAACTTTAATGAAAATAATATAGCAATGGAATAATTTTGTGAGATAGAGAAAGCTTGATTTTATTTTAAGAAATTTAAATTTAATTTAAATGTTACAAATTTGTTAATAGAAGGTGTATTATCTATCGCAAATTTGTAGTAAAATTTGTAAAAAAATGGCTACACGGAGAACATTAACTTATATACAAAATACCACATCATTTTTCTGTTGTTGGTGTTTCTACTGTTGGTTTTTTGAAAAAAAAAAAAAAAAAAAAAAAAATTTCTGTTAAAAATTTAACTTTTTGGTGTTACCTGTTTTAACACGCATTTTACACCCATATGAAGTTAATTTATATTTTTTTTTCCAAATTGCTGGTATTTTATATGGTTTTATCACAGTGAGTGGAAAAAGTTAATGGTTTTTTCTTCGTTAAAGAGTTGCTTCCGCAAATGTTGTTTATCCTTCATCGTCGTATGAGAAAAAAAGAGGGGAACATTTTGTTTCTTATTTGATACATATTTAAGTTCGATATTTAAAACTGTTAGAATTATTTTTATCTAAACGTTTATATTTATTTTCTAAACTGATTTTTCCCATTATTTTTTCTTATCTTTTCAGGTGAGTTGATAAAAATTTACAAAAGAAAATTCTTCTTTACTACATTTTAATAATAATTTTTTTGTAAGTACAACATTCATGTTTCAAATCATGACAATAATCACCACCTTCATATGATTTCTTAAATATTTTCCTAACACATAATTTTCTTTCCTCATAAAAATCTTTTAAAAGTTTTAAATTCTATTTATTGTAGTCTTTTCTGCTGGCAAACAAGTATTTTGTTTTCACTTACAACGAGGTTAAAGTTTTCTTCGGAATCACTCTTTTTCCTTATATTTTGCTCTTAAACACTATTAAAAATCAATGATGACAACTTAAGCAGTTGTTGTATATCCTTATTATCTCTGGAAAATTCATATTGTGTCAATGGGGAGTGTGTTTATGAAACTTTCTTTGAGTTTTTTTTTTTTGTTTTTAAATAACTACAAGAAATATTTTAAGAAAAAAGAAAAACAATATAAAATAAACTTAAAAAAAAATAAATAGAAACTGGGAATTATTTCCTTCCGAAGGTAACTTTTATATTATATTCAACATTTTTCATTTTTCGAATTTATTCTATGAGCTAAATTTCAGTTATGTATTTTATAAAGCTTTTTTGTAATAGTTCTATTCCTACAATTTTTCAGAAATGACTTTATACACTACCAGACTATTATATTGTATTTTCTTTTTACATTTTACCTTAGCCTTCCGTTGGAAAGCAATGAGGTATATTGAATGTACAGAAAAATTTACAATTATTAGACACCAGCAGAATGTAATGCATTTTCTGGCCCGCTACGGCCGTCGCACACTGGGGATTTCGCGGAAAAAAGTCAAATTGTCAACATAGTCTTCAAGCAATATGCAGTAATATGTTGCAATTTTAGACTAAATGGTACAATCAAATCAAACAGATTTACTCCGATCTGACTGCCAGTTTTTTTTTATATCCGTCTCAAACTCAGAACTTGTGTGTTTTACCGAACCAACTTAATTTAAACCTAAGAATTTAAATACGAATATTATTTTACTATGTGAGCTAACGTTTTTCTTTTTTTTCTATTTAAAGTAGTATATTTCAGTATACTAAAATTGAAAAAAAAAATCTGCAGAGACTTAAGTTTTTTTTTTTTTTTGTATTTTTATGGACATATAACAAAAATCCAATTTTTCTCCAAACATTTGGACCTGGAATTTTTTCTTTACTTTTCCTCAGTTTGAAATCACACCGAATACATTGTCTTATATCTGTTTTAACATTATTAATTAATTTCAAGTGCCACCAGGTGCCACCTCTCAAGTTTTTGCATTACACAGTACAACATTTTTCAGCTGATTGATTCGGGACTCAATTCTGATAAGGCTCTTTTGTTTAACATAACTCGAGAACCACTAGTCGGATTTTGCTGAAATTTAGAAAAATCAAGAATTACAATTACTTTCATCTGTTTATATAACATTTTGCTACATAAGCAACAGTTTCGCAGTTATAAATAAATGTATGAAGAAAAAAAATATTTTTTGAACAAAAAAATTTAAATTTTTTATTTTTAATTCATAAAAAATCCAAAACAGTAAAAAAAAGTTTCAAGTTTTATTACTTTCACGTAAAGTCGCATAACCTATGAAAAAAATGAGACATAAATCATGAAAATCGATGAAAGCGTTTCGCTTTTATTCACAATTAAGTGAAGGTATGCATTTCAAAAATTTGCTCGAGATATGCACAAAATTCTTTGCAAAAACATTTATGACTTTTTTTATGATTCTCAGAATTAAAAAAAAAAAAAAGCAATAAACAAAAGGTTATTTGATTTTTATGATTGCGGTAGCAAAGTAATAAGCGGTAATAAATGTGCGTGGAAAATTGAAAGGAAAAAAGGTAAGTGCACTTTTTGAATTATTTGGGTTTTTTTCGTTGGCTACCTGCATGATTTTTTTACACAAATTGCACCCACATTTATGAGTGGTCATGTTTTAGAACGTTTCGAAAAATTTTAAACGCACACGAAACAGGTATATAGACTCCCTTAAAAGATGCGCGAATTCATAAGTACCTTTCAGTAAAATGTTGAAACTTACGTAGTATTTATAGGTGTTCACTGATCGATTTTTGTCATTCAACAAGTGCTGGCGAACGCGAAATTATTTAATTATAACTGAAACTAAGGACCAAGAGTTTTACGGCAATGGAAAGCTTTTCTATTTCTCATGGGGTTTTATGCTCGAAGCTTCTGGAATTTGACAAAGACAGAACAAAATTAAAACAGTTTTTGCAACAATTGCACGTTGGCTTTAACGATACTAGAGCATGTGAAATTTTGGATACAACATATAAACACTTTTACTATAACTTCAAACAAAGATGGCAGGATTCTAACCGTACGAAGTCGCGATTTGAAAAAAAGAATGTAAATTGGCTTGAAGGCACATTTACAATTAAGTTTACTGAGGCTGAATGTTCTACCAGTTCTGCACTTGGTCGGCCCCGCAAATCGTTTGAGGAGTGCTGTGATCGCGCCAAACGATACAAAAGGGATGAAGTACGTTCTATGTTTCCTCAAGAAGTAATTGATTTTTCTTCTAATATTTCAAAAACCAACCACAAAATTTGTACATTAAAAACTTTGGGGATGTTTACAAAGCTTGAACTTACAAAAGAAAAATACGAGTATCTAATGCATTGGTTACAAAATGAAGGATATAACATACTCGTACCATACAAACAACTCACGAAAGAAAAAACTAACAGTTATCCTCTAGAAATTTCTATCACTGAAAGTTCAGGCAGTGTACCTCTGCAAAATCTGTTGGATCATACTGCTAAAAGAGTCCTAGAGACCAAATCAGTAAAGGAAATAAATAATATTGAAAGCGGAAATCTAACAATGTACTATAAATGGGGATGTGATGGGGCATCTGGTCAAAGCGAATACCAACAGAGGTTTTCAGATGATCAAATTTCTGACTCTCATTTATATATGACATCAGTTGTACCACTAAAATTATCATTGAGTGATGACATAAATAAATTAGTATGGAACAACAATAAACCTTCTTCCACACAATATTGTAGAACACTACAGTTTGCGTACGTTAAAGAGACACCTCAAGTTATACGAGAAGAAAAGAGAAGAGTCGATGAGGAGATATCTCAACTAAAAGAATTTGAGTTAACAGTAAATAATCGTAACTTTAAAGTTAAACATGAATTATATTTTACAATGATTGACGGCAAGACAGCACAATCAGTAACAGAGACACCAGCAGCATCTTCTTGTTTTATTTGTGGAGCAACAACATCCAAGATGAATAAAATCGAAGAAGTTCAAGCTATGCCCGTAAATGAACAAGCACTGCAATTTGGTATGTCACCACTTCATGCGCGTATTAAGCTGATGGAGTGTCTTTTGCATGTAGCTTACAATCTTGAATTTAAACGTGGAAGAGTCGACTCAAATACTCGTCCGATAAGAGAAGCCCGAAAAGGTTTGATAAAGCGTGAATTTAAAGAGAAAATTGGAATACAGGTTGATACTGTTAAACAAGGCTCTGGTACGACAAATTCAGGAAATACGTCACGAAGATTCTTTGCTAATCCTGCTTTAATTTCCGAAATCACGGGTCTAGATGAAGACATAATCAAGAGGTTTTCAACAATTCTCGAAGCTATAACCATTACCGAGGCACTAGATCCGAAAAAATTTGGTGATTTTTGTCTGGAGACGGCAAAAAAGTTTGTTGCACTGTACGAGTGGTACAATATGCCACCAACACTCCACAAAATTCTGATTCATGGAAAATATATAATTGAAAAGTGTATTTTTCCTGTAGGCTTATTATCCGAAGAGGCTCAGGAAAGTCGTAACAAAGACTACAAAAAATATCGCCTTAGACACTCCAGAAAATGCAGTCGAATTGCCACGAACGAAGATATTATGCACCGAATGATGGTAACATCAGATCCCATGTTCTCACACTTGACTCCTTCATTTAGCCAGAAAAAGCATAGTGATATAAGCGACGAAGTTAAGGCTCTTTTAGAATAATAAATTAAAAAGTAGATTTAAAATAAATAATAAATTAAAAATTAAAAAAATCATTTAAATTTTTTGTTAGTTAGGGCTTTTGACATTGTAGGTAACGATATACATTTGTCTAGCTTTCTTTATTTTGATTACTTTTGTATATTACTATATAAATAAAACTAAGTTTGTGATGAAATTAAAAATAGATTTAAAATAAATAATGCATTAAAAAAATCATTTACATTTTTTTTGTTAGTTAGGGCTTTTTACATTGTAGGTAACGATATATATTTCTCTAACTTTCTTTATTTTGATTACTTTTGTGTATTACTATATAAATAAAACTAAATTTTTAATGAAATCATTATATTTTTTGAAAAATATACTTTTTTCCTCACCTCCATACAAAAATCCCCAGTGTGCGTCGTCAGCATTCTTTGTGTCTCACTGGATAGTGTTACTTTATAAATTGAATGTATTTAACTCAACTATTTTAACAAATAGAAACTGGGAATTATTTCCTTCCGAAGGTAACTTTTATATTATATTCAACATTTTTAATTTTTCGAATTTATTCTATGAGCTAAATTTCAGTTATGTATTTTATAAAGCTTTTTTGTAATAGTTCTATTCCTACAATTTTTCAGAAATGACTTTATACACTACCAGACTATTATATTGTATTTTCTTTTTACATTTTACCTTAGCCTTCCGTTGGAAAGCAATGAGGTATATTGAATGTACAGAAAAATTTACAATTATTAGACACCAGCAGAATGTAATGCATTTTCTGGCCCGCTACGGCCGTCGTCAGCATTCTTTGTGTCTCACTGGATAGTGTTACTTTATAAATTGAATGTATTTAACTCAACTATTTTAACAAATAGAAACTGGGAATTATTTCCTTCCGAAGGTAACTTTTATATTATATTCAACATTTTTCATTTTTCGAATTTATTCTATGAGCTAAATTTCAGTTATGTATTTTATAAAGCTTTTTTGTAATAGTTCTATTCCTACAATTTTTCAGAAATGACTTTATACACTACCAGACTATTATATTGTATTTTCTTTTTACATTTTACCTTAGCCTTCCGTTGGAAAGCAATGAGGTATATTGAATGTACAGAAAAATTTACAATTATTAGACACCAGCAGAATGTAATGCATTTTCTGGCCCGCTACGGCCGTCGTCAGCATTCTTTGTGTCTCACTGGATAGTGTTACTTTATAAATTGAATGTATTTAACTCAACTATTTTAACAAATAGAAACTGGGAATTATTTCCTTCCGAAGGTAACTTTTATATTATATTCAACATTTTTCATTTTTCGAATTTATTCTATGAGCTAAATTTCAGTTATGTATTTTATAAAGCTTTTTTGTAATAGTTCTATTCCTACAATTTTTCAGAAATGACTTTATACACTACCAGACTATTATATTGTATTTTCTTTTTACATTTTACCTTAGCCTTCCGTTGGAAAGCAATGAGGTATATTGAATGTACAGAAAAATTTACAATTATTAGACACCAGCAGAATGTAATGCATTTTCTGGCCCGCTACGGCCGTCGTCAGCATTCTTTGTGTCTCACTGGATAGTGTTACTTTATAAATTGAATGTATTTAACTCAACTATTTTAACAAATAGAAACTGGGAATTATTTCCTTCCGAAGGTAACTTTTATATTATATTCAACATTTTTCATTTTTCGAATTTATTCTATGAGCTAAATTTCAGTTATGTATTTTATAAAGCTTTTTTGTAATAGTTCTATTCCTACAATTTTTCAGAAATGACTTTATACACTACCAGACTATTATATTGTATTTTCTTTTTACATTTTACCTTAGCCTTCCGTTGGAAAGCAATGAGGTATATTGAATGTACAGAAAAATTTACAATTATTAGACACCAGCAGAATGTAATGCATTTTCTGGCCCGCTACGGCCGTCGTCAGCATTCTTTGTGTCTCACTGGATAGTGTTACTTTATAAATTGAATGTATTTAACTCAACTATTTTAACAAATAGAAACTGGGAATTATTTCCTTCCGAAGGTAACTTTTATATTATATTCAACATTTTTCATTTTTCGAATTTATTCTATGAGCTAAATTTCAGTTATGTATTTTATAAAGCTTTTTTGTAATAGTTCTATTCCTACAATTTTTCAGAAATGACTTTATACACTACCAGACTATTATATTGTATTTTCTTTTTACATTTTACCTTAGCCTTCCGTTGGAAAGCAATGAGGTATATTGAATGTACAGAAAAATTTACAATTATTAGACACCAGCAGAATGTAATGCATTTTCTGGCCCGCTACGGCCGTCGTCAGCATTCTTTGTGTCTCACTGGATAGTGTTACTTTATAAATTGAATGTATTTAACTCAACTATTTTAACAAATAGAAACTGGGAATTATTTCCTTCCGAAGGTAACTTTTATATTATATTCAACATTTTTCATTTTTCGAATTTATTCTATGAGCTAAATTTCAGTTATGTATTTTATAAAGCTTTTTTGTAATAGTTCTATTCCTACAATTTTTCAGAAATGACTTTATACACTACCAGACTATTATATTGTATTTTCTTTTTACATTTTACCTTAGCCTTCCGTTGGAAAGCAATGAGGTATATTGAATGTACAGAAAAATTTACAATTATTAGACACCAGCAGAATGTAATGCATTTTCTGGCCCGCTACGGCCGTCGTCAGCATTCTTTGTGTCTCACTGGATAGTGTTACTTTATAAATTGAATGTATTTAACTCAACTATTTTAACAAATAGAAACTGGGAATTATTTCCTTCCGAAGGTAACTTTTATATTATATTCAACATTTTTCATTTTTCGAATTTATTCTATGAGCTAAATTTCAGTTATGTATTTTATAAAGCTTTTTTGTAATAGTTCTATTCCTACAATTTTTCAGAAATGACTTTATACACTACCAGACTATTATATTGTATTCTCTTTTTACATTTTACCTTAGCCTTCCGTTGGAAAGCAATGAGGTATATTGAATGTACAGAAAAATTTACAATTATTAGACACCAGCAGAATGTAATGCATTTTCTGGCCCGCTACGGCCGTCGTCAGCATTCTTTGTGTCTCACTGGATAGTGTTACTTTATAAATTGAATGTATTTAACTCAACTATTTTAACAAATAGAAACTGGGAATTATTTCCTTCCGAAGGTAACTTTTATATTATATTCAACATTTTTCATTTTTCGAATTTATTCTATCAGCTAAATTTCAGTTATGTATTTTATAAAGCTTTTTTGTAATAGTTCTATTCCTACAATTTTTCAGAAATGACTTTATACACTACCAGACTATTATATTGTATTTTCTTTTTACATTTTACCTTAGCCTTCCGTTGGAAAGCAATGAGGTATATTGAATGTACAGAAAAATTTACAATTATTAGACACCAGCAGAATGTAATGCATTTTCTGGCCCGCTACGGCCGTCGTCAGCATTCTTTGTGTCTCACTGGATAGTGTTACTTTATAAATTGAATGTATTTAACTCAACTATTTTAACAAATAGAAACTGGGAATTATTTCCTTCCGAAGGTAACTTTTATATTATATTCAACATTTTTCATTTTTCGAATTTATTCTATGAGCTAAATTTCAGTTATGTATTTTATAAAGCTTTTTTGTAATAGTTCTATTCCTACAATTTTTCAGAAATGACTTTATACACTACCAGACTATTATATTGTATTTTCTTTTTACATTTTACCTTAGCCTTCCGTTGGAAAGCAATGAGGTATATTGAATGTACAGAAAAATTTACAATTATTAGACACAAGCAGAATGTAATGCATTTTCTGGCCCGCTACGGCCGTCGTCAGCATTCTTTGTGTCTCACTGGATAGTGTTACTTTATAAATTGAATGTATTTAACTCAACTATTTTAACAAATAGAAACTGGGAATTATTTCCTTCCGAAGGTAACTTTTATATTATATTCAACATTTTTCATTTTTCGAATTTATTCTATGAGCTAAATTTCAGTTATGTATTTTATAAAGCTTTTTTGTAATAGTTCTATTCCTACAATTTTTCAGAAATGACTTTATACACTACCAGACTATTATATTGTATTTTCTTTTTACATTTTACCTTAGCCTTCCGTTGGAAAGCAATGAGGTATATTGAATGTACAGAAAAATTTACAATTATTAGACACCAGCAGAATGTAATGCATTTTCTGGCCCGCTACGGCCGTCGTCAGCATTCTTTGTGTCTCACTGGATAGTGTTACTTTATAAATTGAATGTATTTAACTCAACTATTTTAACAAATAGAAACTGGGAATTATTTCCTTCCGAAGGTAACTTTTATATTATATTCAACATTTTTCATTTTTCGAATTTATTCTATGAGCTAAATTTCAGTTATGTATTTTATAAAGCTTTTTTGTAATAGTTCTATTCCTACAATTTTTCAGAAATGACTTTATACACTACCAGACTATTATATTGTATTTTCTTTTTACATTTTACCTTAGCCTTCCGTTGGAAAGCAATGAGGTATATTGAATGTACAGAAAAATTTACAATTATTAGACACCAGCAGAATGTAATGCATTTTCTGGCCCGCTACGGCCGTCGTCAGCATTCTTTGTGTCTCACTGGATAGTGTTACTTTATAAATTGAATGTATTTAACTCAACTATTTTAACAAATAGAAACTGGGAATTATTTCCTTCCGAAGGTAACTTTTATATTATATTCAACATTTTTCATTTTTCGAATTTATTCTATGAGCTAAATTTCAGTTATGTATTTTATAAAGCTTTTTTGTAATAGTTCTATTCCTACAATTTTTCAGAAATGACTTTATACACTACCAGACTATTATATTGTATTTTCTTTTTACATTTTACCTTAGCCTTCCGTTGGAAAGCAATGAGGTATATTGAATGTACAGAAAAATTTACAATTATTAGACACCAGCAGAATGTAATGCATTTTCTGGCCCGCTACGGCCGTCGTCAGCATTCTTTGTGTCTCACTGGATAGTGTTACTTTATAAATTGAATGTATTTAACTCAACTATTTTAACAAATAGAAACTGGGAATTATTTCCTTCCGAAGGTAACTTTTATATTATATTCAACATTTTTCATTTTTCGAATTTATTCTATGAGCTAAATTTCAGTTATGTATTTTATAAAGCTTTTTTGTAATAGTTCTATTCCTACAATTTTTCAGAAATGACTTTATACACTACCAGACTATTATATTGTATTTTCTTTTTACATTTTACCTTAGCCTTCCGTTGGAAAGCAATGAGGTATATTGAATGTACAGAAAAATTTACAATTATTAGACACCAGCAGAATGTAATGCATTTTCTGGCCCGCTACGGCCGTCGTCAGCATTCTTTGTGTCTCACTGGATAGTGTTACTTTATAAATTGAATGTATTTAACTCAACTATTTTAACAAATAGAAACTGGGAATTATTTCCTTCCGAAGGTAACTTTTATATTATATTCAACATTTTTCATTTTTCGAATTTATTCTATGAGCTAAATTTCAGTTATGTATTTTATAAAGCTTTTTTGTAATAGTTCTATTCCTACAATTTTTCAGAAATGACTTTATACACTACCAGACTATTATATTGTATTTTCTTTTTACATTTTACCTTAGCCTTCCGTTGGAAAGCAATGAGGTATATTGAATGTACAGAAAAATTTACAATTATTAGACACCAGCAGAATGTAATGCATTTTCTGGCCCGCTACGGCCGTCGTCAGCATTCTTTGTGTCTCACTGGATAGTGTTACTTTATAAATTGAATGTATTTAACTCAACTATTTTAACAAATAGAAACTGGGAATTATTTCCTTCCGAAGGTAACTTTTATATTATATTCAACATTTTTCATTTTTCGAATTTATTCTATGAGCTAAATTTCAGTTATGTATTTTATAAAGCTTTTTTGTAATAGTTCTATTCCTACAATTTTTCAGAAATGACTTTATACACTACCAGACTATTATATTGTATTTTCTTTTTACATTTTACCTTAGCCTTCCGTTGGAAAGCAATGAGGTATATTGAATGTACAGAAAAATTTACAATTATTAGACACCAGCAGAATGTAATGCATTTTCTGGCCCGCTACGGCCGTCGTCAGCATTCTTTGTGTCTCACTGGATAGTGTTACTTTATAAATTGAATGTATTTAACTCAACTATTTTAACAAATAGAAACTGGGAATTATTTCCTTCCGAAGGTAACTTTTATATTATATTCAACATTTTTCATTTTTCGAATTTATTCTATGAGCTAAATTTCAGTTATGTATTTTATAAAGCTTTTTTGTAATAGTTCTATTCCTACAATTTTTCAGAAATGACTTTATACACTACCAGACTATTATATTGTATTTTCTTTTTACATTTTACCTTAGCCTTCCGTTGGAAAGCAATGAGGTATATTGAATGTACAGAAAAATTTACAATTATTAGACACCAGCAGAATGTAATGCATTTTCTGGCCCGCTACGGCCGTCGTCAGCATTCTTTGTGTCTCACTGGATAGTGTTACTTTATAAATTGAATGTATTTAACTCAATTCTGCTGGTGTCTAATAATTGTAAATTTTTCTGTACATTCAATATACCTCATTGCTTTCCAACGGAAGGCTAAGGTAAAATGTAAAAAGAAAATACAATATAATAGTCTGGTAGTGTATAAAGTCATTTCTGAAAAATTGTAGGAATAGAACTATTACAAAAAAGCTTTATAAAATACATAACTGAAATTTAGCTCATAGAATAAATTCGAAAAATGAAAAATGTTGAATATAATATAAAAGTTACCTTCGGAAGGAAATAATTCCCAGTTTCTATTTGTTAAAATAGTTGAGTTAAATACATTCAATTTATAAAGTAACACTATCCAGTGAGACACAAAGAATGCTGACGACGGCCGTAGCGGGCCAGAAAATGCATTACATTCTGCTGGTGTCTAATAATTGTAAATTTTTCTGTACATTCAATATACCTCATTGCTTTCCAACGGAAGGCTAAGGTAAAATGTAAAAAGAAAATACAATATAATAGTCTGGTAGTGTATAAAGTCATTTCTGAAAAATTGTAGGAATAGAACTATTACAAAAAAGCTTTATAAAATACATAACTGAAATTTAGCTCATAGAATAAATTCGAAAAATGAAAAATGTTGAATATAATATAAAAGTTACCTTCGGAAGGAAATAATTCCCAGTTTCTATTTGTTAAAATAGTTGAGTTAAATACATTCAATTTATAAAGTAACACTATCCAGTGAGACACAAAGAATGCTGACGACGGCCGTAGCGGGCCAGAAAATGCATTACATTCTGCTGGTGTCTAATAATTGTAAATTTTTCTGTACATTCAATATACCTCATTGCTTTCCAACGGAAGGCTAAGGTAAAATGTAAAAAGAAAATACAATATAATAGTCTGGTAGTGTATAAAGTCATTTCTGAAAAATTGTAGGAATAGAACTATTACAAAAAAGCTTTATAAAATACATAACTGAAATTTAGCTCATAGAATAAATTCGAAAAATGAAAAATGTTGAATATAATATAAAAGTTACCTTCGGAAGGAAATAATTCCCAGTTTCTATTTGTTAAAATAGTTGAGTTAAATACATTCAATTTATAAAGTAACACTATCCAGTGAGACACAAAGAATGCTGACGACGGCCGTAGCGGGCCAGAAAATGCATTACATTCTGCTGGTGTCTAATAATTGTAAATTTTTCTGTACATTCAATATACCTCATTGCTTTCCAACGGAAGGCTAAGGTAAAATGTAAAAAGAAAATACAATATAATAGTCTGGTAGTGTATAAAGTCATTTCTGAAAAATTGTAGGAATAGAACTATTACAAAAAAGCTTTATAAAATACATAACTGAAATTTAGCTCATAGAATAAATTCGAAAAATGAAAAATGTTGAATATAATATAAAAGTTACCTTCGGAAGGAAATAATTCCCAGTTTCTATTTGTTAAAATAGTTGAGTTAAATACATTCAATTTATAAAGTAACACTATCCAGTGAGACACAAAGAATGCTGACGACGGCCGTAGCGGGCCAGAAAATGCATTACATTCTGCTGGTGTCTAATAATTGTAAATTTTTCTGTACATTCAATATACCTCATTGCTTTCCAACGGAAGGCTAAGGTAAAATGTAAAAAGAAAATACAATATAATAGTCTGGTAGTGTATAAAGTCATTTCTGAAAAATTGTAGGAATAGAACTATTACAAAAAAGCTTTATAAAATACATAACTGAAATTTAGCTCATAGAATAAATTCGAAAAATGAAAAATGTTGAATATAATATAAAAGTTACCTTCGGAAGGAAATAATTCCCAGTTTCTATTTGTTAAAATAGTTGAGTTAAATACATTCAATTTATAAAGTAACACTATCCAGTGAGACACAAAGAATGCTGACGACGGCCGTAGCGGGCCAGAAAATGCATTACATTCTGCTGGTGTCTAATAATTGTAAATTTTTCTGTACATTCAATATACCTCATTGCTTTCCAACGGAAGGCTAAGGTAAAATGTAAAAAGAAAATACAATATAATAGTCTGGTAGTGTATAAAGTCATTTCTGAAAAATTGTAGGAATAGAACTATTACAAAAAAGCTTTATAAAATACATAACTGAAATTTAGCTCATAGAATAAATTCGAAAAATGAAAAATGTTGAATATAATATAAAAGTTACCTTCGGAAGGAAATAATTCCCAGTTTCTATTTGTTAAAATAGTTGAGTTAAATACATTCAATTTATAAAGTAACACTATCCAGTGAGACACAAAGAATGCTGACGACGGCCGTAGCGGGCCAGAAAATGCATTACATTCTGCTGGTGTCTAATAATTGTAAATTTTTCTGTACATTCAATATACCTCATTGCTTTCCAACGGAAGGCTAAGGTAAAATGTAAAAAGAAAATACAATATAATAGTCTGGTAGTGTATAAAGTCATTTCTGAAAAATTGTAGGAATAGAACTATTACAAAAAAGCTTTATAATATACATAACTGAAATTTAGCTCATAGAATAAATTCGAAAAATGAAAAATGTTGAATTAAAAAAAAATATTTAAAATCAGTAAGAAAAATACTTGCAAAATACAAAATAAACTTTATTCTTAAGACTGTTTAAAATATGAGTAATAAATGTTGATATTTTTTTAAAGGAATAAATAAGTGCCCAGAAATTCTCAAAATTCTTTTGTTAGCTTTGATTTTGAACAGAAAATCTTTTTCGCTAGCTTTTAGCCAGGGCTGCCAGATTTGACGATTTATCGTCATTTTGACGATTTTTTGTTCCGAAATTAGCAAAGTGCCGATTTGCTGATTTTTTTTCTAAAAATTGGCGATTTTTTCAGTCTCCAGTTTTCTGAATAAAACATTACATTTTCTGACAATTTCGTTTTTTAATCTTGGATGTTAAACAGCCGTACCTTAACAAGAGCGGAAGGCGGAACGTTTTCTTTCGCTTAGCTTTTACGCTGATATGCATAACCTAAGCAAGAGCGTCAACGTTGTGTCATGAACAGTGGTTATAGCTTTTTTAGGAATAAAAATAGAAATAAAAACGCTAGATTGGCCAAAAAAAGCTAAATTGCCATTATTATTTAACAATAGCGGCAAACTTCACTACCAAACGAGCTGTCAAAATCGTTCAGGCCGCTCTATCCAAAAACTAGGAAACACCGCTTTTGTTTATGTACGGCTGTAATATGCAAGAAAATCTTTGATTATTTTCAGAGGACAAAATAACAATGTTACACTTTGTTTATATTTCGTCAAACCATCATCGAATGAACCTTTTACGGCTCGCTAATTAAATCATATTTTCAACAATTATACGGCAAGCATTTCACGAGTTGTAAGAGAATATCTACATGAGTCTCATACGATTCTTGACATGAAAGTCTCGTTAGATTATCTTTACCCCATTCTTAAACGGTTCTCACAACGATTGAAGAAGCGTCTTTCGCTGTGCTATGGAAGAATCTCACTCGAGTTACGTTCTACGATTAAAAAACGCGGTCATCGAAGATCAAAGACGCTCTTCTTGAGACTCTCAGTAGCTCTTACACGATTAAAAATGCTTGCTGGGTATGAAGTAATTATGTTTTTGTTTGAGTGTTTTTTTTATAAAAATCGAGCTTTTGCTCAAAGCTTTTGCTTTAAAATCTAAATTTTAGGTTGTCCGATTTTTTTTGACGATTTTTCGAATCGATAAAGACGATTTTTTTATTTTTTCTCAGGAAACTGACGATTTTCTCACAAATTCATCTGGCAGCTCTGCTTTTAGCTTTTCTTTAGCAGACATTTTTTTTACTAGCTTTAAATTGTTTTTAACAAAAAATAATAAACCGTAAATCTCTTTTGTAAGATTAGAAGAGAAAATCTCTTAAAGCTTTTTTTCCAAAAATTTTTTTTTGATAGATTAAAGCTCTTCTTTAACCGAAAATCTCTATCGCATAAAGCTTTTTCTAACTAAAAATCTATTTCGCTTAAAGCTTGTTTTTAACCAAAAGAAAAAATTTCGCTAGATTGAAACTAGAATTACCAAAAGACCATCGTTTTATCGCTCGTTTAATATATAAACGAAATATTTAAACGAGTTATTATTATTAATTATTAATTTTAATTTTTGGAACGTCTGTGTTCACACTTAAATGTAAAAAGAAAAACCTAGCTTTAAGCTTTTTTTTATTTAACAAAAAAGCTTTTTTAATCAATAAACTCATTCACTAGCTTCACAGAAAATATCTTTTCGCTAAAAACAAATCCCTCTCGCTTGTTTAAAAAAATAATAAAACATAACGAGTTATAAATTTAAATTTTTAGGACGTCTGTGTTCACTAGGGTTATAACTTTTTTTTGAGTGCAAAATACCACTCCAGCGCCATGTGGGGAATTTTGTTCTGATAATAAAAAACTGTTTTTTAAGCTGATTCGGTGAAAAAAGTTTCCGCACTGTAAGCGATTTCTAAAACTCCATATTATGTGTAAATTTTATTTTTCGAAATTGAAACCCTTTTGATTTTGCATTAGACTTATGAAAAATGGTTTAATGTTGAAGATTATATATGAATTTAAACAAAAACGAACTTAATTAAGACAAGAACCACTGATTTAATGATGAAAATAAAAACAAAACTTCAACGCTTTCGGTGCAGAAACTTTTTTCACGAAAGATGAAAAGTGACACCATATTTTTTTATATTTTTTTATGCCCCACACGGCCATGAGGTGGTATTTTTGTTGTTTGCAAAAATTGCAAAAAGTTATATCCCTAGTGTTCACGCTAGAATGTGAAAAGAAAAGTCTAGCTTTAAGCTTTTTTGTAATAAAAAAGCTTTTTTAATCGAGAATCTCATTCTCTAGCTTAACAGAAAATATCTTTTCGCTTAAAATAAATCCCTCTCGCTTGTTAAAAAAGCTCGTTTACTAAAAATCGCTCTTATACACACAGTAAAAAAAACCTTGTAACCTTGAAGGCGTAAAAGCTCAACTTTCCAAACTGTTGGGCATTTTGTGTGTAAGGTTATTGTGAGTTCTTTCCGTCTGTTCCTTCATAAATTGCATTGTATCTAATATTAGTTCAACTAACTGTCTTGACAGTTTTGTGTTTAACTTATAGAATTTCCTACAGCAGACTCAATGCTTTTTATTTTGTGTGTTTCTTTAGCTGCTTAAACAAACAAAATGTCCAAACTATTGGTATTTGTATGCATTCCATGGCAAAAATATAGAAGATGTAAAAGATATTTTGTATTATGTTTGTTTCTTCTTCGAGTTTTCTTGTACTTGGGGAATAATATGAACGATTATTTTGTCTAAAAAAAAACAGAAAAAAATTATTGGCTGTGGTGTGTCACATAATTGCATATCTATGAATTGCTTTAAAAGCAAGCAACTTTTTTTTGTACAAAACTTCCAGGGAAAGGAAACAACTTGCTTCTCAAGCCATAGCATTTTCAGTAGAGTAGGCCGTTTTATAGCAACATTTTTATAAAAGACACCTGCTTCTTATGCAAAAATTTTGAAAAGTTGTCTTCTATAGAAATCTGATTTGAGAGAAATCAACTTTTCTTTAAAATATGTACATGCTCTTTTAAGACGAACACTTTTTATTTTGCCTGGATTTTTTAATAAGAGATCCCACTGTTATCCATAGTCTATGAGTTGTTAAAGAGGTTGGTTGGTCTTTCTTCTTTTGCTTGATAAGCTGTTTAAGTAAACAAAAGTGTTAAATTTCGCGCTCATAATGTACACATTATGTTTAGTTGGGATATTATTCGCTATCCTTAAATTCTTGCAAAAACTTTTCCATTATCTTCCCATCCTTTCCGTTGTGCAAACAAGTAAAAAAGTGTAGTCGGTCAAGACCGACCATATGATAGCCTACACCATAGCATTAAAAACTAACCTTAAAGAGTGTAACCTATTTGGGATCCATGGGCAATCATGGACCCGCCAGAATGAGGCTAAGATTCAACTTTGTGCCAACTTATATTTAGATATTTTCATCTATATGAGATTTATTTGCCCTTAAGTTATCGTAGGATGGGAGGTTTATATGTGACCTATGGATAATTTTGGACCTACTAGCATAACATTTTGTCATGACATAAAAGCTATCTTAAAATTTGCCAACATTTGTATTGGATCTTTGGTCAAATATGGACCCACTCCAATAAAATTTAGTTAAATGTTTAAGATTGCAATCAAATAAGTTTGCGACAAATGTAATTTTAATACCAAGACAATATGATGGCTTATCGGCATAAAGACTCTATCTCATTTTCAATAGGCTTGGCCCTTGTGATAACTAGAATCTAAATATCCTTAGTCAAAATTCAAAAGGGCGTACGTAACAAAACTATAATTTTACAGGAGAAGCAAAAAACTTTGTAAAATGAAAACAATAAACATGTCAGAAAAACATTAATTCATAAGTCTTCGATGGAATTCTTAAAAAAATGTTCAAAAAAATCCGTTTCAATATATTTTGTTGGAATTAAATGTGTAATTTTGTTGTAATTAATTGTGTAATAACGTCGTTTTGAATTTATTAAATAAACGCACTTGTAGTTACGACACGTTGTTTTTTATTAATAAAAGCATAATTTTAATCTCAAAAGTGTAAAATTTGTTTTAAACATGTAGTTTAATGGAATTCATAATAATCAATCAAAAACTTGATTTTGGACTTTTGTTAGTTAAGCCTTTTTGTATTTAAGCTAACGATATGTACCCAATTTCATTAACCTCTCACCAAAACTGTCCGCACAAGGTTTACATGGACAGCCAGCCAGCCTGCTAACTTGCCAGCCAGCTAGCCGGACGGATGGTCATCTTTAGATCAACTCAGAAAGTGATACTGAGTAGATTAGTATACTTAAAGATGGGTCTAGGACATACATTTAAAGGTGTTACAAACATGAGCACAAACGCATAATACCCTCTCCGCTATTGTGGTGTGCGTACGAAAAGACAAACAATTTCTATGACTGAGTTTATTTTTCAAGAAATGTTTTCTTTATTGATTGTTTAACAATTGTCACAGACACATTTCTGTTCGGTGCTGTGTGTGTCTGTGTAATAATGCATGGGGGTGTGTGTAAGTAAATACCCTGCAAATAAAATTGGACCTCCTGATCCATTTTGATAAAATGGACTACTCCATGGACTGGTCCGATGTAATGCAAGCATGGACCATGTCATTGTTAAAAAGTGTTTGTAGTGAGACGACATGTCTTCGTTTTTTAACGACATGCTTTCGTTTTCAAACGACTTCAAAACTTATCCTCTTGAGTATACCATGGAGTAGTTTTAAAACTACTCCTAAGTAGTCCAAAGGTGGGTTATATGGTCCTGCCCTAGACCATGTTTTTTCCATACGTGTGGGTTACTTTTGGACTAGTCCTGGTCCCTTGTGGACTACTCTTTACACGCGTGCTTGGACTGGTCCTATTATTTGCAGGGTATCATTTTCTCTCAAGACAAGGAATATGAAATTGCCATTGTATTAGTAAAAGAAACTAAAGAAAGAACAGTTAAATTATAGTTGTAGTCGTTTTAGTTTTGTTTGGTTGTTAAACTTTCTACAGACATCTTCATTTTTAATCACATTGTTACTTAAGTGCATTACAATGCAACTCTGACAACAATAACAATTCATACAAACGCACAAATTCAACTTCATTGTTTTTTGCTATGCCACCAGAGTTTTGTTTTGACAGTGATGTATGATGATGTTTTAAGGAAAAGGAGAAAAAAATCCAAAAGAACGGGTGATATTTTAAAAGTTTTAAAACATTACATTTTTTTTTAAAGAAAAAGTTGTCTTCTTTGCAAGCAAATTCTCTATAGAAAAAGGTGTTTTCTTTGGCAAGAAACTTTTCTATAACAAAAGGGTTTTTCTTGGGCAAACAACTTTCCCTTAGAAAACGCTGATTTCTTTGGCAAGCAACTTCTAAAGAAAACGTTGTCTTCTTTGGCAAGAAACTTTCCTATAGAAAATGGTGTTTTCTTTGGCAAGAAAACGTTGTATAGAAAAATATGTTTTCTTTTTAATAGAAAACGTTATCTTCTTTGGCAAGAAATTTTTCTATAAAAAAAGTTGTCTTCATTAGCAAGAAACTTTTGTATACAAAAAACTGTCTTCTTTGGCAAGAAACTTTCCAAACGAAAAGGATGTCTTCAAGCAACTTTTTTATTGTAAAAGTTTTCTTCTTTGGCTACCAACTTTTTTATAGAAAACATTGTCTTCTTTGGCAAGAAACTTTTCTATAGAAAAAGGTGTGTTCTTAGGCAAGCAACTTTTCTATAGAAAAAAATGTCTTCTTTGGCAAGAATCTTTTCTATAAAAAACTTTGTCTTCTTTGTCAACCTTCAAGCAACTTTTTATTTAAAAAGTTTTCTTCTTTCGCTAGCAACTTTTTTACAGAAAACATTGTCTCCTTTGGCAAGAAACTTTTCTATAGAAAAAGGTGTCTTCCTTGGCAAGCAACTTTTCTATAACAAAAGGGTTTTTCTTGGGCAAACAACTTTCCCTTAGAAAACGCTGATTTCTTTGGCAAGCAACTTCTAAAGAAAACGTTGTCTTCTTTGGCAAGAAACTTTCCTATAGAATATGGTGTTTTCTTTGGCAAGAAAACGTTGTATAGAAAAGTATGTTTTCTTTGTAATAGAAAACGTTATCTTCTTTGGCAAGAAATTTTTCTATAAAAAAAGTTGTCTTCATTAGCAAGAAACTTTTGTATACAAAAAACTGTCTTCTTTGGCAAGAATCTTTTCTATAAAAAACTCTGTCTTCTTTAGCAAGAAACTTTCCAAACGAAAAGGATGTCTTCAAGCAACTTTTTTATTGTAAAAGTTTTCTTCTTTGGCTACCAACTTTTTTATAGAAAACATTGTATTCTTTGTCAAGAAACTTTTCTAAAGAAAAAGGTGTGTTCTTAGGCAAGCAACTTTTCTATGGAAAAAAATGTCTTCTTTGGCAAGAATCTTTTCTATAAAAAAACTTTGTCTTCTTTGGCAACCTTCAAGCAACTTTTTATTGAAAAAGTTTTCTTCTTTCGCTAGCAACTTTTTTACAGAAAACATTGTCTCCTTTGGCAAGAAACTTTTCTATAGAAAAAGGTGTCTTCCTTGGCAAGCAACTTTTCTATAACAAAAGGGTTTTTCTTGGGCAAACAACTTTCCCTTAGAAAACGCTGATTTCTTTGGCAAGCAACTTCTAAAGAAAACGTTGTCTTCTTTGGCAAGAAACTTTCCTATAGAAAATGGTGTTTTCTTTGGCAAGAAAACGTTGTATAGAAAAATATGTTTTCTTTTTAATAGAAAACGTTATCTTCTTTGGCAAGAAATTTTTCTATAAAAAAAGTTGTCTTCATTAGCAAGAAACTTTTGTATACAAAAAACTGTCTTCTTTGGCAAGAATCTTTTCTATAAAAAACTCTGTCTTCTTTGGCAAGAAACTTTCCAAACGAAAAGGATGTCTTCAAGCAACTTTTTTATTGTAATAGTTTTCTTCTTTGGCTACCAACTTTTTTACAGAAAACATTGTCTTCTTTGGCAAGAAACTTTTCTATAGAAAAAAAATGTCTTCTTTGGCAAGAATCTTTTCTATAAAAAAACTTTGTCTTCTTTGGCAACCTTCAAGCAACTTTTTATTGAAAAAGTTTTCTTCTTTCGATAGCTCCTTTTTTTTAGAAAAAAGTCTTCTTTGGCAAGAAACTTTTCTATAGAAAACGTTGTCTTCTTTGCAAAGAAACCTTTCTATAGAAAACGTTGTCTTCTTCGGCATGAAACTTTCTTAAAGAAAACGATGCCTTCAAGCAACTTTTTTATACAAAAAACTGTCTTCTTTGGCAAGAATCTTTTCTATAAAAAACTCTGTCTTCTTAGGCAAGAATCTTTCCAAACGAAAAGGATGTCTTCAAGCAACTTTTTTATTGTAATAGTTTTCTTCTTTGGCTACCAACTTTTTTATAGAAAACATTGTCTTCTTTGTCAAGAAACTTTTCTAAAGAAAAAGGTGTGTTCTTTGGCAAGCAACTTTTCTATAGAAAAAAATGTCTTCTTTGGCAAGAATCTTTTCTATAAAAAAACTTTGTCTTCTTTGGCAACCTTCAAGCAACTTTTTATTGAAAAAGTTTTCTTCTTTCGCTAGCAACTTTTTTACAGAAAACATTGTCTTCTTTGGCAAGAAACTTTTCTATAGAAAAAGGTGTGTTCTTAGGCAAGCAACTTTTCTATAGAGAAAAATGTCTTCTTTGGCAAGAATCTTTTCTATAAAAAAACTTTGTCTTCTTTGGAAACCTTCAAGCAACTTTTTATTGAAAAAGTTTTCTTCTTTCGCTAGCAACTTTTTTACAGAAAACATTGTCTTCTTTGGCAAGAAACTTTTCTATAGAAAAAGGTGTCTTCCTTGGCAAGAAACTTTTCTATATAACAATTTTTGTGGAAAAGCTTTCAATAAACTAACAAGCTTTTGTATTTGAATGCCTTTAAAAAAGTACCCTTTTAAGATAAAAGATCAGGGCATAGATTTTAAGAAAATTGTTTATTTTCTTACGAAATTGCTAAAGAGTGTCACATGGGTGGGTGGTGGCACTCCGTTAATAATAATTGTTTAAGATGGACGTAAATTGTAAAATATGAAATGATTAATTTAATGAAAAAATTATTGTAGCTCTGTTTTATAAATATAAAGTTTTTTAACATTATTCGCTCAAATTAGAACTGAGCATACATTTAATTTATTAAAGTTCCTTTAATAAATATCTTTCTATATTATTTATTAACAAATACAATGACAATCATTCATTCAATATCATACAATTAAAGGTATACTTTTAGGCCAAAACTCTTTTTTTTTTAAATAACAGAATTTTAAAAAATAATCGTATTATTTTTAATTATTTGTTAGTCCCTTAAAAGTCCTTCACGTATTTTGTTTCTATACAAATGAATTAGTACAAAAAAAATTGTTCAAAACCAAGTAAAAGTTTTCATTACAACTAAACAATTTCAAGAGAACTTTTAAATAAATTCCCTAAGTACTTCTAAATACCTCCCCTACAGTGGAAAAATGCCCTTTCAACTTTGTATCACAAAAACAAAAAAACATTCGCAAAAAATGTATGCAGAAACTAAATACGAATTTTCAAAATGTATAAAAATAACAAGAGTTAGAGTAAAATATGTATTTTTAACATAAAAACAACGTTTATAATGGACGTCCGTAGTTGCCCTTAAATGAAGTTGCGATAAAATTAAGTTCTTAAAGCTGATTACAAAACTGTTACCATTTTGAATAAAATCTACTTAAAATTTGCTAAAAGTCCCAAATACAAAAATACTTTTAATTGATTTCAGTTTTAGTGAACTTTTGTAATGTTTTTTTTTGCCACTTTTCCCTCTCTTAAAATAAATATTTGAATTAAAAACAAAAAAAAAACTTTTTATTGTTGTTCGTTGGCATTTGGAACAAAAAATAACTTCATTTGTCATTTAAGTTTGTCTAAATACTATTCCCCTAAAAGTCTATGAGTAATTATGCAAAAGAAAAAACAACAACAACAACTCAAACCGGAAGAGTTTTACAACAAAAGTAGAGTCTTTAGCCATGAAAGTGAGGTGATAGGGAATGTTAGTCTAACCATATGTACAACGGAAATCCTTTAATTTTTTCACACACACACGTACAGTCACCCATACAGTGACACAACCGTACTTGCTATATTATTTAAAGGAGTAACTTAGGGAAGTATTGGTTAGGAAAGAAATCATATAGAAAAGTTGCTTGTAAAGCAATCATCTTTTTTATAGAAAAGTTGCTTGTAAAGCAATCATCTTTTTATAGAAAAGTTGCTTGTAAAGCAATCATCTTTTTTATAGAAAAGTTGCTTGTAAAGCAATCATCTTTTTTATAGAAAAGTTGCTTGTAAAGCAATCATCTTTTCTATAGTTGCTTGCAAAGCAGTCATCTTTGCTATAGAAAAGTCTCTTGCAAAATCGTAATCTTTTCAAAAGAAAAGTTGCTTGCAAAGCAGTCAACTTTGCTTGTAAAGCAGTCATATTTTGTATAGAAAAGTTGCTTGCAAAGCAGTCGTATTTTCTATAGAATAGTTGCTTGCAAAGCAGTCATATTTTCTATAGAAAAGTTGCTTGCAGGCAGTCATCTTTCCTTTAGAAAAGTTGCTTGCAAGGCAGTCATATTTTCTATAGAAAAGTTGCTTGCAAAGCAGCCATCTTTTCTATAGAAAAGTTACTTGTAAAGCAATAATTTTTTCTATAGAAAAGTTGCTTGTAAAGCAATAATTTTTTCTATAGAAAAGTGGCTTGTAAAGCAGTCATCTTTTCTATAGAAAATTTGCTTGCAAAGCATTAATTTTTTCTATAGAAAAGTTGCTTGTAAAGCATTAATTTTTTCTATAGAAAAGTTGCTATCAAAGCATTAATTTCTTCTATAGAAAAGTTGCTTGTAAAGCAATCATCTTTTTTATAGAAAAGTTGCTTGTAAAGCAATCATCTTTTTTATAGAAAAGTTGCTTGTAAAGCAATCATCTTTTTTATAGAAAAGTTGCTTGTAAAGCAATCATCTTTTCTATAGTTGCTTGCAAAGCAGTCATCTTTGCTATAGAAAAGTCTCTTGCAAAATCGTAATCTTTTCAAAAGAAAAGTTGCTTGCAAAGCAGTCAACTTTGCTTGTAAAGCAGTCATATTTTGTATAGAAAAGTTGCTTGCAAAGCAGTCGTATTTTCTATAGAATAGTTGCTTGCAAAGCAGTCATATTTTCTATAGAAAAGTTGCTTGCAAAGCAGTCATATTTTCTATAGAAAAGTTGCTTGCAGGCTGTCATCTTTTCTTTAGAAAAGTTGCTTGCAAGGCAGTCATCTTTTCTATAGAAAAGTTGCTTGCAAAGCAGCCATCTTTTCTATAGAAAAGTTACTTATAAAGCAATAATTTTTTCTATAGAAAAGTTGCTTGTAAAGCAATAATTTTTTCTATAGAAAAGTGGCTTGTAAAGCAGTCATCTTTTCTATAGAAAATTTGCTTGCAAAGCATTAATTTTTTCTATAGAAAAGTTGCTTGTAAAGCATTCATTTTTTCTATAGAAAAGTTGCTATCAAAGCATTAATTTCTTCTATAGAAAAGTTGCTTGTAAAGCAGTCATCTTTTCTATAGAAAATTTGCTTGCAAAAAGTTTCTTGCAAAGTTCTTTGCTATTTGCCAGCAATTTCTCCTGAGGTTTCCTTCCCCTTTTAGTATGACTTAATGCACTCGTAAACTAACCTTAAATGTTTTCGTTAATTGTTGTTGTTGCCGCTTTTGTAGCCGTTTGCAATGGTGGTCTTGGTATTTGTGTGTGTGCATGTGTTAGTATTTGAAGTAATCCTTGTAATTAAATATTTTTTTGTTGTTGTCAGAAAAGTTCTTGAAACAAACAACTCAATGTATGCAAAATTAGTAACTCGAACTTTTTACACAGTGTCGACAGTGTTGCTGCATATAATTTGCACGTAAGAGAAAGTTTTGCTGTTTTCAACTAGCGCGCCCTTGCATGTTGTAGAATGTGTCTGTATATGCGTCTCTGTATGAGAGTTTGTGTCTGATGGTGTATGTGAGTGAGTATGATGATGTTGAAGTCATTTCCGCTACGACCTCATTTTTTGATCAACATCCTGCACAAAAAAGTTAAACAAAGAGAACTTTAGGAGTATTTTTTTCATGTTTTATTTGTTTTTAAGACCATTTTAGTTTTTAAAGGTTCTTTTGCCTTTGGCCTTGTCTTTTAAACGCACTTCAAACAAATTACATATAAAACACCCAAAAAAAAGGGGAAAAAGAAAACCTGAGTAGTTGTCCCGTTTAACAAAAGACCAAGAGTTGTTTGCATTCATTAATTCTCTTCAAAGACTTGTAATAGACATTATTGTAGTAGTTGTTTATTGTTGTTTGCTGTCAAGTAGTTTTTCTAAGTGAAAATTTCAATATCTCGATTGGACATTTTGTGGCAGTTTTATGCTAATTTTGTGAAAGTTTTCTTGTTTCTGTTGTTTTTTTTTGTATTGTCGTGACTCTAACGGTGGCAAGAAGAAACTCTTTTAGCTGTTTTGGTTTTGCACTAGACGTGCAACAACAATAAACAAACGCATTTTACAACATTCCTCGGATATTCACTGCGCGTTGTCCTTTTTCAATTATGCTGTTTTTTGTTCGATCCTTTGTAAAAGTAGTTCAGAGGCGAGACAATTTGTAAGGAATTTCATTGTTTGTTTATTTGCACATTTGTTTGCTTGTTTGTTGTTGTTGGCCTTCAATGTAATCAAGAGATATTTTTGCAATTTGTGTAATGTGCATAAACACAAACAGGAATTTAAAAAAATATGTGCAAAATTTAAATGCCAAAATGCTTGTACGTAATAAAATTGAAAGAGAATTTTAATTTTAGCTTGAATTTAAATTTAATAAGAAAGGATTTTTTTTTAATTAATGTTTTAATTTTAGAATTTTTTTTTTTTTTAATTCCAAGCAACTTTTCTAGAGAAATCTTGTCGGCTTTTCCACCAACTTTTCTAAAGAAATTTTGTCTGCTTTCCAACCAACTTTTCTAGAGAAGACTTTTTTTGCTTTTCAAAGAATTTTTTTTCTATAGAAATTTAGTTTTCTTTTAAAAAACCTTTTTAGAGAAAACTTATTTGTTTTTCAAGTGACCTTTTCTAGAGAAAAGTTGTTTGTTTTTAAAGAACTCTTCTAGAGAAAACTTGTTTGCTTTTAAGGCAACTTTTCTTGATAGCAATTATTCTAAAGTCTTTAAAAGTGTTTCAGTACTTTTTCTATATTATTTTATTGATTGTGCTTTTCGTGCTTTCTAGTAAATTATAGATAGAAGACAAACATCTGAAAATAAATTCTAAAAATTTCAGTCACGTATTTATATTGGCTTTGCTTAACAAACATTTTATAAGAATAAGAAAAACTATCAAAAATGAAATAAAAATATTTTAAAAAAAAGTTAAAAAATATTTATTTCAAACAAGACATGAAGCTCTGAGCACCGTCAAGTACAACAATCTGCCTGTAAGTTGTGAGGGAAGTTAATCAGTCTGTAGGAGACAAAACAGCCAAAACAATGGGAAGTTATTTTAGAAGTTGCTACATGTTTTTGGACTTAAAATCTGGTTGGTATGTTGGCTGGTGGGTTGCTGTGGCATCAGCACACTCATCTCTTTGCTTGCATAAACATTTGGCCATTATTGCAATTGTCACTTTAGACAAATAAAGTAAATGAAAAATATCCTTAACAAGATTGTATTATTTTAGTTATCGCCTTTAACTTTATTTTGGCTTTTGTTGTCTTTGGCGAGTTGTCTATTAGAACTTGAAGCAAAAAATTGCACCAAAACAATTGAAAACAAAATAACAGACTATTTTTTATTGTTGTTGTTGGTGTTGCTATGGCTATTGTGTTTTGAACATGAATTCCTTCCTAAAATACAAATGAACGAATGACTGACGTTGTGAATGAATGAATTTTTAAAGGGGCAAAAAAAAAATAAAGAAAATCTTAAAAAATAAAACTGCTTGACTTTGGTAAAATTACATTCTTTCGTTCGTTCGTTTAGCTTTTTTCTATCTCACTCGAAAAACAGTCAATTTTAGTTCGGTTTTTTTTCTAACAACAACATGGCATGAACAAACTAAAGTTGTATTATTACAAAAACGAAAAAAAGGACAAAGGTCCTTAAACAAAATTTGCAAAAAAGTCATTGTTTTTTTTCTTTTTCGTCGTGGTATTTTAGTTACCAAAAGGAAAGGAAACAAATAATAGTAGTAGCAATATTTTGTGAAAAACAACCCGAACTTAATATTTCAACACCAAACCCAACATTGTGATCGGAAGCAGCAGCAGAGAGATATTTGTTAAGTCCTAGTTTATTGACAGCAATTTTTGGGTAAATCTATTATGTTAATGGGATCAGATGTAACAGACAGTTGTTACATTAAAATCTTGGGCGCAATTCACAGCATTCGATAATGGTCGTAATTACAATACAATTTAAAAGAAAATCTCGATCGTAAGCGAATGGCCTTATTTGGCCTCTGTATTAAATACTCCTGTCAGCACTAGTAGGCCTATTCATTCGAACTTTTAGTATAAATTTAAGATTTGTAGGAATCAAAAAAACCGCTATCTATTTTACATTTATTTACAAAAAAGTTTTTAAAAAATATTGGAACTTATCTTTGAATTGCTTTGTAATCCATCTATTGGAATAAATTACAGATATTTTTTGTATGAGCCGCAGAGATATGCTCAATTGATTAGTATTTTACTTAAAAGAAGCATACTTTTAGGCTAATCCGTATTTTCTTAAAAATATGTTTATTTACATCAATTTGTGTAAAATGTTTTATGGACTCTTATAACGAATTACTTTAAAATATTTCTCATAGCTTAGCTTTATTATTAAGTGTTTTAATTGCAATTTTTGTAGGCTCCCCAATGATATGCTTTATAATTATTATTATTATTATTTTTTTCCTAAAGCATACTTTTAGGCAAATTTTCAGGGTTAAAAATCAATAATATTTTTTTATCATAGGAACGAATTCTTTTGAGAGAGCTTGTACTCTAGTCGCTTTCCTATAATTTTGTTTAAATAAAGTTCTTGTTTTCACAATTTTATGCCCCTTTTTCAACATAAATCTTTTTAAGTTGCACAAAGGTGTTTCCAATTCGTTAAGCACTACCTTATTTAAAGATTTCAAACATGTTACAATTTTCAATTCTCATATTCTTTGTGCAAGAAAATTGTTGAAATGCAATAACAATGACAATAACTATTTAGAAAAACAATGAAATACGAAAAAAGTAGAAAATAAAATAACAGCATCAAGTAAAACAAGAAAAATTAAAAGGGAAAACAATGTGGCAACATGGTTATTGACAGCATGAATTAAAAAAGAAAAAAATCATTTAAAAATAAAGACCATGAACTAAAACTGGGTTGCCTAATACAAGATATAATAATATTTAAGTTCTCCGATTTGGCTTCAAGCAATAAAAGATACACAATATTTCTTCGAATCTCATTCGCATTAGGCATAACCACACGATAGTCTTAATACCATATACCCATATAAGCATAAAATTGCGGATATATTATAATACCTAAACTGCTTTTAACAACAGCTTCTCTTGAACAGCAACAGCACCTACGGATAATGCACCCACAGCCCGAACTCTTCCACACTTTAGTGGAATTTTCAGGAATATTCTTCCCCGTGACTTTGGGATTAAACCACAACCACAACGTGATCCCGGAAAGTATTTCTTTGTCAAAAAATAACCTTTCTGTTGCCTCCGATTGTGATTTCATGCTTTTAAAAGCACTACCCCATCGGACAGAGAACAACCTCTATAAAAAGCAAATCTTAATCAGAAAAGAAAGCTTCCCAAAGACAATCATCCTGAAAGACAGAAAGCATTTTACGCTAAAAGCATACACCGAAGGCTTCTGACTCCTATGGTTCCAGATAGGAAGGAACTCTTGTCAGCCTTAGTTCTCAAGCATACACCGAAGGCTACTGACTCCTATGGTTCCAGATAGGAAGGAACTCTTGTCAGCCTTAGTTCTCAAGAAATCACAAAGACTTACGAAGGCCTATAATAATGAATCTTTGACGGAGGATGCAACACCAAAAAGTGAAATATTCTTGTGGTGATCCCTACACCCCCGGGAGGGGTTTTGGTAGAAATGTGGAAACAGATTAACATACATGCACCTTTCATATGGGCTCATCTCATGACGGATCTTAACCACTGGGTGCCTATTTATGCATTTACCAAATGCCCCCGTGCACACGGATGCTTCGCACACAGGTAACTATAATCCTTCATATACCCTAGCCCCCTGTTTAGGAGTCGGAGCTATCTTACCTCCACTGCTTTATTACAACCCGGCAGCTTCGGTCGAATGGCAACAGCATCTAGGGAACATCTACTGGACGCACTTTCCCACAAGAATGAAAAATCAGCCTTCCATATGGAAGTCTTCCTCCCAGCGGTTTTGGGTAGAAACCATAGCCACTACGAGATCCTCGAAAGTATCCCTTCATCAAAAAAGTACCATTCTATTTCTAAAAGGAGATTTCAATCAGAAAAGCAAGGCTGAAAGACAGGAAGCAATAGCATACAAACGGAGGCCTCAACCAAGAGTCGGTCCGGTGGCATGTTCTCCGGGCGCTACTATATATCCCATAGCACCTGATACCAAGGTACTCTGGTGAGTATCTCGGCCTCAAGAAATCACAAAGACATCATGAGCCGTCATTTTCGATCATCCATAAATTTTCAATATCCAAGTGAAATATCGACAAAAAAAGAAACTGTCATGCTCCTCTAGCCCATTTACCATGTCTCCTTAAAATTTAGTCCATGGTAGTACGCCTATACGGCGGAAAGGATAAAACTTCCGATACCTCGCGACGGCTTCTCTACGGACGCGTCTTGTTGCCAGGCACTAGGACTTTTTTGAATCCTTTCGGTTTCCAGGTATTGACCATACCTTTTTTACACCAGTGGATGTAACATTAAATATTGAAATCCTTAAGATGGGTTAATACACCTCCTGTAAGGTGAAGCACATCCCCCAGAGATTTAGCTTATTCATTTGTTCAGTCAGTGTTTTCTAAAGCCAATATTCCTTCATGAAATTAATGCATTATGTTATAAATGAAAAACAAGACTCTGATAGTCCTTCAGTTAAACATTCTCTTTCCGATAACCATTTATCCGCTTTTTCAAAAAATACACTTTATGGCAGGTCAAATATAAAAGTACACAATCAATAATGACTACTTTTTTCATAATTTTTTATGACAGTTTAATGATATATTTTTAAAAATTCCGGTTAAGCTTGACAAATGACATTTTTTCTTGATGCTTGACACGCAATAAATAATCTTGGAAATCAAGCCAAATCAAGTCCGTCTAGCAACCCTCCGCCCACATCATGTGGTTTAAAAATTAGAGAAAACGGTACCTTATTTCACCTGGCCCTCATGCAAGTGCCCTTCCGAATGAATAGCTTTCTTACAAAAACTAAACAAGCAAGGTTAATGAAATTTGGGTAAAATATTCTATACATATAAGATTTGTTTGGTTTAAAAAAATCAGGGAAATCGAACTTTTTTCACCGAGTTCTCCCGAAATACGATTTTTAAAAATTGGATTTTTATATATGTATACCATGATAAAGGGCATATATGTTAATCTGATCTCTGAACAAAGAAGATGTAAAGAAATTTTTTTTAATAATTTCAATACTTTTTCCTATTCTACTTCCTCATCAAGGGCATCTCTGGTCTAACCATTGAAGCCAAGACAAGCGTTTAGAATCTATTATGAAACAAAACATGACATGAAATGCACTATTTTTTTTTGTAAAAAAAAAATTGCCAGAAAATATAACAAAACAATAGATAAATGTCTAAAATGGCAGAAAAAAATAAACAAAAGTGATGGCGAAATAATAACTCATGTACATACAAATATTGAATATTCCAAGAATTTGCAATTTTAGTTTATTTGAAAATGAAAAACAATCTAAAATTTAATTAAAATTAGCAAAATAGAACAAATAGATGCTTTTATTGGAAACTTACTATGAACATAAATTAATATCTAGCATATTTTAGGGTTGTAACAAAAAACAAATCACAATTTTCAAGCCTAAACAAAAGGCGGAATAGGTTAAATAAAGCATACTTTAGGGCTTTTGAAATTTCACTTGTATTTATGCTATAAACAATCTTAAATAATAATAAAAAAAATTTAAATTACTATAATTTCACTAAGTGGTTATCAAATAGCCATTTTTCTTGAGTTCTTCGTGTCAAAATGCTTATGATCAATTTTTTTTCGACACAATCAATGTTTCATTCATTTCGAGACGTGATTTGGCTTATAAATAAATTGCTGTTATAGACGTTGTTGGTTTGGCTGCCATTTTTCTTACAAGTATGGCAAAATGAGCCATAAAAAAAAACATGAAAAAGAAAAGAACAAGAAATCATTTGAAAATATAATGAATTAATCTAATAAGAAGATTACAAAAAATGTCACTACAATTTTTGGTGTGTCTGTCTCTGTGTCAAATTCGTATTCTTATGATGTTGAAAGATTATATTTATGAAACATAAGGACATTATTTATGGCACGTAAAATAACGTGTTGTTTTCTGCTGTTTGCTCTTTTATTTTATTCTTCTTCCTCTTTTTTCTCAGTGCCACTGTCGGTATTAAAGCGATTTTTGTGTTTCTTAAAGATAGAAAGCTTTTTGAAATTGTCAGAGAAATCTTTTTTCAAAAAGTACAAAAAAAAAAAAAAAAATAAGCATAAGTAGCTTAAGGTCATCAATTAAATGAATCTTTTTGATAAATCAAGTTTTATTCTTTTTTTTCTCTTGTAGTTGAAAAGTTGCTCACAACAACCATTGAGAAAAAAAGTTTAAAAATATTTTGTTAATTTTTTTTTTTTTTTTTTGGAAATTTGTGTCTTTTGTTGGCAGTCAAAATGGTTTTAATACTAAAATAGATCCCCACAACAAAGCAGAATTAGACAACAATTTTTTAATCAACTTTTTAAGTGTATTTTTTTCAGCGAAAAAGTTAGAAAAAAATAAATAGCAAAAAAAATTATCTAAATAACATGAAAATGTAATTAAAATTGAAAATTGATTTAAAGTTGACACTCGAATAGCAGAAATTAAAAAAAAAAAAACAAGTAAGAGCGCTAAGCCGAATCTTATATGGACAGTACAATGTCAAAACATGCTAAGTCGAAAAAGTGAGTTTTGCAGGAGAAGGCTTTTAATGTTTACGGGCGTAACAATATTCATTTGGATGCTAACTTACTTTTGTACGCATAACTTTGGATTATTTAAGCCAATCATCGCCATCCTTTGAGAGAATTTAAGATGAAACCGTAAGAAAATTAAAAACTTAGTCGACTTAGCACGTTTTGTAATTGAGCTGTCTATATATCCTTTACCATGGTTATTTTGTTCTGCGGCCACTTCTCCAATCCCTTCTAAATTTAGTCAGACGTTGTGTTTTGGTAACCAAAATGGTTGTTCCTTATTTGGAAACTTTGGCTCTTGTAAAATTTATTGAACAGATTTTGCAAAAAAAAAAAAAAAAAAAAATGCGGAAAATTAAACTTTTCATATTTCGTAACAGCCGAGTTATCACACTTTGGAAACCTCTAGCGGCCCTTTCATATATCGATAGACCCCAAATATAAAACTTAAGCTCGAATATGAGTCCTAAGTTTGCACCTGAAAGTTTAGTTCAAGAGCTTACAAAATCCAGAATAATTACCATTTTTTTCAAAATCTCCCACTGTGCGGTGTGATTCTTAAATTTGTTGGTATTGCTCGCTTTTAATTGGTATTTTGCTTTGGCTTGGATTTTGCTTATTACATATTTTTAAAAGTGCCGATTTTAGATTTGATTTTTAACTCTAGACTCACTTCGTTGCATGCTTACCTATCAGGGGTGTGCTGGAAATCGAAAACGTAAAACGCAAGAATTTTGAAAGTCGTTTTTTAATAAGATTTCTGTCATAAAAGAACTTAATGACAAAAGTTTTACAAATATTTATTTATTAAACAGACTTCAATACAAAAATTATTAGATTAAAAGTGTATTAAAAACAACTCCCAAATTCTGGCGTTTTACGTTTGCGATGTCCAGCACACACCTGTAAGTCTCTTTCTCTCTGAAACATAGAATAAATTTGTGGTTATGTCACTTCTAACCAGTGCTCGAAAATAAACATAACACACACCCAGGAACGATATCTATTTTTTTAGTGTTTGTGTAGACGAACACAACCCTTATGGCCTGTTCGTCGATAGCGAATGAAGACTTCGTTCGCTTAACCAACATGCAAAACAAAAACAACATTTTATAATTTGTTTTTGTTTTAAATGTAATTTAAGCGAACGAAGACTTCATTCGCTATCGACGAACAGGCCATTAATACCGTTACTGACTATTTTCAAGAAAGAGCCCAACATTATATATTATTCTGCAGCCGTATTCCGTAATTCGCTAAAGCTAAATCTCTATCACTAAAAATCTATAAAGTTGATGTAGCAATTTTTGGCTACAAATGTAATTCAGTAATGTGCATTGCTGAATTTGGCAATGCAATACAAATTTTATTTGGCGCAATTTTAGCTTTTAGTGTCATCGCTAAAAATTTTAAATTTTGTTTTCTCTAAGGAATTTTAGCGATCGAGATTTAGCTTTAGCTAAGCGAATTACAGAATAAGACGGCTGATTTTCGTTAAAAAACAGAACAATTGTAGTGATACTGTAGACAAACATTATATTTTAATGTTCTAAAATGTTTATTTTTTTACATTGATAAAGAAATGATCAGACAACATTTTTAGCAACGACCGCAGCACGTACAGCTTGTGTGTATTGTGTAAATGTTTTGTTTGTGTAAAAATATATTGCTGGCTTTTCTTATTTTTTTCGTATGTGTATTTTGTTTTTGTAAAAAATGTTTGGTTTTTTTTTTACCAGACAAAAGGGCGCTAAGAACAATAGAAGCGAACGAACATTAATGAGCTGCACCGAACGCAATAAAGTTTGTGGTTAAAAAAAACCGAACGGAATTAAATGTTCTCCTCTTTTTGTTGAGTTGGATAAGAACCGTATTAATTTTGTGTTCGAAAGATGACAAACAGGGAAACGTTATTTTTTAATGATTTACTACACAAACGCTATTAGGGTTTGTGTTTTCCACAATTCTACCCAACCGAACACTAAGGAGCGATATTCAGTGTTTATTTTCGAACACCGATTCTAACAGACTAAGCTTAATCAGCGCGTCAAGCGTTTTCGATCTGGGAAAAATTATCATGCTCATCAGAGAACGGCTTTGTGCAATTGCAAAACAATCGCAGTAAATGAACACCAACAAATACACTCGCTTGCGGTCATACAATCAAACTTGCGCAACCGCAAACATTCGCTGCTGGTTTGCAGTCATTCAAATAATGCACGTCGTGCTTCGTTATTTATTCCATCGTTTAGCTTCGTTTGTCAATTAAGATGTTTGTGGGTTTGGTCCGACAATGATTGTTTTGGCAAAGAAAAAATACAAACAAAAATCAATTATTACTCATGTAGGCATTCAGCAGTAACTATGTAGTACAAGAAAAAAAAAAAATTGAAATGAAACCAAACGCACGTATGTATTTACAAACTATTTCCATAGAAACAGAAGACTTTTTTTTTATCATTTCTTAAAAAGTACAGTAGTTCTGTATGTACAATGTATTCTTGTTATTGTTATTTTAATTGTTGTTTATTTTAACAAAGCGTCTCATCGAGCAGGTTTATTGTTGTTATTGTTGTTAATGTTAACAAAGCGTCTCATCGAGTGGACAATGACTACTTGAATGCAAAAGTATAAGAATGTGTGCCTTTTGACTTTGGGTATTTGTGTTACATTGCGTGCGCAACGAACATGCTAAAATCAAATGTGTACGAAACTATGTAAAAATTACCAACGTTGAACTTTGTTTTGCAGGCAAAGAGTGAATGTAAATTTGAGCGTATGAATTAATCAAGAAAAATAGTGATTTTGCAGTTATCTGATGCTCATACAAAATGTATTAAGCGAATCCAAATAGCGCGATTGAAAATCTGACTTTGAAAGCGCGTTTAGTAGAAAAGCTGGCTGCTTTTGTTGAAAAATAATGGCAATTAAGCAATTTTTAGGTCGATCTAGCGATTTTATCTGCATTTTTTTATTTGTTGGTTTTTATTAATCAAGATAAGCGTTGAATCTAGGCTCTAGAAAATGTTACGCTTGACGCGGTTACTTAAATTGGTCTGTAATGATTCAAAAAGTTTTTTTTTGGGTTTGGCTTGCACTTTCGATTTTCTCAGTCACAATTTAATGCGAAATACCCTTAATTTTGAGGTGCTAACCTGGGGTTTACACTTGCAAGTGCAAGTTCGAAAAACTCAATACACTCATACATTTTTACTAACACCATCACATTTTTCGTACTTGCAGCCCAACTTGCAAGAGAATTTGCTTGCAAGTAAATTTTTGACACTTGCAGCAAGTAAAATGACAAATGAAGAAACAGTGTTACCATGGATGACTTGTATCACTTAGTAATATAAAAGTTATGTTTATAGCAGATTTTTTGTGTATTTATGAAAAACAACACGTAAAAAGAGAACAAGTATAAAACAACCCATCTCAATGGTAATTTTATAATGAATTTCAAGCATTTTGAAAAAAAAAAAAAATTGTTAATCAAAATATTTTCTCAGTAATATTATGAAATCGCCACTACGGCAATACTGGAGCCAGATATTTTATAAAATAAACATAATTTTTTCATTAAGACGAACCGAAAATTAAATAAAGAAGGGATTATTAAATGTATTTTGTTATAACTTGTTATTTTTAACATGGTTATGTTGTTAAACCGAAAAACAAAGTTTTTTTTGTAGGATGTTTTCCCTTCGAGAACATTTGAAAAAATGAACTTACAACTGACTGTGTAAACACTCAAGCTACTTGCAAGACTTTCGGCTTTTTCTTCGACATTTTCGTTGATAATACGTATATACTACTTGCAAGTAATTACTTGCATGTGTAAAGGCAGGGTTAAGCAGCAAGCTCCACAAGCAAAATCCGAGTTCGGTGTCTTAAAAATTTTGCTTATGTGGCAACCAATTTCCCTGTATTTTAATTAATTAATTTTTTTTTAAAGGAAAGCTGTGCTAAATCAAATGATTCTTCAAGCTCTTCTCACGTTTTGCATATATTTTTATCTAGTGATCCAAATTTTAAAACTGGACTTTTCAGTGCAACTTAAACACCAATATTAATATCTTCAACTTAAATTCGTTTAAACCGATTTCCACAAGTACACGCAGAGAAAACATATTTTTCTATATGGTCACCTCCCACATAATATGATTGCTTTAACTGTATTATTTCCACCAGCAACCATATTATGGTTAAAATAATTAAAAAAGATTGCAAAACACTAGACTAGGCCAAAATAGTATAGTTTACTCGCAAAGTCAGTTATATCGCTAAATATAAGAAATAAACTAAAAACAAGAACTCCACAAGTACTTTGGGTCGTTTTTTAATTATTTTAATAGTCTACTTTGGAAACCTATGGCTCTACTCCTGTTCAAAACTTAAGCTCGAATGCAAGTCCTTAATTGCCACCTTAAAGTTTATAACAATTTCGTCTACAAGTTCAGCTTGTTTTCCGTTTATAATCCTTATGTTCCATGTTCCATAACCAATAGTACTGTTTCGTCGCCAAGTTGGTAATCTGATTTTTCAGTCAACCATTGCAAACGGTCGATATATACATATATATATTTGTTCCTTATACTCCTCTGGGGAGCATAGGACCGCAACAAGTTGTTTCCAATGATCTCTATCATCAGCGCCATGTTTGACTTCGTTCTACTGTAGCCGTAGCTCGGACAGTTCGGTTATGATTTGGCGTTTCCAGGTGTGTGATGGTCGTCCGATGCGCCAACTTCTCTCCTATGGCTTTCTTAGTGATGTCATCTAATGGCTTGCGGAGAGTGTGTCCAAGCCAACCCCATTTGCGTCTTCTTATTGCCATCTCAATTGGTTGCTGGTTTGTATCTGACCAGAGTTGGGCATTTGATATAAGGAGGGCCAGGAAACACGCAAGACTCAACGCAGGCATTTGTTACCAAAGACCTGAAGGGAGTGGGTATTGCGAGGTGCCATATTCCACGTTTCGCATCCGTACAATAATGTGGATTTACCGTTGGAATTGAAAATTTTAATTTTGTTGCTTTTCGAGATGTCAGGCTATTTCCAAACAGGGTTGAGTTGGGCTAATGCATTGTGTGCCTTGTTAATGCGACTGACCACATCTGCTGATGAACCACCGGATTTGTCGATTATACTGCCTTAACAGCAGAAGGACTCCACATCATCAATTTCCTTGCCGTATATTAGGAAATTTTGCGTTCCGTTAGAATTTATCCTAAGTGTTTTTGTTTTGGGGATGTTTATCTTCAATCCAACTAGCTTTGCTGTTTCGCTTACTAGATTTAGTTTTGATTGCATGTCGGAAAAAGAATGACTAAGTAAGCATATATCATCTGCATAGTCCAGGTCTTCTAATTTGACTTGTAAACCCCATGTTATCCCTCTCCAATGACTTGTTGACTTTTGCATCACTACATCGAGAACACAGGTAAAGAGGAGTGGTGATAACGGTCGATAATTCGATGTAATTAATACATTTTTTAAAATATGACTAAAAAAAAGTAAACGTTAAACGTTTATTTATGTCAAAAATATTACTGCATAAAATTTTGTTAATGTCAAAAATTAAATTGTTTATTGGTGCAAATAAAATTAATTGTTCAATTAATATCATAAATTGTTCAATTGAAATCAATTTTTTTTTCTGTGTACATGGACATTTAATTTATTTTAAATTTAACCATTTCCTTTTGCGTCACATAAATACTTGATTTTAGGTCAAACTCTTTTACAATTAATTATTTGATCTTACGAACATAAAAATCTCTGCCGCCCTAAATTTAAGCTTCTTTAGCAATGTTTTGGTTTCTTTTGCCAACCGCTAAGAAAAAGTATTAAATTAAATAAAATTGAATTTGAGTCAGAAGATTAAAAAACAGACTCAAACTCATATTTAATTTAAAAAAAATTTACCAAAATTCGAAAAATGAAACACAAGAAAAACTTTTTTTCGACCAAACTTTTTAAAGAAAACCCACACAAACATAAAGTAGAAAATCATAAAACATAACTTTTACATTATGAGCAGCTTAAAGGAGAAAAAAAACACACGCATTCATACATGAACAAACAAACACACACACACACACACACACACACACACACACACACACGCTTCCTAATAAAAAGGGCAAAAAACCAAACTCTTTACACCAAAAATAAAGCCATAAAATTCTCACCACTGTGTTTTTTCACGTTTTTTTCTTTTTGATATTCGCTTTTTGTTGCTGTTGTATTTCAGGAACAACTTTATTTTATTAACCTCGAGTTTGTTAAAGTATGAAACCATGTTGGGGGTAAATGGTCAAATAACAAAGTTTTATTTTAAACACACACACACACGCACACACATAAACTTATACTAAAATTCATAAACATAAAGCCAACACATACAAAAACATACAGTTGATATAGAAAACGATCTACCCCTTCTTTATCAAAGAGCAATTTACAAACATACATAAATAGTAAAGCATGCGTGCCATAGTGCATGCACAATAGGGTGGTTACAAGAAATGAATTTTAAATTTTCCATCGGGGCAACACCCTAATATGTGCCAATAGGATAGAAAATGCGATTGACAAAGTTTCAGCCCAATTGCATAACGCTAACACGTGTCTCATTGAGCATAAATTAAGGAAAAACGGCGATTCTTCACTAAAAGTCGTATTTCTTTGACTTCACACTCTTTTTTAATTATTTTAATAACTTTATTTTTCATTTCATTCATTAACTGAGACACATGGGTCTGCAATCACACTTGTTTCAATTTACTTTATAACCAAAACCATTTATTGTAGGAACCTAAGTCGAGTCTTGTTTTATAGGAACTTTTATTTTAATTAATTTTGATCTCGATAGTTTTGTTCCTTACACCAATAGATAAAGAGATATTTAGCATTAATTAAGGACAAAGTAATACGAATTTTAGTGAAACATCGCTGTTTTTCCATAATTTATGCTCAATGACACACGTGTTGTCGTTATCCGATTGGGCTTAAACTTTGCCAATCGGATTTTCTAGGATATTGGCACATTTAAGAGGGATGCCCCAAAAGATAGCCCCTAAAAAAATTTACCATATACCTTGTAACCACCCTAATGCACAGTGTTGATGTGTATGTTTGTGTGTGTGTGTGTATGTGCTACAGAAAAACTTTTGACGACGACTTTTATTTTGTTTTATATGCGTTTTTGCTAGAAATGTGAAACTTTTTGATTTTTGTGGTCGCATGTCGCAATAAATTTTCTCATATGTGGAAGAACTTTTTTCAAAGGGCTGAGAAAAATTAAAATTTTGTTTAATAAAGTCGGAAAAATATCCCAGAAGTATTCAATAAATAAGCGATTGTGCCGCGACATGCCATTGTCTTTCGCTTTGAGTACTTTTGAAGATATAAGTGGGAAAGACGAACACATTCTTGCCTTGGGTGCTGTATAGTCGTCCTGCAATAAGGCTTTATGTACCCATTGTGCAAGAACTTTCCTATCTTATCACAAACATTTATTTAAGTTGATTTCCATTACATGGGTTTTCGGCTTGCGTTAGATTGCGTATGAAGACTTCAAAAAGGCTTAAGAGCGAGTAATGGAAAAAAACTGCAAGATATTTTATACGGTAATGTTTTTATAAACCGCAATGTTTTTAGAACTATTTGTTACCGACAAACCAAGCCCGCACGGGAATTAAGTGGCATATGCTTTAGTAACAAGTTGTAAGACCATCTTATTGGTAAAGCAGCATTCAAATTAATTTTTTTCTCGAAGATCCGAAGTGAGAATCCAAGTCCAAATCCACAATGTCATGGAGTAAATGATGTATTGGTTTGCAACATACTCTGAAGATCTAGAGCAATCGCCAATATCCCTGCTAAACCATCTGATCCTGAAAATACCTTGTAAATTTTTGACAGAAAAAAGCTAAATTTCCCAAAAAAATATCGCAGTCCTTATCCAACTAGTTCTCTTATACATGTGTGTACATGTGTATAAACTATTCATAGTGCGTGTGAATTGGTGCATGCACTATCATGCATGCGTGTTGGCAGTAATTTAGTTTGATTTTTGAAATATCGCTAAAATGTTAAAGGGCTTTATTGGTAGACAATGATGTATGTGAAAGCATCATATCTTGCTTTGCGAAGCCTGAATGCCGAAGTAAAACTTTAATGTTTTCCTTGTCAGTTTTTTCCAGTTGTTGTTGCCTTTTAAGTTTTTTGCTTTGTGCTCTGTTGGTTCCATGAAAAATTCCATATTTAAGCATTGATATGATAGTAAAAACTTTCTACTCTTGAATATGTGATGTTATGACATTTGCTTATCAAAACACTGGGAGAAATTTAGGTTTTGTTTTTAATTAATTTAAAAGAATTATTTTCTTGATGGAAAATAAAAGCTTAAGGAAGAATAATGAAACATTTTTAAATTTTTGCTATAAATAGCATATTTTCTAAAACTTTTTATCAGATTGCCAAATCATGTATATTAAATGGGAAATTTTCGAAAAATTAACTTAAATAATAGGTTAGGTTAGGTTAGGTTAAGAAGGGTTGTGCGCCCACAGGCACACCTCCACTCGGAGACCGAATACGATCCATTGTGATTCCCTTCAATGAAAATATGAAGTTAGAGAGATAGAGATAAGACGAAGTGAAGAAATAGAGAAAAGGAAGTAAGATAAAGACAGAAAATTAGAAAGTAGGACCAATACCCCCCTTACAGTCCCCTCAACAGAAACAGCCGCGTTATTTCCCTGACAAACCCCAGTAGATCGGCCGGATTACATCCAGCTATGCACCCCAGTTCGTCGTGAAACCTATCACCTAGCCACTTCAGTCTGAGACCCTGCATCCTAGGACAATGGCACAGTACATGCTCGATCGTCTCTAGCTCCTCCGAATCCTCGCATAGCCTGCAGAAGTCCGGTATGGCGTTGTCCCATCTGCTCGCAAAAGCCCTGACAGGACAATGACCCGTCAAGAACCCTATAAGTGTTCCGAGACTACCCTTATCCAATCCCAGTAGAACCCTGGTTGCCCCCGCGTCCAATTTGGGCCATAGTGCCCTAGACACCCTGCAATCCATTCTGCCCCTCCAGGATCGGTCAACGTCATCACGGAATTTCTCCCGTATCACCCCATAGTAATAGCATAGGGGTGGTTTCACCCCCCTGTCCCTTACCACTAAGTCGAGACCCGAACCCTCTCTCGCGAGTTCGTCCGCCACCTCGTTTCCCTCAACCATGCAGTGTCCTGGTACCCAACACAGCCTCACGTTGAATGCACCCATGAGTTCCCTAAGAGCGCTCCTACACCGCGCAACCAGGCATGATCGCACCGTATGGTTCTTCAATGCCCGAAGCGCCGCCTGACTATCGACGTAAATTGTCACCTCAGATCCACCCACGATGTGATCCAGTATCACCTCCGTCGCCCTCCAGATCGCTAGGATCTCAGCCTGGAAGACACTGCACTCATCAGGGAGTCTGAATGACCTTTTTACCTCGGTGTCCGCGATATAAACACCGGCACCAGTGCCGGTTTCCATCTTGGATCCATCCGTAAATACTGCCCACCCCTCAAACAGTCCATTGGATCCACTCCAAATTTCCCTACCAGGGAACTCCACTGGTGGTGTTGCACCGAAGTCCAGGGTCATAGTCCTATGATCCGAAATTCCCTCGAGAATAATACCCTGATCAAGCAGACCCATTTCGTACAAAATTCTTGTGTGATCATCCCGCCTAGGTCTAACTAAAGAAGACCCGTAAAGTCTAAATAGGTTCCTAGCTGCCACACTCCTCACATAATGCTCGATAGGGGATAGATATAGTAGGATGTCCAGCGCTGCCTGCGGAGTGCTTCTCCTTGCGCCTGTGATGCCAAGAGATGCACTCCTTTGAACCTTGCTGAGCATCTTCCTATAGCTGTCCACTCCCAACGCACCCCACCAAACAGTGCATCCATAGGTAAGTATAGGCCTAACGACCGATGTGTAAATCCAGTTTACCATATCAGGTCTAAGACCCCAGTTCTTACCAATGGAGTTCCTGCATGTGTAGTATGCATTGAGTCCCCTTCTCATCCTCTCCTGAGTATTTCTCTTCCAAGACAGTTTGCGGTCCAGAAAGTTACCCAAGTACTTTGCTCCGTCCGATAGAGGCAACTCGACGCCATCTAGCACTGGCCCCCTAAAACCCTCTATCCTATACCTTCTGGTGAATAGCACCAGCTCAGTCTTCGCAGGGTTAACACCCAGTCCCCTATCCTTTGCCCATGCCGAGAGTTCACCCAGCATCACCTGCATAATTTCCCCGATCGTGGATAGAAATTTTCCCCTGACCAGCAGAACTATGTCGTCCGCATAGGCAACAACTTTCCTGCCCATGGAATCAAATGACCTAAGGATCCCGTTAACCGCAAGTAACCACAGTAGAGGCGATAATACCCCCCCTTGTGGTGTCCCCCTGGTAACCTTCCTTCTTATCACATGTTCCCCCAGGCTCGAGTTTATAATCCTACTGCCAAGCATGCAGGTTATCCACTCCACCAGAAAGTCCTCAACTCCCAACTCCAACAAAGAATCCCTAATCGCCTCTATCCTAATGTTATTAAAGGCTCCCTCTATATCTAGAAACGCGGCGAGAGTATACTCCTTATGCCTCAGACCGTGCTCAATACAACCCACCACCTCGTGTAACGCGCTCTCAACAGATTTACCCTTCAGGTAAGCATGTTGAGCGTTGCTAATAAGGCTGGTCTCAATATTACTCCTGAGATAGAAATCTATCAGCCTCTCAAGAGTCTTCAACAAAAATGAAGACAGACCAATAGGTCTAAAATCCCCCGGTTTCGAGTGGCCCGCTTTACCGGCCTTGGGTATAAAAATCACCCTGACCTCTCTCCACCCCCTAGGCAGATACCTCCTACTGAGGCATTTCCTAAATATATCCACCAGTAGAAATGATGCATCATCCGGGATGTTGCAAAGCATAGCCGGAAAAATACCGTCCGGACCCGGTGATTTATATGGGTCGAAAGTATTGACCGCCCACGCCAGCTTCTCCCTTGTGACCATTTCATCGACGCGAGCGGAAGTATGATCAGATGTCACGGACATGACGTCCCACTGACCGTCTCCCATACCACCGGTTTCCCTGCACCCGGGAAAGTGCGTCTCCATGAGTAAGGTTAGGGTCTCAGAGCTAGACTCAGTCCATGAGCCGTCATTCCTTTGGATGTAACCCAGGGCCTTAGGGTCCTTAGATAAAATCCGTCGGAATCTTGACAGCTCGTTTTAAATAATAGATGTTTAATGAATATTTACTATAAAAAGAAGATTTAAATTAAATTTACTAAAAGTAAAAATTTCCTTTAAAAAGATGATTTTCAATAAATATTCATTTAATAGCCGATTATTAAAATACAAATGTATTTACTATAAAAAGCAGATTTTGAGAAATTCCATTAGGTTTGATTCCCTGAGATCGAAGGGTTTGGACACAGTGGCCATATCCCTCACACAGCACTTTCAAGAGTATTTCACGCTAAGTCAAATTTTTAAAAATGTATAAAAATTTTCACAAATACAATTTGGATAAAGTGCTTATAGGTTATTGTAGCCCTGTCCATAGTCTTCATTTTCCATTAGGTTTGATTCCCTGAGATCGAAGGGTTTGGACACAGTGGCCATATCCCTCACACAGCACTTTCAAGAGTATTTCACGCTAAGTCAAATTTTTAAAAATGTATAAAAATTTTCACAAATACAATTTGGATAAAGTGCTTATAGGTTATTGTAGCCCTGTCCATAGTCTTCATTTTCCATTAGGTTTGATTCCCTGAGATCGAAGGGTTTGGACACAGTGGCCATATCCCTCACACAGCACTTTCATGAGAATTTCACTCTAAGTCGTATTTTTTCAAAAATCATAAATTTTAATATAAAAAGACTAACTAAATATCTAATTAGTTTTAAATATTTAATAAAAATTATTAATTTTTCATAAAAACTGTAAAATTTCGTATAAATAGTCGTATTTTCTTTTTAATACGCATGCGATATTTTTTAAAAATATTTTTTATCACACACGTCTTTTTAAGTATTTTACTGCATATTTCTTAATCATAGTTTTAACTAATAGAACATTAAGATCCTTGTGAATATTGGAGTTTTTAACATACCAAGGGGCAGCTGTGATTATTCGAAGAAGTTTATTTTGGCGCCTTTGAATTTTTTCGATATTAGAGGCCGAGGCAGTGCCCCATAACTGAATACCATAGCACCAGATTGGCTTTAAGATAGAGTTGTAAAGTAGCAGTTTGCAGTCGAGACTAAGGACAGAGTTTCTACCAATAAGCCAATGAATTTAGTTTCATTTGAGTTAATTTTGCCTCTATATGTCATTTCCACGTTAAACGGCGATCTAGATGAATACCGAGGTATTTAACATGCGAATTTTGAGGTATTATTTGATTATTGATTTTAATAGGGGGCATGATTCACGACGCAAGGTGAATGTTATATATACGCATTTTTGCTCATTGACCTTTATCCTCCATTGTTTTAACCATATTTCTAGTTGAAATATATGATGCTGTAAGTAACGAGATGCTTCATAACGGTTTTCGTGGACGCTTAGAAAAGCTGTATAGGCTGCAAATGTTGAAGTTTGGATGTAGTTGTTTGTTGGCATGTCCGATGTATAAATTAAGTATAATAGAGGGCCCATGATGCTGCCTTGTGGGACTCTAGTGCCAATTGGTTGAGGTGAACTTAAGAAATTTCCTTCTTTAATAATAAATTGACGACCGACTAAGTAGCTTTCTAACAGCTTGTGTGTGTTTGCTGGTAAATTTTGCTTCAATTTATGTAATAAGCCTTCATGCCAGACTTTATCAAAAGCTTGAGAAACATCGATGAAGAGAGCGGAACAATATTTTCTTTCTTCAAAGCTTTTCTTATAGCGCTTACTATTCGATGGGTTTGTTCAATTGTGCTGTGTTCTCTTCTAAAGCCGAATTGGTGGTATTCCTACATCTATTTTCATTTAAAATTGGAGTTAATTTTGACGCTAAGAGCTTCTCAAACAGCTTTGATATATTAGATAATAAGCTAATAGGCCTATATGACTCAACTTTTGTGTGATCCTTTCCTGGTTTAGGTATCATGGTGACTAAGGAAACCTTCTACTTTTGAGGATAGTATTCAAGGCGCAAAATAGCATGCAAGATTAAAATAATTATTTTCTTTGCTATGCTGGGTAGCTACAAAAGCATTTTGTTGCTGATCTTTTAAAAACCAGGAGCCTTCTTGGGGTTTAAATCACAAATAGCCTTTTCGATTTCTCTTATTTCAAATCTTAGGGGAACAGCTGCTTTAGCAGCAACAGGTGGTAACTCGACCGCAATATCGTAAGATATATTTGGAGTAAATACGTTTTTTAAATGATTAACAAACAGATTTCCTTTTTCATTATCATTTCTTGCCCAACTTCCATTCAGGTTTCTTAGCGGTGGCTTGGAGACAACTGGCCTTTTGAGATTTCTAGCTGCACGCCACACAGTGGTATTTTTTTTTGGCAAAAAGTCTATTTTTTTACAGTAATTTTTTAGAAATCTTATGATGCAATTCTGTAGAGAAATGTTTCATTAGTAGAATTTACTACACTGAAAGAATTTTCTTCGCAATACCAATGAATTTTGACATTAATCCCATGAAAAATTGCATTAAAAAGGAACCTATGCAGCGCTTCGTTGGATCAATGAAACCTGTTTCATTAAAAGGATTTAATGAAACATGACATTAGATCTATGAATATTATTCATTAGATGAATACTTTCAATAAAGTAAAAAAATGTTTTTTTTTTATTTTTTTTAATTATTTTTTTTTTTATTTTTTTTTATTTTACTTTATTTTATTTTTTATTTTTTTTCTGTCTCTGGCGGGATTCGATCGCGCAACCTAGGTGCTGATAGACTAGCTCACTACCAGCTAGTCTACTGGGGCAGTGTAGTTTTTGGATAAAAAAACTATGTTTTTTACTCAATAAAGAGCGTAAATATGAGATTAAATTGTCAATAATAAAAATAACAACGTTGATTGAAAGTGGATTGAAAGTTTTTGTTTCATTATTATTTTTATTTTCATAATGAAAATTTAAATTTATGAAGGCAATTATTGAAATATTTATGTTGCTTTTATAAAAAAAAATTTTTGATTTCATAAATTTAATGGCATGTAACTTATGAATATAGTTATGTTTGTATATTGTTTTTTATGTTCCTAACTAAAATTTTTTGTTTAACTTGGACAAACTTAAGTTTTTATATATCCAATGAAAATTTTTAACGTAATTACGAAATCCAATGAAGCGATTTTTACGAAAATATTTCATTATAACTATGAAATTCCATTTAGACAATCAAAGTTTTCATTTACCCAAGGAAATTTTTTTTATGCAAATGATTCATTAAATATATGAAGCATTTTTCTTTCAGTGTAGAAATTCCAGATTTTTGAAAAAGAAATTACCGTTAATAGCAGGTTTTTAAAACTGTACTGTAATAGCAGATTTTAAAAATATGCCTCAATTAGCAAATATTGGAAAAATTGATTTTAAAAAGCTGATTTTTTAAAAATTTACTATAAATAGCAGATTTTTTTAAAAATTTACTGTAAATAGCAGATTTTTTTAAAAATTTACTATAAATAACAGAATTTTGAAAAATTTACTACAAATAGCAGGTTGGCATATTTACTATTAATAGCTTCTATTAATTAAAAAAAAAATAGCCACTTTTCGTAAAATTTACTAAAAATAGCTAATTTTCGTAAAATAATCTCTAAATAACAAATTTTTGAAAAATTTACTATAAATAGCAGATTTTTTAAAAATTTACTATAAATAGCAGATTTTTTAAATATTTACTATAAATAACAGATTTTTCAAAAATTTACTACAAATAGTAGATTTTTAAATAATTTAATAAAAAATAGTTACTTTTCGTAACAAATAGCAAATTTTTGTAAAATTAACTATAAATAACAAATTTTTGAAAAATTTACTATAAATAGCAGATTTAAAAAAAAATTAAAAAATTTACTTTAAGTTAAAGATTTTTAACAAATAGAAACTGGGAATTATTTCCTTCCGAAGGTTACTTTATATTATATTCAACATTTTTCATTTTTCGAATTTATTCTATGAGCTAAATTTCAGTTATGTATTTTATAAAGTTTTTTTGTAATAGTTCTAGTCCTTCGAAAAATGAAAAATGTTGTTAAAGATTTTTGTAAAAATTTACATAAATAGCAGATTTTCAAAATGAGCTTATAGTAAATCCACGGATTTTTAAAACATTTTCTTTAAATAGAAGATTAAAAGCAGAAAAACTACCCATAAAAAGAAGATTTTCTTTGCATTGGATTTTTTAAAATTTACTATTAATAATTAGTATTGTGGTTATTTTGTTGAACTATTTATGGTTTTTAATCCAATTCATTAAATTATTTTTATGAAGAAAGGAATTTTACAACATGAAAATTAATTAAAATTGTTACTGATAATCTTTCATTCTTGACGTGGCTCGGGCTCGAACCCTGGCCGGCAGGTTACCATGACATGTTTCGATCGCAACCACTCGATCTCCTCAGATGGATTTGCCGTCTTACGCTCGCAGCCATCGACGACTGCTGACGTCAATAGTCAAACATCAATCCTTAAACCAAATTGTATTTCAACATTTGGTAGATCGAAATTTGCTTTCCTGAATGATTATCCATTTTAATTGATTTTACATGTTTTTTCCTTACTTCCGTTTTTTCGTACTTTTGTCAAGAATTTTTTCCTGAAGTCCAAGTACATTTTTTTTGTTTTTTCATTTTGTCTTTCTCTTTTCTGTTGACCTTTTTCAGCACAACTTGAAGGACAAATGTACACATAGAGCTCGTGCCTTAGCTTTAACAATAATTAGTATTGTGGTTATTTTGTTGAACTATTTATGGTTTTTAATCCAAGTTTTTAATATTTTTAATTAGGCTTAAGTTCATGATATTTAATTTTCATTAAATTATTTTTATGAAGAAAGGAATTTTACAACATGAAAATTAATTGAAATTGTTACTGATAATCTTTCATTCTTGACGTGGCTCGGGCTCGAACCCTGGCCGGCAGGTTACAATGACATGTTTCGATCGCAACCACTCGATCTCCTCAGATGGATTTGCCGTCTTACACTCGCAGCCATCGACGACTGCTGACGTCAATAGTCAAACATCAATCCTTAAACCAAATTGTATTTCAACATTTGGTAGATCGAAATAAAAACGGAAGTAAGGAAAAAACATGTAAAATCAATTAAAATGGATAATCATTCAGGAAAGCAAATTTCGATCTACCAAATGTTGAAATACAATTTGGTTTAAGGATTGATGTTTGACTACTGACGTCAGCAGTCGTCGATGGCTGCGAGTGTAAGACGGCAAATCCATCTGAGGAGATCGAGTGGTTGCGATCGAAACATGTCATGGTAACCTGCCGGCCAGGGTTCGAGCCCGAGCCACGTCAAGAATGAAAGATTATCAGTAACAATTTTAATTAATTTTCATGTTGTAAAATTCCTTTCTTCATAAAAATAATTTAATGAAAATTAAATTTCATGAACTTAAGCCTAATTAAAAATATTAATTTACTATTAATATTAGATTTTCAAAAAAAAAAAAAACTACATAAGTAGCGAAAAATTGCCTAAAGGTAGTAGATTGTTTAAAGATATACCATAAAGAGCATATTTGGTTTTTAAAAATTTATTATTAATAGCAAATTTGTATCCAATGTTTTACCAGTGTATAATCTTAATAATTTCGACTTTGGCATAAATTAGTTAATGTCATATGTTTCTGGTAGTGAATAAAAATTTCTGCATGAAAATTCAAATCAGAAAGAATGAGTTTATCAAACGAAGACAAAATATGATGTAATATGAAATAAACTGTTACTAAGGATAACATTTTTTTTTTTTAAATAGATGACAGTCTAAAAAAAACTTTCAGAAACTAGAGAAACGTGAAATTAAACTTCACTTTTTTAATACGAGCCATTACAATTATTTGAGAAGTTTAAACCACCACCACTAACACTGACAACTTTAATTCATTAATAGAGAAATTACTAAAACAAACTACTCCTTTAAAATCATTCTTGCCCCAGACACACACAGGCAAACAAAAAGCGGTAATCATATGTTTGTTTTTCTGTCTCTCTGTCAGTTGAATAGTTGATGTCTGTCTGTCTGCCCCAAAGGATTCATGACTATTTTTCTTGGTCTTCATGTGTGAGTTTAAGTTTCATATGTATAATTTATTAACAGTCTGATTTATGGTCTTCAACGCATGAGTGCTGTTAAGTTTTTTTCCCTTTTTTAGAGCTTTTTGTTCAACTGATAACGAAAACGAATCTTTTGCTGTTTGCATTTACGGCGATTTGTTGTGTTTGTATATGTATAAAAACAAAAGTTTTATCATTTCTTTTCATTATTATTTTATTGTTATGTTTAGTCATTTTGTTTAGTTGCTATTCTTTTTCCCATTCCGTTTACTAATTTATTTAACAAATTTTTCATTATAATTATAATCACTTAAATGGGTGATAATGGTAATGATGCGTCAGAGTAACTTACGAGATGAAAGTCAGGGAAAGCCTTAAACAGATATCAATGACATTTCCATTGCTTATGTTAAATCCTCTACTATAAATAGTGCTTTTTGAAAAATCAAACGTAAAATAGAAGATTCCTAAGAAATAGGATTAATAAAAAATAGCGAATTTTATAAAAACTGTACAGAAATATTAAAAAGAAAATATTTTGTAGCTAAATAGCAAATTTCTAAATAATAAGGGAAATCACGATGGGTAGTGCAAAGTGTGCAAACGATGCAAACGAGTGCAAAAATACACACATTTGCACTAAAAAACCATGAGCAAAGTTAGTAGTGCATATTTGCTCAGTTGCAAACATATGTAAGCAATAACATTTGACATATTAAATGCCATGTTGATTTTAAGAAAACTTATAACTTGAACATTTTCGCAGATTATAAAATAAAATAGAGAATTAAATTTAAATTAATTAAAAAGAAAAAATTTATTTTAATTTGCTTGTGTATAATTGTAAACAAATGTAGATTTTTTACAGTGCTGCCAGAAGTTTTGAGTGTTGCCAGAATACATTTTTAGAAAAATAGCATATTTGCACAAAAATAAAAGTGGTGTGCTCACGATCAATCATAATATGCACTGCGAATTTACACATTGCAAATTTGCACAATGACCATAGTGATTACCCTTAATGTTTTTATAAATAGCAAACTTTTATGTAATATTTTCAATGTTCAGGCCAAAGTTGCAAATTGCCATTAAACTTGCTATTAGTAGAAAATTTTTATAAATATCAAATTGCTACTTAGTTTACTAAAACATCAAATTTTCATTTACATAATTTACTATGTATTTGTTAAGTGCAAATATTCGTTATACTACTACTACAAAACTATCTTAATATAACTTTAAATAGCAAATACTTTTCACATACATTTTTAAAGTAAAATTTCGTTGAAATAGCAACAAAGCTGTTGTATGTTATAAATATAAAAATTAAATTTTCGTAAAATTTCATATAAATTACCAATTAACTTAAAATTTCCTATAAAAATAAAATTTTTGGAAAATGTTCCTTAAGCTGCAAAATTTTGTAAAAATTCCTATAAAAAACAATTTTTTTAAGATATCCTATAAAAACAAAATTTTTTAAAATTTCCTATAAAAAGCTAATCTTTTAAAATTTCCTATAAACAGCAAATTTTTTGTAAAATTTCCTTTCTTTTGAATAAAAAATTTCCTACAAAAAGCAAATTTATGTAAACTATAAATAGAAATTTTTTGTAAAATATCCTATAAATAGCAAATTTTTTTAAAATTCCATATAAACAGCAAATAAAGCAAATTTTTGTAAAGTTTCCTATAAACAGCAAATTTTTGTAAAATTTCCTATAGAAAATTTTTGTAATATTTCCTATAAACAGCAAATTTTTGTAAAATTTCCTATAAATAGCCAATTAACATAAAATTTTATAAATTGCAAAGTTTTGTAAAACTTCATATAAAAAGCAAATTTTTTAATAAGATATCCTCTAAAAACCAAATTTTTTAAAATTTCCTATAAAAAGCAAATTTTTGTAAAATTTTCTATAAAAAGCAAATTTTCGTAAAATTTCCTATAAAAAGCAAATTTTCTTCTAAAAAGCTAATTTTTGCAAAATTTCTTATAAAAAGCAAATTTTTGTAAAATTTCCTATAAAGAGCAGAATTGTGTAAAATATCCTATAAAAAGCAATATTTTTTAAAATTTCCTATTAATAGCAAATTCTACTAAAATTTTCTATAAACAGCAAATTTTTGTAAAATTTTTCTAAAAATTCTTATTAATAGCAAATTTTGTAAAGTCCAATAAGAAGCAAATTTTTGTAATATTTTCTATTAGTAGCTAATTTTGTAAAATTTTCTATAAATACAAATTTTTTTTGAAATTCCTTATAAATAACAAAATTTGTTTATAATTCTTATACGTTTAAGAGTTTAATTTGGTTAAATATCTTAAGTTTTTCTAAAATCTTTATGGATGAAGTTTCCTGCCGATCTGGCCTAAGCAACCAGTGAAATGCGCATAGGAATAGCTTATCCCATCAACAATAAATTTCAGTTTTTGTATCAAGAATAAAAATTGGGAATTAAGCACGAATAACGAAATCTTTTAAAACAAAATTTCCTTAAAAAAAATTCAAAAATACTATACTTTTGTATACATATATCTATTTTGGAACAGACAACATTTTCTTTAAGGGACACCCTTTTGCCCTTCTTTATAATCGCTTTACAAGTCCTTATTTTTTTTACAATTTTATGTATTAAACAGCTTTTATTATTTTTATTGTTGTGTTTTTTTGTGTGTTGTTGATGTGTTGTTGCTTTAGTTAAAAACTTTTGTTTTTATTTATTTTTTTTTTATCCAAATGACATTGACATATTTATATGTTTGTTCTGTTTTTTTGTTTTGATTAAAAACTATAAAACTAACAAAACTTTGAAAAACTTTTGCTTATCCCACTTTTATTTGGGTCAAAAGTCATAAATATGTTTTTGGGCTAATAAAAGCTGAAAAGTTTAATATTTCTAAAAAATTTAAATTCCTAATGAATGTTTAAAAAATAGAAAATAGAATAGAAGAAATTTGCAAATTTTCTAAAATTGACTTATGAAACAGCAAATTTTTGTGCACTATTCAATAAAAAATATTTGAGTTGACCCCCCTTTCAAGTAACTAGAGGGGTGAGTAAACCTAAGCTGCCTTATTTTGTCAAGTAAAAACGGCAGACAATTTTACAGTGTAAAATTTACACAAAATTTTTGAATATCTTTAATTGTTAAATTTTTTTTTAATAAGTAAAAAAAACTTATCCAATGAATATGGAAATTTTTTTTACTATTTTAGAAATTTTTTATAACTTTTGCTAACTTAAAACTGTGACAACGATTTATTCATTCATATTTATAAATAACATTTTTCTCTGTATTTATTTGTAATGCCCACACTGTTGCCCGCATTTTTTAAAATTTACACTTAATCTAGCATTTCTTTGCTTCATTATTCTTTATTTGAGCAGATTTTGCGTGTGTGTGTGGGTGTGTTATAAAACAAATATGAGTACATTACAGCACCCATACTAACACCAGCGCTATATTTGTAATAAAACATAAGTGGATTAGAAACAACTTTATAAGGATCTTTTTCTACTGGTAGTTTAGCTTAAAGAAAATAAAATAAAAAAAGGGCAACACAATTCAAACAACATTTACCGGAAAGTACTGCAAAATTAATGAATGAATTGATGATGATTTTGATTAAGATTTATATTTTTTAGAGTATTAAGAAAACAAATACATTTACTCACTGCAAAAAGTAAGTAAATAAAGTTTTTTTTTTTTCAAAGCCGAATGACTTTAAGTTCTAATATATTTGAATTTACAGTACATTTGAGAATTGGTTAAGCAAACATAAGTACATTAATATGGTTTGTTGTTTTAAAATATTTGCAATAGTATAAGTACACTAATGTATTCTTATATCATAGTGTAGCGCGTTTTCAATCCGGTCACATTTAATTTACGTTTTACATCCGGTTTGTAGTTGTATTGGTTTCCACATAGTAAATACGTGAGTGTTTCTAGAGGTGTATAATGTCTTAATGGTGGAGGATTAGAAAAGCAATGAAATATAATAAAATATAGGAAAATAGATGTAATGGAGTATATCTTTATTTAGTTGTGTCTTTTATGACTCACGTTTTTCTTTTGTCTCAAAATAAATATCCATTAAGGTGTAAACATATACAAATGTAACAATAAATACAAACTCATATACCCAAATGGCCATGTCTTCAAGGCAACGTCGACGACGCGTACAATACCCATAGTAAATCCCTGACGACATGTTGGCGACAGCCCATGCAAATCATCGACGACCCTTTCGAACAAAGGGCACTCAACTCGTACACGACAATATGAGCGACATTATCATGTACATTGTCGAAAATTATCATTGGCTAGTATATTAACGACTTTTTTCTCGGGGCATTAACGACATTACTTAAATACTGTCGTTGATGACAGTATTGTGGACACTGTCTACGATTTAGTCGCTAATATGTAAGTGACAATTAAGGATGTAACGAAAGCCGATATATCGGCGATACTACAGATTTTCCGATATAACGAGGATAAGGGGAACGGGAAAAAGGGGTATACCTTGAGGATATAGATACTTCAAGTTCAAATAGGTTTCCTGACGACTGCAGTATATTTTTGGCGGAGGCTCTAGGGGTTTTGAAGGCCCTAGAATTGGAAAAAGGTAACATTGCTGGGGCTCGACGGTCACTATATATGTGGACAGTTCTAAGGGCCTTGATGGGCTGTGAATTCATACTAGTAAGGGCATGTGTTCTGAACTAAACATATGGCAACGTAATCAGCAGTAACATTAATTTCTTTGTGCTTCTTGACCCACCAATTAACATATGTCCAAATTCACAATTAAAGCACAGCCGAGAATAACGTTGTAAGTTACAAACTAATTGTTCAGGAGAGCAAAAAAACGTTTTCTACGTTTAGGATTATTTTTTTTTTTAATTTTTTTTATTATCAAAAATAATGATAATAAAAGCAAAATATCAAGAAATTTTAATTTTAAATTAAATACAAATTAAAACTTTATAAATTTTTTTTAGTATAGGACAACGTAAGCGACCATTGCATGCATTTTGTCGTCAAATTGGTTTGAAACACAACAAAATTAATGCAATGGTTACTTAATTTGTCCTCAATAAAGTATTATTAAAGACAAATTTAAAAAAATGTCTCCAAATATGTTATATAGGCGACAAATTAAAAAATGTCCTAAATAAAGACATCGTTGACGACATTTGCGTCTATGACTATTTTGCCAACTGGGTACATATAACCAAACGAAGGAAAGCTAACAATTTTATTAAAATAATGTAAATCATTGACGTTTCTCCTTATACAAAAAAAATTCTCCAACATTTTTCACCAATTAAAGAATTAATAAAAAATAAAATCAGTTATAATTAAAAATTTAATCAAGTGAATTAAAAGTTTAATCAAACGAATTTAACGTTTAATCGAGTGAATAAAACGTTTAATTGATACTATTTATTTGTTAACTGGTGCAAATTTAATTAATTTTTTAATTTATATCACAAATTTTTTAATTCAAATAAATTTTTATTTTTTTTCTGTGTAAAGAGACTTAAGTATTATAATACATTTCTTAAGGACATTTTAAGTCGGCCTTTTTATCAATAAAACCCTAGTGTTTACAAATATATATTCATGCCACCATTAAACACATATGTTTAACTTGTGTTAATATCTATTATATAATAAACACACTTGCATTTGTATATCCCTACACTTACAAACACACACACATACTAACACTCCCACACACTCTTCTATATTCTGATCATACGCCCACTCTGACACGTACATAAACAGTTTCATATCACTTTAAATTACGCATACAAATATATATTTGTTCGTTGTAAATAAATATTTGTGTCTGTGTGCAATATGGTTTGAATGTGTGATGTATACATTTATATCGCTTTAAGAAAATACATCTATAAATCAATTGTCAAAAGGTAATTATATGATATTACGTGGTATTTACCTTTAATTCACACGCCATACACCTCCTGCACACTGTCCTACAAATTCATTTGAAACGTTTAATGGAAAATTTTCGAATGTGCCCTAAAGTAGGCAACATTATTTTACTGATCTTTAGACGCTGGAAATAATTCATTATGGGTTCATTACTGCAGATATGACACAATAATAATTTTAAATAAAGCCAAAAAATACGCCATGTGAATTGAACATTGGAATATTTTTCTGTAGTTTCTATAAAATAGCAAAATTTCAAGAGAAAAAAACTGTTATAAAAATAAACAAATTTTCGCAGAAATGTTTTAAAAAGATTTTTAATAAAATTTTTTGAAAAAAGTTCCGTTAAAATTTTTTCTTGAAAAAAGGAAATTTGTCAACTTAATATAGCCGTTTGCTCCTGACAGGAACTTGCATAATAAAAATAACTAAATACTTGAAAAATTTGGTCTACAAATAGCAAAATGTTGAAAAAACTGAACTAAAAATAGCAATTTTTTCTAAAAAAAAAAATTTATTTAAGTGCACTTGATAGTCGTTGTCTGGCCAACACTTACCATTTCCTGCACACATTTCACTTTCACCTTCGTGCTCCCAACCCATAACATCTTTATAGTTCCCGTATTTTTTTAACACATAAACAAACAAATGTTTTCTTTCCTGCAATTTCATTTAATTGACTTTAAAATTGCATTTCATTTTTATGTTTTTTATTACTATTTTTTTTTTAATTTTTATATTCTGCCCTCTTGCTCGTGTTTTATTACTATTTTTTCACTCTCGCAATGAAATTAATTTAATTAAAACATTTCCTGATCTCAATTTGTACTAAAATATGTATGGCAATTAATGTGTGTGTGTGTAATTTTTTATGGGTGCAAAAGTAAATTTTTGTACGACTGTGTGTAACATATTGTTGTTGGTTTTGTACTCATCGATATAGAAAGTACAAATAAATAAAATAAATGTTAATATTTTATTATACAACATTGATTGTTGCCTTAAGAATTTTTGTTGTTGTTGAAGTTGCCGTTAGTAGTATTAATTTATACACTGCATACGAATAAGTTCTTTATTTTTTTTCTTGCCTACATGTGTAGAGGCCAAGTTTATATGTATATCGACTACTACTACTGCCATTTATAAAAAGATATAACTGTAGCATATGGTTTTAAGTGTGCTGACAGCTTTTCGCACTATTGACATATATTTTATTTTTATATTGAGTCCATTGTGTATTTGCGTGTCATGGGTTATACGAATATAAATGTTCAATTGAAGCACAGCCACGAATAACGTTTTAAGTTACAAAATAATTATTTTTTAGGAGAGCAAAAAAACTTTTTAACAGTCAAGATTATTAGATTATTAAAAATAATGATAATAAAAATGTTTATGCAAAATATCAACAAATTTAAAATTTAAATTACATGCAAATTTACAGTTTATAACGTTTTTTTAGTGGAAAAACGTTTCATATTCACAATCACGATGTCATTTAAAATGTTATTCCACGTTTCAAAACCATTTACTTTGTGTCATTTGTAAGTAACTTACAACGTTCTTCCACTAGCTGACTCTTTGTATGTCATTTTTAAGGGCTTTAAGGTGCAGAATTTTGGGTGATTTGAGGTGTAAACAGTGTACGAGAGTAATGTTAACGGTTATCTGCAAAAAAACAGTTTTTGCAAAAAGTGGCTTTTACAACGTTATTCGCGGCTGTGCTTCAATTGATGATTTTCGTAGATAATTACACATAAAAAAACAATTTTGCACAAAAGCACACAGAGAAATGGGATTTCATTTACTGCAGTATGTGACTTAATCCAATATATCTTTTAGACACACATTCGTATATAGTATACTAAATGCACACTAGGGTTAATAGGCCTTTACTTTTTTTTTTGCTCCCGACAAAGCAGGGAGATTTCCCCCAATAGCGACGGATATAGCGACCAGGTTAGGTCTATTGTACCCACTCCCCTTTAGTTGGTAAAAATACCCTTTGCTTCTCAAAGGAATCCAACCAGGTCCTTTGCCAAAATATCACTGATTTGGGACGCACCCACTGTGCTATGCCCCAAATGCCTCCTCCTGGCCCATGCCAGCGCCGGGCAATCACACAGTATGTGGTGCGTCTTCCTCTAGACACAGTCTACATTCCTGATCCTCCGCCAGGCCCATCCGATATAGGTGGTATTTGATCGTGTGGTGACCAGTCAGATGCCGTCAACAATCGCAGATCCCGTCTGCCGAGACCATTTGTCCTCATTACATTTCCGGAAGAAATGAATTCCCTATGCGCTACTTATTTGGTGAGAGGAAGTAGCAATTACTGGTGCGATTAACTTAACATGTCATTTTAGAGAGAATGCTGAATTTAATCCATCCGAGTTTTTTTTAATAACGCTTATATGATTTCGACCTGTAAAATCTGATACCGGTAGAGGCTCTGCTATTCTTTCTAAAGGTACCAAATTTTGGCATTAAATATCAATCGAAATTTGAATACAATTTAAATGGGAATTTAGATCGATATCGCATGACTTACCAGTTATATCATTTGTCTGGCATGCGCACTTACTTACATATAGTTAGTACAAGGGGCGGGTTATAAGTCCATGACTTTTTGAATTTTCAGCTCGTAACTAAAAGAGCAACACTGCTTCTGTCAAAAGGAAGCTATGCCAAAACGCATCTATAACATCTTAGTTGAAACTGAAAAATATTTATAAGCAGCGTCATTTAGTTTGTGTTTAATAGCAGACTTTCTGTGATTTGAGGAGAAAAAAAAACGAATTTTGTGTTTTCGTTATCCATTTCATGGCAAAAACCCTTTGAATTGCATGCTTATCCACCCAATTCTCTATGCTAGTTTCCAAACCTGACGAAATGAATTGGCGTAAAGATATTTGAGTCCAACGATACAATCATTTTACAAACAAATGCCCATTTCGACGATAAATCTTATTTAGTTTTTTTTGGAAAAGATAAAAAAAATAAATTTTAGAAGCATTGGAGAAATAGCTCTCAATTTTTTGTAAACTTTCTACAAAACTGGGGGATTCACATATAAGTGCTGTGAGAAACATTTACTGTCGTATTCATAAAAAATAAAACAAGTTTGAAATGTGTTTTAAGGCAAAATTTAAAAAAAAATTTTTATTAAAATACATTTCAAATCTATTTTAATTTTTTATGAATACGGCAGTTATAATTTAGATTTTTACTGAGTAGTTATGACACAACAATAAACACAGCATAACAAGTCTTATTATGTAAGGACTTTTTTTGTATAAAGCACAACGCAATTTGTTTTTAACTATTGTAAAATATTAAGATATTATGACAATATGACTTAATAGCACACCTTGTGAATCCCCTAAATATTTTATTAAGGGATAGTAACGTGATATGGTTGAATACTTATGATATTTTTTTTCGCTCAATTGTCACTTAAACTTTTTTTCAATTATTTTTTACAAATTTTTGTTTTGGTAAATAAAAAATTTTTTCAGTGTATAATTTTTTTTAAATTGAATTTGCAGAAAATTAAAAGAATTTAAATTTTTATAATGTGCGTTGTTAGTAAATTAATATTGTTGTTCGTTTTGTAGTGAAACACATGTTAACAGTAAATTAAATGATCAATACTTTTAAACTTATGAAAAGATTGCAACAGTTTATACACTTTAAGCGATATAAAAACTAGGGTTGTAACGAATACTGATACCGATATATCGGCGATAGTTCAGATTCTCCGATATATCGGCATCGGCCATATTTTGCTGTCGATACGACGTACTTTTTATATTTTTTTGGAGAAAAAAAACATCTTATTGCATCTCACCACCTACATAAGTCTACAAGAATGCGCCTTTAGTGTGTTTTTGATAAAAATATAACAGGTGAATAATAGTACATTTACAACTTCGCCATAAACAGGTTATACGTCGCTTAAGATGATAAACTAGTTTGAGAAACTTGTTTATCCATACAAATTATAAACACGTTTGTAACTAGCTTTTGAGATAAACTACCCAGTAAAAACTTCGCCTACAAAATAATGTGTTGAGTAATCAGAAAAACATGAAGGCACTACTTACAATTCTACTGAAAGAACCAATGAATTTTACAAGGGATGTCTCAAAATGGACGCATTTTTAAGTAAGTCATTATTACTTTTTTACTTAAATACATTCAGAAAAATGTATTTATAGAAGTTGTTATAGAAGTAGTTATAGAAGAAAGCTACTAAATAATGAGTTAAAGAAGCTATTCATTTTGAAAAAGTAAGCGCAGTTTTTACTGGGTAGTTACGAACAACCAGTTTTTGTTAATGCCACTCTATTTTTCTAACTGTGTTCTGGCAACGCTAGTTATATTTGACATTTCATCAAGAATAAAAAAAAAAAAAGTGAAAACAAATTACTTTTATCTGTGAAAAAAAAAACAATAAGAAAAATAAAATAAAGAAAATTTCAAATTTAGTTTTTTAAATAGTTTTTTTCGCATCATCTTTGAAGAAGTACGGTCCAATGAAACCACCAGCCCATAAACCGCGCCAAACTGTGACTTTTTCTGGATGCATTGGTAGCTCTTGCAATGCTTCTGGCTGATCTTCACTCCAAAATCGACAATTCTGCTTATTAACATACCGAATAGCCGTTTCAGTGGGTCGATTAAACTGACCATAAAATGGAAGAAGCACGCGATGAACTTTTTTAACAGAGCACCCATTTTGATAATAAAATTCAATAATTTGCAAGCGTTGTACGTTTGTAAGACGATTCATGGTTAAATTATAGACCAAACTGAAGATGTTTGACAGTGAAACAAAACACGAAACGTGCGTCAGCTGTTTAAACCAGTGTTGCCAAAAAGATAATAGCTAAAAAATCACCCATTATAACCATCGAAAATGTTCACTTCGACTGCACAGCCCTGATATATACATACTTTAAAAAGAGTTAAAACTATAATTATTGTTTCCGCAATCAGGTTAATTTGGATACACTGCTAATGTTTTTGACAACAAAAGTAAATACATATTAATATTCATATGTAAAGCCTAGTACTCTGTTAAAATTTGTGAAAAATGATGAGCAACATTGATTACTTCACACGAAAATTTTGACATGCATCAATGTTACCTATCCTGCGAGTTTGCAAAGTATGCGACATTGTTTTGCATATGTAAACAAACCCCACATTTATTTTACAAAAATTTTTTTTTAATAAAAAAGAAAGTAAATATGGATAAAGAACTGTTACCGGTTTTGTTATTTTAATTTTTTTTTTCTTATTTAATAATAAGTTCATACTTTATAATTTTGCTTAAAATTCCACGTGAAATAAATGGCAGCTTACATTATTTCGCAGTTGTAAAAAAATGTTGCCAGAAACATTTCGGAACTTTTTCACAAAATGAACCGAGTACAACTCTATCAACATTATTTCATAGATATTCCACATCAGTTTTTGACATATGCGTTTTGACAGTATATCACGTAAAATGTTAAACAGGTACTAGGCTTAAATGATGAATCTGTCTAATGGCTAAAAAATCACTGATGGTTTAAACGCTGGTTTAGTTGAACTAAACTTGAATTTATATATAGTTTAAACTCAACAACTGTAAATCAGTGTCCCATGTGTTATATGTGGTTAAAAAAATAACATGTGGCAGCACTACGATAAATCTTATCAAATTCCTATGGTCTGTATTGGTAGTTTAAACGCCAAATTTTATGCGTTTAAAGATGGTTTATATGTTTAGTGATTTATAGATTTGTTGGTTTAAACACATTTTAAACCAAAAAGAGAGTTTAAATTGCTCTGATTTTTTAGCCCTAATACTATGTTCACACTTGGGTTCTTAAACGCGTTTAAGCAGCTCGAACGTGATTAAGCTCTAATCACTTCAAAATCGAGATGATTACCCATACATTGAAGTTATTTGTTAATCACTTAAAATTGACATGATTACAACTAAATCACTTTATAAACCACATAGAATCCACTGAACATACCTCAAATGTAGAATCGCCAATAACCGTGTACAACCGGCCAAGATTTCTGCTTAATGTTTTTTTTTTTTTTCTTAAATAATTCATAAATTTTCACAATTACATCATTAAAATTATTAAAATAATCTTCTGATAACTTTATAAAAGTGTTTTTATCCATTTTTAATACTTTAAAGAAATTTAAATTTGTTTGTTGTTTTTTTGTGTGTTTGTGTGTGTGTTTTTTCTTAATCATCTGTCATCTTAAGCATCTCAAATGTAATGTGAACGGCTTTGATTGGCTAAATCAACATTTTGCTTAAACGCGTTTAAAAACCCAAATGTGAACATAGCATAAATGTCTCATATAAGTACTATTTATTTATTATCAAAATTTTGGAACAGTCTACTAATACCATTTTTTTTTTATTTCTTTTCAGGTATGTTCAAACTTTCTTCCGTAAGTTTATAACTTTTTAAAATTATCTTATTTGAAACTTTTAAAAACCATATTTTAAATAGAAGCGGTATAATTTTTCAGATTTTAATAGGGAAGAATCTAAGTTCTTAAAGAGTAACTTCGAGCTTTTAAAGTGTTATTTTGCTATTAGTGCCAACTTTTTGTAGCTTAACGGTAACGCCTTTATACCATATATACGTCTTAAGGGGAAAAATTGTTTAACCAAAATATTCTCGCAATATGGTTGTATTTCTACAACAATAGTAAGATGTAGCTGAGGTCAAAGTCGCACTTTAATTGGAAATTCATTCCTATACCATATGTAAACATCTTTGAGTTTCTTTTATTAATTATATGCACTTTGTTTGGTGGAATATGATATAATGATCCGATAAGGAAAACTTTCTAGACCAAAGAAATTTAGCATATACTTAACATAAGTTGTTCTCTTAACAGGTAGACAGCTTCAAGATTGAACGTGAATACCTGTTTCAGTTGTAAGACCTCAACTGCTATCACCGCCTATCTTCCTCTGTTGTAGTTGAGGAGGGTTTACTGCTTGTCGTAAAACCTGATTAGACTTTGTTGAGCCTCAGTTTTCGAAAATTCTGCCAATTTTATGCCCTAGACAAAATTCAGGTGCTTATGAAAGTCGATGTCAACGTTAACGGAACAGTAATTGTATTTTTTAATGCTTATTGAAAATTACCGATTACTCTTGCCAGTCACTTGATATTTTCTAAGGCGCTTTTAAGACGACGTCAAGTAAAATTGTCTCTGTTTTAGTCGACATGAAATTTTGCGACGACTCAAATGAAAGTTAAAGAAATTAAAAACGCCGATTACGTCTTGTAATGGTCCGGACGAAACGCCAATACGTTTCGTGGAGTGTGGACTGTATATAGGGGTGGATTTAGGCTACAGCTGCAGAATACCAGCCAATGATCCAAACGAGAGAACGCCGATTGCGTGGTCCGGGCGAAACGCCGATACGTTTCGTGGAGTGTATAGGGCGGCTTCGGGATTCAGCGCTAAAATATCCACCAAGTATCCAAGCAACTTGGTGATATTAAAAAGGCTGGAAAGAGAACTAGAAAAAGGCACAAATATTTAAACGAAAGAAAAGCACTTTTAACCATATAAAAACACTTTCCTGTTTTGTCCAAAAACATTATAAATGCCCATTTATTTATTTCAAAACTACAAAATTTATTACAAAATATTAAACTTCTAAACAATTTAAGTTAAAGCGCGAGTATAAAAAAAAACAGCCGTCCAATATTTCTTTTAAACAACGATTCGACTTAAGTTACAAGAATAAATTTTAAGTAGCAAGCAAAAAAAAAAAAAAATTGACACCAGGGATGGGAAACCCGCTGCCTTCGGTTCAGACGTGAACAGAAATTTTAAATAGAATATAAACATATTTCTGTGGCTTGGTGCTTAAAGGTCCAATGTCAATATTTTGCTGCTTTGAGTTAATCGTTTCATTATGTGTATTATTTTACTCGCTTTTATTTTTCTGTATCAGCCAATGTCTAAGTTAACCCAGAACAGTTTAATGAGGTTTTTTAGACAGAAAAATAAAAGAGAGTAAAATAATACACATAATGAAACGATTAACTCAAAACAGCAAAATATTGACATTGGACCTTTAAGCACCAAAAAAGTTATAAAATTGTTTAAAAGTCCCTAAAACTTTAAGGAATGTCCCAAATTCGGTTAAAACTGCTAAATAAGCGAAAATTCGGAAAATCTGGCTAATAGCGGCATGATAGCAAAATCATATATATCTTTATAATTGTTAACGCTGAAGAGATACAGAAAAATTGCAAATGGTTTAGATTTTACGTGAGTACCTCTTTAAAGTTCAATCTCACGGTGGATCTCAACCACGTGGTGATTCATATACATTCACCAAGTGCCGCTGTGTGTGTAGGATCATTAAATCACACACAGGTTGCAATTTGGGTTTAAGACCAGAATCTTAAAACCTCCCCTTGCTTACTTAGGAGTTGGAGCTATCTAGATCTCCACTGCGTAGGGTGATCCAAGCAGTTTCAAAAAGAGAGTCACAACGATCCTAAGATCAAGCACCAGCAGCTACCACGTGTACTCTGCAAGCAGAGTCCTCACCATATAGTCATCCGGGTTGTGAGCTCCGGGGGCTATATGACTTCCCGTGCCACCTAAAATAACAATTTGCAAGAGTGCTTAGGTAAACACTCCAGACTAATGAATTCCTAAACTTCAAGAGCCCTGCCATTTCAGATGTTCTGGCATTCTAGTGGCCTGCGTCAACCACAGTGCTCCCATAGATTCGCAATGTCCGAGTGAAGATATCAACACGACAGACCTAGTCCGGCCATGCCCATCGAGCCACTACTATTTCTTAGTCCCGAAGGACTCCATGGCAACGATTCTACTGTAGGAAAGAAATACTTTTCTTCTGATATCTCTATCTATGGATATGAATCCTTACAGACTACTATATATTACAAAGTTTTATATAAAGGTATTCTATGTATATATTACAAAGTTTTATATAAAGGTATTATTAACGAAAAAAATTATTAAGTATGTATTTAAAAACACGATAATATTGCGTTTAATTACATTTATATTAATTGAAAAATCGATTAAGCTATACAATTCATTGAAATTTTTGCATATTCTCCTCAAAGGATCAGCATCAGCATAATTTGTTTGAACAACAGGAAGGTGCAGAGGTATTAGGTTTCGGGTAAAACGTCGTGGAATATTAAAATTTATGTTACGAAGAAGGAAGTCGGAGAGGACATCGCCAATAATCAAATTAATTAGAAATGACACATTTAGCATAGTCCTTCGACTTTTTAAAGTAGGTAGTTTAATTATTGATAGCCTCGCAGTATACGAAGGAAGATTCCCAGCATAACGACCAAATGAGCTCCTCAGGCAAAATAAGAGAAACTGCTTTTGAACAGATTCAATTCGGTCTATGTGCATGTTAACTTCAGGATCCCAGACAATAGACCCATACTCCAAAATTGGCCTTACAAGGGATGTGTATAGTTGTTTCGTTACATTCGAATCTGTAAACTCTTTAGACCATCGTTTTATAAAAGCAAGCACACCACGAGCTTTATTAATCGTCATTGTAATATGTTTGCAGAAATCTAGCTTAGGATCAAGTAGAATACCAAGATCCAGAAATTCTCCAACTAACTCTAGTTGATACCCAGCCAGGAAATAGTGTAGCATTGATGTGCAATTTCTAGAAAATCGCATGTGCTTGAATTCTTTTAAATTTAGCTCCATTTGGTTATATTTACACCATGCGTAAAACTATTTAAATCCTGCTGCAAATACGCCCCATCTGAAGATAATTTGTAGCTGAGAAACATCTTAACATCATCAGCGTTCATTAAAACATTACAATGCTTCATTACAAGCAGCAAATCGTTTATGAAAATCGAAAACAGCAAAGGACTTAGGTGACTTCCTTGGGCGACACCGGAGCTAACAGAAATTTCTTTGGATGTGGTGTTATCAAAAAGAACACACTGTGTCCTGCAGGTTAGGTACGACCGTCACCAGCACAAAGCGTTGATAGTAAACCCTAATAAATTCAGCTTAGTGAGAAGTAGGCTATGGTTGATTTTATCAAAAGCTTTGCTGAAGTCAGTATAAATAACGTCCATAAGTTGGCCATCCTTTAAAGCTCGATTTGTTAGAGTTGTTAGTTGTAAAATATTTGTTACTGCAGAACAACCTTTCCTGAAACCATGCTGGTATGGTGATATGACTGAGGATACACTGTGGCAGAGAGAGTCTGCTAAGCATTTTTCAAAAAGTTTGGGAATTGCACACAATTTTGCAATGCCTCTATAATTCGTTATGTCCGACTGGTTTCCTGATTTAAATATCGGTATGATAAAGAATTTCCTCCAAAATTGGGGGAAATATCCGTATTTTAATGACACATTAAACATAATAGCCAAAGGAATAGCTAAAGCATGAGCACAATTTTTTAAAACGCAAGCAGGGATGCCATCAGGTCCACTACACAATGACGATTTTATTGTTTTCAAAGGTAAAACAACCTGAGAAGTATCAATAGATGAAAATGATATTGCCTGATGTTCCATCAGACAAAACGATACATCGTACTGTTGCTTAGAATATGTTGTTGCAAAAAAATCGGCAAACATTCTCTATGATTAGCGTACTGTCACTAATACAGAGTTCATTTAACTATTCACAAATTCATTTCATTTATATAAGGGAAAGATTTATATATATGTTTCATTTTGTCGCTTGATCTAATCAATTGGCAGTTATGCAAGGGTAGATTCATCCCCAAGCACTTTACTGTGTATTTTGATATAGGCCACCTTTTGGTTCCATACGGAACCCAGGCGTGACCATTTTCCTGATTCCACGTTACCATTAAAAGGGGATCCCTCTTAATATTGAACCCAGTCCTTGGACTTTTTCTCTAATTACTCGCTATTATATCAAAGATGTAAAATTCGAACCTCTAAATATTTTTCTATCCTTCCTGAGAAGAAAAGCATAGTTTCATAATATTTAAGCCTTGTTCCTAATCCAACTGAAAATGTTGTTACCAGGGGCCGCCAGGAGGAGGCGTAACAAAGGCACTTGATACCGATCTGATGGCTTGTTAGGCACATCAAACTGGCATCTTAGGCCTCTTACAGAAAACTGACAGTAAAAATCGGTGGTGCTTTAAAACCATGGCAGATAAGGCCATGATGGCATTATTGCTCAATTGAATGGGAGATAAAGCCATAATGGCCTTATTGCCCAATCATTGAAAGGTAAGGTCATATTTCAAATTTTGCGAAATGAGAGAAATAGCCATATTTTTTTTTTCGTAAATGAGAGATAAAGCCATATTTTTTCAGAAAATTGTTATGCATGGTGTAAACATTCTGTAAAAGGAAAAATCCTTAGTTATCATTGAAAAAAATTTGTTTTATTCTTGTGACGCACGCAGGAAAACTTTATTCAGCGAATCCACCTGCCGCGTCGTACTGGAGGAAAAAACCCCTAAGCACGGCCGCAGGCCTTCACGCAGAAAAACTTTAGATGCCAAGCCAGATTTCAACACTTAACTTTAGTGTCTCCGGAACTGAAATGAGAGATAAAGCCATTTTCTAATATTGCTAATGTGAGCTAAGGCCATGATGGCTTTATCTCGCCTTCAAATGAAAAAAAACCAAAAAATGGCCTTATTTATCATGGTATTAAAGCACCCCCCTAAAAATCGCTTTAATCGCGAACATGGCAAAAATTCCCAAAAAAAAATTTAAAATCGGAAACAAACTCTAAAATTTATTTGAAATCGCTAAATCGGTTAAAAAAATGTCGGAAAATAGTCCTAAAGAAGAGGTTAAATGATGAAGAATAAAAATAATAAAAAAACATTTAAGATGGAGTTTTTTTTGTCAGATTTTCGATAACTAGTCGATGTCAACACAACACTCTAATAAAATACGAAATTAACGTCGAATCGATGTAGTTGTCAACTTGATGTGACAACAATTTTAAATAAATGTTGACATCAACAACGACTTACATAATTGGGGTGATTATCTTCACCTATTTCTACGGAGCTCAAGTTGTTGAAATCAAAATACAGAAGTCTGGTCTTAAATTTTAGTTAGAAACTTTATTAGGTAAAACTATAACGGTCAGAAGTGACAGGCACACATATAAAGACGATCCATTTATCGCTATTATACTATGATATAATTAGTAAACACTTTTGCTTAACACTGGTGCTGACACACTTAAATTCCTTAGAAAAATTCAATTTCTCTTTTAATTTTTAGTTTATGTTTTTTTTGTTTTTACTTTTATTGTTTGGTTTTTCAAAATGAAAATTTTAAATCCCTAACAATTTCTGCAGACCCTGTGTATTTTTGTGGCACAAATATTTATAATTAATTCGTCAAGTGAAATTATCAAAATATAATTTTTGTTGTTGATAGTCGATTAATTTATGGAAAAGGCTTCAATTTGTTTGTGAAATTTGTTAATTGAAAATGAATAATAAATAAACGAAATTAGCTAAAATTTTACAATTTTATACTTGTACAACTTTTGTCAAAGTTCTGTTTAATTAATTTACTGCAAAATTATTTTGCGTTGGCCAAAAGCTAAATCTAAAACCTATTAAAAACAAAAGATTTAATTTAATTAATTTCAGCGGACACACACGCACACATTTAAATAAGCATTTACATTAATTGATTGGTTAAAATAATTAGCGGATAATTGTTGCAATAATTAACTATTTATAATTACTTTTGAAATAAAAAAAAAGTTATTTTTAAAATTAATTGCATACTTTTAGGTCTATTTGAAATAAATAAATGTTAAGCTTTTATAAAAGTGTTTATTGGAAAAGTTTTGAAATAAGGACTTAAGGCCTTTTGTTTGCTAAGTCATTCAATATTTTATTAATACTTTAAAAACAGCCACTTTATTTCTGTTTTCAAGTTGCATGCAAGAGCCTGTTTAATTTGTATTAAGTGGCCAAGTTTAGATCGCTTAAGTGATTGTAAGCATTACGGATATGTGCTGCTAAGGGTTTTAAGTTAAGTAAGTACAAGCTTATTTCAATTTCGTGCACGCGTTTCTCACACTCTCTTTAATACGATTTGAAATAGAGACAGGCTGTCATGGCCACCTGCAAATCCCAGCATTCGTTATTTTTCTCTCAAGCAAATAACCATTGTCGAAAAAACTTAGTGTAGAGTCTTACAAGAATTTTAGTTTTCAACAAACCTGGCAAATGTTTTTACAAAACATGTCATTCATATCTTTTAACCATTATCTCTTTGTGCCTTTTACTAATTTCCATAACAACCGCACACACTTGTTCAAACAATGACATTATGACATGCATGCCTGAGTGCTTGTGAAAATTTGTTGCACAATGCAGAAATCATTATTATAATGACGTGTTCATTGGTTTTTGATGCCATCAACACAATATCAAATTTCCTCCCCAAACTTAAACAGCCTTTTCACCCCACAAACCCCTGTAAACCAGGACTCTTCAACAAGACAGTACATACATTTTGATAATCTATTAGACTGGATTTTAATTATGACTTGTTTACTTGGGCGGAAAAGCTTGACTTTGAATTTTGTAGCTGAAGGGTGTAGAAACGCTTACACAGAGGGAAAAACTTGGTACTAAATAGCTAACAATGACGTGATTTGAAATCACGTATTTTACAGAACAGACCTGTATATATTACATATCGATGGTTTAATATAGAAAAGGTCTAACTCGATTTTTTTTAGAAAATAGCTTTTTTTGTTTATTCTGGTAGCTAATGCCACATGCCAAAGGGTGGTTAAATTTTAAGGGCCGATGTTGATTTTGAATAAAACACAAATTATTTAGGAACTTATTGTCATTTATTTTTATTATGATAATCAGCCTTATTCCGGTTGTCGTTGTCGTAATCGATCAAGTCATTTTTTGTAAGAGATTAAAGTAACACACAGCCAGTGGTCTTTAATTTCTTACAAAAAACGACTTGACGATTACGACAACGACAACTGGAATAATGTTGAATATTGGTATGGTTCAATTATGTATGGAACAAAATATCTGCCAAATGGCCGCTGCGTCCTCGGCGGCACACTTTCATCCGATGGCCCAAATTTTCGATGACGCTGAGGCATAATTGAGGTTCTATGCCGTTATTCCTTTAGTTCTTGAATTGTTGCTGGCTTATCGACGTTCACCTTTTCTTTCAAATAACCCCAAAGAAGGAAGCCCAACGGTGCTAAATCACATGATCTTGGTGGCCAATTGACATCGCCACCACGTGAGATAACACGGCCATCGAATTTCTCGCGCAAAAGCAAGTGGCACCGTCCTGTTGAAACCACATATCGTCCACATCCATATCTTCCAATTCGGGCCATAAAAAGTTCGTTATCATCTCACGATAGCAAACACCATTTACAGTAACTGCCTGACCAGCCTCATTTTGGAAAAAATACGGCCCGATGATGCCGCCAGCCCATAAACCGCAACAAACAGCCACTCTTTGTGGGTGCTTTGGTTTTTCGACAATCACTCTTGTATTATCATTCGCCCAAATTCTGCTTATTGACGAATCCACCGAGGTGAAAATGTGCCTCATCACTGAAGACGATTTTCATCGAAAATTAATCATCCACTGTTGCCATTTCTTGCCACCATTCTGACCATTGACGACGTTTGGAATGGTCAAGAGGCTTTAGTTCTTGAGTCAATTGAATCCAGTAAGCGTGTAAATGCAAGTCTCTATGCTTAATGTTGATCAACGACGAGCGTGAAAGATGCAATTGTTGGGCACGATGACGAGTTGCAATATTTTCTGCAGTACGAGCTGTACGAGCATGTACTGGTGTTTTCACATCTCTTACAGACCCGGTTTGCTCAAATTTTTACACGATTTTTCCGATTGTACGCACATTTGGACGATTAAATTGACCGAAAAAATCACGAAGTGCACGATATGACGTTTAGGTGTTGTTCACATTCAACATCGGCCCTTAAAGTTTAACCACCCGTTATAAGGGATTTTCTTCTTCCCCTGTAAACAAACAAACAAACAAACAAAAAAAAAAAAAACAAAAATCGAGTAAGGCCTTTTTTTATATTAAGCCATCGATATGTATGTACATAACGAGCCTTTGCTACAAGCTTTTGAGCTAATGTATTTAATTCTTTTATTACCAGCGGAACATAGGGACGCCTACTAGCTAATAATGTGGCTTCGATCGCCATATCGTTTCTTCATATTGTGTAAAAATTTCATACAAAGATTTTATTATATACTCAACTCTAGAGAGAATAATTAAATTTTAAATTTTTTAGAAAATTCAAATTTAATGGCTCGATATGTCCTTTATCTTACATATAAATCAGCAAATGCAAAACAGTTAAGAACACTTTTCTGTTTGTTAAACGATTTCAACAAACCCTTGATAAAGTGAACATAACATTCACGAAACGTTTGGAAAATATGAATTAAATACATTTTTAATTACACTACGTGACAATTTTTTGACCAAATGAATTTGACACCTAATCTTTATGTAAAATTGTCCGCTGAATCCGAATATGAAGTCAGAATTTTCAAAAGTAGAACAGTTTTCGAGATATTCCAAAATAACCGTTATTTGTGTTTTTAAAAAAGATGCTGTGACTGAAATGCAAATATCCAAAACATAAAATTTTAGCCTATTTCAATACGAAAATTTTGTGCCAAATAGGAACCAGATCGGTGCAAAAATGACAAAGTTACAGATATGTTAATTGAATTTACCAACGGCAAATAAATAGACAAAGACCATATTTACATTATGCAATTAACGCCGCAACTTGCCGCAACTTTCGCATGCAACTTTTTGTTTGTTAGCAAGAGGTGTAGGGAAGAAAACGGGTTTGAAAAAGTTGAAAAAATGCTTGAAAGAAAAGAAAAAAGAAAAGAGTTTCGTAGGAACTACTTTTAAAGAAAATAGAAAAAAAACTCGGCGTTAATTGCATAGATGTAAATGGGGTCAAAGCTAAATTTTTAGTAACTATAAATATTAAAAATTGCTTAAAACTATTGAATTTCTATTTCGGTTAATTTACAAAATCTTCTGTAGCTTTGTCATTTTTGTACCAATATATGTCTTGTTGGGCGCAAAATGTTCATATTTAAATAATCTAATGTCGCATGCAATAAAATATTAGGATTTTTAAATCAATGGTTTAAAAAAAATAACTTGAAAAGAGCAAAATTTAACAAAATCATAAAATTTTCAATGAAGCTTGAACTTTTGTCCCCTGTAACTCTGTCATTTATTGACCAATCTTCACAAGCAATCCATGGTTATTTTAGAAATTTTATAACCTTTCACTAAAAAGAAAGAATTACATAATCCGTTTACAATTTTTGAAGATATTTGCATTTCAGTCACATCATCTTTTTTAAAAACACAAATAACGGTTATTTTGGAATATGTCAAAAACTGTTCGAATACTTCATATTCGGATTCAGCGGAAAATTTTACATAAAGATTAGCTGCCAGATTCATTTGGTCACGACTTTGTTGAAATTTTGTCACGTGGCCGAACAACAAATATAATAAGGGTCTTCATGATGTTGCTTAAAATTACCATTTGTGCAAATGGGTAAACTTGCGAGACTCGTTTCATGAAGATCCTTTTTAAGTTTTGTGTAATTTTAAACATTTAATGTCATTTCAAACAGAAACGTCAATAAAAAATATATTAAAAAAAAATAATCAAAAATATAATAAAAAACTTGGAATTTGTAAATTATAAATGAAATTTGTTTTTAAACATGCATAAAGAAAGCCAAAAGACTAATATGCTTATATTATTACAAGAATTTATTGTTTGTGATTTATTTACACTTGAAGTTTTCATTGAAAACGGCGGTACGCATTAAAAAAATTTGTCTGTATAAATGCACAATTGAACTGCGTAAGTTTACGAGTCAAAATTGTTGGGCAAATTTAAGCAGTTTGTGTAAATGAATTCTCATACAATTTTTGACAGTTCATTTACGAGGGCGTAAGAATGCACAGTTTGCACAGTTTACGAGACTTATAAACGATATCATGAGGACCCTTAATATAGATAAACTTTACACCATTTGAAAGGCATTTACTTAAAGGAGTGCAAGATATATATTTTAGTAAAATCTCAGGGGGAAAACGGGCAAATTCGGTGACCTCATTTCTCCAAAACTAAAAGAGATAAAAATAAATAAATACATATCGTTGTTCATTTGAAAAAGAAGCGGATAGGGGTCTGCTTTTGCTTGTGCAAAAAAACAAAGAAAAAATGTTACTCCTTCTCTACTCCCTTCTCAAAGAAGCGAGTGTTATCTTTTATACCAAAGAGCTGAGGCGTTCTACGAGGCATTCTTTAGCAGTTAGATAAGAATAGTAATTAAATTAATACAATTTTTAAGCAGGCCTTTTAAAAGGCCTGAAATAAGAAGGTTTTCTAAGCTTTACCGCTGGGCATAGAAATAAAGAATATACCAAATTCGTAACATATCGAAAAAATACATATCGCTCATTTGCTGCAAGACCGGCTTAACTCAAAAAAATCAATTTCGAGATAAACGCATTTAAAGTTTTTGATTAGCTCAAACTACTTAGAAAAAAAGAAGACACATTCTCTTCAAACTGGGAAAGTATTAAAGATATAAAGATGAATTTAATACACAATATAAATAAATATAAAAAACAAAGCGAACAATTCTGCATCTTTAACTCCAAAATTTCATTTTTTGAGTTATGCCGGTCTTGCAGCAAATGAGCGATATATAAATTTGGTACTTTTTCGAAATTTGAACTTTAAAGGAGTGAAAATCGTACCTATTTTTGGCACTTATTTTACAAAACATTTTTCTCCACACTAGACTCCCACAATAGGGTGGTCACAAGAAATCAATGTTGGATTTTCCATTAGCGCAACACCCTTATATGTGCCAATAGCATAAAAAATGCGATTGACAAAGTTTCAGCTTAATCGCGTAACGCTAACATGTGCCTCATTGAGAATAAATTAAGGAAAAACAGCGATTTTTCACTAAAATTCGTATTTCCTTGCCTTTATAACCGAAACCATTTATTCTAGGAACCTAAGTAGAGTCTTGTTTTATAGGAAATTTTATTCTTATTAATTTTGATGTTGATAGTTTTGTTCCTTATACCAATAGATAAAGTGGTATATAGCATTAATTAAGGACAAAGAAATACGAATTTAAGTGAAAAATCACTGTTTTTCTTTAAGTTATGCTCAATGAGACACGTGTTAGCGTTATCCGATTATTCTGATAAAGCGATATTTAGCAATCATTTTAAGGACAAAGAAATACAAATTTTAATGGAAAACGTATTTCTTTGTCCTTATTTAATGCTAAATATCTCTTTATCTATTGGTAAAAGGAACAAAACTATTAAAATCAAAATTAATAAGAATAAAATTTCCTATAAAACTAGACTCGACTCAGGTTCCTAGAATGAATGGTTTCAGTTATAAAGATAAAAAAAAAAAATACGAATTTTAGTGAAAAATCGCTGTTTTTCTTAATTAATGCTCAATGAGACACATGTTAGCGTAATCCGATTGGGCTGAAACGGCATCAATCTCATTTTCTATCCTATTGGCACATATTAGGGGTGTGCCCCGACGGAAAATCCAGCATTGATTTCTGGTAACCATCCTATTAGTGTCGTTACAAGATATGGTAAATTTTTTGTTGTTGGCTATCTTTTGCTGCACCCCTCTAAAATATTTCAATAGCCTAGAAAATCCGATTGAAGAAGTTTCAGAATAATCGGATAACGCTAGCACGTGCCTCATTGAGCATAACTTAGGGAAAAACAGTGATTTTTCACTAAAATTTGTATTTCTTTGTCCTTAATTAATGCTATATACCACTTTATCTATTGGTATAAGGAACAAAACTATCAATATCAAAATTAATAAGAATAAAATTTCCTATAAAACAAGACTCTACTTAGGTTCGTAGAATGAATGGTTTCGGGTATAAAGGCAAGGAAATACGAATTTTAGTGAAAAATCGCTGTTTTTCCTTAATTTATTCTCAATGAGGCACATGTTAACGTTATTCGATTAAGCTGAAACTTTATCAATCGCATTTTTTATGCTATTGGCACATATTAGGGGATTGCGCCGATTGAAAATCCAACATTGATTTCTTGTGACCACCCTACTCCCACAACAATATTGAAATTTTTATACCCACACCACAATTGTGGAGAGGGTATTATGCATTTGTGCTGATGTGTGTAACGCCTTAAAATATCGGTCCTTAAAAGTATACCGATCGTCTTAGAATCACTTTCTGAGTCGAACTAACGATGTCCGCCCGGCTGGCTGGCAGGCTGGCTGGCTGTCCATGTAACCTTGTGCGCAAAGTACAGGTCGCAATTTTGGAGATAATTTGATGAAATTTGTGTCATAGGTTCTTATTGGCACAAGGACCAAGCCTATTTAAAATGGGCCGAATCGTAGGACCACGAGGGAAGATAGGGGGAAATTTCTTCCGCTCAGAAACTATCAAACCGATTTCAATGAAATTTAAAACATAGAAAGAACCTTATCTATATAGACAAAAAATGTATGCATTTTTTAAAAAATAGGACCACGAGGGGAGATAGGGGCAATTTCTGCCTCTCAAACCGATTTTAATGAAATTTAAAACATAGATAGATCCATATCCATGGGGACACATTAGCTATACAGTTTTTAAAAAATAGGACCACAAGGGGAGGCAGGGGGCAATTTCTGCCTCTCACAAACTTTCAAACCGATTTTCATGAAGTTTATAAACATAGATAAATCCATATTTACATGGACACATAAGCATGATGTGTTTTTAAATACTGTGGTGTAGGGTATCGTATGGTCGGGCTTGACCATATGATACCCAGGGGATATACGGGATATTAAATTTCGTTCTTTTACTTTTCTATGCTGCATGTGGAAATTTTTAAATTTTCTATAATATTGAACTTACAAAGATGCAATTATAGGTACAGGGTCCTGAGTGAATGAGAATCGATAATATGAAAAAATGTTGGTTGTTTCTTGTTCATCAAATGGTACTTTTTGATTTTTCGTTAATATTGAACCTTGAAATATAAAATTAAACATGCATGGCCCTAAGGGAATTATAATCTGTAAGAGGGAGCTTTTTGGGACTTTTGCATTCTACGAATGTTACTTTATTAAATTTTCGTTAATATTTGGCCAAGAATCTTGGTGCTAGATATATAAAAATATAATTTGAAAGGATACATACAAATTTTAAATAGGATTCTTTCGTGTTCAAATTCAATTTCCATACGGTTCCTGAATAAAAAATTTGGCAGAAGAAAAGCGGGAAATTAGAGAAAAATGTATAAATATAAATAAAAATATATATTTTCAGTTTTGAATTGTTTTGTTCTTAAAAACGACTTCCATCACCTACCAGATTGTTCTAATTTCAAAAACATGCGGCTTTCATTTTTTCAACACAACGTTTGTTTACTGACAAAATTTCGTTGGTATTTCGTCAATGTATTGTTATCATTCAAATGATTTCCATTTATTTATAGTTTCTTAATTCTTACAAATTAACTTTTTGAACAACTAAACCTTATTTGCATTTTATGTAAAAACTTAAACTTTCGTTAGTTTTTATTATTAAAATTATAAAAAAACTTGCCGATTGACAACAAGTTGTTCGCTTTTACCCAAGTTAGCAAGATTTTAATCTTGATTTGACAAAGGGTTGTTATGAATTTGACAATGGCTGTGGTTGAAAACATTGACAATTTTAAATTAAGTTTTCTTACTCTTTGTATCTACCTTGCATTTTTTGTACACTCTTCGCCTGTAATGAGTAAAAGTTCCGCCTGTTTCCCTGTTTAAAAAAAATACGTGTTATTAAACAACAAGCGATTTTGCTTTGGTTTAAGGTTTTGCCTCTCAAATTCGTATTCTTGAAAATTTAAAACTGATTAACTTTCGAAGCTGGCTAATATAAATAAAAAGGGATGTTTTTACCCCTTAACACACTTTCAATTGTAGTGTGCTTAAACTTTTACTCCCTCACAGACACTTATATAAATCCCTGATTCCCTTCATTTTTCCTCTCATTGTTTGCCACCAACAAACCTTCAATTACCCAATTGAGTCAGGTCCTCCGGTGTTGGCATTATGCAAACTTAAGCATACTTGACAAATGTTTTGATTGCAAAATAATTATTTTTAACATTTGTTCTTTTTTCGTTGCTTCTTGAAATTATTTATTATTCATATTCCTCTTCAGTCTCCTTCATCTTGTATAATTGCAATTATGTGTGTGTGTGTAAGTGTGTGTGGGTATGTTGTTGAAATGACTGAGAATGCGTTAAATACGCATTTCAAATGATTTCAAAATTGCTCATAGAAACTAAAAGAAAACTTAACAATATCTGTTCTTTTTCTTTATTTTCAAGTTTCGTAAGCATTTGTTTATATTGTGCTCTTTAGTTATTGTTGTTGGTTACGGGAACATGTAGTTTGTCTAAGTCTATAAAAAGTTACAAGTTTGTTTGATTGAAATATTTCCTACGTGTTTAGAGCTTTGGATGCACAGATTGGTACATTAACTATTTTACGTGGAACGTACGGGGTGTTATTTTTGTAGCAGAATGCGAAGTTAAATTGATAATACAAAACAGAAAAATTATTGGAATGACATTTTTTTTATTTTAATCTAGGGGATAATTTCATGGCATTTAGTTTTTAAATCTGATTTGCGGCATATGTCCGCTGCGGTTACGAGTCACATGGGACATTCGTTCAGTTGAAGTTTTGGCTACTTTTTCCAATAAATTTGGCCGTATGGCGTCAATGGTGGCTTGAATATTGGCTGCGGCAAATGCTTCAAGAGCTGCTAGCTTGTCGACTTAACATATCCCCATAAAAAGTAATCCAGAGGCGTTAAATCCAACATACAAGGGGGCCAGGCATCGGATTTTATAAATACCTTAACCCTTAAACTGCATAACGCTTGTTATCCACGCAGACTTACTGCAGAAGCTGTTAAGATTACGAGAAATAATAGAAACATGCACAACATCTTGGACCATTTGATCTATGAATAAATTATTTTAAATGTCCAAAAACCCACTCCTAACTAAGACTCCAATTTTAACGTTATGCGCTCTCGTTTGCTATTGATTATTTTTGTGATGTTGTTGTATTAGCTGCGCTTATATTTTGAATTTGAAGCAACGAAATAAATTAAATAGATTTAAGGCATATGACAATTTCCATTGCCACTCAGGGAACTGGAACCCAATTTATTAATACAATTATTAACTTTACTTTGCATCTATACAAGGCGGTAATAGTTGCATAACTCCTTGGGACTATTAAAAACAAACTTTTAAGCACTTAGATTCCGAAACAAGCAAGAGATGGTACACCTGTAGGATCAAAATGGTAACATAGCCCTCCTACAAACAAAGTAAATCCTACAAGGAAGCTTATGAGGACTAGTTGGAGGAAGATCTGAAAGTGACTGGCAGTTTTACAGGTCATTGGCTGGGAAGAATTCGTACAAATAGACTGGGTTGACCATTTAATGAACATTGCACAGTTGCGACGATATTCTGAATGATGAAATTTGTTTCACTTTCCCTGTTAATGTCCGGGTCTAATGTTCAAGAAACGAAGGTTCCTAAGCGGTTACATCAGTCTCTCTGCGATATGGGAAATTAGAGTGCAATTAGGATATCTAAGGGCAACGGACTGGGGTTAGTTCTAAGGAGACTGACACAACATCTCGCTTTTGGGAAGCAGTTTGGGATTGTCAATATGGAGTCACCTGCTTGACTCTACTCCATTGCTAGCACTCTATGGGGTACCATGTTAACAACCAACCAAAGTCTAAAAAATGACTTCGCTTCTTAATCTTTATTGCAGATACTAAAGAATGAGCAAAATTTATTAGATACATACTTTGTCTTTTAAAAATAATTGAAGGAACGCGACTTTGAAACTGTTAATTGAAAGGTAAGAGCTGCTTAAACTATAAACCAATTGCTGTAAATATCTATCAGCCATGTTCTGGAAATCAAAATCCGGTGAAATGGAAATCGATGGAGACTTCCATTTAAATCATTTGAAAATTACCGTAGTTTTTTCTAACTTTAAGAGTTGTTCTGATAAAGATAAGCCGTATTCATATTATGAAGTAAAAAAACGGAATATTTGAATGACTTTTCAGCACTGGATCGTTTTCAAAGTCTTTTTCGATTTCAATTTCACTCGAATTCGATTTCCAGGATTTGGCTGTAAAAAGTCATTTTTGTTTCCTAAAACAAAACACAAATCATCCACTTAATCGAAATTGAATGTTGCACCCACCCAATAATCGTCAACAATAACGAATCTGTTGACGTTGATATCATTTTTGCTGTTGCTGTCGTTGTTGATGTTGTTGTTGCTTTTTAAAACAAAAGAAAAAGTCTTATGCATTTAAATTATGCATAAGTTAACAGTGTTTAAACATGCATGTCCTTAAGGTTTTATTGCACTTGCGTGTGCATGATGCTGTTCGTACTTGCACATACATTAACTCATAAGTAGCGTGCATGTGCAAATTTAAATGTAAAAGCGTTTTTCCTAAGTATGAGTGGATGTGTGAGTCCGCATTTTAGCAAAAAAAGATTAAATAACAATTCAAGTAACATGCTTAAATTGCCATTTTGTACAAACATTTGTGGGGTAATTGTTACTCATTTTATTCACTTTTATACTTTTACTCTGAATTTGAGTGATTCGTTTTTTTATGGTTGTTATTTGCAGTTGAGGGCAAATTATGTGGGTGTTTTTTTCTACGATTATTTTATTTTGTGCGTTTTTATACTCTTTAATTACCTTTTTATATGATTTCTTTTGGGGGGTTAAATTTTAGTTAATTGTTAATGCAGAAGGCAAATGGAACCGATTGATAATTAAAATTTATTATAATTGACACTTCTCAGGTAATTTTATATACTTTTTATTGGCAATTTATTGTTTTAATAACTTAATCGTGGGTTTTAATATTTGATTTCTTAATATATTTAAATGTGAGAGTTATGAATAAATTGGTTGCTTTTACAAAATATGTAATAATTTGTAAATTATTAAAAAAGCTATACAAATCAATTTTTTTTAAATAAAATTTGATGTGTCTAAAAAAAGGATATATGGCTATCTCTATCAAAAAACCAAAGTATTTAAAAAAACTTAATATTTTTTAAAACTCTATAAAAGTTTACGTCCTTTAATGAAAATATTTCTTAACATTTTTTTTCAAAAAAAAAATAAACAAACAAATTTAACTTTTGATATTTTTCGTTAGGCTTGAGGTTATCAAAATTAGTTTTCATTAAATAATTTTCACTGAAGGAAGGAATTTTTACAAGATGACATTTTTATTAAAATTTATTGATAATTGGCTGATCTGGGGCTCAAACCTGGGTTGAATTTGCATGTTTGAAGAATCACCACATACTTTCATCAGAATTCTTTGAGTTATAACCTCTGAACAACTGCGGTGCCTGCCGGCCAACAGTCAAACATCAATATTTAACTAGTGGTACTGGTGGTTCCAAATTTGCTGTAATTATCATTTTTCAAGTTAGTTAAATGTTGCCTTCTTTTCTTCTGTTTTTTTTTTTCGTATTCTTTCTGTCAAGACAAATTTTTATTTAAAAGATTCAAAAATACAGAATGGCTCTTCGGAAATATTTGTTTCTTAAATATTAACTTTTTTGTTCTTTTAGCTTTCTTATTCCAGAATCCAACTGGCCTTTGTTTTGAGGCTTAATTAGCGTCTGTTTGTCTTCATTCTCTAGTGTAAGTGGCGCGACCAATACCAGCCATAGTCGCCAAAAAGTGGTACATATTTATCAAAGAGAACTATTTTTTAATAATTTTTTTAATAGGAGTTACAAATAATATTCCAACTTAATTAACCGAGCAATAGTAACGTAGACCTTCAGCCCATTGCAGTGAAACGTACCAGACTCACTACAAACTGGCCTACCGGGGCACAGAGAACTATTTCTGTAACTGTGTTTGAACCAAAGCTATCCCATATCCCAAATTAAGAGAAAGCTTTTTGTACGCTTTTTGCTTTAAACAAAAGACATTAGTGGGTATATATTTTTCTTCGTGGACATTTAATATTTTATATACTTGTAAATACCTAAGACACTGATATTTAGAGAGTTGAAGGTTTTTTCAAATAAAATTTTACATCGCTTTACACGAAATAAAAAAGTCATCCAAATAACACTTTAAATGATAAAAAAAAAACAATTTTAAAGTCGTTTAATAAAAAAAAATATATGCTCATAAAAATGTTTTCACAGAAAAATTTGATAAAAATCATTTGGTTGCAAAATAAGGGATACATGATAATGCAGCACAAAAGTTTTTTTATAAACGACCTTAAACGACCTTAACCTAAACAAAAGTAATTAAGTTTTTCCGTTTGTATTGCCTTAAAAAAAGCTTAAACCAAAATAAAAAAATGTAATTAATTGAAAAGGAGTTATTTATTATAGAGAAAAATTTTTTAAAAAAAATTATTTAATTAAACAAAGGCAAAAGGTCTTGTCTTCTTCCATTAAAACTGCTGTGTGTTAAAATAAAATTTATCAAAATGTTGTTAACATTAAAAAAATTATATATAACAAAATTAAAAAATGTGGATAACTAAACCAGTTAAAGAACTCCATTAAATTTGATATTCTTTAATCAAAGCAAATATTTAAAAAGTCATAACTTTAAAAAGGATCTGCTTTGGAAAAAGTTGAAAATAAATCAAAACAACAATCAAGTTATGTTTTAAAATAAGTAATGCCAAGAAATACATTTTTAAAGAAAATGTAGCTAAAATTTGTTTGTAATATAAAAAAGAATATATGACAAGGTACTAGAAAAAATTTAATATTTTTAAAATCTGCAGTTAATTGTACGTTCTTTAGCTAAAACATTTAAAAAAAAAATAATAATTCTTGGACAAATAATTGTCATTCATATATTTATACACTTCACCGAAGGTAAAAGGGCAGCTCGCAAGACACAAATGCTAAACTACTTGTTCTATGCAAATAATTCCAAAACATTAAATGTACTAGAGCAATGGGTTTCAAACGGTGGGTCGCGACCCCCTGGTGGGTCGCGGGCACCTTTCTCGGGGGTCGCGAGCTGATCTAAATGAAATACATCGATTTTATTTTTAATTTAATTTTTTTTAATTCAAAAACATAAAAAAAAATGTATGCCCCTATTGCGGTTCCCCACTTTTGTAACAGTCTGGTTGTCTTTGATAAATTCACATTGCCATTCTCAACTAAACTGGCAGTTGGCTATTCAGTTGTGTATCTGTTTGTTTCGTGGTATTGCCGTTTTCAACTTTGTAAAAGTTTGGTCGACAAAAATGTTAAATACACACAACTGCTAAAAAGTAGTTGTGTTATTGGCAGTTAAAGTTTATTTTATTTAATTTCGGTGAAAATCGAAAACAAAATGGAGAAATCGTATGTATAAATTTTTGTAATAACTATTTTGGTTTTTTTAAAAACTTTTATTAGTTTGAAAATAAAAACGAAAGCTCAATTAGAGCGTCTCGTCAAGAGAAACTTAGAAATTGTTCGCGGAAAACACCAGTTTGGTATGATGAAAAATTCATGTAAGCAGTTATGGGAAGAGTTTATAGTGGAGTTAAATAGTTTGGGACCACGACAAAAACTTCTTTTAAACACTTATAATCTTCTTAATCTAATTATAATATTCTTGGCACAGGTTTGGATACACTACAAGGCAAGTATAAAGAAAAAACTTGCCAAAAATAAAAGAAACACTTAAGCGACGGGGGAGGGCTATCACAAGAAGTTTTATTAAATAGCCTTAAGGATACTGTTTCGCAGCTCTTGTATTGCAAGTCCGGCCAAGTATTTGGTGTTGAAAATATTCCACTATCAAGTGACAATTTTACTGAGTCAGTTTAACCAATAATACAGCCAGAAGATTCGCCAACAGCTACCCCAACCATAAGAGGAACTCATCCGGCACAAGAAAGTTTCGTTACTTATTAGGAATTCTTACTTGGCACTGGAAAGTTCAAGAGGGTTGGACTAATCACGAATTTGTCTTCTTGTATGTAGAGCATTCATACAAGAGTTTGCTTTTTCATCAACATAAATAAATTGACACTAATATCAATTATAAATACTTTTTATTCAACACAACAATTAGAAATACTTTTAGTTTAAAAAATTATTTAATTTTATAAAATTTTCACTTGTCAAACGTTATATTTAAAGTTGGCAAATCGATATTTTAAGTTGGCAACTTTAAAGCAAACTCAACTAAAAACAGTTGAGTATCACAATACCTAAAATGAGTTTGGTTGTGCATAAGTTGGGTTGACTCCAACACGACCAAACTGAGTTGAGTGGAGAACCGCAATAGGGGCATTAATTCAAAAACATAAAAGTACTGATGTTAATGCGAACGCTGGGCTTGCTTATTTTTAAATTAAATGCGAAAACGTGGTTGCAATTGTGACACCTAAACAACCAAATCATTTGCTAAATTTAATTTATTTATTTTTGTTTTTGTTTTAATGTTCACCATTTGTAAAAACAGACATTTCCCACAGATAACTAGCTAGCTAGCTAAAATGAAGAATTATTTTGTGATAAATATTTCATGTTGTCTGTCCGCTGCCAGCTCACATAAATTTTCTTTCAAATTATTGGCAAGATCGGCGAACTGAACGCAGTTAGTTATGAATGGATTGAATACCCAACAATCACCATTATCTTCTTGAAGCTCTTTTGGAAAATAGCGGCATAGGCAGTTCTTTTTTTAAAATTTGCAACGCATCTATCATGGTAGGAATAAAATCGATCACCAATTCATCGGAGGAAATTTCTGTTGCAACACTTTCAAAGCTAGTGAAAGAATGCAATTGTAGTTGTTGCAAAGATGTTGACCGCATTTAAATTTTTTATTTATATGCGAATATAAAGTGAGTCTCATTAATATTTTGCTTATTTTTTTACTCCATAAAGATTTACCCCCATTTATTGAACTAATTTTCATAGAAAATTCGTTTCATAAACCCTTTATAAACCTGAAATGTTTTTTATGAATACAAATGGAATAAAAATGGAGTACAAGTTGTTAAATTTTTGAGCAAATAGTCCATTTATTATGTAGGTGTTACACAGGAAATATGATAAAAAAAATTACAAAAACTTGTAATTTCGTGGCCTTTTTCTGACATTAAAATTATTTTGACCCTAAATTAATACTCACAAAAATATTTTGCTTTTTTCAAAAAAAATCATTTTATCCTTGCAAATATTGTTATAATTTTTTACATTTTATATGTGCTTGCTTCGTTTATACGTTTCAATCATATTTTCGTACGAATAAGATAATATTCTCAAGGTATTTTGATATTATTAATCTAATTAAAATTATGGACAAACATGTGTATCGGGCAATTCCTTAAGAAAATCTTAACGCGAGTGTTGATAAAATGGGACTTCCAGCAAGAGCTTTTTTTCAACAGGACAACGATACCAAACAAACAGTCTTAGATTTTAAACTGTGGATTCTTTATAACATTAAACATTTGCTAACGCCTCCTCAAAGCCCGGGCTTGAACCCAATAGAAAATTAATGGGCGTGTTTGGAGGAAAAGGTTCGTCAACGCCATACAAGAATGTGGAAAAATATATCAAGGAAAGCGCCAAAATTTGGTGGAATCAATACCACGACGATTAGCTGCAGTTTCTAAAAACAACGGATATGCCACAAAGTATTAACTGCGACATATCCATTGTTATACGGTTAAAATACGTGATATTTTTTTAAACCAAAATACTTTTGTGACCTTGAAAATGCATTATATTCTTCTAAAATCTCGTATAAAGAATATAATAATTAAGATGTTTTAAATTTTTTTTTATAATTTAATTCTTTGTCTTTCTCCTAACACGTTAGTTAAAGGAAATTCCTGTTTAATATAATAAATAAATGGATCTCAATCAAGTTTCTTCAAAGAAGTTTATTTTTCTTATATGGAAAATAATTATGAGACCCACTGTAGGTGACTAAAAATTAATCTCGTCTTAATAACCTTAATGAATAGGAAACAAGCAATGTCATGTTTTCGCTTTGTTTTCATTGCATTTTCTTTTTTTATAATACTATTTTTAACCTTTGAGAGCAAAAACATTAAGGGGTCGCCAGATGAAAATCATTTTGGGGCCGCGGCTTCAAAAAGGTTGAAAACCGTACAGAGTAAGAAGTAACTGATCTTTGGACAAAAACTAAGCAGCGATTATAAAGCTATATTTTTATTAATTATTTATGTTTAAACATCTTCACTTTTTGAAATTATAATGGAATAGTAAGATTTTAAACAATAAGAAACAACCAGCTTACCTTCACTCGTACAGCAGCTAAAGTAAGTAAGTTATACAGTTCAATTAAGTACCTTAAAAATACATATGGGAGATTCACAAGGTGTCATAAAGTCATGTGTCTTAAAATAATAACATGAAAAATACGACTGTTGTGAACAACCCCTCATAATTCAGTGTGCTATTTTGAATTTAAATCAGCTGATTAAAAACAAATATAAAAAATAAATATTTAACTAAAATAAAATTTCTTTTAATTCTAATCAATGAATTAATAAATTAAATTAGATCACACCTGATCGCAAATCACAAAAACATTTTATTTTGCTTGTTAACCAAACAGCAGAGTCCTAAGCCGATCTAATTTGACGACGCAAGTGATTGCTAGCTGCAGGTTAAATACGGATCTTATCCGGATTAAACTATACCATCAACGGCGACGGCTACAAAAACTAACGGGGCACGGCTCAGCCGCTCTTCTGATTAATTACGACATCACAATAAACATAGCAAGCAAAGTTCTTTTAATTTAAGACACTTTTTGTTTACAAAGCAACAACAATATTTTTAAATCATTGCAAAATGTTAGAACATTATGACAATATAACATGATAGCACACCTTGTGAATACCCCAATAGTTTGCAGTAAACATTATTATTTTATAGGTTATTTGTTGCTTAGCAATGGTACATAAAAGTGCTAAGTCCAATAATGTTAAAGAAAGAGTGCTAAGTACCCTTTTTATATGAACCATTATAACAAAACAAGCTGTTAAGCCTACCCCTGAAAGGCAGGAAGAAAAATTCTTCACCCACAGGCCAAAAATAAAAAAAAATCCGGCTACTTAGGACTTGGTCTAGGTGTTTTACTATATGCATGCCAGTTCAGCTTTCTAGCTAATCAGTGGTTTTCAAAAAGCTCTGGATATACAAAAAAAAGAGGAATATACAAACAAGGAAATTATGTATGTATAAAGATATTAACGCTTGTTGCTTGTAAACTTTTGAATAAGTAAAATTAGATTAAATTAGTATTTCTTTTTCATATTTTTATTCAGTTAACGACTACGCATATGTTTTAAATTTATCGTAAACAAGCCTTTCGGGAAAAAATGCTCTCTCAAACATTTAATTTTATAGTGATGCGTGAAGAGCAAAGCGTTCCTAAATTTATAAGTCCATCATGATGTAACGATTAAGCAAAAGATTCTTGAAATTGGCCATATGTTAATTGAAGGGTCATGAAGCACAAACAAATAAATGTCCTTGCTGACTTCATTGTCATATGTGAAGCTTAAAACCCATTTCCCAATATTCCCCAAGTAAAAGTCTATTGTAGGTCTAATTGGCCATTTAAAATATTTCAGGTGATATTGCAGTGACCCAGCAACGCTAAACTACATACTCCCTTTAGATTTTTCTTCGAGTTATTCTACAATCATCCACTAGCTGGATATTCACAAAACAGCACATCAAGGCCGTAAGAGCCACCTGTAGGGATTCCAATACCGTTACCGTCAGTATTTTCGGTACTATCAGTTTTTTCGGCATTATTTATGGAATAAAAATATCTAAATACAAAGCACCAAGAATTAAAGTATACCATATAAAAAAAGTCATTGCGCCCGGCCGAAGGCCGGTTATGTAGGGTAGCTTTATTTATCGAAGCCGGTGTTCTGTATACCAAAGTGGATAAATCCTTGCGCCCAAAAACGTTTTCATTATAAATTTGAAAATGAAATAATCCCCCAAAAAATATATTGGGGCTTTATTTTATAATGATTTTTTTGGGGGATAATTTCATATGAAATAATACCCTAATTAAAAATTGAAATAACACCCCAAACAAAATGAAATAACCCCCCAAAAATCGTTTTTGTTGTTCTCTGTACAAACTTATGGGGGTTATTTCATTATTTTTTTGGGGGGTTATATTTTTGGGGGTTATTTCATGCCGCCACCTGGGAGTTATTGCACAGAGCCTTAATTTGAGTTTCACAATACTGAAAAAATAATTTCGATTCTTTCAGTATCGACAGAAAGAATTAGAAATAGAAGAATTAGGCCCCTGATCAGCTCTCCTTAGACGGTAATTCCATCCTGGGCAACTGCCCAAAGTCGACCCTAGTGGACGATGCCAATCTTTTCCAAATCCGCGAGCGACCTTTCGCGAAATTTCCTAACAGTTTCTTAAGGCTAAGAAGACTTCCGGCTGCTATTCCCATAAAATCCTGCTTAATAGTACTTCCCATGGCCCCTGACATGCCGTTCGAAGCACAATTTTAACTGTTTGTTTGTAGGACGCGGGCGCAAAAGTGACTTATTTAATAACATTTAGACTCATTTGCTTCCCATCAAACACAGCATCTATACGTAAGAAGGGATCTCACCACCGATGTGAATTGTTATTCCACTACTGACGGCCTCAGGGTCCATATCCAATATGAAGAAAACATAATTCATCTAAGTATACATACATGAATTTATTTTTTTCGAGCATTTATTTTTTCCTTCGAAGTGGATCGATTTAGCGAGGGACCAAACTCCGGCTCATATTTTATCTTCTACGTGAGATAATTTATTTTTGTAAGTTCAATATAAAAAATACCAATTGAAAAACAAAAAAGTATCAAAAAGTCTTCTTTATATATTGTCATCCACTCGGGACGTTGCACGTTTAATTTTATGTTTTTACGTCTAATATTAACGAAAATTAATCAAAGTACCAGCTGTTGAACGAAAAAGTACCAAAACGCTCCCCTTACTTATTCACCCAGTTTAAAGCATAGTTTTATCTTTATAGGTCGAATATTATTGAAAATTCAACAAGTTCCAGATGAAAAACAAAAAGTACCAACATTTTGTATCTTATAGGTTAACATTCAATCAGGATCCTACACCTATAATATAATGTTTATAAGTTTAATATTATAAAAAAATTTAAAAATTATCACATAAAGCACAGAAAAGTAAAAAAAGAAATTTAGTTTCCCGTATTTCCCGTTTTTTCTCCCCATATAGGTTCGGTTGACAAACAAAGGAAGAAAGCGTTCGTAACTGTTTTGCCTGGTCCGATTTATACATAAGATTTATATAGTCAAAATATCGAAAACCGGTTTCTGAAAAATGTCGTATAATCGATCACCCTAATTTTTTATTATTTGATAATTGAAAATTAATTTTTATTTATTTATTTTGCATCTGTGTTAGTAGCAATTTTGAACGCTTGTAACTCTGAAATTATTGAACAGATTTAAATAAAATATACATTGTGCACTTCTTTGAGTAAATACCTTTCAAATGGTGTATATTTTGTTCAAATCGGTTGACATACAGAGGAGGAAAGTGTTCTTAACTGTTTTGCCTTAGCCGATTTATATATTGATTATTGAAATTCAAAACAAGTGAAATAAAAAGGGCGAAGTCCACATTAAAAGTACAAAAATTTTTACAGAAAAAGTGCTAAGTCACAAACACCTTTGTAAAACCAATCCATTATTATTTGTTGTCCTTGTCTTGCATGTCAAAAAAGCAACAATAAAAAAAAATTTTAGATTAAAAAATATTACGAACTAAATATTTTAGTAAGTTTTTTCCCGCTCTTGTAAAATTAAAAATAAATTGGACTTAGCTGCTTTATGAGTGAAAGTAAGGTAATGCTTTTTTGCCCTTGACGTAACGAACAGAGTGTTTACTACATTTTACATTACCTGATAGGTCAGTAACTGCTACTATGGAAACTATTGAGAGATAACCAGTATGTTGCCTGTAGTACACTTTATGTTACAGATGGTTATATAAATACTATTAAAATTAAATTGTTAAAAAAAAAAAAAATTAATTCGTTGCTTACCTTTCAATTAAACATTTTAATAATTTTAAATACATACAGTTTTATTGGTCCATTAGCCAAGTTTCATTATTCTTTCATTAGCTCTCCAATAAAGTAGGAAAAAAATACCGACCACAAGCGTAACACAAACTTCATGCTCTACCAGTCATGTATGCAAAAATTTAGTAGAAAAAAAAATATAATGAAATACACATTTAATTACCACAACACAATTTTTAATTACTTTTGCACTTGACCGTGATCATCAATCAGTGGTGTGCAAGCATTTGTAAAGAATGTTGTTAAATGCAAGAAAAACCCCATAAATACAAGAAAAAATATGAAAAAAATATTTTTGCAAAAAATTAAGAAATAATGAAAAAAAAAAAAAGAATTAAGTAAAATAGCATGCCACTTCATGCAACAATGGTTAACCACAACAACTGACTTTTGGCTAAAATGCCAAGAGCTTTTTTAGCTTTTGTTTTCATTTTGATTTTTCAATTACACACACAGTTGCATAACTGCACACAGTTACATAACTACAAGGCTAGAAGCGAAAGTAGAGATGTGTAAAGTGGTGTAAGTGCTTTACTATTTGTGTGAACGAGTGCAGCAGAAAACTTACTTTTATAAATCTTTTTGTGTAGGAGATAAGGTTGTATAAAGTTGGATTGGGATTTTGTTACACTGGCTTAAAGGATACTGAAAATAATTGGGGGATTCACAAGGTGTCATAAGTCTTAAAATAATAACATGAACAAATACGACTGTTGTGAGCAACCCCTCATAATTTAGTGTGCTATTTTGAATTTAAATATATATTTACCTTACCTCAAAATATTTTGTAATTCTAATCCATGAATTAATAAATAAAATTAGATCTTACCTGACTATTTCTATTTTTTAGACGCAAATCACAAATAAATTTTATTTTTCTTGTTTACCAAACATCAGAGTCCTAGGCCGATATAACTTGACGCCGCAAGTGTTTTGTTGCAAAAATTGCTAGCAAAAATTCCTAGGTGGTATTCAAGTTGATGCAGTTGAAAATTTCCTTGATCGTGGAATACTACTTGACCCTAAACTTAGCTTTACTTCGCATATTACGTTTATGATAAATAAAGCTAGAGGAACACTTGGATACATAAAACGCTGGGCAAAAGAGTTCGATGATCCGTATATTACAAAAACCTTATATATGGCACTTGTAAGGCCGATTCTTGAATATGGATCGATTATATGGGACCCTATTTACCAAACTTATTCAAATTTAATTGAATCTGTACAGAAACAATTTCTGCTCTTCTCTTCTGATAAAGCTCCCTACTTTAAAAAGTCGTAGAACAATGCTGAATGTATCGTTTATTCTGAACATTATTAATGGTGATATCTGCGCTGGATTTTTAGTTAATGAGTTTTCATTTAATATTCCTCAACGACCATCTCGAAATTTCATACCATTATCCATTAAATTCTTTAGAGCAAATTATGGTGATGCTGACCCTCTTAGAAGAATGTGTAACACTTTCAATCAATAGATTTATTGATTATTCATTGGATCCAAAGTCAATAAGTAGATTAATAATTGCTTTTCTTAATTGATGATAAAATTTGTGTAATGTAATCAAATGTTAGTTATAGTCTATTTTATTTAAGTGTAATTTTAAATGGCTAAAATGTCTGTAAAGATTAATCCATAGACAATAAATAAAATAAATAAATAAGTAAACTGTACCATCAACGGCAACGGCTACAAAAACTAACGCGGCATGGGTCAGCCGCTCAGCGCTGGTCTCTTTTGATTAATTACGACAGCACAATAAACAAAGCAAGCAAAGTTCTCTTAATTAAAGACACTTTTTGGGTACAAAGCAACAACAATATTTTTAAACCATTGTAAAATGTTAGAACATGTTAGCACACCTTGTGAATACCCCAAATAACATAAAATAATGACGTGTTCTTAAAATCAAATTCGAGTGAAATTGAAGTCTAACAAATTTAAAAAAACGATCCTATTTGGATAGTTCATGAAAATATTGACCTTTATATATATAATATCTTTGTCAGAACTAATTTCAAAATCAAGGAAAAAAACGTTCAGTTCGATTTCTAGATCATGACACCCTTATTTTTCTAAGGGAAAAAGCGATTTTTTTTTTCGTGTCTACCTCTTCCTCTAGGCGTTGTGTTTAAAGTCCTACCTTTTTCCATAGCAATTAAATACCAAAAGTTTAAAGGCTAGCGGCTGGCCAAAGTTTCATCTGGTGCCACATAATCAAATATCAGCCAGGATAACTTGATGTGGCTAAACCCAAATCGTAAGGGAGAGAGCTTTTAAAAATGTCAGGTTATGAATCTGTAGTCTAAAGCATAGTATACGTGGTCTAGATTGTAATTAGTTGGAAGGCTTGTGCACTCTTGGTATTTAGAGCACAGTTGGGACATCATGGGAGGAACTCGCGCTATTTTTAGATACATCCGTGCTTACTTTGTCAAAAGCTTTCACAATCCTGCACCTCTTCTTCATATAACTTCAGTGTTGCCAATTTAGCCATTTTTAAGCCCATTTTTAGCCATTTTTTCCGTAAATTTAGTAATTTTAGCTAACCAAGTTTTGGCAACACTGTATAACTTACTGTTTTCAAATCAACCTTTTAAATTGTTCTGAAAAATATTCCGATTTAACTTATGTGTTCACGTCTGAACCGAAGGTAGCGGATTTCCCATCCCTGGTTTCTATTTTGAATGATGATGTGCCCTAAGACGAATTGACAACTTGAGGCGGCACTGTCATCATCTATTATATTTTAAATTTTTCTTTTAATTTGTATATATTTATGGTTAGCTTTTTATTATTGTAACTGAAGTCGAATCGTTGTTTAAAAGCCATACTGGTCGGCTGTTTTTTTTTTATACTCGCGTTTTTAACTTAAATTATTTAAATCGTTTAGAAGATTTATATATTATAATAAATTTTGTATTTTTGCATTAAATAAATGGAACCTTTATAACGTTTCGGAAAACAAGGAAAGTGTTTTTATATTGTTAGAAGTGCTTTTCTTTCGTTTTAAATATCTGTGCTTTTTTCTAGCTCTCTTTCCAGCCTTTTTAATATCACCAAGTTGCTTGGATACTTGGTGGATATTTTAGCGCTGAATCCCAAAGCCACCCTATACACTCCACGAAACGTATCGGCGTTTCGCCCGGACCACGCAATCGGCGTTCTCTCGGGGAATATACCAAGGTGTTTGGATCCTTGGCTGGTATTTTGGAGCTGTAGCCCAAATACACCCATATATACAGTCCACACTCGACGAAACGTATTGGCGTTTCGTCCGGACCTTTACAAGACGTATCGGCGTTTTTATATGTATATATAAAAAAGCGTAGCATACCTGTGGGCCTAACAAGGATATTTCTACAGGAAAGTCTTCTTTTTGTCACGTTACGTCACCAATCATTTTAAATTGTTTCTCAAAAAATAGTTTATAAATTTTTAAATTTTTTTTTGTATTTTGGCGTAAAGCACAATTTAGAGAAGACGAGGTAAAATTTAAACAGCATGGGTCTAAAATACAAGATTAATCGGTTGTATGTCAAACATTGTAGAAATAAGGCTATTCCCGATTTGGGCATTGCTTACAAATTCAACCGTTCTACACATAAAAAGAACTTTATTTAATAGAAATTTAATTGAATCTTATTTAAAAATATGTAAAATATCGTATACTTATAGGGGCGACCCTCTCGTAAGAACATTTTTCTTTTAGATGCTGCTTTGTCGTTCAACTAATCCAACATATGAAAAACCAATGACATTTATTTACACATGATATATGTATGTTTATCATGTTTATATACTATAAAGTTAAATAGGTCTTATTTATAAATACATTAACATATCGAAGCGTACTAATAGGGGCAGACTTTTCTTTAACCTTTCTGAGTATTTTCATTTTTGTGCGACACATTCACATTTCTCGGTCTTTCAGACCGATTTCAAGTATTTCTCGGTATCTCAAAACTTTTCTAAAATTTTCAAAACCTTTGCAGTGGACATATTAAACTAGCTCTAAGCATCAATTTATATTTCATCACAATACTTTTGGCATTTTTGATCTTAGACCTAATAAAAAAAAAAAAAAAAAAAAATTCATTCACAAAACTTTTTCGACCGTGTTTTTATTGAAGATTTTGGGAAGAACTTCATCCACTTTGTAGTTTTGTCTTTTTCAATAAAAAAGTGATTGTAACTCGATTCAGCGACCTGTGAATCTTCAACATCACTTTCCTCGGAGTCTTCCTGTTCCGTATCAGTGTTTGCTTCATACATATCAATATTATCTTCGTATTTAGTACCACTTTCCACATCAGAATCTGGATCTGAATCGATTTCATTCAGAATAGCTCTTATGCGCTCAAAATCTGCCATATCTAAAGAAAATCTCACGATAATTAATTTTGAACATAATTCTTTTATTAAATCATATAAACTGATCGTTAATTGTCCATTTTCATCTAAAAATTTCTAATTTAGCAAAACCAACCTTCCTGACGAAAATGTTACACTTAATAAGTCGGCCTCACAGACCGTCTCGTGCAATCGTGTAATTTGCATTCGTTCGGTCTTTGTCATCTTTTTTGTTTACAGCTGTATTAAGTCTCTCCTGTATTCGTAGGCTTTCCAGTGTAAATCTTCTTTTTACCCTCAGCTCTACGTCTAGTACTTTAACATCGTTTAAATTTGGTGTGTGCTTATTATCAATGCAATGTAGAGCTAAAGCTGTTGAGTATTTTAATTTGTCAATGTCTGCTTTATGTTCGTTTATCCTAGTAGCTAAATTTATTTTGGTTGTTCCAACATACACTTTACCGCACGTTTCACGTTTCAATTTTTAACAATTGTTTTTTAAAGTTTTTTTATCGTTTGAGTAAATAAATTTAAAAACGCCGTTAATTCGTATTTATTTTAACACCGTTAAATCGAAACCCCGCTAAATCGAAACCCCCTATAATTCGTAAGAAATGGCCGGTCTCTTTCGATTACGATTTATCGGGATTCTACTGTATATACAAACATGTTAAATACGCAGCATACACGTCGGCGCAAATTTTTTGTAAAAAAGAAGACAGTTTTTTATGAGATGTTCCTTTGCTTTGCATTATCATAATTATATGTATATCATTGTATAGACAATTTTGCCTTCTGTTTATTTAATATACATATTAAACATTTTATGAGCAATTGTTTTGCAAAAATCTAGTAAAAATAGTTGTAAATTGTGATTTTGCTTACCCTAAAAGAAATTAATGAGCGAATCAACAAAATTTTCACGTTGGTGTTAATAAAATTATGGAGGAAAATACAAAAATCAAGTTTTCTATCGTTTCTTTCTATCATTTTCTTAAAGCTAACGTGAAAAATATGATGATTCGCTCATTAATTTTTTGTAGGGTTAATGATATGTGTAGTATATATTTCTTTTATGGAATAATATATTTGATATTGAAGCTTATAGATATTTATCAGATTTGACAACAAGAATTCCATAATTTCCAAAAATCTTTCGAAAAATTTGCTGTATAAAGTTAAGGAATTTATGCAGCGAGTAAAAAGCTAATTTCTATAACAGAAAACAAAAAAATAAGGCTGTTAGGCATCTTAAATGTTTAAGGTTGACAAAGTTTTATTTTTGACTCTCTTAAATTTCAAACCGATATTTTGTGCAGGGGTCTTTTAATTTCTTTCAGGCATATTTTTTGTTTTAACTAGTTTTTTTTTTTGTTTATTTTTTTCTTAACACATTTAAGTTTACACACACAAAACAAGAAAATGTAAGAAAAAAGAAAAATTGTATTATTTACGTAAACCTTGCAAACAAAAGGTTAACTTACAAAAATTTTCAACGGGCGTAAAGAAATAAAGTGAAATAATACACACTCAAATACTCACACACACACATCCTTATACACAAGGACTTGTAAATAACAATGAACTATAACTTCCGCTTTAAGCACTGTTTACATTTCATGTCCAAAATAAAATAAAATAAGTAACGCCCCACGTCAGTTTTATTTACAGTTTCCATTTAAATTCTTTATATGCGAATGCTCAGGAACATGTATATTTTTAAAGTATGCAGTAAATCTTTAATAGTGTATAAATGAAGGTCTTTTTAAGAGTATAAACAAAATAAAAATTTAATGAACACCAGATCATGCATTTAATATGAAAATAATAGACCTTCAAGACTTGTTGTTAAACATGCAATTAAATGGGTTTCTTTGGTAAATCTTCATATCTTCGTCAGCAGAGCCAGTCTATAAAGTACTAAGCAAAGAACAAAAAAGCAAAAAAAAAACCTTATTTAACTTCATCTTAAAGGCGCGGAATAAATATATATGAATTTTCATTATATATTATGGGTAATTCCATGTCAAATCGACCAAGAGTGGTACCCGACCCCTTTCGATTTTAATGAAATTTTGTGAGAAGGTTCCTTTTATCCTAAAAGGAAAATATGTGAAAAAAAAAATTTTTTTAAATATTTTTTTCGAAAGTTATGTCATATTCAAAATATCGGGTCCCACTCTTGGTCGATTTGACATGGAATAACCAATTATATATAATTAGAATAATATTTTTCACATTGTTCTTAAGAAGTCTTTAAATATACAAGGTACATAAATAATCAACGAACCAGAAGCGACTTACTTTTTTCTTTTAATTTGCCCTAAATCTCTGAAGAAAAATCATGACTTTTTTCGCAATATCATCATTTATTTTTTCCTTTTGGGCTACTCAAAAGAACTTGTATTCGTTAAAGAGCCCCACATCATGACCCAACTTAAAAATAATATTCGAGAAAAAATTCGAGCCCTTGCACCGGAAATTTTAAAAAAAGTCAGGGAAAACGTGTTACACTAATAGAAAAGGCGTCATAACGCTGATGTATTTTGACATCAGTACCCATGTTCTGTAACTTTTGTGAGAACTTCTTGCATCGAAAAGATGTAAAACAAAATATTCCATCGTTTCTCGAAAAGTGAGAAAAATGTGTGTCTGTAACTCATGTCGAAAACTATCAAAAGAGATTACGTCGTTACGTTATAAATGTCATAATATTGCACTCGAAGCCGATGTGACATTGCAGACGTTTAGAACGCCAGTAACACATATCGTTGACGGCGACCAAAATTTACTAAAATTTAAAATTTTTCAACGACGGCGGCGAAAACACAACCGTCGGCTATACCAAATTGTGTAAAGGGCGACTTTAATGTTTGTTGTTTGCAAACGAGCTTTGAAGACATTCGTATATTTTATAAAAATGTTAAAAGCAAAATAATAAAACAATGAAAAATGTGCCAAGAATAAAATATTATTATTAATTTTCTTTTCATTTTGCATTTTTAATTGTTTTTTAGTGTTAACATTTTTTCTCGCCCCATTTTTATTCGTGAGTTTATTTGACAGTTCAAAGCGGGAACTTTTCTCACCAAAATGTTACAGACACACTTTTTCTGTAAATTGGCGAGTAATTTCCTTACGTGACAGTTTGTTCCCGCCAAAAAAGTTACAGACACAGTTGAGTGAGAAAAACAGCTGTTTGTTTCAATTAATGGCATTTTTGTTTCATTTCACACATTTCAATCGAAAACTTTCTCGACGCGAGAGTTACAGAACATGGGCACGGTACTATGACAAGTGTCTTCGTTTTTGAGCCAATGCAACTTTTCATCATTGTGAAGTCAGCCTTAACATCACTTGGCAAAATTGTAATCAGGCAAAATAATGTCATCAATGGGATGACACATCGGAATCACAAAATTGACGAATCGGAGTCAGTTTAATAAAAAAGTCATCAGTGCGAAGATAAACTGAAAGGATAAGAAAAACTGTCATTAAATTGAGTAATTGGGGTTGAATTAAGTCAAAGTAAGAGAATATTAATTTTTACTTACCTGTCCAGAAGACAGTCTAGAAGATTTGTGACACTGTCCCGGCGCACACTGGGGATTTTTGTATGGAGGTGAGGAAAAAAATATATTTGTCAAAAAATATAATGATTTCATCACAAATTTAGTTTTATTTATATAGTTATACACAAAAGTAATCAAAATAAAGAAAGCTAGAAAAATGTATATCGTTACCTACAATGTAAAAAGACCTAACTAAAAAAAATTTTCATGATTTTTTTAATTTTTAATTTATTATTTATTTTAAATCTACTTTTTAATTTATTATTCTAAAAGAGCCTTAACTTCGTCGCTTATATCACTATGCTATTTCTGGCTAAATGAAGGAGTCAAGTGTGAGATCATGGGATCTGATGTTACCATCATTCGGTGCATAATATCTTCGTTCGTGGCAATTCGACTGCATTTTCTGGAGTGTCTAAGGCAATATTTTTTAAAGTCTTTGTAACGACTTTCCTGAGCCTCTTCGGATAATAAGCCTACAGGAAAAATACAGTTTTCAATTATATATTTTCCATGAATCAGAATTTTGTGGAGTGTTGAGTTGTTTGTATGGTAAGAGTATGTTATATCCTTCATTTTGTAACCAATGCATTAGATACTCGTATTTTTCTTTTGTAAGTTCAAGCTTTGTAAACATCCCCGAAATTTTAATGTACAAATTTTGTGGTTGGTTTTTGAAATACTAGAAGAAAAATCAATTACTTCTTGAGGGAACATAGAACGAACTTCATCCCTTTTGTATCGTTTGGCGCGATCACAGCACTCCTCAAACGATTTGCGTAGCCGACCAATTGCAGAACTGCTAGAACATTCAGCCTCAGTAAACTTAATTGTAAATCTGCCTTCAAGCCAATTTGCATTCTTTTTTTCAAATCGCGACTTCGTACGGTTAGAATCCTGCCATCTTTGTTTGAAGTTATAGTAAAAGCTTTTATATATTTTATCCAAAATTTCACATGCTCTAGTATCGGTTAAGCCAACGTGCAATTGTTGCAAAAATTGTTTTAATTTTGTTCTGTCTTTGTCAACCTTCAGAAGCTTCGAGCATAAAACCCCATGAGAAATAGAAAAACTTTCCATTGCCGTAAAACTCTTGGGCCTTAGTTTCAGTTATAATTAAAAAACCGGAGAAAAATTGGTTGTACTTTTCGCGTTCGTCAGCACTTGTTGAATGACAAAAATCGAACAATATTTTACTGACAGGTACGTTCCAAATATGAGCACTAATAGATGTGGGTGGAATTTCTGTAAAAAAATCATACAGGTAGCCAACGGAAACCCCAAATAATTAAAAAAGTGCACTTTCTTTTTTTCCTTTCAATTGTCCACGCACATTTATTACCGCTTATTACTTTGCTACCGCAATCATAAAAATCAAATAACCTTTTGTTTATTACTTTTTTTTTTAATTCTGAGAATCATAAAAAAAGTCATAAATGTTTTTGCATAGAATTTTGTGCATATATAGAGCAAATTTTTGAAATGCATACCTTCACTTAATTGTGAATAAAAGCGAAACGCGTTCATCGATTTTCATGATTTTCACATAGTAAAATAATATTCGTATTTAAATTCTTAGGTTTAAATTAAGTTGGTTCGGTAAAACACACAAGTTCTGAGTTTGAGACGGATATAAAAAAAAACTGACAGTCAGATCGGAGTAATTCTTTTTGATTTGATTGTACCATTTAGTCTAAAATTGCAACATATCACTGCATATTGCATGAAGACTATGTTGACAATTTGACTTTTTTCCGCGAAATCCCCAGTGTGCGGCGCAGGGCAGACAGATTTCTTGAGAAAGCGGAACTTAGACTGCTTGTTGGCCTATTCATGGGACACTGTGGTTTTAGATACAACCAGTTTAAGTTGGGTAATTCATCTAACAAAATATGCAGATTCTGTGAGATTGATAACGCAACGTCGGAACATCTGCTCTGCTACTTGGGGACTTCTAGGCGGAAATTTTTGGGCGGCAAATAGTGGGCCGGACGCAGCCTTAACCTGACGTAGTAAGGCACATGGGCTGCACAAAAGATCCACTGGGTCGTGGTGCTTACGACCTTCACGTATATACGATACGATATACGATACCTGTCACACTTGTTTGTTTTACTTTTGTTGTATTCCGCCCTTTGCTTACAGAAGAACTCTCAATTATAAGACACCAGCCATGGTGGAAAAAGCAGGTGGCATCGTTACGGCAACAAATAAAACATTACAACAAAAATGGAAATTATATAACCGTTTACGTCAAAAAATTCTTTAAACAAAAATCAAAGCATGCCGCTGAACGTGATGAATTAAATTAATTTTTAGCCAATTTTTCTTTAATTATGGTCAAAATATTATTTATTTTAATTTTAAATTATCAAAAACTTTAATAAAATATAATTATCACAGCACAAAACGTGGACTTTTTGTTAACATAACAAAACTTTGACATAAACCTAGACAAACAATGCAAGAGCAAAAAATCGTCATCTGGCGTAGTGCTGCCACCTGTTTCACTATGACATCAGCAGCATGCTCGACATGGTTTTCGTAATCATTCTACTTTGAACATTTTATGTATTTTACTAAATAATTTTAACAAATAGAATATGGGAATTTTATCGTCTTATTTTATTTTTTAAATATGAAAATAATGTTAATACAACACAAAATGTGGCATCGAACTGATGTCACTGTAGTCATAAATTTTTGCCTCATTACTGTCATTTGTAATAACATTTCTGAATCTGATGTCAGGGCATATTCAGTACGAAGATGCATTTTCTATGACTGTAGAAAACGCCTGACTTTGCAAAGCTCAGAAAGTGCAGCACTTGCGAGAAGTTTTATTTAGACCTTTAAAATAACTACCCTGCAAATAAAATTGGACCACCTGAACCATTTTGATAAAATGGACTACTCCATGGACTGGTTCGATGTAATGCAAGCATGGACCATGCCATTGTTAAAGTGTTTGTAGTTAGACGACATGTCTTCGTTTTTTAACGACATGCTTTCGTTTTTAAACGACTTCAAAACTAATCCTCTTGAGTATACCATGGAGTAGTTTTAAAACTACTCCTAAGTGGTCCAAAGGTGGGTTATATGGTCCTCTCCTAGGACATCGTAATGTTAAATAGACCAGGTTTTTTCCATACGTTTGGGTTACTTTTGGACAAGTTCTGGTCCCTTGTGGACTACTCTTTACACGCGTGTTTGGACTGGTCCTATTATTTGCATGGTAAATTACCTACTCATTAGTTCAGTGCTACCAATAAAAAAATAGATTTGACTGTGACATAAAGAAATTAAAAACTATTTAAACTTCTTTGTTTCTTTTGAGCCACCCTTTATAATTAATTCCTTCTTAAACCGAACGATTTTAATGTGAATTTATTTCTTAGAGCTTTTTAAAAGAAACTCACAAATTTTATTAGCCAACAGGTCACAAAAACTAGAATTTTACAGTTTTACCCAAACCGAAGACATCCTCAAAATATTAATCACCCCTATCGCGAATGCTATGGCAATATGTTTATGGGAGCAAACCTAGGGATGAAACGATACGAGTAAATACAAGTACATATTCGATACTTTTATATAAGTACCAAGTATTTTTGTAATCGATACTTAGCAACCGAGTACCAAGTAGTATCGGTAAAAAAATACTCGGTATCGGTCAAAAGTAATCGTTTAACTTTGGTATTGAAATTAATCATAAATTTTTGATTATTTTCCAAAGCTGGAGCAGAAGTAACGGTATCAAGAAGCCGTTTGACCAGTAAACACTAGGGATGCCAATCCCGAATACCGAAAATTTATGTCCCAAATCCCGGTGTTTGATATAAAAATCCCGAGATTTTGGGCTTAGTGAAAATTCAATATTAAATCATACTGGCCATGAATCTAATTTTTAACTGGTTACAAAAAAAGTCACAAGTGGGTCTTTTTCTAGGTGGATGATAATAGAATTGCGCACGCAAAATGCAAGTTGTGCAAAAAGGTGTTTACAACTTTAGGGGGTTCTACCAAAAGTCTTTTGACACATATAAGTTTATTTTATTAGATTAATACTTGCATATATATAATTGAGATAAAATAAATTAAATATTGTCATAACATATAAGTAGTTATTTATTTACGATACCACCCAGAAGTGTTGAATGCGAATATTGGTTTCGTCGGCAGCATATGTTTGCGATAAAATAAGGTATCAATTATCTGACGTCATTAATTTTTTTAAGAATCTTTTTAAAATATAAGTTTTAATACATAATACTTCCCATATTACTTTAAAAGAATACATTAAACAGTTTTATTTTGTAATGAGTTTAATTTTCTTCATGAATTAATTTGTTTTATTTCTACATAAACATTAAATTATAATTATATGAATTTTAAAATTGGCTTTTATATATGAAATCCCGAAAAATCCTCATCCGTCCCGGGACCCCTTTTTTTAATTAAAATTCCCGAATCCCGGGTCCACACCTATAAACCACACATCGTTTAGGTCAATTTCCTCAATTTGTGGTTATAGGAAGTCCGTTATCACTCCGCGATAGCGAACACCATTCACCATTCATTTAATATTATTTCCTTTTTTTTAAAATTTTGAATTTTGAAATTTTGAAATATAAAAAAACCAAAAAATCCCTGAAGAAGCTATCCATTGAGATAGCGAAATATTGGATAAATTTTAAATAAATATTCTTTATATAAAACGGTCCTTGAGCTTGAGAAATTATTGAAAGGAAATAAAATACATATTTACATTTAAGATAAATTCATAGTGACATTGTTGATTTCTGGAATAAAAGGTGAATGAAGGTTGTTATCCTGAACGTTCTATAAAATTTTGTTTCCTAAGATAAAAAAGATTTTTCGAAAGGCAATTGGTACTAGGTGGTAACTAAAAGTGGCCTCAATCTTTACACTTATCGTTTTGCACAAAAATTCTAATAGGTCGAAGTTCTTATTTTATTGTATAGTAATAAAACACTAATAAGAACGTTTTTAAATGCTGCTTTCTATTATTTTATCATACAAACCATTTCAAGTACCCATACAAGTAACTAAGTATCGATACTTTTTTTTCGATTCTAAGTAGGTATCGATACTTTACGAGCGATACCACATCGAGTAAAAGTATCGATACCTTAGAGGTATCGTTTCATCCCTAAGCAAACCTATATTCCCATCCCCAACAAATCGGTATCGCAAATATTTTGGGAGGAAAAATGACTATTATGAATTATTTGTTAGTATTTTATAAACAAACGTCTCTATTGTGAATAGCTTGTGCTTGTATTGTGAAAGAAAAATTACAAAATAGAATACTAATAAAAATATAATAAAATAAATAATGTATAGTGTTTATCTTCATTTTCTTAATAAAACTCCTTCAATAAAAGAAAAAAAAAAAAAAAATTTAATTGAGTCCTACCTTAGAATACAAACTTAAGTTTACATGTTTCCTTCTCGTTCACATTAACACTTGTTGGGAATTTATTTAGTAAAAAAATTCGAAGAAGTAAACATTGGCGATGCCAAATTTTTTAAGTTTGGGAATTCATTCCCAAAATATTTGTTATGGGAATCATTCACAATACGAAATAAAAAAATATGGGAATATATTCATGGGAGTAGTTGTTTGTGATAGGGGTGAATAAATTTTCATGAATGAATATTGAAAAATTATTTCATATTTTTTAAAGGGGATTTCATTAATTAAAAGGCTGGTGGGTTACTTATGAAAGTGACTTATTTTCAAATGAAAGCGCAATATTTGCCATTTGCTTTTTTTTTTTTTTTGAAATGTGAAATCGTTCAAATATTCGCTGCGGAAGCTCTGGCACAAATGAATGCATTGGACCCAGTTTTCCACAACCAGGCGCACAATTCGACCGACCAAGCAGGAATTTTGCGTTCAATGTTTGCCTGCAGCTCTTCAAACGTTGTTGGCACAGGCCAGCTGTTAAATGTATCCGCAAGGAGAAAAGTTTTAGTAATGACAGAGCACTGGTGTAAGAACTTATGCGAGTAGAATCGGTCTGCAATTCAATGAGAACTGTAGGATTTGTCGTGAAAAGGAGGAAAACTAAACTGTATTGAATTTCATGTGCCAATGTCCTGGAATCTAGGACAATCGAGGGGGATACCTGGGGAAACCAGTGTTTGTCTAATAGGATTATCTATATCGGAAAAACTAAGTTTGCTACATCTTCTCTGCTTAGAAAAAATAATCAGTTGAGATTTGCAGTGACACCTATGGAGTAGGTCGTTAGTTTAATTTACAAAATGGGTATATAACATATAAAATTTTGTGAATTTAAGTAACGAGCTGCTCTTTAAGATGTACATTGTTGCTATAGAGACCTCTGTAGGACAACGTGCTCGCCAATTTTGTCCTTCAATTATCCGATTGTGTTATTATTCGCTTTATGTTACATTTCGTCGTCCTGTCAGAACTACATACCGCTTAAGCTCATAGCTTCAAGCTGTCCTTAAAAATACTGTTATATCATGGCTCTGTTGTGATCACAAAGCATACAGAGATGAAAAAAGTGACGTATGAAAAATGCCTAAATCATTTGCGAGTGTAGCTTTCGAAGAAAGAGAAAGAAAACGTTTTTTGTTAGTGAAGTGACAATGTGTAAAAACCGGTTGCTTCTATCTACACAAATTGCATAATAAAAACAAAAAACACAAAAAGGGCAGCTTTCGAAGAAAAAGACAGAAAAAACTTAATATTTTCTGTCTCGTGACGCCTCTATGTGCTCTGTGGGTGGTTGTGATCGCCGTTGACGGTTGTGGTGCACTGTTTTTATTATTCGATAAATATGGGTTTTGAGTCCGACGGCATGAAAATTAATTTGTGCCTGTGCATCGATTTAATCCGTTTACACAAAAAGAAAAAACTCGTACTAACTAAACTTATGTTTTTTCTATTAACTTTTAATACGAGGCGTACTTAAAAATTTAGGGACAAAAAAAAAAACTAAAAAGTACTTAAAGCAATTCAAAATGGGATAACTTTCGAAAATCAATATACAATAGCACTATTAAAGAAGGTTAAAAAAAGATTTGTTCTTTTTGTGTAGAAACAACAACACTACATTATTTTCTTGTTTAAAAAGTGAAAAACTGAAACAAAAATTTCCGAATTCCATTTGTTAAAATTATTTAATTAAATAGATCAAGTTTTCAAAGTAGAAGGATGACGAAAAACATATCGGGCATGCTGCTGGTGTCTTATAATTGAGAATTATTCTGTAAACAAAGAATGGAATACAATAAAAGTGAAATAAATATGTGTAAATGGTAAGTAAATAATATTATTATCTTTATCTCTGGGGTGACACAAAGTACCTGGGAGTAATATTGGACAGCAAACTGTCGTGGAGATTGAATGTGGAAGAGAGGGTGAAAAAGGCAACGAATGCGCTCTACGCATGTAAAGGAATGCTGGGCAAGACGTGGGGTCTAACCCCTGCTCTTACACATTGGGTCTACACATCGGTGGCGAGACCAATCTTACTCTACGGGATACCTGTATGGTGGACGGCATTGAATAAGAAATCGTACCGGAATATGCTAACGGGCGTACAGAGACTCGCCGAACTTAGTATCACCGGTGCCTTGCGTAGTACACCGACTGCGGCTCTGGATGTGATCCTGGACTTGCAGCCGATTCATCTGGTGGCAGAAGGAACAGCGAGAAAGTCTGCGATCCGCTTAAGAGCGACGGGACAGTTTGCATACGGACCTTATGGTCATGATAGTATTATAAGGGGAATAGATTGTAGCAGTGACTTCACCATTCCGAGGCTGACATTTGGAAGGAGACCACGAGTTACCTTGGAGGAGGACGGCTGGTTGGCAGGACTCCGATCCGACCATGGGACCTTCAGTTTCTACACTGACGGTTCCAAAATGGAGGACGGAGTTGGAGCTGCAGTCTTCTGCCGGGAACTGGGCATTCGGTAATCGTATAAGCTTCCCAATTACTGCAGCATATTTCAGGCGGAGATATTTGCGGCCAAAATGGCTGCTGATTTGGCACGTAATTCCATTACTGGGAACTCGCACGTAAATTTTTACATCGATAGTCAGGCGGCGATCAGGGCGATAACCGCTGACTATTCATACTCTTCGATCGTCCAGGAGTGTAGGGACTCGATGGATGGACTCTGTGCGAATAATAGAGTTCACATCTATTGGGTTCGTGGCCACCAGGGCATAGAAGGCAACGAGGAGGCGGACGAATTGGCGAAACGGGGGGTCCATTTAGCATACGATAGGGTGATGGCCATTCCGGCTCCGATTCAGAACATAAGGAGGGATACGGACTCTGCTATACGGAGGAGATCAGAGGCGATTTGGGATAGCACCAGAACGTGCAGGGTCTCCAGGGTAATGTGGGGATCCTATGATCCAGTGTCGACAAAAATTCTTCTGTCATTGCCGAGAAGGGACTGTAGACTTCTGGTAGGCTTTTTGACGGGTCATTGTTGGACTGCGGTACACGCTCGGAGGTCGGGGCGGTTGAACAGTGACAACTGTAGATTTTGTTGGGTACCAGGGGCAAAGGAGACAGTGGAGCATTTAGTCTGCTACTGTCCGGCACTCGTGCGCTCCAGGGCGAACTGTATGAAACTGTATGACGTATTGAATGAAAACTCGATAAATGTAATGTCGAGTAACTCGATATCGAATGCTTTTATTTTAAGTTCAATACATTTCATTTGATATGGAGTTTCATGATACCAAAATAAATAATTTCGATCAAATTTGCTCGATATTGTATGCGGTGATTAGACCCCTCTACTTGATTTAAGGAAATCCGTATTTCCCGTACTATTGGTAGCGATTGGATAGATTTGAGTACGGATAGATTAATTATACTTTTCAGTGTTCTTATCTTAAAGCGACACTTTTATTTGTTGAAAAAACCATCAAGCTAGAAATGAGCTACATCCAAAATTGGCATAAGCGCACGTAACGTAGTCGTAATATAACCTAAAGTTTTATAAAACAAAACTAAAACAAACAAATAGCAAACGTTCCTGAAGCGTTAATCTCGCATTGCATTGAGATTTTTAACTGAGAAAGAACTACGAAGCCAAATTCACTCCTTTTCAAAAAATTTCCTTGAATAAAATGTCTCGTTCATACTGAATAACCCGATGAAAACCCATAAAGCCTTACGAAGATGTGTGAAGATAACTATCTAATGGGGAAACATAGTCCCAAACATGTTTCACATAAACCATTATTAAAGTAAATTACTGCATATAAATGAATTTCAATCAACTCTAAAAAAATAATAATATTCAATATTCTTATTTTTTTCCTAAACACTTTCTCCCACTACCTCGCGTTTAATAATTAATTACGCCAAAGCTTTTAAAACCAGTTTGACTTTATTTAACAAATTATTGAAAGAAAGACATAAAAGCAAAAAAATATTAAGACAAAATCGCCATAGATACAGGATGAAAACTAATAAAACCCTAATTAAAAATCTCAATAAATAAAAAGGTCACAAAAAGGAAAAGAAACCAACAACTAACAGTTTTAAAGAACACATCTCCTCGTATAAATATGAAAGTTCTATTGACTTTCCGACGACTTTCAATTCTTACGTTTAATTTTTGCTCATAAATGGCACAATATTTTCATTGAGTACATTAAGCACCTCATTTAGATAAGAAATCTTTGTATTCCAAATGAGTAAATCAGCCATAATAAAAATAACCTTAAGGGTATTTTTAGTGTTTTTTTTTTACTTTTATTATTCGATTTTTGGTTTTAATGTGAAAACAAATTTCCAACATGATTTGGCTGAATGGGTGGCTGGCAGAGAGCACAGACACAACGTCGTAATAGAGTAAAGGAAATCATAACAAACATATTTGTTTTGAACGCTTATATTACCAAAATATCAAGCGTAAGTTATACTTCCACATTCATGAGTATGATGATATTGTGAGTCACGTTGAAAAGGTTAATTTAATTACACTGAGAGAAATGCTTTTGTGCTGTTTGAAAATAAATTTACTTTGATTCCAACGTATGGGAAAAATACTAAAGTAAATTTTCTACTAAGTTTCTAAAAAAAGGTGGAAAATAAAGGAACCATTTCGAAAAAGGGTTAATTTTAGCTTCTCTATATTTTTGTAGGAAATAGAAAACTTTTTTTTATTTAGTTAGTAGAGTTTTCGGGGAAATGAAAAGGAGATGACAAATTTTTAAAAAATGAATGTGTTGCTGATTATAATCACAATTCAAATAGAGAATACATCTTTCAAAAAGGAGACTTTTCTGAAAAAATAAGGAGTTTTGAAGCAAGCGACTCTTATTGGAAAGAAACCGTTCTAAAAATAGATATCGGTCAAAACTACAATTATTATTAAGATTATTTCATCCAAGTTCGAAGGCGGAACAATTTTGTTTCCTAAGTTCATCTTGAACTTGTCGTCTCCATGTTTGAGTGGGCCTGCCTCTGCGTCGGCTTCCCTGATGTATTTTGACATCAGTATTATGACAAGTGTCTTCGTTTTTGACCCCATGACACTTTTCATCATGGTGATGTCAACCTTAACATCACTTGGCCAAAGTGTCATCAGGATCAAAATGAAATTATGTCATCAATGGGATGACACATCGGCATCACAGAAATGACGAACATGTCCTCAGTGCGATGACGCAGTAACATCGGAGAAAGAATCCATTAGCATCAATATAATCACAGTTTGTCATTAAGTCAAAGTCATTGGAATTGACTTAAGTCAAGTGAGAGAATATTTTTATTTACTTACCCGTTACATATGTTTGTTTTATCAGCGTAGTCAATATCCTCTAAACGGCTGTTGAAGCCCCAAGGAATACCGTAAGCTTCCTGAGTCGCAGCTATCATAATTGTGTCCAATACAATATTGAAAAGAAGAGGTGGCAAGAAACACCCATGTCTTAAGGCCCAAATACACTTGTCAAATGCTTGTCCAGCCGACGAATTCATCGTGTACGTGTGCTTGACGTAATATTCGCCGTCATATCTAAATTTTTTGATTTTCCACTTAGCATCGTCGGTGTGACACATACAAACATATTTTCACTAATACTTCCACAATGCTTGATGAGCATTTTGATCAATGTATTTGGGCCTTTACCCCCGTATGAATCGTGTAAGATGCGACAGTAAGAATCGTCGTACATGGCGTGAATTAGATTAATAATTTTTGTAGGTACAAAAACTACAATACATATAAACTAAAAATTTCGATCGATATCACGTGCCAGAATTTGCGCCCTGGGGTGCTACTCTCTATTGCGTTGCGATAGAAAATGACAGCAAATCTAGTGATTGGTACTCTTTAATGCGTGTGCGCATTTGTCTCTTGCATCTTTGAATTTTTTCTTTTCGCAAATCATCACATTGTATTGACGAATATGGTATTCAATATGACAATTGATTTGCCGTAATTTTTTTCTGTGTGTAATCCTTTCATAAATAGTTACAGCTCACACACATGTGTGCCGCCACGGTGTTACACGAGATGAGGTCCTTTTATGCCAAACTTAATCATTTTGTTTGTGTTCGTTTCGAAGCGCTAATTTTGTTTTGATTAATTTCATAAAATGTTTTTTCCATGTGATTCGCACCCCAAATAATTTGTTTAACTTTTTTTTTGTATTTTTTAAGCCAAAAAATACGCAATAAGAATACATTTTTATTACTCAATAGAAAGCAACTCAGTTAGTCAGTCAAGTCAGTCTGTCATGTTTTACGCTTAGATGGGGGTTTATTTCTACAATATTTTACATAAAAACGAACACCGGCAGACATATGAAAGCATTTATGCTTGAATAAATGTAGATCCAAGGTGGTTGTGATAATATAATACAAGGGTTTTTATGGGAGTTATAATTTAAAACTAATGAATTTTTTTTGGAAAATAAGATTTTGATTATTCCAAATATAATTTTCAGGTATAAAAATTATACAGCACTCGCAAAAAAATTTGTAAATTTTTATAAATTTCGGGCAATTTTGTTTAAGAATAGTGATTAAGGATCTTATGTATTTTGAATTTTATATTATTTGATGCCTGTTTTTCCTGAACTTAAAAGTTTTTATCGAGAAACCCTTATTTCCTACAGAAACTACCACAACCACCTCAACTCAATTATTCGTTTTGTTTGCATGTGTGTGTAATGTCTTAACGATACGAACAAGTAATAAATTCATACATTAATTTTATGTATATTTTCATAAATGAGGTGATAAAATTTCTAAGTTTTTATGACCTGACTGACGGTGGTGATGCATCATAAAATTTTACTTAAACATTAAGCGGCAAGCGAAAAACGCAAAAATAAAAGCAAAAGTTTCTTAACAATGCGTATTTTAATATGGAATATTTAAGATAAATTTTAAATTAATTACAGGAAAATCTCATAGTCTAATAAAAAAAAAAGAATTCTTCGTTTTGAGAGCCGGCTTTTATGGGTAAGGACATTTAGAGGATTAATTTAAGTAACACATTTTGGAAGCATAGGAAGCGATGTGTTTTTAATGGATAGTTAAGGAAGAAAATTTTAATTTTTTGGAAAGCCATTTACAAAATAGTATTCTTTAGGATCTGAAAATGTGTTCAAGATCTACGCTACGCGTTCTGCCTAGTTCCCATTTTCATGGCCAAAGTGATTTACTGCCTGTTTTTAGAAAATGAAAACCAAATTTCGTGTGATAAAGTATGAATATACATATCGTTAGTCTCATGTAGAAAGGCCCTAACCCACATAAATGCAACTTTACAGGAGAAGGCAAAAACATAATAGAAACTGTATGTATCATTAGGGTGACCGTTAAAATCAAAAGTTGGATTTATTTAGGTCTCACTCGCCAATTTGGTTGGTATTGATAAAAAAACAACTCCAAAAAATTTTTAGGACGATCGGCAAAGGCTAAGCCGTCCCTCAAGCCCGCCAAAGTTTGAGAAAAATCGTAAAGTCCGACTTGTATGACTTATATTTCGGAAAATATAAATATTACATAAAAATCGTTTTCTAAGAAGTTGTTGTTAGTAAAGTTTCCAACAACTTTTGCCTTAACAAGTTTTCTCTAAAACTCATATTGAACAAAACCTAATTAAAATAAAGTAAACAGCAGCATTGATTCGAATTTTTTCTTTAGAACTGTTTTTTCTTACAAACGTCAATTCAGCTTTAATATTTGTGTTTGTGTGCGATTGCTTTAAAAAAAAAATAGCCAAACGCATATCATTTGTTTCTAACGCACCACGGTTGATAAAGTTGGCGCAATTGTACTTTTTTGATACAATTCAAAGCTAAAAAGTACGGTGGTACCCCCGTGACTCATTTGGTACTACTTCCAAATTTTTCAAACCTAAATATTTATAATATATAAAATGGCAACTCGTATTTACTGTCTAATGAATATAAACGCATTTCAGTGTTTGATGCAAATGGTTTTGCCAAAGTGCAAACGTAAAATTTCGTAGCGTTTTTATGAAATCTTAAAGAAACTCTGTGTATTTTGTTGTTGGATTTAACAAACAGCTATGATATTTTGCATTTGCTCTTTGCAAGACCATTTGCAAGAAACACTAAACTTCGCTATTCTGAATAGATTTTTGCATACGATTGCATATGCCACATTCTAAATCAAGTATCAGCGGCAGCATATAAGCCTTCATGCCAAAATATTATAAAAACAAAGGAACGAAATAGACCGTATGTACCAATGGTTTCAAGTGTAACCGAAACAAAAGTTTTTTTCTTCTATAAAAAAAATGTTTTTATTACTATTGTGGTCGAAAAAGTACGATTTTAGAAGTTCGTAAGTACGATATTGGTTTTTTCATTTATCATACCTGTAACATACCTGCACGCTTTCTTTATTCTTTAAGGGGGCTCTCATATAAAATTGTCAACACAGACTAGAAATATATTGAAGAAAAAGCCCCAGAACTGCCAAGGAATCGCCCCATGGCGGATTAAATATATGACGGACCTTCAATAGTTTTTTGTGCTTAACATTTTCTTAAAACATACTTGCCTTAAATCTCCACCCTTTAGAGGGGCTCCCATACAAATATGCCGGTTTAATATAATTCTTAAATTTGGCCACTGCAGCGCCAAGATTGCCCTTAGTTGGGTCAAATGTATGACCAACCTCACATAATCTGTTTTATCCCCATTGCCAAAAAAAATTTGGTTTCTAAAACGACAACGCATATTAGAAAAACCTATAACAATTGTTAAAGGTAATATTATTGTGGAATTTCGTTTTTTCCTAGTTTATTTTATAAACTAAACCGTTTTTGAGTTAAGCTGTGCAACCTCCTCCGTTTTCGAAATTTTGAAAACAAGAGCTAACCTAAAAAACGGTTAGCACCACTGAATTCAGCGTACCCAAATTAGGGTAAAACGCCAGGTGCCCGGCTGGTCGGTTTTTTTTTTAAAAAAATAATAAAAATGTTTTTCAACAAAACTAATTCATAGAAAATGCGTTTCTTTAATGAATTAAAAATTAGATTCTTTAGTGGCTTATTCGATATTTTCAGTTTATTTTGTTTAATAAGAGATAAAGAAAAACTTGTTAACAAATTTTCTACAAAATTAATATTATTAATAGTTATTAAACATAAAAGTCAGATTTCATGTAAAATTATAATTTTCCTTAAACTTTGGTGGGCTTGAGGGACGGCTTAGCCTTCGCCGATCGTCCTAAAAAAAAATTTTTAAGTTGTGTGTTTTTATCAATGTCCACCAAATTGGCGAGTGAGACCTAAATAAATCCAACTTTTGATTTTAACGGTCACCCTAGGGTACCACCGTACTTTTTGGCTTTGAATTGTATCAAAAAAGTGCAATTGCACCAACTTTATCAACCGTGGTACGTTAGAAACAAATGATATGCGTTTGACTATTTTTTTTAAGCAAACGCACACAAACACAAATATTAAAGCTGAATTGACGTGTGTAAGAAAAAACAGTTCTAAAGAAAAAACTTGCATCAATGCTGCTGTTTACTTTTTATTTTAATTAGGTTTTGTTCAATATGAGTTTTAGAGAAAACTTTTTAAGGCAAAAGTTGTTGGAAACTTTACTAACAACAACTTCTTAGAAAAGATTTTTATGTAAAGTTAATATTTTCCTAAATATAAGTCATACAAGTCGGACTTTACGATTTTTCTCAAACTTTGGCGGGCTTGAGGGACGGCTTAGCCTTCGCCGTTCGTCCTAAAAACTTTTTGGAGTTGTTTTTTTATCAATACCCACCGAATTGGGGGGTAAGAGCATGGAAAAATAGAAAAAAAATTTGGTCCATACAGTTAACGACCACCCTAATGTATCATAATGTAAAATGGCTTCTTCAATTGCTTGTTAAACTGATTTTTTGATGCTATTGTATTAAATTTTTGTGACGAGGTGTATTTGTGGGAAATGTATTGGAATCACTAAAAAATTCAATTTCGAAAAAATCGAGTTAGGGCCTTTCTACATGAGACCGACGATATAAAACAATACCACAATAACTACTTTTTTCTGGTTGTATTTAGGCCAAAAATAATGACTTACTTTTGAATGCTTTCATTTTGGGATATCCCTTGTGAAATTCATTGGTTCTTTCAGTGGAATTGTAAATAGTGCTTTTATGTTTTTCAGATTACTCAACACATTATTTTGAAGGCGAATCTTTTACTGGGTACGTTCTCAAATATTAAATAAAACCAGTCAGTCTCGCTTAAGCTTTCATACAGAATGGTTGTGTTATTGCTTCTTTCTTGCAATCCATGCTGCCTTATTATTAACGAACTCGAAGAGGTCCCGCCGTTGATTTAAACAATTTTATTTTCTTTTTAGCTGATTTTTTAAGAATTATCTATCAATTTAGCATAACAATAGAAATCTTTTGGCAACACTGCTTACATTGCTCTCTATTCTAACTTATACTAATAATTAATGTGTAAGCCGACCTCTGATAGAGATTTACTCAATATTAGCGCAGTGACTTACTAACATCATGACCTAATACCACGAAACATATACAACTGGATAAAACCCAACTTCCTCTACATAGGGAATTTGCATCATAAAGTCCCCTGCACACATAACGCAGTATTATGTAACCACACCTATACGTCAAGTTTTTTTCTGCATTTCATTTGACATTTCTCAATTTCAGACTAACTAAATTTGAACCATGGAAAGATACACAATCGAGCAACGCTTTAAAGTTATTCAGTTTTATTATGAGCTTATTATGGGCGTTCAAATCAAAATGCATATCGTGCACTTCGTGATTTTTTCGGTCAATTTAATTGTTCAAATGTGCGTACAATCGGAAAAATCGTGCAAAAATTTGAGCAAAACGGGTCTGTAGGAGAAAACACCAGTGCATGCTCGTACAGCTCGTACTGCAGAAAATATTGCTGCTGTTCGCTTAAGTGTGGCTGAAGAGCCGTCCACCCTAACTCGTCGTCGTGCCCAACAATTAGACCTCTCGCACTTTTCGTTTATGAACATTATGCATAAAGACTTGCATTTACACGCTTACAAGGCGCAATTGACTCAAAAACTAAAGCCTCTTGACCATTCCAAACGTTGTCAATGGTCAGAATGGTGGCAAGAAATGGCAACTGTGGATGATAAATTTGCGAAGAAAATCATCTTCAGTGATGAGGCACATTTTCACCTCAGTGGATTCGTCAATAAGTAGAATTACCGCATTTGGGCGAATGATAATCCAGGAGGGGTTGTCGAAAAACCAATGCACCGACAAAGAGTGACTGTTCGGTGCGGTTAATGGGCTGACGGCATCATCGGGCCGTATTTTTTCCAAAATGAGGCCGGTCAGGCAGTTACTGTGAATGGTGTTCGCTATCGTGAGATGATTACGAACTTTTTATGGCCCGAATTGGAAGATATGGATGTGGACGATATGTTGTTTCAACAGGACGGTGCCACTTGCCACACAGCGAACGAAACAATGGCTCCTTTGCGCGACAAATTTAATGGCCGTGTTATCTCACAATATCAATTGGCCGCCAAAATCATGTGATCACCGTTGGACTTCTTTCTTTGGGGTTATTCGAAAGAAAAGGTGTACATCGATAAGCCAGCAACAATTCAAGAGCTGAAGGTTATACAATTTTTAATCCCCTTTAACAAATTAAAGAAAACTTTTAACGTTTAATTTATAAAGCAGACTTTGTTTAATATCTCTTATTTACTTTTATCTCTGTACATTTTCAATAAGACAAATTTTTTCGTATTCCATTTCGTAATTAAATGTTACAACTTTCATTTATAGACAACATGCGAGTATAAAAGGAACAAACACCTTTTTGTAGATACATTTTTATGCAGCTTTTAACAACATCATTAAAAGTTCTATTACTCTTAATTTAACTATTTTACAAAAACAAAAAATGAAGTAAACAATAACAACATGCAACCTGTGTAAAGAAATTCATAATAAGGTTAACAAACTTACACCAAGATATTCGAGCAGGGAGTCCTCTAGTTCTGGAGACTTTCTATAAACCTATTTTATTTTCTTTGTAAATAAATATTTAGTAGTTTTTGTAAAAGGAAACTTTTTTACTTAAAGCAATAATGCTTTAAGTAACTTGTTAACAATTGGTACTTTTTGTGAAACGGTTTGTTCTTGACAAGGTACTTTATGTAAAGTAATAAACATTTATGGTTAATTCTTTTTGCTTTTAGAACGAAATATTTTTGGTCAATAATAAATGTAGCTGGTTAAAGAGGACAATAAAAAATTGTTTAAAAAAATTTCATAAAAAGGTACTTTTTGTTTGATTGGAATAATTTTGTTAAAAAAATTTTTTCTAAACAGATTTTTTTTTTCAAAAAATAAATTTTAAATAATAGGAGGTTTTTTTAATCAGGGACTTTTTGTCGGACAAGGGACTTTTTGTCTAAAATGGTACTTTTCTGTTAAAGTTTGAAATTAAAAGGAATCTTTTAAAAAAGGTAAACTTTTTTAAAGAGGTACTTTTATCTTTAAGGATTTTTTGGTTCAAAAAATTAGAACTTTTTGCTAATAATATTCTTTGGTAAATAAGAAAACATTTATCATAAAAAAGTCTTTTTGTTGCCATTATCATATCTACTGGGTATCTGTTACCCAAGTCTACATGTAAGTCCCTGCTATTAAAGAGGAGAAAAACCTAAATAAAATCTACACACCGTTACACGTAAACATGAACAACTATTTCTTTTATATGCACAATAAGGATATTATGCCACTCTATATGAGTCAAATACCGTTACATCGACACATATACATACTAGTATACACTTGATTGTTATCTGTTAAATAAAAAGATTTAAAACTAAAGATATCACTGCGTATAGTTCAGTGTATTCCACTCAAATTGTCTCTTTTTTACTTGTTATAGCTTTTAAAAACAATATGCTTGTGGTTGTTACTTTATTATGTAAAGTTTTTTTTCTCATAATATCATTGTTGTTGCTTTTATTAAGTTGTTAATAAAAAAAAAAATAAAATAAAGATACAAAACATTGTTGTAGTTACAATGAAGGTTTTACAAAAAGAAATGTGCAGAGAAGATTTAAACTTCCCTAAACGACATTAACAATTTCAATAGAAAATCTAAATGACATTAACATTCTCTTAAGGAATTCGTAATGAATTTAACATCTTAATAAAAATTCACATCACCTGATTATTCGCCCTGTACGGGGAAAATTTCATTGTGGCATGAGTTGAAAAAAAATTACGTTTTGAGCTCAACGTTATGGTGCATTTTGTTGTTTCTTCTTGTTTTTTTAGTCTCTGTATTACAACTGCCACTTACAACCTTATTAAATTTCAAATAATAAAAATGAACACTAATACACTTACGAACGTACATACATGTTTGTATGTACCTTTAGATATTTTTACTAACTTTTAAAACTAAAAGGAATCACCCTGTAAGCATTTTCTATGAACAGTTTTAAATAGTTATTCCATTTAGCAAAAATTTATTTCAGAATATTGACTTAAAGCTCTGGAATAGTTCCTTTAGGTAGCCCTAATGAAAAAAGCGAGATACTTGTAACCGAGCAAAGGCGGTGGCCAGTTAACGTTAGAAAATTACGAGAGCCGTTATTGAAAAAGCTGTGCAAAGATACAAGAATACCTGTCCGAGGTCCTACTTTATGGTGGATATTAACCACTGGGTGCGAAACAATGCGCTGTCTATGGGCCCTCGAGATTAAGTGGAACAAACATACGCAATTTAAGCGCATAATATGTCAAGATTATACACTGGCCCTGGCTTAGGAGCCTCAGCTGATTTTGGAAAAATACTAGCAGCATATGCTGAGAAGCAACAGCACCTAGGATTATCCTCCTTCAAGCCAAACTCTCTCACGAGGGTGAAATATCTGACCAATGCGAAGATGAATCGTTAAATACCCATCGGCCAACTAATACAAACTGCCTGGTTGTTGCTAAACGCCATTTTAGACTATAATACTTTGTGTTAAGACATGTCAAAAGCATACAAATAATTCATAAAACATTTTGTAATGAAATGTCAAAAAATACGTAAAGAAATTTGGCAGTCGTATGGTTCTTTCTATTTTTTCAAATTTTTCTAAACGACAAGATTTTTCATTTTATCAGAATTGTATTTTTACAAAAGCACAAGAAGAAAATCAGGGATGGAAAATTTAAATTTTTTTCACAAATATTCACTATTATTTGTTCTAATAAAAAATTGCAAAACGATAAAAAAAATATTAAATTTCAAGTGAATTCTTTTAAAATTTAAATAAATCACAAATATTTGTTGTAAAAAATCGGTAAATACGGTACACAGACGAAAAAAAAATAAAAAATTATTGTATCAACTTTTCCACCCTAGAAGAAAATAAAAAAACAGCTGTTGAATAATTTGCCGCCCAAATCAAAATAAAAATCATTAAATATTAAAGAACTATTAAAAATAAAGAAAAAATATATCTGAAGACCAAAGTGCAAGTTTAAATGTGAAAGCAAGTGCATAATACGCCAGCTTACAATGTTCCAATGCTTAGTAAAATGTTTTTCGTCTTTATTTTGTAATCTAAAGTGGAGTTCATAAATCACAAAGATTTTACTTTTTATTTGAAGTGTGATAGTGTAGAAGCAAAATGTAATGAAACAAATTTTCTCTTTGATTTTTTGACAATCAGACCAAAAATAAATTCATTTTGTAAGACCAAAAGTTTTAAGACTTGTGTGATAGTGTAAAACAGCCTTAAGTGATAGGGATAACGGTGCATGCAGTGCTACTTAGCCAAGCGCAACTTTACGTTTCTGTGATGTGATGTATTTTTGCAAAAATAAATTTACTATTTTAATCACCATGTCACCTATGCGCCGCCATTTATAACCCACCATTAAACAATCTAAGCTAATATGCTGTTGTTCTTATTGTAAAACTGCTACAATTATCTTAACTCGGTAAAGTGACGCGAACGTATAATTTAAAAGATCATAATTCTTTTTACTCTACTAAATGCTTGGAGGGCTAAACATATTAAATGTTGGATGTTGGCTTACAGATTTCATTTCTAAAGCGCTTGTAATATGTTTTCCCTTTATCTTGGCAGAGAAAAAAGTTCTTGTTATTTTGTGCAACCTGGGTTCTAGTTTGAAGCTTAATTCAGATTATATTTTAGGATTTAGCTATATAGTTCAGGTTTCAGCTTAGGATCTAGTTTAAGTTTTTGTTCAAGATCAAGCGAACTTCTTAGATCAGGTTTATGTTGAGGTTCTTGTTAAAAATCAAGATTAGGATTAAGTTTTTAATGTAGTCCAGCACCCTTATTCCGTAATTCGCTTAGCTAAAGCTAAATCTCTATCGCTAAAATGCCTTAAAAATTTTAGTAATGACAATAAAAGCTAAAATTTCGGTGAATTAAATTGTTATGGCATTGCCAAATTTAGCAATGCACGTTACAGTACTGCATTCGTAGCCAAAAATCGCTAAATCAACTTTAAAGATTTTTAGCAATAGAGATTTTGCTTTAGTGAATTACAGAATACGGCCACAGGTTATATTTTAGTTCAAGTTCAATTAAGATAAGTAAAAACTCAAAAATACATCCAAAATATGAATGGAATATATGAGTTTCCTGCTTGTTAAATATAAGAAGATTTATTTTTTCGTTTAAAATCTTAAATCTCTTCAAGATTTCTAAAGTCTAATCTCTTTTCTTCATTATTATCAAAATAATTACGTCTAAAGTATTCAAATGTTCTTTTTGTAAACTTTTGCAAGTGCATGTAGTATGCCATTTTTACATTCTGTACTACTTACAATATTCATAACGTAATAATTAAATACTTTTGCTTAATAATTAATTTTAAATAAGTTTTTTTCTTATGTTTCCTCCATTTTTGTTCTCTTTTCAGGTAAGTTTTGTCGTCTACTTAATAACATGTTTCTTCTGCTACATGTGGCTTTATCATAAACCGTGGTAAGACTTAGAAAAAACATGAAAAATAAAAAATAATAAAAGGAATATTTAAAACGACAACAAGTTGCCATTATATTCTTAGAAATCCTTCACGTACTTGTGTGCAACATAATTGCAAAGACTCTGCACAGCGCAAGAAAATAATAAAACGAAACATGTTGTAACTCGAGACCCTTATAAAGTCATTTATAACTCTTGCAGAGTTTTATGTTCTTAAAAGTGAAAAATGTTGCAAAGGTAAATTACACTGGTTCCCATTAGCAATTTAATGAAAAACTGTTTCGGAATTAAACTTTGGTTTTGGAAAAATTTTAATTGTATACTACTTTAACTAATGTACAAACACATATTTTTTCTATTCTTTACTGCAAAAAGTATATGACCAATGGTCATAAACTCTACTCTAACTCTACTCTTACTCTTCTCTGGCTCTACTCTAACTCTACTCTTACTCAACTCAAACTCTACTTTAACTATACCCTTATTCTACTCTAACTCTACTCTAACTCTACTCTAACTCTACTCTAACTCTACTCTAACTCTACTCTAACTCTACTCTAACTCTACTCTAACTCTACTCTAACTCTACTCTAACTCTACTCTAACTCTACTCTAACTCTACTCTAACTCTACTCTAACTCTACTCTAACTCTACTCTAACTCTACTCTAACTCTACTCTAACTCTACTCTAACTCTACTCTAACTCTACTCTAACTCTACTCTAACTCTACTCTAACTCTACTCTAACTCTACTCTAACTCTACTCTAACTCTACTCTAACTCTACTCTAACTCTACTCTAACTCTACTCTAACTCTACTCTAACTTTACTCTAACTCTATTCTAACTCTACTCTAACTCTACTCTAACTCTACTCTAACTCTACTCTAACTCTACTCTAACTCTACTCTAACTCTGATCTAACTCTACTCTAACTCTACTCTAACTCTACTCTAACTCTACTCTAACTCTACTCTAACTCTACTCTAACTCTACTCTAACTCTACTCTAACTCTACTCTAACTCTACTCTAACTCTACTCTTACTTTACTCTAACTCTATTCTAACTCTACTCTAACTCTACTCTTACTCTATTGTAATTCTACTGTTACTCTACTCTAACTCTACTGTAACTCTACTCTAGATCTACTCTGACTCTTCTCTAACTCTACTCTAGCTCTACTCTAACTCTACTCTTACTTTACTCTAACTCTACTCTAACTCTACTCTAACTCTACTCTAACTCTACTGTAACTCTACTCTAGATCTACTCTGACTCTTCTCTAACTCTACTCTAGCTCTACTCTTACTTTACTCTAACTCTACTCTAACTCTACTCTAACTCTACTCTAACTCTACTGTAACTCTACTCTAGATCTACTCTGACTCTTCTCTAACTCTACTCTAGCTCTACTCTACTCTTACTCTACTGTAACTCTACACTAACTCTACACTAACTCTACACTAACTCTACTCTAACTCTACTCTAACTCTACTCTAGCTCTACTCTTTATGCTGATTCCTATATTGAGATAAGAGTTGTCACGAACTATTCTTTTTTCTTAAACACTCAAGATATAAATTCAGAATCAGAGAATAAATCAACCCATTTAAGACCCATTCTTGAAAATACACTCCTTTGCTAAATCGCATGCGAGTTTAAGTCTCATTCGTTAAGACCAAAACCGCCATTGTTGTGGCGAGAAAATAATATTTTATGACAGTATTTAGTAAAAAAAAAATCAAAACAATTTTGTAATCAAAAGTATTGGTGGATTCATGATGTCTGAAAATTATTCTCCTTGGAAACACTTTATATTCTTTTAATTGTAAAAACCGTGTAATTTCATTTTTGAAAAACAAAAACTTTCTTCACAAGTCAACATGTACGGAGTACGAGGACATGTAAGAGTCTCAATATCATGTTTTTCTTTTTTCAATATTTTAAGTCTTAAGAAATTTGTTAGAAAATATTTATCAAGACTGTTTGTGCATACACAAATTTCTTTACATGCTTTTGTAAGAGTGTGTAAGTATGTGTTGGATGTATTTGTGGAATACTTTATTTCATTAGTTCAAGTCTATTGTACAGACTTTTGAAATAATTCCATTTATCTAAAGAATTCAAAATGTTTTTTGTGCACCTAAACTTCCTTTGGGTTTGCAGCAAGACAAACGTGTATGTATGTATGTTATACATGGGTAAATGTATTTAACACGTATAAGTTCTTATACAAGTGTATTTGTATTAGAAAAGTGTTTGTAGAAATGTTTTTATACACACATACTAAGAATATTGTTTGTGTAACTTTGTGTTTTAGAAAATCCTACAAGTTTTTAGTTTATTTTGCAAACACAGCAGGTATATTTTTGTTTGTGCTTGTGTGCTTTGAGCATGTGTTTGTTTGTGTATAGAAAATTATTGTTTTAATATTTCAAACCACTACAAAGTGTTTTACCACTTGTTAAAGTGACTTTTACACATATAATTAATTTATATTAAACAATTTTCACAAACATTTATGAGAAAATTTGCAAGTTTTTATCTCTTTTGTTTTCTATTTTTTACTTGTACCGACATGAGTATGAACAGCAATTAAAAAAAGAGAATTTTTTTTAATCAAACTGAAAAAGATTAATATTAAATAAAGAAAGCAGATTTTTATCGTCTTGTAATTACTAAAGAGTGAGCCAGAAAAAAGTTAAACTTGCCTTAAGTTATGTAAAACTTAAAGCGTTCAATATTAAAATGTTCAAAATATACTACCATATATAATATGTAAGCAAATTATTTGAATTATAGAGAACTAATGTACGAAACGGATGGTGGTATAAGAGAATACCACATTACTGCTGGAGTACCACTGGGATCGGTCTTCGGTTCACTTCTATGGAATGTGCTGTACGATGGACTTAAAAATACAGAACTCCCAAAAGGTACGCATATAATTGGAATTACAGAACACGTAGCATTAGTTATGATGCACACACTGCCACAAGCCTTGGAAATAGAAGCCTCAGTCGGTGCGATAGGTGGCTGAACAAATATGGTCTACAATTAGCGGCCGAAAAAACAGAGGTTATTCTTATCACAGATCGTAGAGTGTTTATTACCCCAGAATTAAAAACACGAGGTAGAAATATGTATACATGTTGGTCAAAGTTTAAAGTATCTTGGTGTTCTACTTGATAGGGTGTAACGAGGTATTCGCAAAATTAGAGTACTGTTAGTGTAGAGTTAGAGTACAATTTGCGCAGAGTTAGACTAAATTGTGAGTAAAGCTATAATTTGATCAAAGTAGAGTAGTGTTAGACTAAGAGCAAAGTAAGAGTAGAGTTAAAGTAGAGTTCGAGAGGAGTTAAAGTAGAGTTCGAGTAGAGTTAAAGTAGAGTTCGAGTAAGGGTAGAGTAAGAGTAGAGTTAAAGTAGAGTAAGAGTGGAGTTAAAGTAGAGTTAGAGTAGAGTTAGAATAGAGTAAGACTAGAGTTAGAGTAGAGTAGAGTTAGAGTAGAGTTAGAGTAGAGTTAGAGTAGAGTTAGAGCAGAGTTAGAGTAGAGTTAGAGTAGAGTTAGAGTAGAGTTAGAGAAGAGTTAGAGTAGAGTTAGAGTAGAGTTAGAGTAGAATTAGTGTAGAGTTAGATTAGAGTTAGAGTAGAGTTAGAGTAGAGTTAAAGTAGAGTTGAGTTAGAGTAGAGTTAGAGTTAGAGTAGAGTTAGAGTAGAGTAGAGTAGAGTAGAGTTAGAGTAGAGTTAGAGTTAGAGTAGAGTTAGAGTAGAGTAGAGTAGAGTTAGAGTAGAGTTAGAGTAGAGTTAGAGTAGAGTAAGAGTTAGAGTAAGTTAGAGTTAGAGGAGAGTTAGAGTAGAGTTAGAGTAGAGTTAGAGTAGAGTTAGAGTAGAGTTAGAGTAGAGTTAGAGTAGAGTAGAGTTAGAGTTAGAGTAGAGTTAGAGTAGAGTTAGAGTAGAGTTAGAGTAGAGTTAGAGTTAGAGTAGAGTTAGAGTTAGAGTTAGAGTTAGAGTAGAGTAGAGTAGAGTAGATTAGAGTAGAGTAGAGTAGAGTAGAGTAGAGTAGAGTAGAGTAGAGTAGAGTAGAGTAGAGTAGAGTAGAGTAGAGTAGAGTAGAGTAGAGTAGAGTAGAGTAGAGTAGAGTAGAGTAGAGTAGAGTAGAGTAGAGTAGAGTAGAGTAGAGTAGAGTAGAGTAGAGTAGAGTAGAGTAGAGTAGAGTTAGAGTAGAGTCAGAGAAGAGTTAGAGTAGAGTTAGAGTAGAGTTAGAGTAGAGTTAGAGTAAAGTTATAATAGAGTTAAGAGTAAAGTTAGAGTAGAGTTACGGTTGAGTTAGAGTAGAGTTAGAGTATAGTTAGAGTAGAGTTAGAGTAGAGTTAGAGTAGAGTTAGAGTAGAGTTAGAGTAGAGTTAGAGTAGAGTTAGAGTTAGAGTAGAGTTAGAGTAGAGTTAGAGTAGAGTTAGAATAGAGTTAGAGTAGAGGTACAGTAGACTTAGAGTAGCGTCAGGGTAGAGTTAGAGTAGAGTTAGAGTGGAGTTAAATCGAGTTAAAGTAGAGTTAGGGTACCAAAGAACGACATTAAATCCATGGACGCTATGTCGCTCAGCGATGCGTCATAATGTCCATCAATATAGTGTAATAATGTCCATGGGCATTATGTCCTTTTCTGGTGCGAAAAATTGCTTCTCTGCACAGAAGGCCTTCGGTCGGGCGCAAAGATTTTCTCCTCTATGGTATAACAAAACCCGGCTTCGCTAACTAAAGCTTCTCTGCAAAGCCGGCCTTTGGCCGGGCGCATGGATTTTCTCCTCTATGGTATAACAAAACGCGGCTTCGCTAACTAAAGCTTCTCTGCATAGCCGGCCTACGGCCGGGCGCATGGATTTTCTCCTCTATGGTATAACAAAGACCGGCTTCGCTAAGTACAGCTTCTAAAATCTGCCTTGTTTCCGTAGGCGTCCTATGCAGAGCAGCTTTAGTTTGCGAAGCCGGTTTTTGTTATACCATAGAGGAGAAAATCCATGCGCCCGGCCGTAGACCGGCTATGCAGAGAAGCTTTAGTTAGTGAAGCCGTGTTTTGTTATACCATAGAGGAGAAAATCCTTGCGCCCAAAAGTGTTTTCGTTATATATTTATGCCTGTATTCATAAAAAATTTTTAAATTTAATAAAGGTTTAAAGGACAAATTTACTATGAAAATTATCCTTAATAAACGTTTGTTAAATTTAATAATCGTTTATGAATACGGGGGTTAATATATACACCCAGAGAAAATGCATCAAAACCATTTCTAAAAGACATAATGTTCATTTTAAAAAAGACTTACTGTCCGCGGGCATTATGACGTTTTCCAAAACGACATTATGTCCGTGGACACTATGACATGCCACCGTTAGTGATATGCATTCTTTAATGAAAACGCTTACGTATTTTGAATATCCTCTACAATTCTTTATTGTTATCTGATGTTTTATCAGAGTTTCGTTTTTAAACGTTTCGTTTCGTTAGCGTAAATTAAAAGTTTTTAACAACAATTTAATTTTTCCTATTACTTCTTACTTAGTTTTTTTTGGTAATATGTTCTATCTCTTGTTAAAAAGTTTTTAATCTTTAAACAGCGAACTAAATTATAAAAAGAGTGGACGAGAAATAACTGAAGTGTATATTTGTTTCCTTTTTGTATTGTTGCGAACTTAATTTTTTATTTTTATTAAAGAAAAGAAATTTGTCATGACATCAATATCTTTTGTAGTGAAGAGTTCCTTTGAAAATAGTGAGTGGTTGGTTGAGTGCTGGAATTTTGAATAGAGAGTTGTTAGAGAGTGCTAGAAAAAATGTAGTTAAAAAAGGCTAGGCAATGTAGTAAAATGTATACCCTACAAAGAAATAATAGCGATTAATGTTAAAGAATTTTACAATTTTACTGATGTTAACAATTTCATATGGTTGTCTAAACTTTGGGCCGAGAATGTTTTGTATATATTAAAGGAATTCTGTGCTATTAGGACACAGAATATTACTGAAAAACTATAAATGGGACATCGCAATCTAATGATTTTTATGAACGGCCTTTATATTTGTCCAGTATTTCAAAAGCCTCCAAGAATTGTATGTTTCTTGTATCTTATACAATGTTGAATACAAAATATCACATGCATTTTTAAGGTGGCTTTAGACAAATTGTTAACTGTTGACATCACCAGTTTTTGTTTTTTTTATTTATTTTTAAAAAATTATGTCGCTGCTTTTAAAAGCTCTTGTCATTATTTTCAGAGTTATACAATTCTTTTGTTATAAACTTTTTATACTTTACTTGATTACTTACAATTTTAATTTAAATAATTGAATATAATAGAATTGAAGTAATATTTTTCAAGAGTTCATTCTACATAAATCACAATCGTAAACCCTTTTAAGAAGCCTCTTTCTACATTTTGACCTTCCAGAGTGTGGGTTGTTTTGTATGTAATTTTATAAAATTTTCCCTTATTTTCATTTTTCATACACATTTGAAATGCTTTGAATATTTTCTGTCCTCCATCCAACACAGAAATTAAGTTGTGCTAATTAGTTGCAAAAAACAATTCATTAAAAATACTTTTTTTTACTATTGAAATTTGTTTGTTTTCAAAAGTATTTAGAAAACTTAATTAAAATAAATGATAGTATCATTTTAGCCAACCAGGACTAAAAAAAAAATATCGCATAGAAATCGTTTCATTGAAAAGATTTTATAAAATTTATTTCCATGTTTCGCACACAGCGGGAAGTAAAATCTATTGAATTAAATAAGTTTAAAAGAAAAGTTGTTTGCGAGGAGAAATGTTTTTGCATTATTATAACTGCTTTTTAAAATTAGTAATAGAAATTATGAATAGAGGTAGTTAAGAGTATTTGTGTATAGATGATACTTAAACCGACTGGTGCGACTAGTTGTAGACATGTAAGAAAAATGAAGGCTTTTGCTGAAAGTATAGAAAAAGTTAGAAATAAAATTTAATTTTTTTCCCTACACTGAATAGTGTTGTATATTCATTAAATGGGTTTTATTAAAATTTTAGAATTTTAAGTACTCCAGCGTGTAACACACTTTATTTTATTCGTATCGCAGATTGAGTTTAAGCCCTAAAATCTAAGGTAGAACTTTAACGAGGGCTTGAAGTGAACTAGAACCTAAAAATCTGAACGAGATTTTGAAAAAGAACTTAAAGTTGAACTGGAAATAGAAACTATACTAGAATTTGAAAATATGCTACAACATGAAGTAGAACATTAAATAGGAACCAAATAAGAACCCAAACTAAAATCTTAATAAATATCTGATTTGAAACCTGAACAAGATCATAAACAGCAACTCAAGCTAAAACCAGAAATAATATCTTAACAAAAACCTGAACGTTCAGGAAGAAGAACCTAAACTGTAAATTGAATGGGCATGCGAACTGCAGGGGAAACCAGATGAGCATCCAATGGATCACTGTTAGTCACTCACCAAGCGTGTGTCTTATAGATTTGCAAAGTTGGGGTGGACTCGTAAATCCATCTGCTTCGTATTCAAGAAAAATTGGCTCTCTGCACAGAAAGAAAGAACTCGTACTAAATTTAAGTTCCTTGTGCCACTTTGAGAGTAAAATTACAAATTGAGCGTTAAATTACAAATATTACTTATTAGTTTCATCTCCCAGTATTGCATTCTATATGTGTACATTAGTGCTGGGAAACTATCGATAGTATATCGATACTATCGATAGTCTTAAACTATCGAAAATATCGATAGTCTTAAACTATTGAAAATATCGATAGTCTTAAACTATCGAAAATATCGATAGGAAAAATATCAATATCGATATTTTTATTATTATTTACTATACAGCTATGAAGACATGTTACAGCAGCTATACACACACAGTTTTTTGCCGCAAGTTTTTACTTGCTGTTATTAATTCGCCTAGAATTACAGCAAATGAATACAAACAACGAGAATGGCAGGTGGTAAGCTGTGCTTTTTCACTACTAACTTAAGGCCTTCATGACGAAATTTTTATATGTTTACATAGGAACTGAAATGTCAGATAGTTTTATGATGCTGTAAAAAAAATCAAATAAAAATGCAATTGCAGGATAAAACAATGAACGACCATAAGAGGAAAAGTCCGCTAGATTGATTACCTTTCGGTTGAGAATCAAATCCAATTTAGAACATAATCTAAAGTTGCAATAAAATATCTTATAGTCCCTGTTACTTTGGTTCCTTCAGAAAGGTGCTTATCAGCATCACAATTTTTAAAAACTGTCATCTGAAATAACGTGCGTACATACATACGTCTCTTACGTTCAATAAAGTGATAAAAATAACGAACTGCAGCCTGATAAAAAACTAGTTAAAGTTTTTCTACTTAAGTAAAAACATTCAGTCGATAGTAATATCGATATATCGATTGTGAAATCTGAACTATCGATAAATATCGATAGTAGAAAAAATCAATAGTGTCCCAGCACTAGTGTACATATGCGTGTGCTTGTAAACGTTTGTTGTGGAAACGAAAACAGCACTACAAAAGGAGGTAAAAATCGATTGGATGGTTTTTTGTAATAACAACAACAATATTACAAGAGGAAGAAGAAAGAATCTATTATTATCGCGTTTAAAAAGTGAATAAGAAGCAAAAATTCCCGATTTCTGTTTGTTAAAATTATTTAGGCCCCTAGTACGGTTTACAACTCAACTCAGTTGAGTTGTAATTAAGACAACTGGTTGTGATGAGTTGTAATTTTTTAATGTTTTTCAGTGATCAAAAACATTAAACATATAGCAAAGTTGTAAACCATAATACAAAAATTAAGAAGTTACAACTCAACTGAGATGAGTTGTGAACCGTAATAGGGGCCTTACATAAAATGTTCTAAGTAGAATGATGACGAAAACCACTTCGGCCATACTGATGGAAATGAAGGAATACAACAAAAGTGAAATAAACGTGCGTAAAGGCTTTTTTTAAAAGGGATTCCCCCAAGTTAAAAAAACAGCCACAGGTTGGTGCTTTGTCAAAAAAATCATGTCCAGAACGTACAGTTAAGTATTGCAGCACCTGTGGAGTTTCTCTTTGCATCCGAACAAATAAAAAATGTTCTTAATTTTTTCAGCAAAAATCAATTTTTATGCCAACCGTTAGTAAACTAACCACCTCATTTATCAAAATTATCAACAATTTTTATAATAATTAGTATTGTGGTTATTTTGTTGAACTATTTATGGTTTTTAGTCCAAATTTTTAATATTTTTTTAATTAGGCTTAAGTTCATCAAATTTAAGTTTCATTAAATTATTTTTTTTTATGAAGAAAGGAATTTTACAACATGAAAATTAATTAAAATTGTTATTGATAATCTTTCATTCTTGACCGTGGCCGGGGCTCGAACCCTGGCCGGCAGGTTACCATGACATGTTTCGATCGCAATCACTCGATCTCTTCAGATGGATTTGCCGTCTTTCACTCGCCGCCATCGACGACTGCTGACGTCAATAGTCAAACATCAATCCTTCAACCAATTTTAATAATAAATAAACTTTGAATAATGCAAAATTTCGCTTATTTTAGTTATGGATTGTAAGTGTTTAGGTTAGAATCAATCAATCTTTCTTCGGATTATTTCTAGTACGAATTCGGTTCATCAAATTTAATTTTCATTAAATAATTTTTTTTTTATGAAGGAAGGAATTTTACAACATGAAAATTAATTAAAATTGCTATTGATAATCTTTCATTCTTGACCGTGGCCGGGGCTCGAACCCTGGCCGGCAGGTTACCATGACATGTTTCGATCGCAACCACTCGATCACTTCAGATGGATTTGCCGTCTTTCACTCGCAGCCATCGACGACTGCTGACGCCAATAGTCAAACATCAATCCTTAAACCAATTTTTATAATAAATAAACTTTAAATAATGCATAATTTCGCTTATATTAGTTATGGATTGTAAGTGTTTAGGTAAGAATCAATCAATCTTACTTCGAATTATTTCTAGTACGAATTCGGTTCATCAAATTTAATTTTCATTAAATAATTTTTTTTATGAAGAAAGGAATTTTACAACATGAAAATTAATTAAAATTGTTACTGATAATCTTTCATTATTGACCGTGGCCGGGGCTCGAACCCTGGCCGGCAGGTTACCATGACATGTTTCGATCGCAACCACTCGATCTCTTCAGATGGATTTGCCGTCTTTCACTCGCAGCCATCGACGACTGCTGACGTCAATAGTCAAACATCAATCCTTAAACCAATTTTTATAATAAATAAACTTTAAATAATGCAAAATTTCGCTTATATTAGTTATGGATTGTAAGTGTTTAGGTTAGAATCAATCAATCTTACTTCGAATTATTTCAAGGACGAATTCGGGATTAAGAAATTCTTGAGTAAACCAAATATTGAGATTAATTTTTAATCTCACTTTTATGTAAGTCAATCCCGTTTTCGGATTATTTTTAGTACGAGAACTGTAATAATCTGTACTTGAATCCATCATTCGGAACTTGATTTAAGAAAATCCGTAGTATTGATACCGCTTTGGCTTGATTTTAGTACTAATGGATTGAACAGTGGTCTCAGTAATAATTGGGCACTGGCCGGTGCGAAAAGACTGGGTTTAGAATTCAAACGCTACTACAGAAGTTGTCATGACGAAGTGGAAGAGAAAACTCTGTTCCATTTTCTGTGTCAGTGTTCTGGAATTCTGCTTATTAGGAGTGATACCTGTAAAAACCGGGGATGGCTTGATTGGATAATTGTTCTAAGTTAGAACAAAGATTGCGCTTTCTCTTCATTAGAAAGAGGAATTTGTTAAATTCTGCCGTAACGCCTATTGTGTTACCGCTCTTTGGGATGGGTTTAAGTGCTGGGTCTTACAAAGGGACCACTGAAGGACCTAAGTAAGCTGTCTTCTTGATGGCTTTCCAAGGAACCTAGCCTAGCTTATAACACAATTTGAATTGAAATTTCGATCGATATTCATAGTTGAATTTGCCTGGTGAACTAAAATTTAAATTCATATTTTTTTTGCTCTTTTTGTCCCCGTTGAGCATTGTTTTTACAATACTTTTTTAACATCCAAAAATTCTGCTGTCACCAAGCAGTTTAATAATTTCGTTGAATATTTAATTTGGTTTATGAATTGCCTTCACGATTCGTTTTATTTTTATTTCATATAATTCAACTGTATCCAAAGAGTTTTAAAGTTTTGCAAATTATTCTCAGAATTTTGGCTTTTTGTAAACAATAAACAAAATACATTTCTAAAGAATTTCAAAAACAAAAGAACAATACTACGAAATGTTTTCTTAAGTTAATTTTCGTTTTAATTAATTATCGAAAAGTGTTAAGAGGTATTGAGGGAATATTTATTTTTTTTTATTTTAAATGTAAAAAGTCCTTAAAAAAAATAGTTCTTTTGAAATGTAATAAGCACTTCTATATTAATCATTCATTTATTTAATTTTTTTTAATTCCCCTATTTCTGCTGTATATTTCGCAAACGTTGTTTTCTTGATTACATTTTCAATTATTTGCCATTCTTGTATTTCACAAAAAGCAACAATGACAATTGAAAAAAAGTGTCAACGTTTTTAATTTTCTATTTTTGTGTTTTCGCAAAAAAAATTTGGTTATATTTTTTTGTTTTTTATTTACATAGTACATCATGGTCTTTGGAAATGAAAAGTAAAAAACACAAATTTTCCATTTTCAATTCTAATAAAACGTGGGAATTTCACAAGCACTTTACAATCAAATCAAATACATGTTGGAAATGTATCACTTCTTTTCTTTTATCATTGTTTGCATATATTTTTTTTTTTTATTTTGGTATGTTTGTTTCAATACCTCTCTACAATGGCCTCCACTGTCGTCACCGTCATCATCAGTGTCCTCACCAAAAACTATCACAATCCAGTGAAAGACAACATGGCTGTAAAACCGTGTGTTGGCTAAATGTATATTAGAAATCAGCATTTATGGGGAACGTATCCTAAGGAACGTTTGACAAAAAGTTGCTAAAGAAATGAACAACATTTACAGCCTGGCCCACGATGGCGATCACTATCGCTCGCTTGAATTTTTAACGACAAAAATCGTATAATTTTAGCACCACCACTACACAGAATGAAAAACACTCGCGATAAATTAAGTTTTTTAAACTTACTTTAAGTACGAGTCGTTGTCAAAAATTCAAGTACGAACAACACAAAAACTTAGTCAAAACTATCCTAAATGGAATTACTTTCGAAAAATCAATCTCGGAATTTCTTGATTTTCGTAACAAAGTAAAAAAAGATTAAACTTTTCGGTGGTTGTGCGACTCTGAGAGTAAAATTATAAAGTGAGTGCTTTAATCTCATTTATGGCAAATTTTCAGTGTTGATATAAAAAAACATTTATGTTGAAAATCATTTTAAATACAAAATTCTCTTCTTCACTGAAAATTTAAATTTTTTTTTTCATTATTTATTTATTGAATCTTCATATATTAAATATGAACTAACAATAATTAATCAAATCTTAACCTAATACGTTATTTTATGTCCTGCCAGTGCCAGGCAAAAATTTTCTTCATCACGGGTTCTGTTCACTAATATAGGTGTTTATCGCTCATCTAATTGGATAAGTGCAACAGTGTCTCTTCTTCTTAAGCGAGTGTGGCCGCTATCATTTAAAATATTTCGTGCTTGTGCACTGAAAGAATTTTCCTCGCAATACTAACGATTTTTGACATTAATCCCATGAAAAATTGCATTATAAAGGAACCTATGCAGCGCTTCGTTGGATCAATGAAACCTGTTTCATTAAAAGGACTTAATGAAACATTACATTAGATCCATGAATATTATTCATTGGATGAATACTTTCAATAAAGTAAAATTTTTTTTTTTTTTTTATTTTTTTTTTATTTATTTTTTTTTCTTTTTTCTTATTTTCTTTTACTTTATTTTATTTTTTATTTTTTTTTCTGTCTCTGGTGGGATTCGAACATGTAACCTCGGTGCTGATAGACTAGCTCACTACGAGCTAGTCTACCGGGGCAGTGTAGTTTTTGTATAAAAAAACTATGTTTTTTTCTCAATTAAGACCGTAAATATGAGATTAAATTGTCCATAATAACAATAACAACGTTGATTGAAAGTGGATTGAAAGTTTTTGTTTCATTACTATGATGACATTTTTATTGTCATAATGAAAATTTAAATTTATGAAGGCAATTATTGAAATATGTTGCTTTTATAAAAAAATTTTTTGATTTCATAAATTTAATGGCATACATGTAACATTAGATGTATGAAGTTATTAAATCTTACATTTTTTAAATAACAATTAAACATTTTATTAAGGAAACTATAATTTTGCATTAATTTATGAATATAGTTATGTTTGTATATTGTTTTTTTAAGTTCCCAATTAAAATTTTTTGTTTAACTTGGACAACCTTAAGTTTTCATATATCCAATGAAAATTTTTAACGTAATTACGAAATCTAATGAAGCGATTTTAACGAAAATACTTCATCAAACCTATGAAATTTCATTTAGACAATGAAAATTTTCATTTACCCAAGGAAAACTTTTTTATGAAAATGATTCATTAAATATATGAAGCATTTTTCTTTCAGTGTGGGTTCGGGTGCAATTCGAGCCTTTTTAAGTATTTTACTGCATATTTCGTAATCATAGTTTTAACTAATGGAACATTGAGATCCTTGTGAATATTTAACATACCAAGGGGCAGCTGTGATTGTGATTATTCGAAGTAGTTTATTTTGACGCCTTTGAATTTTTTCGATATTAGAGGCCGAGGCAGTGCCCCATAACTGAATACCATAGCACCAGATTGGCTTTAAGATAGAGTTGTAAAGAAGAAGTTTGCAGTCGAGACTAAGGACAGAATTTCTTCCAATAAGCCAATGAATTTGGATGGCTTTTAGTTTCATTTGAGTTAATTTTGCCTCTATATGGCTTTTCCACGTTAAACGGCGATCTAGATGAATACCGAGGTATTTTACATGCCAATTTTGAGGTATTATTTGATTATTGATTTTAATAGGGGGGCATGATTCCCGACGCAAGGTTAATGTTATATGTACGCATTTTTGCTCATTGACTTTTATCCTCCATTGCTTTAACCATAGTTCGAGTTGAAATATATGATCCTGTAGGTATCGAGATGCTTCTTGACTGTTTTCGTGCACGCTTAGAAAAGCTGTATCATCAGCAAATGTTGAAGTTTGGGTGTAGTTGTAGAAAACTTAAATGAAACTTATGGCGATTTCTTTTCTGCGAAATATGTTGCATAAATGTTACATGCTCTATCTCTTTTGTGTAGAGAATAAACATTTACGCAACATATTTCTCAGAAAAGAAATCGCCATTAATTAACCGATTTAAATGTACCACTTAAATTCAACCAAAAGGTTTAACCATAATGTGCTTAAGTTGGATTAAGCAAATGTGCGAATACATGTAAATCATTGAAGAAAACCATATTAAACGTACGGAAACTTTTTGTTAAGTTTTATGAAACTGTCATTTGCTTAAGCAAAGTGCGAAACTGATCGCACATTTCAAACGGAATGAAATGTTTTTTGATTCAAATACATTTGAGAGACTTTTTGGTAATTGTTGACAGTAGGTTAAGCACGGCTTTGCATTAGACTGGTCCTTATATTTTTTGACTTAAAAATTTTTAATGCAGCACCCTCTAAAAATTTTATTTTTAGCAAAAAAAAATCGTTATGTAAAAGTTTAAAGTTGATATTTTGATATTAACAGGTGCCGCATTAGGATTTAAAGGTCGTGCATATGTAAGTCCAACTAGCACATGCATTTGGCATATTTTTGTACCAAGACTAATATTTTTGCCTGTTTATATAAAAAAAAACTCAAATTATAAATTCATACGTCCATACAAAGGTACGTGTACATTTATTTATTTATGACAATTCTTATTACTACCATAGAAGAACATACAATTTTTTACACATGCATATGTAAATAAATGTTTTAAAGCTCAATGCGGCGGCACGTGTTTGTTTTAAGATATTGACTTGAAATTTTTACAGAATCATATTTTTGCTATAATTAACAATGAGTTGGACTTCCATATGCACGACCTTTAAATCCTAATGCGGCACGTGTTAATATCAAATATCAACTTTAAACTTTTACATAACGATTTTTTTTGCTAAAAATAAAATTTTAAGAGGGTGCTGCATGTTATGCTTGGGCCTTAAGTTTCCTTTGTAATAAGTTAGCCAGGTGGCCTCAACAGCGATGCCAACTTAGTGCTTTGGCACTATTTATGGTGCTTTTTGATGCCTCAAAACGCCAAAATGTTATCCTTAGTGCCAAACTAAGAATTTTTCGTTAGTGCCTTTAGTGCTTTTTACAATTTTTATTTTTTTCTATAATTTTTTAAAACTTTGATTACAAAGAGGATGACTTAGATGAGATTTGCTATTTGGGGTACAATTTTAAGAAGGCCTGCAAAGATTTTAAGATTTCAAATGATAAAAAAGTGATAACAGAAAGGTTATTTACGAGGTTAGAGCTAGGCTTCTAACAATTTGGGAATTTTACAAAACGTCACACTTTTTAGCGTTGACAACATATTAAGCAATCGTAATAAAAATTATGTATTTGATTTCAGTAAACATTTTTTTAAAGATGTAGACACTGTTTCAAAAATAGAAAAAGGACGCAAAGAATTTAAAAACTAAAAAAGAGCCGTAACTTGATATAAGCAAAGTGTTTAATAAATTAACAACAGCTGACAGAAAATGCTTTTATAACGAGCGTTGTGTAACCTGCCATTTTTCATGCGCTTTAGTTTTCAAACACACGCCACTCGTCTCCGTTTAACCGCGTGCTGTACACTTTTACCTCTAGTGCTATTGCAAAAAGGTTGACTAAGTATCAGAATACAAACATACATGTTTTTCTATTTTGCACCTTATGTGTGTTCTTCATTCGGAAGCGTACATAGGTTTAAATAATTGGATAATATCATACGCCAATTGTTTTATTAAACTTTGCACGATTTTAATATAGAACTATTTAAACGATAAAATATAAGGTTTTTTATTAAAATAAAGAATGGTCGGACATTGCAAATTTTCGGGAATTGCAACCGGTACGATTTTTTCGAGTTACGAAAATCGAGCTCGCACTGTATTACTTTAAAACTGTTTTATGGCCAATTCAAACTCAGCTGATGGTGATACAAGTGATTTGGATGATATTTTTATTGAAGATTACAAAAATACATTTAAAAATGTTTATATACGAATCTAAATATATTTTTTTTTATTAAATTTTAAATGAAAATCCCCCATCAAAGCCGTCGCTTTTTTTAAATTTTAGAGGTATGTATTATTTTGCACAGCCGAATGCAACTTGTTTTGTGTTTAATTAAATTGTAAAAATGGCTTAGTGCTTTTTAACGCTTTTTTTTTTGTTCGAAATATTGCTTTTTTTAAATTTTAAAGTGCTTTTTGCTCTCAAAAAGTTGGCATCACTGGGCCTCAATATCACAACAATACAACAACAACAGGCAAAGCATTAATTCAGCTGTTTTTTCAGACCACCTTGTGAAAAAATACACTTTTTATGATTTTTTTTGTATTTAGTAGTGCTACCATACTTTTATCTTTATTAAATAAGAGTTTTCAAAGAAAACTCCACAAATCAATCTGTATTTAAATAAGATTTAAGTTTTTGTGAAAATTAACTTAATAAAGTTTTGAATATTATCCTGAAAATTGGACATAAACTAATCAAAGTTTGTTGCAGACACTACAACAACACCACACAAGTTGTAAAAAAACGATTTGCTTGTTATGTGTAGAAACAACAAAGAAAACAGAACAAGACGAAAACGCATTATTTTCATGTTTAAAAAGTAAAATTTAGAACTCTTGCTTCTCATTTAGTTTATATTTTCAGTAATATAAGTAAAAACCAAGTTTTTAAAGTAAAAACTATATCGGTAATGATGCTGGTGTTTTATACTTAATGTTATAAAACGGGTAATTAAATCAATAATAGTAAAATTCTTTTTCTAATTTCACTTTTGGTTTATTTCAAGTATGAGTTCGGGATTGAATCAACTTTCTAAAACTTGAATCAAGCGCATTTTAAGATAGATTCAATCTTAGTTTTACTTAAATCAATCCTAGTTTCGGATTATTTCAAGTACGAATTTGGGATGGAATTTACTTTATATTACTTGAATCAAGCGTATTTTGAGATTGGTGCAATCTTATGGTGTTTTTTTTCTACAAAAATTTAAAAAAAATTGAAAAAAATGCAATTTGGTGTCTGTTTCTTAAAAATTTTGCTCCGAAAAGGATGAGCTTTTTAAAATAAAACAAGCCACCCTTTTCGGGAGCAAAACTTTTAAGAAACGGACACCAAATTGCATTTTTTTAAATAAAATTCACATTTTTTTGTAGAAAAGAAAACACCATTAGTTTTACATAAATCAATCTTATTTTCGGATTATTTCAAGTACGAATTCGGGATTGAATATGGATACGTTTAGTATTTCGCGATTGAAAATCCGTACTTGAATTAATCTCTCAGTACTTGTTTAAAGAAAATCCGTACCATTAATACCGCTTCGGATTGATTTGAGTACGGATGGATTAATTTTTCTTTTGAGTATAATTTAATAATGTAGGTATTTAAATTTTTATACCCCCACCACAATTAGTTGTGAAGAGGGTATATTAAGTTTGTGAAATTTTTGTGTGAAATTTTTTTATTATTCATCTCAGACCCTATAAAGTATATATATTCTGGGTCCTTGAGTAATTTTAAGTCGATTTAGCCATGTCCGTCTGTCTGTCCGTCTGTTGAAAACACGCTCACTTTCGAAAAACTCAAAAGAAATAAACAAACTTGGTGTCAAATTGCTTGTAGTTATCCCAAGCAGCTTGGGATTGAAATCCAGCAAAATCGGTTCAATAGGATCTGAGCTATGAATCAAAATGTGGAACCACCACCTAAAAAAAAAAAATTGATAATTTTGTTACAAAAAGTAACATAAATGGTGCAAAAATGCACAGAATGATACAAGATTTCGCAACAGTTCGTTTTATTTAACTGGAAATCACGCTGTTAAATTTCTCGAAGATCCGTCTATGATTTACCCTAGGCCCCATATAAGCCCTACTCCCGGAAAACAGTATAGTAAGCCTAAAACCCTAACTAACAATGCAATCATAACAAATTTTTGCACGTCACAGTTAAATAGGACTAGAAAGAAAGCTATTAAGTTTCGTGAAGATCGGTCCATAATTTACCATAGGCCCCATATAAAACCTACTTCCGGAAAACAGTTTAGTACGCCTAAATCCGTAAAAAATAATGCTATCATAACAAAATTTGGTACATCACAGTTTTATTGAACGAGAAATAAGACTTTAAAATTTTGTGAAGAACGGTCCATCATTTACCATAGGCCCAATATAAAACCTACTTTCGGAAAACAGTTTAGTACGCCTCAATCCGTAAAAAATAATGCTATTATAACAAAATTTGGTATATCACAGTTTTATTGAACGAAAAATAAGACTTTAAAATTTTGTGAAGAACGGTCCATCATTTATCATAGGCCTCATATAAACCTTACTCCCGGAAAACAGCTTAGTAAACCTAAATCCGTAAAAAAATTGCTATCATAACAAAATTTGGAACATAAAAGTTTTACAGGACTAAAAATAAGACTGTGAAATTTCGTGAAGATCAGTTCATAATTCACCCTAGGCCCCATATAAACCTTGCTCCCGAAAAACAGCTTAGTACGCCTAAAAACGTAAAAAATTGTGCTATCATAACAAAATTTGATACATCACAGTTTTATAGAACTAGAAATGATACTGTGAAATTTGGTGAAGATCGGTACATAACTTACCATAGGCCTCATTTAAAGCCCACTCTGGTAAAATAATTAAATACGTGGTAAACTTTCCTCCAGTTTAGCTTCATAAGGCCAGAAAAAAATTTATGCAATTTTGTGATATACGGTCCATAATTTAACTTAGATTCCATTTTAGCAGCCTTCTGAAATTCACTGCAAACGCTTAAAATAATTGCACCGCTGTATTGAAATTTTTATTTTTTAATACCAGAAATCGTTCTGCAGAATTTGGGATGATTGGTTCATAGCTTACCATGGCTTTTATATAATTTGTTCTCTTGAAAATCATTTAAGTTCAGCTTAAACTGATATTCTACTCAAACTTTTTAAAATTGATTCTGATTGTCGATCAATAATTGTATATAGGTCTAAACCGCAACAAATTTTAATGCAGATGTCTGTTTTAACAAAGATTATAATAATAAATAGACATCATACAGATATTACTCCTAAAACATTCGAAGTGTCGGTGGAGGGTATCAAAGATTTGGCACAGCCGAATATAGCACTCTTACTTGTTTTTTATAAAATTCTATTCAATGTTCATTGCTTCCTCGTGTGTTTTGTTTTCTGCTTTGTTCGTAGAACAGAGTTTTATTTTTATGGCTTAATATGTATATGTTATGCCGATTTTTAGTTTCAAGCTAGCGTTTTATTTGAAGAATTGTTGGTTTGGCAATGTAATCATTTTATAATAAATAAATGTATTACGTTGGCAACGTAAAACCTGTCGACCGACAAATCGATACTGAGTGGGCCGGTTAAGAGAACGATAATTAGTAACTTGTTGTCGCTGGCTTAAGTTGTTGGTCGAGATCGTAGTCCAGGCTGTTAAAAACAACCTTTTATAAAGAAAATATTGTTCTATATACCAGACAAAAAAACTATTGCTTGATATGCCAGCCAATTTTTTCTGCAAAAAAAAAAAAAAACGTTATCTGACATACCCGTAAATTTTTCTGTAGAAAAAGTGCTCGAAATGCTAGATTACTTTTTCTTTAGAAAAACAAAAAAGTTGTTAAGTCCTCGTTGATTTAATGAAACATTTGCTGCAGAGACTTGTTTAAATTCTCTTTTAAAACTGCGTTTGTGGTCGTACAATGAAAGTTTTGTTTTGTAGCATTTTAAGTATTTTGAAAGTACACTTTCCATTTTCTCCCTTTCACATTCAAACTAAAATGTTTCTCTGCAAATGTTTCATAATATAGATGAGGACTTATGAATTAAGAAAAGTTTGTTTGTAAACTTGTGATTTTGCTTGTATTTTACAGGAACCTTCTCCTCTCTTTTCTGGGAATAAAAAAAAAAAAAAAAAAAAATACATATAAAAAATTAACATCTGTGGGATGTCTCATATGTGGGTCTAGTATGACATACGACGGCCATGACGTCGACGTGCATACAAGCGCTTAGCATATGTATTTTCAAATTTTACACTTAAAGAATTTTTATAAGAAGATGGGCAACTGGTCGACGAAAAAAAAAGTCGGGAACAAGAACTTTGTTATTTAAATTGCGTCCTGAACTCAAATCTGTTCACAGATTGTCTAGTTTTTAAGATTTTCTTTTTTAAAGAAAGTACTAATATTTAAAAATTGATGTTACAAATTGTCAGTAGATGGCTCTAAAGCAGAGACCCGCAAAGCTACTGCACCGCGCTTTTTTTCTCTCACACCCACGTTTGATTAAATATTAAATAAAACCAGTTAGTCTCGCTCACAGACTATACACAGAAGCTTTCCTTTTTTCATTTCTCTTTGCATCATCTTTTATGCCGCAATACAATATACATACATTCATTTAGTTGAGAGTTATTTGCAAAACTAACTTTTAAGGCTGGGTTTTGAGATATCAGTTAAACTAGGTTTAGTTAAGCTGAAAACAGATTTGTGTCGCCATTACCAAGTTTGTATACAAAATTTTCTCGGAACAGCGCTTAAGACGTTGTGGTTTTACGAAATAAAAAAAAAAAATCACATTTCACCGGAAAAATCCGAGTTTCAGACTACTCTTACCTAAGTTTAAACTTAATCTACATCTCAAAAACCCGGCTTTAATTTACCACAACACGACAAATAATATTTAAGTATGTAAATAACATTTTTAAACAACAAAATAGTACTAATTGCTTTCGGTTTTTACGTTTGTTGAACTAGTGCTTTTTTGTTTCGATAACGAAATTTGTGTTAATTGTAGCGGTGTGTTTTCACATTGCCACTTCACTATTACAAAAAAAACCGCTTTCTGTCTCTTTCATCGAAAGCTGTCTTCGAAACTTATTTGAGTCTTTTAACCTCATTACTTGTTTCACCTCTGTGTGTACTCTGTGGTCTCGCTTGAACTTTCAAACAGGAAAGTGAAGTTAGCGCTTGTTTAAATTCTATTATTTTTAACCAATTTTTGAAAAGTTTCGGCAATGCTCCTTACATTGATCTCTCTCATATTCACTTGTCATACTAAAATATTTCAAGGCCGGTCTCTGGTCTAAAATGTAGTATCTCAGGTGAAATTGATAGCATCTGGCAACACTATTACTTGTTTGAAAGGAAACATTTTAAATTCACTTTACGTTTAAAAATGAGTGAAAACTTAGAACATTACCGTCATATTTTTTTATAGTTTATAGAAAAGGTAAGAATGTGTCGCAGGCTGCTGAAAAAATTTGCGAAGTTTACGAAGACGATGCTGTTAACTAAAAAAAAAAAACAGCAGCGAAATTGGTTAATCGTTTTCCACATAAAAATTTTGATGATAAATATGCACCTTGCTCTGCCCGAACGATCACTAAAAAAGTCGATGCCATCATGGAAAAATGGAGAAAGACCGGCACATAAACAACGTGGGCGTTGCTATGGAAAAAGGCATTCATCAGCAAACAGCTATCAATATTTGAAGAAAGCTTGGTATACTGAAAAACTCGGGTGCCACATGAAGAAACAGTGAACAATTTGATGGACAGAATTTCCATTTGCAATTCACAGTTAAAACCAAACGAAATCGGGCCATTTCTGAAGCGAATGATTAGGCGCGATAAAAAGTGGACGAAGCAAGGTGAAGCTTCGCAGACGGTGGCAATGCAAGGATTGACACCAAGAAAGGTAATGCGGTGAGTATGGTGGGATTGGAAGGGAATTGTTCATTATGATCTTCATCAACCTGGTTAAAAGATAGATTCTGTCTCTACTGTCAACAATTAAAAAGATTCAAGCAAGCAATTCAATTAATACCTCCACAATTGATCAACAGAAAAGATGTTAAACATCCTTGATGAAAATCAGCCCTTGGTGGGATTTTCAGGAATATCCCTTCCCGCAACTTTGGGTTTGAACCACAACAACCACGTGACCCCGATAGTATTTTGTCAGTGGAAAGGCGAAACTTCCAAAAAGACAATCTCCATGAGAGACAGGAAGCAATTCCCGCAAGAAGCATTTTAACGGAGTCCTCAACCAATAGTCAGTCCGGTGCCTGTTCAACGGAGGCGACTGACTTCCGAAGTACCAGACTGCATTTCTGTTAAGTCGAGTCCGAAAAGCTGTGTAACACTTTTGTTGGCAGATCTGTCCGACTTTTAATATTTTTCAGATAAGGATAAATTCTATGCGATCAGAGTTGAATTTTTTGTAAAGCAGGCAAGTCTTATGATTCTGCATACATTTTGTGTGAGAGCATGGCCTCGACAACAGATTTAGTAGAAATTTTTTTATGTTAAATACAATTTCGTCAGATTTTTGTACGAGTGAATCCCACGATTGTGCAGGATAATAGCCAGTGCATGAATCCCACGATTGTGCAGGATAATAGCCAGTGCATTTATTAAGACTAACATTTTGCAGTTTTTTTCAGTGTATTTTTGAACAGAGAATCATACATTTTTTAACGGCGACAATATCAAATGCAACATTAAACCATTTGAGACAGTATTGAACGAAATTGCAGTGCAAAAATACCAAAAAAAAAAAAAAAAAAAAAATCATTGTATACTTTAAATTTCACATCCATCCCAAACTTTTACATCAGTCAGCAGGAACATAATCTGATATCTATTCCTGGTATGTGTTCCTGCTCATACTCGTTTGTGTTGGTAGCACATTTTTTTAGTCTTAGTTTTTTCATTATAAATTGCCAGCCAATAACAGAGGAGCAGAAAAAAATGTGTAAAAATGGCAAAAGCAATACGTTTTTTTCAGTTTATTTTTAAGAATGAATAAAAATTTTATATATTAAGGTTTTGAAAAAATTTGGAAAACAATATCGAAAACAACAACCATCACAATCATACAGATACATTAAGATATTTTCCTTAAAACTTTGTATTCGAGATTTGGTCCTTAATGAAGAATATTTGATGTAAAAACCAATTTTTGTATTCCCCTTTTTATGTCAGCTTGGTTAAAGGACTCCATCCAATAACATTCATGTTCATATAAAGGTTCAAATGTTTTTCTCATATAAAAAGTTTAAAAATTTTTCTTTCAATCATCGTGATCAACAATTTCGTCATAGAAATATAATATGTGCGTGTATCTGTGTTGGTGCCACATTTAACACTTTGAAGATGAAGTAAAAAAAAATTATAAAATGAATTTCAAGTATAGAATTAAAAAAAAAGACAAAAATTGTTATTGTATTTGGTAAGTGCTAAATTTAGCGTTTGGAAACAAAACGCTTCTCCTTTAGTTTTAGTTGGAACAAAATGTGTAAGCATGAGTTTTTTTGACATGTGTTCGTCAAAGGAATGTGTACAGTAAAAAATAAAAGGTAAAACTATACATAATTTATATTGAAACACTTCAGCCACTGTATCACGTTTTTGTGCAACAGCTTTTCTTAAAAAAAAAAAACTATGTCATGCTATTATTCTATAGAAACTTTACTATAAAAAGTTTTCGGGCTTTTCCAGCAACTTTTCTATAAAAAACCTTTCCGACTTGCTTTGCCAGACAACAAATTTAATATAGAAGACTTGTTAGGCTTGTCAAGCATATTTTCTATAGAAATTCTTTCGGGCTTGTCAAGCTAGTTTTCTACAGAAAACTTGTTGGACTTGTATATCTAGTTTTCTACAAAGAACCTTGTTGGGCTTGTCAATCTAGTTTTCTACAAAGAGCTTGTAAAAAGATTGTTTATACAAAACTTTATTACGCTTGTCAAGTATAATTTTTATAAGAACGTTTTCGGTCTTGTTTTCTAAAAAGCACTTTACAAAACTTGAAGAAAACTTGTTAGGCTTGTCAAGCATATTTTCTATTGAAATGCTTACGGGTTTGTCAAGCCAGTTTTCTACAGAAAACTTGTTGGACTTTTCAACCTAATTTTCTACAAAGAGCTTGTCAAGAGATTTTTTATAAAACACTTTATTATGCTTGTCAAGCATATTTTCGTTTCGTTTTCGGTCTTGTAAAACTTGTTTTCTAAAAAGATCTTGTACAAAAATTGTGTATAAATGAAAAACTAGGCTTGTCAAGCATCTTTTCTATTAAAAATTCTTTCGGGCTTGTCAAGCTAGTTCTCTACGAAGAACTTGTAAACTAATTTTTTATATATAAAACTTTTTATGCTTGTCAAGCATATTTTCTATACAAATGTTTTCGGGCTTGAAGAGGCAGTTTTCTACAGAAAACTTGTTGAACTTGTCAATATAGTTTTCTTTAATGAGCTTTTAAACAAACTTAATATAGACAACAACTTTGCAAGGCATGTCGAGCATCGTTTCCTTAAAAAAAATTTTAGGGCTTGTTAAGCGAGTTTTCTATAAAGAACTTTTTAACAAATTTTATATAAAAAACTTTGCTAGGCTTGTCAAGCATATTTTTCATTAGAAAGTTTTTTCTATCAAGGAAACAAATTATACAGAAAACTTGTTTTTATCTTTTCTATAAAAAACTGTTTGTGGTTGTCAAGCTTGTTTTGTATAACAACAAAATTTTTATAATTATTTTTGTGGTTAATTAATTGAACTGCTTATGGTTTTTATGGTGAGTGTTAAACGGCAAACCCCTCTGAATATATTAATAACAATCGAAACGTCACGGCAACTTGTCCGTGAAAACCTGGGTTCGATTCCCAGTTCAGTCAAGAATAAAAAATTATCAATAAATTTACATTCATTTCATGTTGTAAAATTCCTTTCTTCATAAAAATAATTTAAGGAAAATTAAACTCAATGAACTCAAGCCTGATTAAAATATCAAAATTTTTACATATTGAACTAGTTAGGCTTCTGTAGTGTCTTTTCTATAAAAAGTTTTCGTGCTTGTCAAGCCATTTTTTTAATAAAAAACTTCTTGGACTTGTCAAGCTAAAAATATCTTGATGGGTTTGCTAACTTGGTGGCCACACGATCAAGTTTTGTCTTTCAATTCCATTCAATTTGCAATACACTCCCACTTTTTTACTAACACACTCACACTTTCTAAATTGACCACGAGATGGCTTTCAATTTCACCTTTCCATTTGTTTGGCAATTTTACTTTCAATTTAACAGCTGATTACATGTTTGTCTTTATAAATTGTTTTCTTGATGACATCTTGAAAGTAAATTGCTTACAAATTGAGTGCAGCCTACGGCACAGCTTTAAATTTACGTAAATTTTGACAAGCAGCATATGTAAAAGACTATCAAGAACAACTTGATCGTGTGGCCGCAGGGTAAGTCAGTTTTACTTGAAGAACTTGAGAAACTAGTTTTTTGGCAAAATTTTTTTATCTTTTTATCTTTTTTCGGGCTTGTTAAGCAACTTTTCTTTACAAACATTTTTGGGCTTGTCAATTGACAATTTTTCTATAAAAAACTTATTGAGCTTGTCAAGCAAGCTTTCTTAAGAAAATTTGTTAAGCTTGTGAAGACAGTAATGAAAGAAAAGTTGTAGGCATTTCAAGCCGGTTTTATTAAAGGTTTTGTCTAGAAACTTATTTAAAGTCCACTTTTGTACTTTACTGTGTGTGCACACCTTATATTTCTCCCACATACATTTAAATTACAAAATTGTACTTGAATGTGGATGAGTATGTGTATGTGTATGTATTTATTTGTAAGTATGTATGTATTTCTACTATTGTGCAAATGTTTTTAGTTACATTTCACAACGGAAATCATCAAATGATTTAACATCGTTTTCAATTGTTTGTACTTAAAATGCATTTGATTCTTTTAACATTTCCGACTATTTCACTATTGACATCATTATTTACAATATCTGTGTATGTGTGTGATCGAGCATAAGTATTTGTATACGACAAAAGTTTACATAGGACAAGTATGCATGTAATATGTGGAAGAAGTGAGTATTTCCTCGGAATAAGAACCAAATAGTTACTGCTGACATGGCAGAAGTGTAAAAATTCTAATGAAGGTTGTTACACAAGTAAGTGGCATTTGAACGAAAGTGTTATAAGCGGGTATTTAAGAATTTTATTTCTAGTTGCATTGAATATTTCATAGTGTGAAAGAATTAATGTTGCTGACGATATGTACTTAGATATTTTATAATGGGAAAGGCAAATAGTTTAACTGCTTTATGAAACTTTCAAAAATATTTACCACATGAGATTTGATAATTTAATTGAAAAAAACTAAAAAATACAAATTTGCGCTTAGGGAAAATTAAAAAAATATAATTTCTGGTCCAATTTTGCACCACATTGTGGAGCATACCCGGCCTTACTTCGTTCAATAGTACGTCGATTTTTGGCTTTTTAGGCAGCATTATTAAATAGACTGGTGGCTCTAAAGATGACATTGAAAATCGCGCCATAAAGGTAAGGCAAACTTTCGGTGGTTGAAGCCCGTTTCTCGCCGAGTAAAACTTAAAATAATCAATTTAAACGTGAAATCAATCCTAATCCACTCTTGCGAAACATGGAACGCTTCGACCCGAGACTTACAAACATTGAAAGCGCTTGCTTAACACTGCCTCCGCAGAATTTGGCGTATCTTCTGGCCAAATTTAATCACAAACTGCAGCTTTCGGACCGAAATAGAACAATTGACAGTTGCAACTGATGTAAAGAAGCGAAAATGGAACTGGATCGGCCACATTCTACGCAGACCACCAACCGACATCACCAGAAATGCCATCGACTGGAATCCACAAGGCAACCGTGGAAGAGGGAAACCTGCACATACATGGCGGCACCAAATAGCTATCGAATCTGTAGCCTAGATAAATCACGTTGGAACCTGTTTGTTGAGGCCTTATGCTGCTTAAATAATAAACGGGAAAATAAACAAAAGGGCCGATGACGCCTTCGGGATGTAAACGGCACAAAACAGAGATTTTTTCGTTGTTTGTTGACCCGCAGACGTTTTGTGGAGTCAGCTTGATCTGCATCAGGTATAGTAATTCAGGAGTCAGACATTCCTGATGTTCTAACCATGAAAATCGAATGTGATGTTCGTTCGAACCAACATGTTTTTCAAGTGTGAGAAGCATTCAAGTTTATTGGTTCCTCAAGGTCTATCTTGGGTTGTGGTTGGCGAACTCATCCATGAGACGCGGGTGCATGACCGTAGTACTCGTGTTTAAAGCATATCACATCCGTTCGTGACTGTCCAATGTATCGTACAAAGCATTACAGAGAAAATTCGTTTCTCTGTCGAACTAGCTGTATGTGGAATAGACTCCCGGCAGAAGTCTTGACAGTCAGCTACAATTTGGAAAAACTCAAATTAAGTGCCCACACACACTACTCCCTCTTTCCTTCTCCTCATAACCTATTATCCTAATACAAGCACAAAGCATCCCCTGAGCGTAAAAGTGAAAAAAAAAATTCACGATGTGTGAACGTTGTTCTGGTGTAAGTCTTTGCACTGTGATTTGCCAAAGTAAACTGACAAAAGTCAAATACACTTCATTAGTATGACAGCTCGTTTTACAGTTTTCTTATCGGATGTTCTATACGTCTTAAAAAATACCCTTTACTTTGCGAAAATTCTTTCTTTAATTGTTTTTGACTCATTTTATTAAATGCCATTTAATTTTTTTTTTCATTAAAATGACAAATTTATGAAAAAATAGTATTGCTTGCTTCTCTATTTTCTGCACTATGACAAAACATTTCAAAAGCTTTTAATTTCCTTTGGTTTACTAGGCCTCCTTAAGGATTTTGAGAAAATTTCTTACATTTACTGAAAACAATTTCGTTGTTGCAAGAAAAACATTTAATTACAAGTTTTTATGATTTTGTGACTTAAAAGATACAGTTTTTTTTTCGTTGTTGTTTTTATATGTACTTCACATAACCAAATAAACCATTGTATAATAAAATTTATATTTTTAATGTCTGTCCTCGTGTTTTTATGAAACATCAACTATATAAAACAATAAAATCTACATTAAGCAGAGGTATTGTAAAAATCTATAAAAATAAAACTGAAACAAAGTATTCTCAACTGCAATTCCCTACACAACAAGAAAAAATTTGGTTGAAAAAAAAGAAATTAACTGGGGCTGAGTGCAGAGTAGAATATTATAAAAAAACAATGTTGTTTTTATATATAAAAAAAATATTATTGTACAATACTAAAAACATATGAATCAGTACAGTCGGGGGAATAGCTAAAGTAGAGGCTAAGAAGCGACTTTATTCGAATCTACAGTACAAACTCTGTGCTATCCTCTTTCAAAAACTCATTCAAAACTTTTTATTGATTTTTCTGCTCCTTATATTGGATGATTTTTTATCTATTATCTTTTTGGCAACACTGGTTTAAACAGCTGACGCACGTTCCATGTTTTGTTTCACTGTCAAACATCTTCAGTTTGGTCTATAATTTAACCATGAATCGTCTTACAAACGAACAACGCTTGCAAATTATTGAATTTTATTATCAAAATGCGTGCTCTGTTTAGAAAGTTTATCGCGCGCTTCTTGTGTTCAGCGACGAAGCTAATTTTTGGCTCAATGGGTACTTTAATAAGCAGAATTGTCGATTTTGGAGTGAAGGTCAGCCAGAAGCATTGCAAGAGCTACCAATGCATCCAGAAAAAGTCACAGTTTGGTGCGGTTTATGGGCTGGTGGCATTATTGGACCGTACTTCTTCAAAGATGATGCGAATCGTAACGTAACTGTGAATGGTGAGCGCTACCGTGAGATGATATCCAACTTTTTTTTGCCCAAAATGTAAGAGCTTGACTTGCATGACATGTGGTTTTAACAAGACGGTGCCGCATGCCACACAGCACGCTTAACAATGGACTTATTGAGAGGCGAGTTCGGTGAACATTTTATTTCACGTTCAGGACCGGTCAATTGGCCGCCTAGATCGTGCGATTTAACGCCTTTAGACTATTTTTTGTGGGGCTATGTTAAAGCTCAAGTCTATACACACATGCCCGCTTCAATTGACGAATTGGAAGACAACATTGAAGCATTTATTCATGAGATACCGGCCGAAATGTTGGAAAGAGTATGCCAAAATTGGACTTAGCGGATGGACCATTTGAGGCGCAGTCACGGTCAACATTTGCATGAAATAATCTTCAAATATTAAATTATATGGACCGTACCAGCGATTCAAATAAGATTTCATGAATTTTTCTGAATTTTAGTGTTTTTTTTAAACTTTGCTATAGCTCGTAAAAAATCACCCATTATAATGTTTTTTTTTTTGATTTCGAAAAATAATCTGATTAAAGGCCCAACTTTAATATGCTGAAGTTGGCATAAGCAACTGTGCGAATACATGTAAAATTTGGACCGGAGTTTTGCTCTACCCAATCGATCCACTATGATGGGATTTTAGGAAATTCGAATGTAAAAACGGGTAAATTTGGTAAACTTATACCTTAAAAACAAAAAAGGAATGCTTATCGTTGTTCTTTAGCAAAATAAGCGCATAGATGTCTAGTTCTTTTTTGAAATTCGGCCCTTATAGGAAGTAAACAGTTAAACCTTTTTTTTGGTAATGTTTTGTCACCCCATCTATCTTTTAAACCAATTGAAATAGAAATAAAGATTATATCACATTCGAAAATAACCTAAAAAAATAAAAAAACCTATTTTGGTAATTCTTCGAAATTCCACCGTTTTAGGGGTGAAAATCTTAACTATTTTTGGTACTTTTTTACAAAACATTTTTTTCCATTCATTGACTTACGTATTAAATTATAGGCTTCCACTACAAAATTGAAAATTTTGTTACTTCAATAAAGTGGAAAAAAGTATAAAAAAGGAAAAATGGCGGGAAATAAATTTTTTTTATTTTACGTTTGTGTTTTGCATGTGGTACTTTTTGAAGTTCATGTTGGAAGTTTTTTGGCGTATAAACATGTTCATTAAAGAAAGGTAGACGCTAAAAAAGAAGCTGCTTTTTTGGAGTTAACGTTACCTTTTAAAGAAGTATTTAATAGTTTTCAGCATAAGACCTCGAGAAGTTGTGGAATTGTGTTAAATGAGTTGTGTGTTGAGTTTTGTTGAATTCGTAATATACCTGCCTTGCTGGTAAATTATAACGGCCTTGTTTATGAAAAATAAAAAAGAATTATAAAAGGTTTTTGAAACGGATTTTGTATGAAGGTTTGTTTATTAAACCTTTTTTATTAAGAAGGGGATAATTAAAATGTTTTTCCTTATGTGCGGTTTTCACAATAAAAACTCATTTTTTTAGAGCTTTTCATATAAATTTTATTACACGTTGCATCTTTTGTACTGTGCAAACCGCATATTAAAGTTTTGATATGAACTTAAAAAAAAAATAGTACTGGGGCCTGATTCTGGCAGTCGGGATTTTATTTCAGTCAAAACTGAACGAATCGGAATTATTTTTTCGGTGTTGTAAAGCATTAATTTGAGTTTCACAATACTGAAAAAATAATTTCGGTTCGTTCAGTATCGACTGAAATAATTTGAATCGAGAAAGTACTCGATCACGACTACCAGAATTAGGCCCCTGATTTTGTATAAAAAAAATTGATCTCCACTTATTTGTAAATAACTCCGAAACAATTAAAAATACATTACATAAAAAAGCACATTAAAACGAAACATTGTTAATTATAATTATATATATAAGAAATGTTATTTCAATGACTTAAAGGAAATTTTCCTAATCATCTGTTTGTCGACATGTTTTTTTTAAAGGCGATATTAAAGTCTACAGAGCACAGTCATTAATTGCACTTTGTAAAAGTTATTTAATTAATGCTGCTAAGCTAAATATATTTTCACAATTTTTACCGAAATCGGGTAACTTCACCCCCTTATGAATATAAATCACCATATCGTCTGATCATTATTGGTTTGACCTACCGACCATTTTTTTAAAAACTATGTTAGGTATGGGATATTTATTCGAATACCCCCTTTCTTTATCCAAAACCGGTTTAACGAAATTTGTTTGGGTTTCTGAGATATAAGGCATTAATTTTTTTCCATATCAACTACAGTCAAATCCCGATAATTCGTACCCCGATAAATCGTAATTCCCGATAATTCGTAATAAACTGTCAGTCCCTTGAAAAAATCTCGTTAATTCGTAAAATTTCCATACATTTCGGTCCCCTCGCTAATTCGTAATTTTTTTTTCCATTAAAATCTTCTTTACCTCTTATAAATCGTAATTGTTTGCTATTTACCACTTATAATTCGTAGTAAAAACATGAAAAGAATGATTTTTTGCCTCTATTTTTTTTCGTTGGTTGTTTTTTTATCGTTTTAGTAAATAAATTGAAAAACCCCGTTAATTCGTATTTATTTTATTTAAGCCCCGTTAAATCGTAACCCCGCTAAATCGAAAACCCCTATAATTCGTAAGAAATGGCCGGTCCCTTGCGATTACGAATTACCGGGATTCTACTGTATTATAAAGTTTATTTAAGTGTTGTTTGCTCTAAACGCCACACTGTTTTGGCGACTGCGGAAAAGTCCTCATACAAAAACGTTCAAAATAAATTTTACTCTTGTTTTGCTTCATTGCCGTAAGAAAAAAAAGTATTTCAAGCGAAACAAAAATAAAATGACAATAAGAAAATAAATTTCACTCATGCTTTGCTTCATTGCCGTATGAAAAAAGTAATTAAAGCAAAAGCAAAATAGAATGTCAATAACTCAATACACAGCAGTAAGTATACGTATGCAGCAAAAAAAGCTACTCTTTAAAAATAAATTTAGTAAAGTGCCGTATGCGGTACAAACCATAATTTTCACTTTAAATAAAATACTATTAAGATCTTAGTTCTTTCACGAACGTTCACAAAAATTTACGTTTTTCTTCACAACATTTGCCAGCAGCAGTAATAAAAATACAAAAAGATTCTATCGAATATATTTTAGAAAACTTTATGTAAACCTTTATTGTCGTTTTTCATCATGACGAGTTTTTGGCATATGCGTCAAACCAATAATGAGCTGATTATATGCCAATCGATTTCTGTGAAATATTAAATATTTTATTTTAGGTATGCGTAGTTTTTTGGCCATATACTTTTTTTTTATAAATCTTCAAAATTCTAAATTGTACAAAACTTTTGATTTGACTGCATCAAAAAAAAAAGGTTGTTTCTCTTTTATTTCGTCGAAAAAAAACTTGGAAATCTTTAAGCATATAAACAATAAATTAATAGTTGCTTCAGGATGATCTAAACATTTTTATTAATTTTTAGCATGTTTCAAGTTTTAAAAAAATAAATCTGTGGATTTGTCTCTTCAAAATTTACTTTTTGGTAAAATCAGGGGCCTAATTCTGGTATTCGTGATCGAGTACTTTCTCGATTCGAAAGCAATTTTATTTCTTATTCATTCAGTCTATACTAAACTAATCGAAATTATTTTTTCAATATTGTGAAACTCAAATTAATTCTTTATAAGACTGAAAAAATAATTCTCATTCGTTCAGTATAGACTGCAATAGTTAGATATTAAATTGCTTTCGAATCGAGAAAGTACTCGATCACGACTGCCAGAATCAGGCCCCAGGATATTTTTATTAAAAATTTTGTATTCCCAAAAATTACTTTGATAATAATTTCCTACGGGATTGGAAAGAAAATTTATTATGCTTTTAAATTACATGGATTTTTTGATATCCATATTCGTAAGTTATAAGTATTATTTTTAAGAATATATGTACTTATACAAATCGAACTTTATGAATATTTTTGATTTTAGTAGCTCTTCCATTATTTATTTTGATATGAAAGCTTATGAAAATGTATAAAGAAAATGTAAAGTGCACGGCTTAAAAAAACTGGACTGGCAACTTGCTTTATTTTTTGATTGCGAAAGCAATAAAGCAATTTGGTTTGGTTTTTTCTTAACCTACTTGCAAATACAATTAATGTTGGGAAATATTCTAACCAATTGTAGTGGGGAATGTAAGAAAAGATAAACCCACTGTTAATTGTTGGTATTTTGTTAAAGCTTTGATATCATTGCAAATAAGATTTGTTGACAGTTTGCGATTCTCATTCACTCTGCAGTTTTGTATGCTAATAAATTTGGCTTTTTTTGGAGAATGTTTCCTGATGATCTGGCCTAATAGCCTTTTTACACTGATCAACATCTAACATCTACCATCAATTTGCCACCATTTGCGAAAATGTTAACACCTTTCCATAAGAAATACATTGGGCTAAAAACCAACATCTTTAAAAGATGTTCCTATCTCATTTTATTCCATTCTACATCTTTCGACTATTTTAGTGTTATAACTAGAAAAGTGGCATTAATTTCTATTATTATTGTGGCATCACTGACAAAAAGAAGTTTGTTTTGAAAGCAGCGCTACCATTTGTCAAGTTTTATCTTTTATTGCAATGTTTTTTTGTTAAGTATTTTTTATATTTTTTAACAAATTGAACTTCAAATACATTTTTGGGTTTTCTTTTTAAATTTTGGCACTTTTGTGAGAAAAAAACATTTTTAATATACAAATTTTTTTTTTTCAAAAATGGTGACATTTTTGTTTGATGGTAGATGTTAGATGAGAGCAATGTAAACGACTGTTTCACATTTTCTACATCTTTGAAGGTAGATGTTAGATCTTGATCAGTGTAAAAAGCCTATAAGCAACCAGTGAAATGCGCATAGAAACTAGCTTGTCCTCCAACAATAAATTTCAGGGTTTTTATCAACACGAGAAACAAGATCTTATTAATTAATTTAAAATTTTTTAAAAATATTAAGTTTTGTTCACATAAATTTTGTTAAAAATATTAAGTTTTGTTCATTAAAATTTTTTTTAAGTTTTTAAAAAATAAAATGCAGTTTCAAAAAAAAAAAAAAAAAAAAGACAAATGGACCTATGAAACTTTGGGTCGTAACTTCGATCAAAATGAGATCGGCAAGAACATATCCATCAGCGGTGATCGGTTAAGAAAGACTCACGATTTTTAGTAACTCGAGATCCAATTTGATTTGATTTGAAACAAGCACAGAAAATATTTTGTTAAATTGGCCAACAATATTGTGTGAATTAATTCCTTAATTCCTTTAGATTATTATTTCTATGATAATAATATTTTGAAGTCCAGGGCCCTGTTTCTCAAAACTACAAGTAAAAAACGTAAAAAAGCAACAAATTTTCAATATTTGTTTTTGTTTTAAACCTATTTTAATTGTAGATTTGTTACTTGTAGTTTTAAGAAACAGAGCCCAGTGCTGATAAATGGCCCTTATCCATACAAAAAATAGTCAAAACATTTTTTTATAACAAAAATTGGTGAACTTATAAATGATTTTATAATTAATAAATTTTCGACTTGCTAAGGCTTTTAAAATCTATACATACTGTGGTAAACCTTTTCCCCTAGACGATTTATTCAAGGGTAACGTGATTAAATGAAAATATATGAACTAGGCCTTTCCATAGATAAAATCCACAGATGTATATTTGCTAAATTTCATATAAATATCTTTCAAATTCCGAGCTGTACTTTATACACCGATTGGCTTGGGCTTTATACACAGTTTAACTTACTTACCCTAAAATTATCTTTTGCACTATACCCGGTACCTTTACCACCAATAATAAAAGAGTAAATTTCCTTTAACAAGACTGAAAGACATGCAACATTTTTTCTCATTCCTTTTTCATCACATTTAATGTGGCAAGTAACATTATCATTTTTTGTTGCTTGAGCTTCTTCTTCCTCTCTCATATCTTTGGAATCACGTCAAATAAAATTTGTATCGTTTCGAAATGTTGGTGTGGCTCCCCCCGTATATGATTTTTTATATTATTCGCTGTTTCTTTTGTGATTCTGACAATTTTCAACAATGTAAAGTACTTAGAACGTCAAAAAATAACATTTCGAATTCAATGCTCATAAACACACAATTGCACTCATATACGTTTATTATAATTTTTATATCCTTTTCCTCAGTTTCAGTGAACATACCCTGCAAATAATAGGACCAGTCAAAACACGCGTGTAAAATGTAGTCCACAAGGGACCAGGACTAGTCCAAAACTAACCCAAACGTATGGAAAAAACCTGGTCTATTTAACATTAAGATGTCCTAGGAGAGGACCATATAACCCACCTTTGGACCACTCCATGGTGTACACAAGAGGATTAGTTTTGAAGTCGCTTAAAAACGAAAGTATGTCGTTAAAAAACGAAAACATGTCGTCTCACTACAAACACTTTTTAACAATGACATGGTCCATGCTTGCATTACATCGGACCAGTCCATGGAGTAGTCCATTTTATCAAAATGGATCAGGTGGTCCAATTTTATTTGCAGGGTATATACTTACACACACAATTGCATTCATACATGCGTTCTTATGCTCGTGTATTGTGTATTGATAGTGGCACACATGTGTGTTATAAAAAGTGTTACATAACAACGTAAGTGGTTTTAATGCCATAAAATCTGAAAATATAACGAAAAAAAGGAAAAATTCTTATAATTCTATTTTAACAAAATGTGAGGCCAAGTTATTTGTTAACATTTTACATTAAAAAAAATCTTTATGTTTTCAATCATTATAAAGAGACAAAAATCGCTTTTAAGTGACAGAATGACTGACATATAATTCTGTTACTTATTTAAAAATCTTTTCTTGAAAGCGATATTTCAAACAATTAGAAGCTTTTTTCAAAATGATGAGTACAATAAAATGACATTAATTTTTCCAAAATTTGTTTGGAATTTCAATCAATTTAAAGATAAATAGTTATAAACAGGGAAACCAGAAATATGCTCCAAAAAACGCGTTTTATGCGTATTAAATATGCAGTAAAAACTGGAAAATATGCCCTGAAAAATGTTAAAAATATGCCCTAAAAACTGCTCATATGAAGATACAATATTCAACAATATAAAAACACGATTTAAAAAAAAACCTATTATCATATTAGGTTAAAATTCGTATAAGAGATGTTTGCGCCGAATATTATCTAGATATTAACATCCATATGGGTTTTTGTCTTAAGGGGATTTAAGTTACGGTCGCTTAATTGTTAACAAATGTTAACATTTGAAAGAAAGTTAAAGCTTTTTCAGGATGGGAGCTTTGAGCGAATGTGAACCGATTCGAAAATAGTTTTATTTGCAGGAAATTATTTTTGGGATGAATTTTATTTAAATACCATCATAATTAGATAGCTTGCGGACACAAAGAGTCTAATTTGGATTTTAATTTATAGACCGATTCTCCCCATTTGCATAGACTTCGTCCATATTTGATCAAATAATCTACAAAATTGTAACTTGTACTTTGCGAACAAGGCTAACATGGGCAGACAACTAGCCAGACGGACTGATGGACATCGTTAGATCAATTTAAGAAGTGATTCTGAGTCGATCGGAATACTAAAAGAAGTGTCTCGATACAAATCGCATAGCATATATCCTTAATGACAACCTGCTTTGTCACACAGTTTAAAAGTTAAAATTAAATGTAGATGTCGAAACTGAAGTAAAAGATTTTCGAAAAAAAATAAATTTTTTATTTGCTGTGAAAGCTATTTTAGGCATCTAAAAAAAATGTGTCAAAATATGCCTTAAAAAGGCAAAATATGCGCTATTAACCTTAAAAATGCTGCAAAAAGGCTCTTTATACTAAATTATGCAAAAATATGCACTAACAAATCGATGCCAAAATTCATAAAAAGCTCTAAAACGGATAAATATATTGGTTCTGCCTTCATTGATCGCACAAGGAAAAATATGCAGTTGCATATTTATGGTTTCCCTGGTTATAATTAAAAGATGGCTATGTTAAAATAAAACAATTGACCATGTTCTGGAAATCGAAATCGATTAAAATTGAAATAGAAGGAAATGTTCAGTTAAAATTTTTTAAAAATAACTGTAGTTTTTCAAAATTTTTAAGAGCTATTCTTATAAATATTAGTAGTAGTTATAGTATGACGTTTATAAAACGGAATATTTTTACGAACCTTTGAAAGAGGGTCGTTTTAAAATGTTTTTCAATTACACTCGAATCCGGTGTCCAGAACATGAGTGATAGTTTTTATTTTGGCTGTAGGAAAAATTGCCAAAAGAAAAATGGCCCAATAAAAAAAATGAAAAATCGCCCAAATGAAGAATCGCCCAAAAGAACATGAAAAATTACCATAAAAATTTAAATATGAAATTTTGCACAAAAGAAACGAAAAAGGGCCCAAAATTAAAATGAAAAATGACCCAAAAAATTTTTTTCCAAAAAAAAAAAAAATTTTTTTTTAATTACCCATTTGCAAAAAAAAAGAAAAAAAGTGTTTATTATTCATATAAATTTAGTAACATACAAATGTAAGTTTTATGTAAAAAATTGCATTGTATCTTCAACAGCTGCTCGGCAGTATGGACAGTAATACTTATTTGAGCCCTCCGCCAAACTTTGGGCACTCTTCAATAGTTAAATATTAATTAATCACTGCATAGTTATAATCGATTACTCAAAACAGAATACAGGAGGCTTATTCTGAATTGCGATGCGAAAATCAATGCGATGTAAAAATGCATAAATGCGAACAATTGCTATTCTGTATTGCGATATTCGCAAGTTTTTTTTTAATCGCATTTCAAATGCGAAAAGGTGACAAGTCGGTATTCTACATTGCGAAAACAAATGTCAAATTCGCAAAATTTATTCGACAACAAAATAGCATTCGCAAAGTACAAACATGTTAGTGAAAGATAATATTTTATTTATTTATTCATCATATATTTATTATTTAATTCAGGGAAGCAATCAATAAAACCACTAAACCGCGTCAATTTGGTGGTCGGTCGGCAAATTCTTTGTGGCAAACGTTAACTGAAGAACTAAATATCAATGGACCACCTATTAGAGAAGCTGCAGGATGGAAAAAGTATGAAATATATAAACCAGTTCAAAAATATTTGACTTTAACTTAAATTTTAATAGGATTGGGCCGATTTTAAAGTACACACAAAATATTTTCATTTTCTTCGTCGTCGAACCACAGTGCCACAAAATCCATTTTTATTATTTTTTTTATTACAGAATGTCCTAAATAAATTATTTAAACAATTTTCACAGCGAAACACAAACAATTTATTTATTTTTAATTTGATGTTTATTGACACTCACGTATATTTGAGCAGCGTTGCCACAATTTGAAATAAATTGCGTATGCGATTGCGAAAGTCTAACAGAATACCAATTTTCTTTCGCGTCGCATTTCATTTGCGCATCGCATTGATTTTCGCATCGCAATTCAGAATAAGCCTCCAGCTTTTTGCAAGGTGGCATGTCATAACGTCCAGTGTCGTAGTGTCCATCGACACTGTGACACTTTTGAAAATGTCATAATGTCCGTGGGCATTAAGACACTTTGCAAATGGACATTATGTAATTTTTAAAAATGTCATAAGGTCCATAATTACTAAAGATGTTAAATACAAAAAAAGATATACATACACGCAGAGAAAAACACGTTTTATTATGGTCACAACCAACAAAACTATTTTTAAAGAAACTTATAAAAATGGCTTTATTGTTTTTTCTCTGGGTGCATATATTAAACATATAACGAAAACACTTTTGGGCGCAAGGATTTTCTCCCCTATGGTGTAACAAATACCGGCAGCGCTTACTAAAGCGCCTCTACATAGCCGGCCTTTGGCCGGGCGCAAGGATTTTCTACTCTATGGTATAACAAAAACCGGCTTCGCTAACTAAAGCTTCTCTTCATAGCCGGCCTTGGGCCGGGCGCAAGGATTTTCTCCTCTATGATATAACAAAGACCGGCTTCGCTAACTAAAGCTTCTCTGCGCAGACGGACTTTGGACGGGCGCAAGGATTTTTTCCTTTGTGGTATAACAAGTACCGGTTTCGCTAAGTAAAGCTTCTAAAATCTGCCTTGTTTCCGAACGAAGGCCGACTTCGCAGATAAGCTTTATTAAGCGAAGCCAGTATTTGTTATACCATAGAGGAGAAAATCCTTAAGCCAGCCCGAAGGCCGGCTATGCAGAGAAGCTTTAGTTAGCGAAGCCGGTTTTTGTTATACCACAGAGGAGAAAATCCTTGCCCCCGGACGAAGGCCGGCTGTGCAGAGAAAAAATGGGCTATTTTTCATATAATATTTTTGGGTGATTTTTCATAATGAAAAATTTAAAAAACGAAAAATCACCAAATAACAACGAAAAATAGCCCAAAAATTTTGGGTCACTTTTCATATGAATTCAGGCCCAATTTTACATGGATTTTTTTTGGGCGATTTTTCATTTATTTTTTTTGGGCCATTTTTCTTTGGGCGATTTTTTCCTACAGCCTTTTATTTTACAGTCTATTTAGTAAAATTTTTTTATTTAACAAAATTAAAAATTAGGATTAATTGAAAACATTAACTATAACTGAATAAATATGATTCAATTTGAAGATTGTTGGTAAATTTAATGATTTAATAGATGGCAAACGATAATTTCGATCGTCCGATTTACATTAAAACCTAAATTTAAATTTTTTTACCAGATTTACTTGTAGCAATATCAAAGCTTAAACACAAACAACAACAATAAACAGTGAGTTTATCTTTTCTTACAGTCCCGACTACAATTGGTTTCTTTATTTGGCAACTCTAAGGGCCATTATTATAACTTGGCGTTAGCTGTTATCCGACAGTTAACAGGCGCTTTTTGACAGATAACACATTATTATCTGTCAATTTAATCTTAACTTTAGCTAACTTCAAGTTGTAATAATGGCCCTAAATGTTACAACTACAGTGGGTAAAGAAAAAACAAAAATAAAAACAAAAACAAATTACTTTATTTTATTTTGCCAGTTCAGTTTTATTTACACTGCCAATTGCACATTAGTCATCAAAGTTAATCTTGGGAGTCAAAAAATTAATAAGCAAGGTTTCGTTGTCAGTTTGAATAACATTACTCATTTTAAAGAAATGTCTTCGATTTGAATTAATTAGGCCAGATTTACAATGACAGCAACATTTTCACTTGGAAAGCAAAATTTTTTTTTTTACAATACCATAAATTTTCTATCAAAAAAAATTTTGCAATTATGAGGCTATCAGCGGAGAAGCGGTGTAACTCCAGACTACTTATCATGAGATAATGAGGAGTTAACACTACTCTTGCACTATAGTACTTGGTTGTAACGGCCCGTGTAAAAACTACGTTTCTTGCGCCATCTGTTTTGGATACAAACAGTTGGATTACTCGACTATTGCACTGTAGAGAACAGTGCAATAGAACCAAATTAAATTGTGGGTTACATTTCTTCTCTTTTTGAGAGTACCGCTTAGCAGTTCCTATGGGATTCACTCCGATTGCATTAGAACAAAATGTAACAATACTGTTATCATTCCATTTTATAAAAATTATATTGCTATTCATAATTTTGATGAAATCATAACTGCCGCGAATAGTTTTTTTCATCACCTTAGATTCATGCAAAGTACTTCCAGGAATGCGGTTTTCTCTAATTGTTCCAGTGCCGTGCATATGCTTTTTCTCCAGATTTTCTAACAAAGCGATGGAAGATAAAAAGTTATCAAAGAACAAATGAAATTTTTGGTCCTTCCATTTTGATCGCAAGGCGTCAGCGTATTCAAGTACGACAGATGTTCCAACACCTAAGTGCTTGTAAGTTTCACTGATATTAGTAGAAGCACCTTGGTAAGGCTCGAACCAGTTTATATAGCCTTGTCGAGTCGTACCTACCCATAGCTTGAAGCCATAATTAATTGGCTTGCCATGAATATACTGCTTGCAACCATGTCTTCCTGTGTATGGAACCATGGCTTCATCTACGCTGTGTTCTTCTTCAACAAAAGCATTTTCCATAAACTTTTTGTTCAAATACGCGAAGAGTGGCCTGACTTTGGCGAACTTATCAGAGGGATCTAGGAAGTTGTTATCTTGACAATGAATATTGGATAAAATGAACTCAAATTTGTTTCTCGCTATCGCTTGGGAAACTAGTTCGTTATTGGAGTCTTTCGAGCGTTCCCAACACATTCTTCTTCTAGGCAGAGAAACGAATCCACTAAGCAAAACTACTCCAAGAAAGCATTTCATTTCGGATATATTCACGCGCAAGTCCCTATTCTTTTGGGATGCGTATCGATTTGTCTCATCCGTAATTTTTTCTACTAGCTCATCATCGAATAAAGAGCAGAAAAGAGAAGTAGGATTACGCTCGTCTATGTCAACGCCATCCTCAGGGTTTTCAAAAATAGCATCATAGGTGGAAATGTCTTCCTTCACATTGTGATATTTTTTAGTTTTCGCGTTTTTGGACGAGTTTTCTCTAATATGAGAGAGAGGAATATTATCCTCTGTGTCCCAATCGCTATCAAAATTAATTTTGTTGATAATTTCCACCTCATTTTGCATAAGCGAAGCCGGTAAATTATTTATATCGACGTAATCTTTATCGCCGGAATATTCGTCTGTGATGTCTCCACATGCAATGTTTGGTGGGAATATAGTTATATTATCCACATCCAAGTCGTCATCCTCTATCAACGCCAAAGCTTCATGCAGAGAAAATCCTCTATGGAAAATACATAAAATACATAGCACCAAACTTTAAGGTGTCACAACAACAAAACTAAAATACAATAATAAAAATAATACCGTACAAACGTGGCCCCATATTCAGTCATTATGAAAATATCACAAATTATTCATTCAATAACTCAAAAATAGTAGCAAAAAATAATGCGATCACACAATCTCCCACGAGGTATTGATGAGTACTGAGTATATGAACAATAATAACGGTACTTTGATAAACGTGACGTATCATGTAAACAAGAATTTTAGTGTACTATATATATATGTACATAGGTCATTGGGCATATTTGGGTTAAAACAAATTATAAAAATTTTCTTTCAAAACAAAATAAAAATTATTTTTATATCATTTACTATTTCATACAAGTTATTACTGAACAGTGATGGAAAATTGAAAAATTTAGATGGTACTCACCACCAAGCAAAAGAGTACTTTTTTCAACAATATGGTACTTTTTTGGAAAATAAATTAAAAAATAAAATTTATGAACCGAGCTGGCTAAATTTCAACAGCAAAATTCTGATGAGGATAACTGACATTAAAATATACAAACTCAATTTAGAAAAAAACTACTTTTTCTTTTTATTCTAGTAGACAAATGCCAAATGAATCTTGCTTTTATATTATAGAGGACTATAGTATACAATTGATTACATCTTTTTATTAAAAATCGCATTCAAACTTTTTTATATCTTAAATTTTTCGGATATCGCCGTAAGCAAACTAAAAATCGAGGTACACCTTTTTAAGGGTGTGAAGATAAATTCGTCAGTTAAATACGTCCCACACCTCTGTTAACTAAATTCCACACACTGTTAAATATTGTAAATTTTTTAAAATTAATATTTTTTAAATAAAAATCGAAATTGTTTATAACTTTTGATTAATTTATAAAGAAAACATAATAAATTTTAACTTTTTTTAAAAAAAATTGGAAAAAAATGTATTTAAATAAGGGAAGTGGCTCAGTACTTATTGGCTAATTTATGTTATTTTTTAGGGCACTTAGGACAGACCTGAATGGGGTTTGGGGATACCATTTGAAAGCCCTAAGGGAGCAGATTCCAAAACTGTATTGGAAATTTTTCTGGGTTTCTCAGGAGACATGTAACGAGGGGTGCAATATAGGATACTAAATATATTAAAATATCAGTTTGGGGCACTTAGGACAGACCTGAATGGGGTTTGGGGATACCATTTGAAAGCCCCAAGGGAGCAGATTCCAAAACTGTATTGGAAATTTTTCTGGGTTTCTCAGGAGACATGTAACGAGGGGTGCAATATAGGATACTAAATATATTAAAATATCAGTTTGGGGCACTTAGGACAGACCTGAATGGGGTTTGGGGATACCATTTGAAAGCCCCAAGGGAGCAGATTCCAAAACTCTATTGGACATTTTTCTGGGTTTCTCAGGAGACATGTAACGAGGGGTGCAATATAGGATACTAAATATATTAAAATATCAGTTTGGGGCACTTAGGACAGACCTGAATGGGGTTTGGGGATACCATTTGAAAGCCCCAAGGGAGCAGATTCCAAAACTCTATTGGACATTTTTCTCCGTTTCTCAGGAGACATGTAACGAGGGGTGGAATATAGGAAACTAAAAATATTAAAATATCAGTTTGGGGCACTTAGGACAGACCTGAATGGGGTTTGGGGATACCATTTGAAAGCCCTAAGGGAGCAGATTCCAAAACTGTATTGGACATTGTTCTCTGTTTCTCAGGAGACATGTAACGTGGGGTCCTAAGTGCCCTAAAAAATAACATAAATTAGCCAATAAGTACTGAGCCACTTCCCTTATTTAAATACATTTTTTTCCAATTTTTTTTTAAAAAGTTAAAATTTATTATGTTTTCTTTATAAATTTATCAAAAGTTATAAACAATATCGATTTTTATTTTAAAAATATTAATTTTAAAAAATTTACAATATTTAACAGTGTGTGGAATGTAGTTAACAGAGGTGTGGGACGTATTTAACTGACGAATTTATCTTCACACCCTTCACCTTTTTATATTAAGCCATTGATATATACTTTTGATAAGAATTCATTTTGTGTGGGAAATGTTGTCAATACGGCTGTGGAGTCGGAGTTGTTGAGTCGGAGTTAAGGTTTTTGTACCGAAGTCAGAGTCGAAGTACCCACAAAAACTTCGCCACTCTCCAAAATTTTTCGGCATAAAAAATTAAAAAAAATATTCTAATAATTTCCAAAATAAAAATACTACGAAATTGGAGATGCAATATTTAAAATATCGATTTAAAATTTTTACAGAATCGTGTTCTTGCTATATTTAACCATTTAAGGGCCATTATTACAACTTGAAGTTAGCTAAAGTTGAGATTAAATTGACAGATAATAATGTGTTATCTGTCAAAAAGCGTCTGTTAACTGTCGGATAACAGCTAACGCCAAGTTATAATAATGGCCCTAAGAGTACTGCAGTAAAAAAAAGTTTAAAGCCAAATAAGGACCAGTCTCATATGGGCATTTCCGTCAAAAGGTCCACCGTGGCCGAAAACTAAAAAGTTATTAAAAGCTGATGATTTTACGATATTGTTGTAGAGAAATATTTAGATTTTACTAATTTTATAAATTTACCCATAAATTTGTTCGCTTAGATGAACAATCAGACTGCAAAGTTGTGCAAACGTAATTTCTTATACGTGAGAATGTTTTATTGTATGTTTTCTTTAATATTTATCTTTCTTAAAAGAGGTGATATTTAATAAAAATTATTCCAAAAAAATTTCCTTACATGGGGTGTTATCTAAGAAAGAGTTCAAAGAGAAATATGTTATTCGGATTAACGGTAAATTTTTATTTTATTTTGATCATTATTCAGCTAAATTATTACGGAAAAAATTTCAAGTTCGAAATATCATGTATAGACCCAGATTTTGGCTTAAAAAAAAAAAGAAAACACAGATGATTTTGGAATCAAACCAAGACATTTTAATGTTACATTGCTAAGTAAAATTCTGAAAGTAGTTTGACTAAAAAATTGTGGCAGATTTCGCTGAATTACGCCTTTTTATACATGGCCAAAAAAACTACTTCTGTTTTTTTCACGTTCGACCCGCTACTTCTTTTGCCATTATCTTTGACCTAGAATCGCGCCCTCCATAAACTTTAGCATAGATAGCAGTGCTTTCTTAGTGCTATAATTAAAGGGTTAAGAAAACGTAAAAATATTTTTTGCTTAAAATCTTATTGCATATTTGATGCGTACGACTGTCACGTTCAACACTTTGGAATTCCCGATATACATTTAGCATTAAGGTTAGATTATGAGTCAGAGTTGGAATTTCAAAGTTAAAAAACCCCTGTTTTTCTCCATAGACGCTATAACTGGGCGAATTAGATTTCTCTCTTTTTTTATTCTGATACGTCGCCTGAAATTCCAATTTCATTTAACCCTTTCGCTCCATCTTTTTTTTTAGGAATTTTAAAAATACAATTTTTACAAATATTTAATAGTTTTAATCAATAAAACCAAAATCAGAAAAAAAAATTTTAAAAAATTCAGAAATTTGGGTTTTTCAGACTGTTGCCATATGGCAACAATTTTTTTCAATGTGTTAAAAAAAAAATTTTTTCATGTTGTTTTAAAAATTTTTTTTGGACTAGTTTGAACAATTTTTTTGGCGTTTTAGTCTTACTTTACAAAAAAACTTTAAAAAAATTAACTAAAATTTTTTTTTTCATAACAGAAAAAGTAAAACTAGTAAATATTTTTGAAAGTCAATCAATATTTTTTACAGAAATCAATACAAAACTTTAAAATAGTAAAATTCATCCAAAATAATTACATAAATTTACAAAATTATATTATTTGATTAAATTGTGGTACTCTTTAAAACAATTTCGGTCCTTGTTTGGTATACACAAATGGACATTGCATTCCATCATATCGGATAGATGTTGATTGTGTGTTTCATATGTCTTTTTTGAAGTTGATGGGTCGTCTAAGTCACCTGCATCTGAAGACGTTTTAGGTCTTCCTCTTTTGCAGGAGCAAATATGTACATATGTACATTTGATAGTGCCAAAAGTCACTCCGTAATATCATTTCGAAAACGTAAGAGATTCATGTAATCTTTTATTTTTCCATTGTTTACTTCGTAGTCTTTTCGATATTCTAGCCAGGAGTTACATATTGATATGTCAATAAAATGGTCAAATAATTTGAGGGTCCATTTTCGGGATCTTATATAGATCAACTCCTTCCATACTTTTGTTATACGCTGAAATTATATATGGTTGAGGTATTGCAATTTGTTCTTTTTTTCAGCGCATAATCTTTTCACTGTATATAATGGTTTATCGCCATATATTGAAGACACGACTTGAACTATGCCTCCGTCTAACCATCTGATAACATATAGCTGGTTTTCTTTTTCTACACGGAACTGCCTCTTCTTTCCTTCCTTTTTTAGCTCTTTTTCAGACTTCAGTGGCAACTTATTTATTCTATTAGCTCTTATGGTTCCGTTAGACCATATTCCCTCTAAATCTTCTATATCTGATAAATCTGAGTCTTCAAAATTTATCAAGATTTTTTCGATTTTACTATCTTTTATACGTCTTGTCATGTTGGCAAATAAAATATAAATGAAATCGCACACAAAATAAAGTAACGTTTTTTTTTTTTTTGGTAAATTGTATATACACAAAAATGTTTTGTTGCCATATGGCAACAAGCTTATTTGAAAAATTTGTTAAATTCTTATGCGTTATAAAAAAGCATAGTTTTTGGCTTATATGCATAATCCAATGTGTTTTTGGTCTATTACTATTAATTTTTTTTTTTAATTATTGTAAAATATTATTAAACAACATATTTAAAAAAAAGCATTTTTTTAGAAAAAATGGTGAGGTCTATGAAAAGGTAGTTCAATATTAATTATTTTTCTGTGAGTTGTCTAACATATATATATTTTGATATATTCTTGTTTTTGATGTATACAAATATTAAAAACAACTTTAAGATTATGAATTTATTAAGCCATAATAGAGCTACAGGTCGAAAAACTTGATGTTGCCATATGGCAACAAAATAGCGAAAGGGTTAAAACAAATGTTTTATCTTGATTATATCTTGTTGTTTCTCTTAACCTGAAGCTTGAAAATCATATTTTTTTGCTATATTTATGGTATTCATGCTAAGTCGACTTTGCAGGTTCTTAATTTTTTTCAGTTTTTGATTTAAGTATTGTTCAATTTAAATTCTATCAAATTTTGGTGTTGTAGCCGATCCGGTCCAAAGTTATGCGCAAAAAAGACTAAGCATACAACGGAATTTTGTACCGCCCGTAAACTTAAAGAGCGTCTCCTGCAAAAGCCGCTATTTCAACTAAGCATGTTTTAGAATTAAGCTGTCGATATATCAATATGATCTATTTGCACAATATAAATTTTTGTCAAAGTTATTTTTGGGAATACAAGATTTATTATTAATAAAATTTCTGATTGACGTGCTAAATTCCCAATTTTTTTGATAAATACACTGAAATTTATTGTTGAGGGAAGCTTGTTTCTATGCGCATTTTACTGGTTGCTTAGGCCAGATTATCAGGAAACCTTTTTCCATAGATTTTAGAACAGCTAAAAATATTAGACATATAAAACCTTAAAGCGAATAACAATTATAGACACTCAAAGTTTTACTTGTAGCACAAACATAACACCAACAATAAACAGTGAATTCATATTTTCTTACATTCCCCTGTTCTCTGTACTTCGGTTGGGTATAAAAACAAATTCAGCTGAAGCACAGAAGTGTAATCACGTTAGCTTAGCCTGAATATGTTCGATCGATTTAAACATGCGATAGATTGTTTGTGCGGCTAAAAAGTAGGGATGAAACGATACCTCTAAGGTATCGATGATTTTACTCGATGTGGTATCGCTCGTAAAGTATCGATACCTACTTAGTATCGAAAAAAGTATCGAATAGAAAGCAGCATTAAAAAACGTTCTTATTAGTGTTTTAGTACTATACAATACAATAGGAACTGCGACCCACTTTTAGTTACTACAAGTACCAATTGCCTCTCGAAAAATCTTTTTTATCACAACCTTTTATTCCAGAAATTAACAATGTCGCTATGTATTTATTTTAAATGTAAATATGTATTTTATTTTAAAATTGATAAATATACAGTAGTTTTGACTTAACTGCCTTTTGTTTAAGGGCACTTTTCACCTAACTGCACAAAATTAATATTTTTAAAACCTTTTCTTTAGCTTCACTTCGGAAAATCAAATCATGTAACGTTAATTTAACTGCCTTACACTCAATGCAAATGCATGAAACTTTTTAGGCATACGTATTCCCGATGACAATACACGAATACATGGGCGTAGCCAGGATAAAATCTAGGGGGGGGGGGGGCAAAATTTTTTTTCGTAAAATGCTTTTTTGACCGCCTTTTACTCAATGTAAATGGATGAAACTTTGCAGGCATACATATTCCTCATGGAAATACACAAATACATGGGCGTAGCTAGGATAAAATCTAAAGGGGGGCAAATTTTATTTTTAAATGTTCTTTTTTAAGAAAAGCGTTTCTAAAAAAATCTTTTTTTTTAATGTTCTTATTTGTCATAATTCTTTAAAATTCCATACAAATTAATTTTTTTAAGTGCACTTTCTTAAAATGCACATTTGAGAAAAATGCCCAAAATTTTTGACATTTTAAAATTATTTTCATACAAAAAATCGAAGTTAGCTGCACTTTGACTTAACTGTCCAAAATACATATTTTCTGTAATTATTCTTCAAAATCCTTTTTACGTGCGTTTTGTATACCTGCATATTTATCATATTTTTGGGCAGTTGTGAAATATTTTCATTTAAAACATCAAAGTTAGCTGCTAATAAAAAAAATTATGGTGTCCACTTTTTCACATAAATATCCAATTTAAGCTGTTTATAAAAACAAAAATCACAGATAAGTCAAGTTGGCATCATTATTTTGTTGGCATGTACCTACTAGTGCTGGGAAACTATCGATAGACTATCGATATCATTTATTTTGTTGGCATGTACCTACTAGTGCTGGGAAACTATCGATAGACTATCGATATTATCGATAGTCTTAAAATATCGAAAATATCGATAGGAAAAATGTAAATATCGATTTTTTTATTATTTAAAATACAGCTATGAAGACATCTAACAGCAGCTATACACACACAGCTTTTTGCCGCAAATTTTTACTTGCTATTATTAATATTATATTTTAAAGTTGCAATGGAATATCTTATAGTCCCTGTTACTTCGGTTCCTTTAGATAGGTACTTATCAATTTTTAAAAAACTGCCATCTAAAATAACGTGCGTGTATACAAACTTCTCATACATTCAATAAAGTGATAAAAACAACGGGCTGTAGACTTATAAAAAAATAATTAAAGTTTTCCTGCACAAGTACAAATATTCAGTCGATAGTAATATCGATATATCGATAGTGAAATCTGAACTATCGATAAATATCGATAGTAGAAAATATCGATAGTATCCCAGCACTAGTACCTACACTCATGAAATTGGTTTGCGGTTACAGCAACTTTACCACGATTATTTGAAAGGAATAGTAAATCTTAGGCCTGGAACAGAATAAAGTAGTTGTAGTAGTATCTAAAGCTGCCGAATGCTCTGTAGCGCAACTAAGTTCAAAATTTCGAATTTGGTGTTTACTGGTCAAACGGTTTTTTGATACCGTTACAGCTGCTCCAGCTTTGGAAAAAAATCAAAAATTTAAGATTAATTTCAATACCAAAGTAAAACGATTACTTTTGACCGATACCGAGTATATTTTTACCGGTACTACTTGGTACTCGGTTGCTAAGTATCGATTACAAAAATAGTTGGTACTTATATAAAAGTATCGAATATGTACTTGTATTTACTCGTATCGTTTCATCCCTACTAAAAAGTGGTGATTTTGACACGAAAAATGTCGCCACGGGTCTAAACAAAAAAAGATCAAAGTCCATTAAGAAACCTGCAGTTTTTTTTGCACCGAATCAAAAAAGAAACGTCCATAACTCACGTAGCCCAATACTTTAATGTTTTTCAAAAAATCGCTCAAAATTTGCATAAAAACTAACAGATTTTTAAATTTTGCACCCAATACATGATTTGTTTAACTGAATTCAAACAATTTCGTGCGACTATTATTTTCATCTAATTGTTTTTTCAATAAGAATCATTAATTTTTATATTTTCCTTTCTCTTTGTTTCATTTCAGGTATGTCCTTGTGCTATTATTTCAAAATAAGTATTATTATCAGACATTGAGGAACTTCATTAGATAATCGATTAAATGTAAGTTTTAGAAATAAATAACTAAAATTTCTAACAATATTTTCTAAATATAAACAATTTTAAAAGCTTTTAATTTTTCAAGTCCTTTTTAACACTTCTCAAAGTTTTTAATATTTTTCATCGATACACAATTTCATTACATGTGTGTGATTTTTTAATAAAAAATCAAAAAGAAAAAAAAATTACTTTAGGTCTACTTCGCACATACAAACCGTTTCAGTCACATTTTCATAAATCCTTTATATTTTCAACATGTCAATTGCATCGTCGTTGGTAAATTGCTTATCACTTCACTTGCTCACTCACTTCATTCAACATGTTTCTATCACTGCCATCGTTTCGAACATTTTGTTTTACACTCGACTACAACTCTACAAGTGCAACTAATATTTTCATCTGTTTGCCTGACTTTGTTATCAGCATTTAAAGTGTTGATGAAAAAAAATGGCTTGAAGAGAGGAAGAAAAATAATGAAAAGTTAGCACCATTTTAAGGGGACAAAAAAAAAAAACAATATGAAATTGAACATTTGACAAGTCAATCAAAGAAATGACAATAAAGTTATCATTCAGCTTTTATCGAGAATATAAAAAAGCCATGTTTAGAAAAAAAAAGAAATATTAACACGTAAAAATGAATGAAGAACTATAACGGGATGCATGTTGCTTCATGCATAGCAACAAATAAAATGGGAAAAATATATATCATTATTTTATGACAACAATACTCGTAAAACCCAGGCAAAATAATAATAATAATGTATGGTCTTAACGTAAGAAATCGCTAAAAGAAAACTATAACATATAAAATAGAGAAAAATATTTCATATAGGATTTAAAATATGTGACCAGATGGAAAATTTACATGCTAGATTACAAATCAAGCTTTTGGTAAGATAATAATCTAAACTTAGGATCAAACAATGGACTTATAAAATTATAGATCCACCAGCCAATAGACTTGTTAAATAACAGCTTAATCAAACTACAGATTGTTCACACGCTATGGACGGATCAAACTAAATATCAATTTAAGTATACATCGACCAAATAACGTATTGATACAATTATATATCGATTTACCTATACACTAATCAAATTATATATTGATCCAGCTATACAGAAATTAAACTGTAGACCGATTAACTATAGACTGATGAAATAAAAGATCGATGTAACTTAGATCGGTCAAACCATTTATGGATCAAACTATAGATTGCTAAAAATATAGAATTATTTAAATACACCATAATTAAACTATAGACCGATCAAATGGGAGATCGATTAAATTAAAGATCGATCAAACTATAGATCGAATTATCAACAGATTGAAGAAAATCAAAGCGAAACTCAAAATAGATCAAACTTTAGACTCATCAAACTAAAGATCGATCAAACTAGGATCGATGAAAGTAAACATGGATCAAACTCTAGATTGATGAAACCATACATAAATAAAACTAAGACCGAACAAATTATAAATGGATCAAGGCTTAGATTGATCAAACTTAAGACAGATCAATATAAAAAAAATATTAGATGGGTGAAACTAACAATCGATCAAACGGTTGATCGATCAACTCATATACTGTTGAAACTATAGACTGATCAAAATAAATCTTGATTTACCAACGATTGATTTAACAATATCGATCAGATTAAATATGGATCTAACTTTATATCAATAAAACTTAGCAGCGGTCAAATAATAAATCAATAAAGCTACAAATCGATTATATCAAACAAAAAACGAGAATATATTATTATGTGGCGTCGGAGCTGTATATTTGAAGTTGAGGTTTCTCTACCGGAGTCGTAGTTTAAGAACCCACAAAAACTCGCGGACTGCGGTTCTTAAATTTTTTTTCTAATATTTTTGAAAATAAAAAAATTTCAAGAGGGCTGTGCTTTCAAAATATTGAAGTCAGAAAATAATGACCAGTTTACTTTACGTATATGTAAATAACTATACTAAAGCTCAATGCAGCATGTCTTTTCTTGCAGTATTTAACCTTTTAAAAATTACTGCATTAAAAAAAAAGAGTTAAATATCGAATAAGGACCCCAGTCTCATATAAATTTAGCATGAAGTCGGAGTTCGGGTCGGACTTAAAAAATTTCAGCGTTTGGAGTCGGAGTCGGAGTAAGAACTTTTTTTGACGACTCCACAGCCTTGGATTTTATACGAGACTTTACGCAAAGTTTATAGCAGAGACTAAAGACCAGAGTTTATACTATAGAACAAACTTTACACTTTACTCTAGAGTAGTGTTTTTCATACGGGACAAAAATCCCGGGAACCTCCACTTTTTCAGGAAACAAATCCCGGAAAATTTGCGTAGGAATTCCCGGGATTTTGGCAACTTTACTGCTGATATATTTGTAAATAACTTGTGCCATAAATAGATCTGAGCCGTTTGGCAAAAAGGTCTTTTGTCAAAAAAACTCATTTTGAGTTGTTGATTAGCTTTAATTATATTTTTTCTCTCTTTTATATGGTTTAAATGACTTAAGTCTAGGACAACTGCTTCTAGTCGTTATCATCTGATTTTAGGAAAAAAGTCTATAAAATACACCAAATAAAAATATTTTCCAATTTAACATAACGAAAAACTACAGTTTCTGACTTAAGACATTTTTGCCAAACGCCGAAAAGATGTCAATTCATATCCGATAAGAAAGGCAATGTTTATTGCTCTGAAATTCTGAAAGAAGAAGAGTTGAATGTACAGAATATTTAATTTCTTTAAAGAACCAGATTTTTTTTATAAAAACGAAAAAATGTTGTACCCACTTGCTTCAAAAAATTTAATGATTTTATATGCCGAGCATCTCCATAAAAGATTTTTCAAATTAGATTCTGTAAGTACAAGTTTTCAAAGAAGTGGTAAGAAAACTGAAAGTGTCTAGAGTTTAAATAATGTACCTTTGGCTATGAAGGCAATCATCCGTAGATAAGAAAAACAAGTTTCATTGAAATCTTCTTGATAAAAATGCTAATCCTATAGAAATATTTTGTAATAATTTGTTTGAATAATTTAACTCATTTGGTTTTGGCTTTGAATTAATTCTGTGGCAATTAGTGCTTAAGTCTATTTGTTTAGTTTAATAGGAGAACAATTTAAAACTTTAAAGGTGGCTTTTGGAAATTTATTCCGAATTTAGTGCAATCATCGGTTATAGTTTTTTAAGTTTTTATTCCTTAACACTTTTTATGTCACTGATCGGAAGTTTTTATTATTCCACATTAAAAAAAAGATAAACAAAAAGTCATTTTGCTAAAACTTCCTCAAAAATCCTACAAAATAATTGAAATAAGGTGGGATGTTGATTGTGAACCACTCCTAAACGTCGAGTTTTTTTCTGCATATCATTTACATTTCTCAATTTCAGACTAACTCAATTTGAACCATAGAAAGATACACAATCGATAACAAAATGCATTTCGTTCATTTCCTGATTTTTTACGGTCAATTTATTGGTTCAAATGTGCGTACAATCGGAAAAATCGTGCAAGAATTTGAGCAAACCGGTTCTGTAGGAGATGTGAAAACACCAGTGCATACTCGTACAGCTCGTACTGCAGAAAATATTGCAACTCGTCATCGTGCCCAACAATTGCACCTTTCACGCTCGTCGTTGAGAAACATTATGCATTAAGACTTACATTTACACGCTTACAAGATTCAATTGACTCAAGAACTCAAGCCTCTTGACCATTCCAAAAGTCGTCAATGGTCAGAATGGTGGCAAGAAATGGCAACAGTCGATGATCAATTTTCGAAGAAAATCATCTTCAGTGATGAGGCACATTTTCAACTCAGTGGATTCGTCAATTAGCAGAATTGCCGCATTTGGGCGAATGATAAGCCAAGAGTGATTGTCGAAAAACCAATGCATCCACAAAGAGTCACTGTTTGGTGCGGTTTATGGGCTGGCGGCATCATCGGGCCGTGTTTTTTCCAACATGAGGGCGGTCAGGCTTTAACTATGAATAGTGTTCGGTATCGTGAGATGATAACGAACTTTTTATGGGCCGAATTGGAAGATATGGACGTGGACGATGCCACTTGCCACACAGCTAACGAAACAATGACTCTTTTGCGCGACAAATTCAATAGCCGTGTTATCTAACGTGGTGGCGATGTCAATTGACCGCCAAAATCATGTGATCACCGTTGGACTTCTTTCTTTGGGGTTATTTGAAAGAAAAGGTGTACGTCGACAAGCCAGCAAAAATTCAAGAACTTAAGGATGAGATAGTTCGGCACATTAACGGCATAGAACCTCAATTATGCCTCAGCGTCGACAAAAATGTGGACCATCAGATGGGGTATGCCGTCGCGGCGGCCATTTGGCTGATATTTTGTTCCATACATTATTGAACCACACCAATATTATCATTATAAAAAGAAATGACAGTAATTTCCTAAATAATTTGCGTTTTATTCAAAATCAACATCGGCCCTTAAAATTTAACCACCCTTTATGTTCTTTTGAACATGAAGATCTTTAGGTGCCATTAAGCAGGTTTTCCATTTTGCCACAGAAATAAAAAAGAAAATGTTATTTGTTCAAATAAATTAAATTTTTTGCATCGATTTGGTTTGAGCGGGAAAACCTCTACTCTAGACTTAATTACAGACCAAACTCTGTAATAAGCTGTATACTTAAATCTAGACTAAGCTATAGAGAATATGATAGGACTTAGCTAATAATCAAACTTTAAACTTAAATCTTTAATAAAACAAAACTTTTTTTGAAAGTAACATTTTCTTTTCAATTGTTTCTAAAATCCATAAGTACATGTTACTTTTGCACAAATTTGCATCTTTCCTAAATAAATTCACTAACACGCCAATTTATTTTCTTATATCCGCTAAAAATTTCCTCTTGGGTTTTTAAATTGATGTGTCTTTTAGCACTTATAAAGCTGTTTATACAATATATTTTATTATACCACATTTATATGCGTAAGTGTATGTTTGCGCGAACATGTATTTGTATTACACCTATACATAATAAAACAGGAAATTATATTATTGAAATATGGATGTTTGCTCGTATGTATGTGTTTCCTTACCCTCAAGAAAGGGAACTTAACGAAAACAACAACAACGACAACAGTAATACAATTGCAAGTGTGTTAAAATAGGAAATACAACACAATGCACGAACCAGTAGACTTTTTAAGGATACACTGCCAAACAAACAAAAATAAAATGTGACAACAAGTACAAAGAAAGATTGCAAGAAAAAAAAAAAAACCAAAGGAAAATTAAAGAAAATTGTATACATTGACAACACAAATAAAAAAATGAATTGAAGGTGCAAAATATGGTTTAAAAGAAAATAAAAATATATATGTTTTTGTAAAATAGCGCAACAGTGAGTGGTAAAATTATGTGGTGTCAAAAACTGGTTGGCTTGAAATTTTAGTATTTTCGTATTTTTTTTGTTTTTATTTTATTTTTATCACATTTTCACCTCAATGGATTCGTCAATAAGCAGAATTGCCGCATTTGGGCAAATGATAATCCAAGAGTGATTGTCGAAAAACCAATGCACCTACAAAGAGTGACTGTTTGGTGGGGTTATGGGTTGGCGGCATCATCTGGCCGCATTTTTTCCAAAATGGTGGAAGATATAAAGTGGACAATATGTGGTTTCAACAGGACGGTGCCACTTGCGACACAGCTCTTTTGCGCGACACATTCAATGGCTGTGTTATCTCACGTGGTGGCGATGTCAATTGGCCGCTAAGATCATGTGATCACCGTTGAACTTCTTTCTTTAGAGTTATTTGAAAGAAAGCCCGCAACAATTCAAGAGCTAAAGGTCATTAACGGCATAGAACCTCAAATATGCCTCAGCGTCGTCAAAAATTTGGACCATCGGATGGAGGTGTGCCGCCGAGGTCGCGGCGGCCATTTGGCCGATATTTTGTTCCATACATAATTGAACCACACCAATATTATCATAATAAAAAGAACTGGCAATAATTTCCTAAATAATTTGCTTTTTATTCAAAATCAACATCGGCCCTTAAAATTCAACCACCCTTAATATATTTTTCTTTTAAAAATCTTCGAAAGTTTTGCGAGAGTTTTGAATTTATTATTTTCATTACAATAATTTTGCTTTGTAATTAATTAGATTTTGTAAAATGGGTTTGACCATTTTACTCAAAGTTTTAGTTACCTTCAGGTCTTAATTGTTTTAGTCTTTACTGTTTGCATAATCATGTGCACAAGAGTCCACATGTATTAAATACATGTGTGTACAAAAGTTATATTTTCATAAAGTATTCATATTTTGTATTTGTTGTTTGTTTGTGTATTTATTAAAACGCCCCTGCAAATAATAGGACCAGTCCAAACACGCGTGTAAAGAGTAGTCCACAAGGGACCAGGACTAGTCCACAAGTAACCCAAACGTATGGAAAAAACCTGGTCTATTTAACATTACGATGTCCTAGGAGAGGACCATATAACCCACCTTTGGACCACTAAGGAGTAGTTTTAAAACTACTCCGTGGTATATAACCCACCTTTGGACCAGTAAGGAGTAGTTTTAAAACTACTCCATGGTATACTCAAGAGGATTAGTTTTGAAGTCGTTTAAACACGAAAGCATGTCGTTAAAAAACGAAGACATGTCGTCTCACTACAAACACTTTTTAACAATGGCATGGTCCATGCTTGCATTACATCGGACTAGTCCATGGAGTAGTCCATTTTATCAAAATGGGTCAGGTGGTCCAATTTTATTTGCAGGGGCTGTAAAGATTTACTCTTCCACATACGCACACACATACTCACACACATCATTGACTTTATGCTAAAAGCATAAAATAATAAAAATAGGGAAATAAAAAGATAAAAATAAATTGTATAAAAATGGAATTATTGAAGAAATAAAGAGCACAAAAAAAAATAATATAATAAAAAAAAATGAGAATAGAAGAGAAGAGGAAAAATCATGATTTATATTACAAAACATTATGTCAATGCCAACAAGGAAGTGAATTTCTTCAAGTAACAGAAGATGATTATGATGATGATGGTGATGTGATGGTGGTATAAGACGACAATTCATGTGAAATGTTCATCGGATAAATTCTTTAACAATAATAACAATAATATTTCCATGAATATTTTGTCACATAATTCAGTTTGTCGAAGGCTGTTGCAAAAAAAAAAAAAAAACCTTCGTAAAAATGGAAAAAATTGTGTAAAACATATGCCAATTTTCCATGCCTGACTGACGACAGGTACGCTGGAATAAAATTCTGTGAAAAAATACACAAATATTTCAAATACTTTCCCTGATTTTGCTTCTTTTTCTCTGTAGTATTATTGAAAAATTGTTGACAATCAAATGTATAGCAAATAGCTATTTATTTTTTTTTTTTCAATGTAGAAAATTAAACAAGAGAGTTGAGAAAGATAGAAGAGAGTGATGGGCTAAATTCCGTAAACAAATTAAAATAATATGCTGACATTTTTATTTAAACTTAACATTTTTCGTGATAAATTTTTTTAATTATTAGTATTGTGGTTATTTTGTTGAACTATTTATGGTTTTTAATCAAAATTTTAATATTTAAATTAGGCTAAAGTTTATTATATTCAATTTTCATTAAATTATTTTTATGAAGAAAGGAATTTTACAACATGAAATTAATTAAAATTTATTGGTAATTTTTCATTCTTGACTGAATCTGGGCTCGAACCCAGGCGTTTTTACGGACAGGTAACCCATTGCAACCACTCAATCTCTTCAAATCTCTTCAGAGGGGTTTGCCGTTTAACAGTCACAGCCATCGACCATAAATAGTTTAACAAAATAACCACAATACTAATTACACTACGTGACAATTTTTTGACCAAATGAATTTGACACCTAATCTTTATGTAAATCTTTATTAGCAAAGGAAAGGATAAAGCAACAGTGAGTGATGAAGAAAAACACTGTGAGTATAAATATGACTTCGTTCAAAAATTATTCCAACAAAAAAATGTGTATCAAAGCCAGCCGGCCGCTCTGCTCTGCTTCATCTTCGCCAACAGTGCTTGCTTGTGTGCGCGTCATTGCTTGTGCCAAAACTTTTTTGTTTGATTCAGCAAAATTATTTGTTTGAAATTTATATGAATTTCAGTAAACTTTTTGTTAGATTCTGTAAAATTATTTGTTTGAAAAAATTGGCGTTTTTTTTTTCAATAAACAAAATGCAAATAAATTGTTTGAATGTGCGAATTTGTTTGTAGGACCGATTTTAAACAAAAAATTGTTTGATTCTACAAATTTTTTGTTTGAATTGGAAAAATAATTTTTTTCTGTGCATAATAACAGTCATCAAATTCAAAATTTTCTAAAGAACTTATAAAATTTTCTACAAAAAAGGCATTTGGTCGGTCTTACGTATATTTTAGTACCTGTGTGTACATCTAGAGCAGTGATGCTCATTCAAGCAAACAATTGTTTAGAAGCCCCACCCCTTTGTTTTTTACGCTAATTAATTTAGTTGCACACGTACGGAAGATGAGTTGATCTTGTTTCAAATATGTACAGTGTGTAGGATAAGTAATAAAGTTTAAAAAAATTTTTTAATGCTTTTACGAAACTGTCATAAAAGCATAAATTTACAAGATTTTAGTGCAGTTTTTTTTAGATGTAATTTTAACTTTTAATATACAAACATGCTCGCAGTTCACACTGAATTTTTTTTTATAGTAAAATTGGAAAATTTTTAAAAAGTTACAACTTTAAAAGCCAAAAAAAAAAAAATAGAAAATTAAGCTTTGACTGTATTATTATAAATGTTTTTCAACCAAAACAATTTCTTTCTATTAAATTTAAATAGTTTTGCGTATCTCTGTATTTTAAAATTCTCTCTCAATACATATGCAAAACATTTGATCTAGAGCAGCGAAGGGCAGATAGAGAACATTGAATAAAAGAGAGTAAATAAATTGCTTACACTTAGAAAAGTTTTTGGAAAGTTCTTCAAACTGTATTTAAATATGAAAACAAATTAATTCAGTAAACAAGTTATGACATTTATATTATAAACTATCAAATTTTCAATCACGGTAAAAAATATATGTATACATATAGTCATCTTTAAACGAAAAGGCCGTTAGTGACAACTCAAAATCGTTTTTTTTTTAATTGACTATGTTGTTATTAACAAACATATATTAAATTCCTATACGAAAGAATTTTTAAAACAAGCTGAAAAAAAATATACATAAACACAGCTTTATCTCAACACAATTAATATTTTACCAGTGTACCACAACAAAATTGCATAATTGGCTCAAATACCAACAACAACCTGCTTCGCTTAAATTTATTAACCCTCCGTCGTACACATGTTTTGATTTTCCATTCAAAATGCATTGAAAAAGGTCTTGTCAGACCAATGAGTAAGATGAAGGGTTAAGCAACTGAAAAAAAGTTTATGTTTTTCTCTCTTTGGTATTTGTATTTAGGGTTGCTTATTGTACTTTTTATTTATGAAAAAATGAATACAAGATGTTCAGTTTGTGGGCAGTAGTAATTAAGCGAAAACACCTTCACACAAATACGTGTATGTGGAATACGGTAATTTTTTTACACTTTGATTTCAATGTAAAAATTGTTGTTTCTTTATGTTTTGACTTCTAGAAAATTGTTTTTTATTTATATTCTCTATTTTAAACCTTCTAAAAAGAAGTAACACAAAACAGTGTATGGTATGTTTTGGGGATTTTAAGGAATATCTAAGTTCGGAAATTTTTGAATTTGTAGCAGCTCTGGTAAAACAAAACACGATGAGTTAATGTAAAAACCCGACAAACTTCGTAATCCAGGCAAACCAGCGCCCACCGCTGATCTAGAGCCAAATTTGGTAAATAATGTACGTCTGTTGTTCTGTATATCTGAAGAACGGAAAGAGAAAAAGTTTCCAAATAATGTACAAGCATCTTGGTTATCGATTAACAGCATCTGACTAAATGTGGGCGGGATTATTGAAGTGAGCGAGGCATTTCCCATTGTTTATCTGGAGAACGACTTGAGCGAAAGTTTCCGAACCATAATCATCTTAGGTATCAGTAGACAACATGCGATAAAATTTGGGTGGAAGCGAATAAATGGGCATGGCAAAAAATAGTTATATATAGATATAAACAATCTTAACAACGTTAAGATAGAAAAATTTCCAATTTTGGTGCACATAGCTGGGTTATCACACATCCTCTCTACATACAAAATGTGGGCGGTATTGAAGAAGTGGGCTTAGCACCAAATAGATTAATTTATGTCTAAAGAACATTATTTATATAATTTTCTGTTTACATCATGGTGAAGGATATAATAGATTCGCTATAGTCGAATACAGCACTCTTACTTTTTTTACATAACTCCCCGTCTACAACAGACATTATTTGGTGTTATAACATGATGGTATAAAAGCATTGTTAAAACATTTGCATTAGCAACCGTGTTATAGCATGAAAAACCTGCCTACATGATGAGTCTATACCTAAGGCTAGTTTACACTATTATACTTTGCATTAATATACATATATCAAAAACTCAAGTAATATGAGAAAGTGTAATAGTGTGAATGCAGTGTGTCATGAAAATGACAAGTATTACGAAAAACAATTTGACATTCCATCCGACTTCATCAGGGTTGCATTTTAACAAAAGCATGTTTATGTGTGAACAGAAACTGTGAAGTTGAATTAGAATTTTTGACAGTCGCAACAAAACCCATTAGATTTCTATCTCACAAAGTATTATGGAATACGTAAGACTTGTGTGATAGTGTTAACTAGCCTTTAACACTAACATCATTTTAGTGTTAATATTTAGCATTTCATGTCAGTGGTAGACTGTGTGTAAGGATACATCGCGAAAACAGAATGCATATTCGATATTAGGGTCCCAAATACGTTGAGAAAAAACTTAAATTTCTAACAAACGAAGCATGTGTAATGTATAATTTTGTGGAAAATGTATGTAAACAATTAAAATCAATAAGAAAAGTTCCCCATTTACAAAATTTATATAAAAGACTATTGGCAGATGAAAAAAAAAAAAAAAAAAAAAAAAAAAAAAACAGATTAAATTGATATGAAGGTTGTATTCAGCCAGCCATATTGAAATAAGTATACTTATTGAAATAACAGATATGGAGATCTTTGTAATATGACAGTTTATTATTTTGATTAATTTTGTTGCTCAAGTGTTCGAAATTCTACCAAAACCATTTTTCTAAAATTGAGGTAATTAAATATACCTATTTAAACCAATTGCCTATTTGCTAGGCGTTGTCAGGGATAAAAGGTCAAAAGAACTTTCGAGTGATGAGAAAAAAAGTTCCGTCTTTTTTCGGACAGAAATAACATTTTCGTGCTCATGTTAACTCGTTACTGTGCCTAAGACTACTCTGTAGAAAATAAAGCATTGTAAGAAGTAATTTTCTATAAAACGCAATTCAAGAGACTTGAGAATTCGATTCATAGGCAGGTTTGAAAGTAGTGGGAAAAGAACTTCTTCTTGTGGAGTTTGTCTATTTACAAAATGTGTGGTAGTAGAGAAACCTTGGGTGGAGGTAGTTCGATAAAGTGCAGTTTTGCATACTTTTCACGTCAAAGATTTTAGAAAAAAATTGGCTCAAAAATAACTAAACAAGGTTTTTTTTTACAAAAACACGAAAATATTGTTGGAAAAAAGTAACAAAATCAGTATTTTAACCAATAAAATTATGGATCAATAAAAATTTATATTCATTAAAAACTCGTTCATGGCTTATTTGTATTTATTACATCTGAAAAATTACAACATTTTAGGCTTCTTCGGTATTTTGGAAAGATTGTTTACTCAAAATCGCCTATGTGTATAACTCAAAAGAAAAATCTATCCTTTCGTACTCAAATCAATCCGAAGCGGTATTAATAGTACGGTGAATACGGATTTTCTTGAATCAAGTACGGAAAGATTGATTCAAGTACGAATATACTTAAATTATCCATATTCAATTCCGAATTCGTATTTAAAATAATCCGAAAATTATATTGATTTAACTAAAACTAAGATTGAATAAATCTCAAAATGCGCTTGATCCGAGTATTAAAAAGTTGATTCAATCCCGAAATCGTACTTGAAAAAAGTGACCTTAGAAGTGGAACTTTATTATGAATGATTTACTTATCCGTCTTACACCTTACAGAATTTCAATTTTAAAACACCAGCATCATTCTCGATATGGTTAATGTACATATCGTTAGCTTAAATGCACAAAGGCGTAACTAACAAAAATATAATTTTACAGGAGAAACAAAAAACTTTATCAAATGAAAACTATAACCATGTCAGAAATCATGCATTGATACGTTAGTTCTTCATGGAATTCTTCAAACAATGTTAAAAGGAAATCATTTCATTATAGTTTGATAGAAAAATGGGTTATTACGTAATTTTGCATTTATCGCGTGATTTTTTAGCTATTATCTTTTTGGCAACACTGGTTTAAACAGCTGACGCACGTTTCGTGTTTTGTTTCATTATCAAACATCTTCAGTTTGGTCTATAATTTAACCATGAATCGTCTTACAAACGAACAACGCTTGCAAATTATTGAATTTTATTATCAAAATGCGTGCTCTGTAAAGAAAGTTCATCGCGCGCTTCTTCCATTTTATGGTCAGTTTAATCGACCCACTGAAGCGGCTATTCGGGCTATTGTGACTAAATTTTGCACCAAATTTACATTGTTGGACATTTAACCACCAACACGCTTGCGTAGAGTGCGAAGTGAAGAAAATATCGCAGCTGTATCGGCCAGTGTTAATGATGACCATCAATTATCGATTCGTCGCCGTTCGCAGCAATTGGGCCTCTGTTACTCAACAACGTGGAAAATTTTGCGGAAGGATTTAGGTGTGAAGCCTTCAAAATACAGCTGGTACAAGAATTCAAGCCGAACGACCTACCGCAACGTAGAATTTTTGGTGAATGGAATCTTGGAAAGTTGGCCGAAGATCCACTTTTTTATCAAAAAATTGTGTTCAGCGACGAAGCTCATTTTTGGCTTAATGGTTACGTTAATAAGAAGAATTGTCGATTTTGGAGTGAAGATCAGCCAGAATCATTACAAGAGCTACCAATGCATCCAGAAAAAGTCACAGTTTGGTGCGGTTTATGGGCTGGTGGCATCATTGTACCGTACTTCTTCAAAGATGATGCGAATCGTAACGTAACTGTGAATGGTGAGCGCTACCGTGAGATGATATCCAACTTTTTTTAGCTTGACTTGCATAACATGTGGTTTCAACAGGACGGTGCCACATGCCACACAGCACGCTTAACAATGGACTTATTGAGTTCGGTGAACATTTTATTTCACGTTCAGGACCGGTCAATTGGCCGCCTAGATCGTGCGAGTTAACGCCTTTAGACTATTTTTTGTGGGGCTATGTTAAAGCTCATGTCTATACACACGTGCCCGCTTAAATTTACGCATTGGAAGACAGCATTGAAGCATTTATTTTTGAGATAGCGGCCGTAATGTTGAAAAGAGTATGGCAAAATTGGACTAAGCGGATCGACCATTTGAGGCGCAATCACGGTCAACATTTGCATGAAATAATCTTCAAACATTAAATTATATGGACCATACTATCGTTTCAAATAAAGATTTCGTGCATTTTTCTGAATTTCATGTGTTTTTTTAACTTTCCTATAGCTCTTAAAAATCACCCATATAAGACAAACACTCTTTAGTTACGTCCCGTTGTTTTTTGTTAATAGAAGCGTAATTTTTGGTCGCAGAAGTGTAAAATTTTGTCAAGACATGTAGTTCAATAGCATTCATAATAACCAAGCAAATACACAATTTTGATTAAATTAGATTTTATTTTAGCTAATACGGCCTAAATTTTTTTATGTAATTAAAAATGCATTTAATCCATATTTTCCCAATGTTTCGTGAATGTTATGTTCACTTTATCAAGGGATTCGTAATAAGAAAATCAATTTTTATTACATTGAACAATAATTTGTTGTAGACAAGCATGAAAAACATTAAACATGAAAAATTAAATTAAACACAAACTTAAAAATTATATCACAGGTTTTTTGATATTGCAACACAGTAACTGGCACTAATGTTTTGTAAGTTACGCCTTTTTGCATTTTAGCTAATGATATATAACTGAAACTATAAACTAAATGAGAAGCAGCATTTCACCATTTTACTTTTTAAACATGAAAATAAAGAGTTATCGTCTTGTTCTGTTGGTTTTTGTTGCTTCCACACACAACAATCAAATCGTTTTTTAACTTCTTGTGTGGTGTTGTTGTAGTGTCTGCAACAAACCTTGATAAGTTTAAGGAGATTAAAACGCTCACTTTGTAATTTACCTCTCAGAGTGACACTACCAACGAAAAGTTTAATCTTTTTTTACTTGGTTAAAGCATTTTGTATCTTTTTTAAGAAATTCCGGGATTGACTTTCGAAAGTAATCTCATTTAGGATTGTTTTGAGTTTGAGTACGTTTAAGTATTATTAGTACTTGAATTTTTGAGTTCGACTCGTACTTAAAGTAAGTATAAAAAACTTAATTTATCCCGAGTGTTTTTCTTTTTGTGTACCACATTTCTATAAAATTTTCTATAAGATAATGCTTTATCGTCCGAAATTGTTTAATAACACTACGTGACAATTTTTTGACCAAATAAATTTGACACCTAATCTTTATGTAGAATTTTCCGCTGAATCTGAATATGAAGTCAGAATTGTCAAAAGTAGAACAGTTTTTGAGATATTCCAAAATATCCGTTATTTGAGTTTTTAAAAAGATGCAGTAACTGAAATGCAAAAAATTTTACATAATGATTAGCTGTCAGATTCATTTGGTCACGACTTTGTTGAATTTTTGTCTCGTAGTGTAATTTGATATTTATTGTTACTAAGTGCCAATTCACACGTTGCAAGTCTTATTGATCAGCTTGCTACCTTATAGGCGAGAGAGAGTGAGAGAGAAACGTTTATTTTCCTCTCTTCACTCTCGTTATAAAGTAGCAAGCTGATCAATAAGACTTGCAACGTGTGAATTGGGACTAATTTTGCTAAATATTTTCCTTGAACTTAGAACTACAAACCTTTTTATATAACCTTATTTTCCATATTTTGCATGCTATTTCTCTCCACACTGCTGTAGTCTTAACAACAACGAAGCATTAAATGCCTTAGTTTCAAAATCTGCCACATATTTCTGTCATAGACATAGAAATATTTTGTTACTGAAATTTCTTTCATACTCTCGAAATGGCTCCAAATCCTCTCTTTCCATATTTCTTGACTTTTTCTCTAGATAGTCTTGCTTTAGTTTAGTTTATTTGTTTACAACAAATTTGTCAACATAACTGACATGACATTTCGCAAATCTTTCTACATATTTGTTTACGACCAAGTGTGCATGTGTCTATGTGTGTGTGTGTTTGTAAGTTAGAGCGCTTACAAGTATGCTGTAAAATTTGCTAACTTGTATGTTTGAATATGTAAAACATAAAAGTATTTGTTGTAGTTAGTTTCCTCAAGTCAGAGCTTGTAATATTTTTTTAAATGTTTGCATGTATTTGTAAGAATTGCTTGGCTTTTTTGCTGTTACCGTTATTAAAGCGGAAGCAGAAGTAGAAAATTTCACGTATATTTACATAAAAGGCGAATGTATGTGTATAAAACTCATATAAACATATATAATTTGAACATAATTTTCATAAAATTTTTGTAGGTTTATTCGTGCATTTAGGGGGTGTTTTAAAAGAATGTCTTAGATTGTTGATTGTATTTGCAAAATGTGTACATACGTTGAACTTTTTTACCCTCCCTAGAAACTACAAGTTGGCGTTTATTAAACCATAAAATTTTCAAAATTTATAGAATGTGTCGTTATTGACACGATTATGCACAGGTTCACACTCCCATTCACCGACATTCTTACACTCCCATACACACATGCAGTTAGTTACACTATAGATGATGTAGAGACATGTGTTTTACGCGTTTTCCTTGTCGTGTTTGTATTGAGGATCAATGAAAATGTTGTAAAAATTTTTCATTTTTTTTTTGTTCATTGTTTGCAAGTATGTTTATGAGTGGATGTCATTCGTGGCAGCAGCACCGTTACCGTCATAACACTTGACAGAGATTTGTTGTGTATGTAGTTTGATGGGTTGCCGGGTTTTCAGCCTGGTGCCTGGAATTTATTATGCAGGCAAATATTTTAATAACATTTTAAAATATTTATATAGAGCTAAACGACTATAACAACAGTAAAAAACAAGAAAAGAATAGAATAAATAACACATGTATCACAACACATTCTCCATCCAGCTACTCTCACACACACACACACACATACACACATGGAAATTTGTCAGGCATTAAGGATGTCGTTAAATGGCAGAGAGTAAATATTTTTAATCTAGTGATTTATTTGGTAAACAGTTTTTATTTTTTATCAAAAAATATGTCAAATAAACAAAATATGTTTGTTATTCAAAACTTTTTATTTTAAATGGGAAACACTTGACAAATATTTGTATGGACAGAATGAGACTTATTTGTATTAAGAACTAAAAACTTTAAAACTTTAATTTGATGGACAATAGTAAATTTCTAAATTATATATTGGATTTGGCGATTTGGATGCCGACGCTGATTTCGCAGTCCAATTTTAGACTAGATCTCATTGCATTTAGGGATCTTCCATAAGAATTTTTCATACAGAAAGCAGATGAAATCAAAATTATCGCTTATGCCAATGCTCCATAATGTAAACATGAAAGTAGCATAATGTACTTAAGTAGGTCTGATTTTTTGGGGTAGATTTAATCTAACCTGCAGTCTTAAAGAAGAAAAGCAACATGTCAGCAAAAAGAAGTCCAGTTATTCGCAAAAATTAGACCCTAATCCGAAATCTTTAATATGTCCTAATCCGTAACTTAAAAATCTTAGCCACCAGTTTAGTCCCTAAGAGTTCTCACTGGACTAATTGAGGTAGAAATGGCGGCCAGAGCTTAACTGACAAACTTGGACCTATTGGTAGATACTGATACCATGGATTTTTACTGAACAGAATTTCCACTGTACTTAGTAGTAACCCTTAATCTTCACAAGTTCCAAAATACACTAAAGTTAAATGCCATAAATATCGAAAAATCCATTGAAAGTGGCTTATCAATTGTTTTGCCTGTCGCCTTTTCGAGAGTAGTGAAAGAGGAGGTTTTCCCCGTCCTCTTCCTAATTTTTATTATCACAGTGTCTGGCTTCCAGACAATCACTCATATTAAGAAAGGCGACGCAGACAGAATGCGACGGCCATTGGATAATAATTGTACTGTCTTAGAAACAATCAATTGCTATTGCGACGACTCAAATACAAGTTGATGAAATTAAAAAAGTGTCACATTCCTATTGGTCATCGGAAGATGGGACATGGTATACTTGCAATCCATATGGGGCCACAATAACATGGTTATCCTACAATCAGAATTTGCTTTGCATCTATCCTTAGCAATGTCGAACGCCATTTAAAGCTTTCCAAATCCAGTAGAATCCGTTAGGTGGGCAGAGTCTAGCAAACTCATCAGCTTTTATGTCCTCTGGTTTATGTTTGTGCCTTGGGGCCCATATGATTCTGAGCGAGATTTCTCCCTTAACACTGTGTTATAAGTTTCTGTAGTCGAAGAAAAAACTTTGATATACATATATATTTTACAATCTTCCTATTTAAAGCTTTAGAAGATCCCGAGGTTTAGCGCATAAAAGTGCAAAGTGTTCGGCCAACCTTAAGACGCTTAAGCACAACACGGGGAGAAACAGAAATGTTTGCGCTTATTTTGGCAACACTCACCGACATGTTTTGATCTATCCCGAATTTAGGTACAAATCACGGACCCTTTACAGAATTTCCGAAAAAGCAACTGTAGTGCGATTCACTAACTTTTATAACGACAATCGAATCGTTATCGAATATGCTATTCTGTAAAATTTTTAACGATATTCGCTGTCGTTTAAAGCCAGCTGTTAATTTAAGCAATTTTTTTGTCGTTGTCTTAGCGACAATAATTTAGTTTGTGTTTATTTTACCGATAAAATGTTGTTTATGTTTAAAATAGCTTACATACATACAAAGATATATTCATTTGTATATGTATGAACAAAAACAAAATAATATATTCAAAATTTGCAAAAAGAAAGCAAATTAAGAACAAAAATAAAATTTTAATGTAAAATTCACAAAAAAAAAATATAAAACCACAAATTAACCCTTCGTCTTACTTATGAGTCTGGCCAGACCTTTTTCAATGCATTTTGAATGAAAAAACATGTGTAACAAGGGGGGTTATGAACAATTTCATATGTTTTTATTTTATTCTCTTTTGTGCTTTTCGTTTTTCTTTTAACATTTTGTAGACAGAGATGTTACAAAAAACAGCTGTGTACTAACGTTAAAAAAAATTACAGAATCACACTATCGTTACTGCAAGCGAATATAAATGTCGACAAATATTACGATTGTCGGATCGTAAAAAGTTAGATTGGACTCTGATTTGGAATGTTCAGTTGGAAATTTGTTAAACTAAGACTTATCTGAAGTATTTTTTTCGGCCCAATAACAAAATGGTCCCAGCTTGCAGAGATCATAACATAGTCTTAAAACAATGCGGCTACCTATGCTTCGCTTAGAGCACATCAACGCATGTTTAGGACTATCTGGATTATGTGTGTCTTCCCTTGCTTAAGTACTGGCACTATCCAACCTTCAATGTAAATTTTTTTTTTGAATATCAACAGCTGCATGCAGTCAAATCTTTAAAATCTCCTTCCTCGCGACTAGAAATTTAAACTAAACAAAGTCATTGCAAAGAGTCTAAAAATGTTTGAGGCTTATTTTGCCCGTTGTACCATACTAATTAAATCCAATGATATTTAATTCCAAGGCGAATTTATGTTAACGGTGGTGGTGATACTACAACAAGTACAATACAAAAAACACAACATTGTATTTTATTTGTTGCTTTCGTTGGTCGATATGTCAAAAACACAAGCAACTTTTGACATTCCTCTCTCTTAATACGAAAAAAGTAACACAGCTATGCTTTCAGCGCCAACTGAAAAATGAATTTGCCTTGTTTAATTCGTGTTTAACGTGTGCTTTCTTAATTAAAAAAGGTTTTACCTTAAAATTTTTTCTAAGGTATTGTTTTCTTTTCATTTAATGAATCTTCTTCCGTTATCGGAATTAAAAGATAATTGTTTCGCAAAGTACTAATAATATCGCTTCAATTTACACTGGTATTGTCAGGCTGTTAAGTTTGTTACAGAACTTAAATTTTTGTCAATTGGACACGCCAATGCGTGTTATCGCTTATCGCCTTTGTAGTAATAAAACATACAATAATTATACGAACACAAAGAAAATTGTTGCCGATTGAAGTTTTATCATTCCACAAGTAATTCCAAATCTCTCTACTGTAGGAATTACTTCCTTGTTTTTAACTGCCAAATTTAACCAAATTCAAGGAATTATTTTATTATCTTGCAAAATATTTCTCTTAAATAATATAATTAAACACATTTTATACTCCTGAAGTTATAAATACCACACAACTCTGCAATTACAGTTTTTACCTCTCTACATAAGTATGCTTTTAAGTACAATTTATTTTAGCTCCCTAAAGTATGCATCATTATATTTTCATTACAATTTGACTTAAATTGGTTCATTAACATTATGATTTTATTATTGGTTTTCAATTTAATTTTATGTTTCATTTATTTCTTGAACATCAGAAAATATTTTCTCTTAATTCTTTGCGCCGCGTTTTAATCGTTCAACCTTTCCTTTAATAACAATGTGTATGTGAAGGTTTGTGTGCGGTGTATCTGTGTTTGTTTTTTGCACATTTAATTGTTAATTCAATTGGAATTGTATTTTATAATTAATTTTGAAATGATAATGCGTTTAAAGTACTTTTTTCCACCATCATAATAAGCAAGATTTTAAAATTAATATTCATTAAAATACTTATTGCCTACTTTAAGGCTTATCATATTAAAAACAGTTATTGCATATATTTTTGTAATTAGTGGAAGTTTGGGATACTCGTGTTTGAGGTTTTTAATGTTTGCTTTCTTATAAATATTTATATATAAAAAAAATTAAGGCTTTTGATGTTTAAGTACATTAAAGGATTTTTTTTTAGTTAAACTGAGAATTAAGTATTCAAAAAGGATTTGTAATGGGGGTTTTTAATTGTGGGTACAGATTAAATTATATTTTTTTATTAAACATGAAAGACTCACCAAAGTAATAAAAACTTAAGCCATAAAATAGTATTAGACGGCGATGTTTTTCGGGAGAAGCGTATTGTGAAGCATGCCATGTTATTAAAAGTAAAATAAAAAATTAATATATTCTAATTGTGCTAGGGTTAAAGATTTGGATGTTTTACATTTGATTAATTATCTTGAACATTTTTAATCTAACATGTTTAATCTGAGAAATCAAATGGACCAATAAAAGGTTAAACTTATTTTAACCAGTTGCCTTTGACGCAAGAGAATTTATATATGAATAAACTATCTGCCACTCTTAAAGCGATTACGAAACCTCTAAGTTTGCAATAGTTAGTGACATCCACATAAATTCTATAACTCCAGAGGAGTTCGTGTAGTAACAATTTAGTTCCATCTAGCTTACTTTTTGGGACTCTAGATCTTTCTCCAAGCTGTCTGTAAATAAACCAGTGTTCGAAAATAAACACTAAATATCGCTCCTTAGTGTTTGGTTCGGTAGATTTGTGGAAAACACGAACGCTAATAGTGTTTGTGTAGTACATTAATCATTAAAAAACACAACGTTTCCTTGTTGTTAATTTTTCGAACACAAAAAACATACTGTTCTTATCCAACTCAACAACAAAACATTTAATTCCGTTCGTTTTTTTTTTTAAACCACAAACTTCATTGTGTTCGGTTCAGCTCATTAATGTTTGTTCGTTTCTGTTGTGCAAAATACACATACGTAAACAAAAAGCCAGCAAAATAATTTTACACAAACAAAACATATGCACAACACACACACAAGCTGTTCGTGCGGCGGTCGTTGCTAAATTTTTTTGTTTGTACATTTCTTTATCAATGTAAAAATAGAAACATTATGTAACATTGAAATATAATGTTTGTCTACAGTATCACTTCAATTGTTCTGTTTTTTGACGAAGAACTGAACACTTTAAAATGTTCGGCTCTTTCTTGAAAATAGTTACGAGCGGTATCAAGGGTTGTGTTCGTGTACACAAACACTAAAAAATTTATATCGTTTCTGGGTGTATGAGCACATGCATAGCAATTCAATGGATTGTGACTTTCGCCAGGATTAGTCCAAGTCATTTTGATACCGAATGGCATACTTTCAAGTCTTCTATTTTTACAATCCATTAGACGGTTGTAGCAGCTTTTACACACAATATTTGGTACCCAATTTTCGTTCACTATAACATTTTGGTTGAAGTACATCTCGTATGTTTGAACAAAATCAGTACTGAAATTTCCCCTTTTTTTATGTGTTGAGACATATTGACCACAGCAGTAGCAAAAGCTATTTATATCTGGCTTGCACAGTTCCATATTCTGTTCTCTTTTGTTCACTTTTAAAAAACTGGAGAAAAATCATTTTTACTGTTCGCGTTCGTCGGCACTTGTTGAATGACAAAAATCGATAAATGAACACCTATAAATACTACGTATTTTTCAATATTTTACTGACAGGTACGTTCCAAAACATGAGCACTAATAGATGTGGGTGGAATTTCTGTAAAAAAATCATAAAGGTAGTCAACGGAAAACCCCAAATAATTAAAAAAGTGCACTTTCCTTTTTTCCTTTCAATTGTCCACGCACATTTATTACCGCTTATTACTTTGCTACCGCAATCATACAAATCAAATAACCTTTTGTTTATTACTTTTTTTTTTGAATTCTAAGAATCATAAAAAAAGTCATAAATGTTTTTGCAAAGAATTGTGTGCATATCTCGAGCAAATTTTTGAAATGCATACCTTCACTAAATTGTTAATAAAAGCGAAACGCGTTCATCGATTTTCATTTATTTCATAGGTTATGCGACTTCACGTGAAAGTAATAGGACTTGAAACTTTTTTGTACTGTTTTGGATTTTTTATGAATTAAAAATAAAAAATTTAAATTTTTTGGGCAACAAATATTTTTTTTCTTCATACATTCATTTTTAACTTCGAATGTGTTGCACATATAGGAAAACAGTATAGAAACAGATTAGAGAAATTGTAATTCTTAATTTTTCTAAATTTGTTTCATCAAAATCGGACAAGTGGTTCTCGAGTTATGTTAAACTACGTTTTTGCCAAAATGTTACAACTAAGCGAAAAAACATCAAGATAAGGAAAAAATTTAAAATGTCATAAAAAAAACTGACACATACGAACGCTCCTTTGAGGGTTTTACTATACTGACCTAGTACCATCACCCTGACTTGGAATTTCTCACCCCCCAGATTGGCTGTTGTACTGTGTAACATATGGATAAGATGGAAAGGGAGTATATTTTAATTGTCATCTGCGTAGAAAATTGTCCGCACAATGGGGTCGCGGCGAATACTATTTTTTCGCACGGTTTTCATAAACAAATAAAACATTAAATTTCAGCGTATTTATTAAGAATAAAAATTGGGAATTAAGCACGACGAAACAGAATCTTATTCAACCCAATTATGAATAAAAATTCCCCGGGAAATTTTTTCCCATTTATACAATTGAGTTTACATAGGAAAAATGTAAGAAGGGAGAAAACTCCCGAGGAATTTTTATTCATAATTGGGCTGATTAATGAAAAAATTTGTACTCCCAAAAAATAGATTTGATAGCAAATTTGTAACAAAATGTCACCAAGTTCTGTTTTAATTAACTTTTAGTTATAACTGTCAAAAACATGTTGTTAACTGCAAGTTGAAGTAATAGTTAGTTTAAACTGAACTTTTTGAAATTGACCATTAATAGATCATATTGTGCAGACCAATGCCGAGATACAGGCCGAAATACTTAAAAAGTTTTAAAAAATGTGCCCATGTTCTGTAACCCTCGCGTCGATAAACTTTTCGATTGAAATGTAAAAAGTGAAACAAAAATGTCATAAATTAAAACAAACTACAGCTTTTCTCACTTAACTGAGTCTGTAACATTTTTGGCGAGTATTAGCTGTCACGTAAGGAAACCACTCGCGAATTTACAGAAAAAGTGTGTCTGTAAAATTTCTGTGAGAAAGTTCGCGCTTTAAACTGTCAAATAAACTCATAAATAATAAAAACGGGGCGAAAAAAATGTTTACACCAAAAAACAATTAAAATTGCAAAATGCTAAGAATAATAATGATAAAATTTTATACTTGGCACATTTTTTCATTGTTTAACTATTTTGCATTTAACATTTTCATAAAATATACGAATGTTTTCAAAGCTCTTTTTTTAAAACAACAAACATTAAAGTTTCACTTAACATTATTTGGAAAAGCCGATGGTTGTATTTTTGACGCCGATATATGTGACTGGCGTTCTGCAATGTCACATCGGCTTCGAGTGCAATGCTATGAGATTTATAACGTAACACCTTTATCTCTTTTGATAGTTCTGGACATGAGTTGCAGACACACTTTTTTCTCACTTTTCGAGAAACGATGAAATATTTTCTTTCACATCTTTTCGATGCGAGAAGTTCTCACTAAAGTTAGAGAACACTGGATTATTTTTATTGCAAATTAAGAATAAACACACACATATTCACTTTAACAACAGCCTTTATTGTGCTACCTTGATAGCACAACAGTTTTATTCCACGGTTACGATCTTCACAATTATTCTTGAACCTTTACTGCATGCGTCATGAACCTAATGACATTAAAAAAGTTAAACATTTTAACTTAACGACTACTTTGGGGCAAAACGAATATTTTGTCAAAATATTCTTACTGAATTAATCTGTACAGTGTTGTAAATACTAAAATTTTGCATAATTTTTATACCCTTCACCAAAGGTGGAAAAGGGTATATATTAGAGGTCTGCTTTGAATAACTCACTCGTTTACCTTTATTCAAATTGCACAACATTTATTCAAATATAAAACATTCAAAAAGAAAAGAAGAGAGTAAACCATATACAAAAATAAGAAAGAATGAAATGAATAAAAAACTTGTTTACTGTAAATGAATTTGAGTCATTCATAAAAAACAAAACATTGGAATGACCCGTTAGAGAGAGCAAGTGTACAAAAAACATTCGAATAATTTTTGAATAATTGAATGTGCATACATTTATTTGAATACATTGACATAATATGTGTGTAAGCTTGTGGCTTCTTTTACTTATAAGAGTTAAGCTTATACATACATACATACATAATGTGTTGGTACAGATATTTTATATTCAAATTATATTTGAATATTTAACTCATTTGATTTGAGTTGACTGAATTGAATGAGTTTTTGCTTGTTTTGTCTTTGGTTATTCTTTCATTTGTTTCGTTATTATTGGCTGCTCGACACATTGCAGTTAAAAAAGAAATGAGTATCTTGAAATTGCTTTTTATTTATTCTTGCAGACCTCTAGTATTTATAAGTTTGTCATTCCGTTTGTAATTTCTACAATATTGATCTTAGACCCTGTAAAGTATATATATTCTGGGTCCTTATGAGGAGAGAAGTTGATTTAACGATATCCGTCCGTCTGTCCGTATTTAATCCGTTAATGAGCAGATTTGTTAGAAAAAAAGTTAAAGTATCGCTTACTATCTCCCTTCCGGAGCGCATGAATTTTAATTTTTGTTAAATTTTCCTCTTATAAAATAATAAAATCAAGTGTTTTTAGAAATTTAGGCCCTGAATTTGTAAAACGCAACGCAATCCCAAAAATAACATTGAAAGCAAAAACAATGTCAAAAATTTTTCAAAATTTTGTTGTTGCTTTCTACAGAAATACATATTGCGTTTAAAAATTATCAACGCCACAAGATATGCAGCGTTTAAAATTTAAAAATTCAATATTCATTTCTATAGAAAACAACAACAAAATTATGAAATATTTTCGATTTTGTTTTTGCTTTCAATATAATTTTTGGCGTTGCTTTTGCGTTTTACAAATTTAGGGCCTTAAAAATTTCTTAATATTCATATTTTTTTAAATGGTTGCCTGTTTCCTAAAATCAAAAAAATTTGAATTCTATCAGATTACATGGACGAGGGTAACGTTGGATCTTTATTTATTGAAGTAACGGTTAATAAAATGAATAAAATAATAATAGGAATTATATATTTACCAAATGGAAATTTCAGAGGTTGTGAAGACCTGGTGATAGATCAGTGTAGTCGGTATTAAAATTGTGTTATAATGGGAGATTTTAATACTGATATATTTACAAATTCTGCTTTGATAAGAAACTTCTGTTCTCGTGCAAACTTAGCAATTGTTCACAACTTTTTACCAACTCATTACGACCAAGTGCATGGGAGATCATCATTATTAGATTATTTTCTTGTATCGGATGTAAAACGCGTGACTCGGAAAGCCCAATATCAAGTTCCCTTCCTTAATTCTGGCCATGCTCTGGTTTCGTTATCTTATCGAATGTTTATTGAACTTAATTCTAATGAATATTGGTATAGGGACTATCTATAGTAGTGTCAATGTTGAAAATGGCCTTGCTCAGTTGGAGGATTTTAGCTTGTATGAATTTTTCAACACATCGTGTGTAATTGAACAAACTCGAATATTCAATGAATGTATTACTAACATTTTCGAAAATAATATTCCACTGAAAAAATGTTATACTCGAAATGGTTAAGGTTGGATGAATGCACCGGAGATAAAAGCGGCAAGGATCCGTAGAAATTGAGCGTGGCGCATTTATTGCTTAAGCTCGTCGCATGAGAATCGTAGCTATTATTGCAAATGTCGTTATAAAGTTAAGTCTGTGATTAGGCGCGTAGAAGAAATTATTGCTTACAGTAGTTTCAAGGATGTACACGTGAACAGATGTGGCATAAACTTATAACCGAAGAAGTTGTAAGAGATACTGAAAACACATTTGAAATTGATGTTGAGGACTTTAACAAGAATTCTATACTCCTTCCCAATGCTAATTGAAACAATGCGTTTGTACCTACTCTTAATTTGAATAATAATTTGGGTTTTAGTTTTCGTAATGGCACTGATGATGACATTTTAAAAGCTGTGATGTCTATCACGTCTAATGCTATCGGGCCTGATGGAATACCCTTGAAATTTTTAAAACTAATTATTCCAGCTGTATCTAGGTAGCTGCGTTTTATACTCAATACAATTATTACCACTTCTAAATTCCCTGGCAGCTGGAAAGTAGGAAGAGTGATTCCCATACCAAAAGTTTTGAACTCATGTTCTAAGATACTGGAAATTTTATTAAGGGAACAACATCTGGATCGTGGAAATTATTTAAATCAATATCAATCGGGATTTAGAAGGCGTTATAGCACTACAGGTTTGATTATAGACTGCGTCGATAATATAAGAAACAATTTGCTATTCTCTCAATTTGACCTGGAATTTTCTGCATGCAAATTAATCGAGTCTTTTATCACTAATAGATACCAATATGTACAATACAAATTTGACTGTTCATCAAATCGCTTAATCCTATAGGGGGGTACCCCAAGGTTCCATTTTGGGGACTTTATTATTTATGATTTATATGAATGACTTATAAAATCGCATAAATTTCTGTAAGTTTTACACACAAGCTGATGATGTTCATTTGCTGGCGGATGACAATGGTCGTGGTATTAATTTTTTGGCACATAAAGTTAATGAAGATTTAAAGTTTGTTATGAAGTGCTCTAAAGCAAATAATCTTTGAATGAATCCCTTTAAAACTCGATGGATGTGGCTTTCGCAGTCTTATACAAAACCGAGTTTGGTATTAGGTGAGGAGAATATAGAATTTGTTTCTTATTATAAAGTCTTAGGATTGTATAAAAATAATAATTTAAATTTTGAGTTTCATATCAATCATGTTGATTCAAGAATTAATTTTGTATTGAGAAGGAATATGCTTTAGCCCTGTATTTACCAAGTAATGTAAAGAGGAACATTGCTATGGCATTATGTCTTCCTATATTAGTATATGGACTAGAAGTCTATTCGGGGGTATCGCAAACTAGTAACAATAGACTTAAACAGTCTTTTAATAGAGTTGCACGATATATCTTTGGAATAACATATAGATCACACACTCATATGACTTCTTATACTAGAAAACTATTGAAATGTGATTTTGCAAGTTTCATTTATATAAGAAAAGTATTACAATTTTATAAGATTTTTAAATTCGGGAACCCTTCGTACTTTAAAGAAAAATTTAATTTCGGGCATTCCACTAGAACTAGTTTAATGATTATACCTAGACACTCCACTCAAATTATGTGTAGGTCATTTACTGTCAGGATCTCAAGACTATGGAGTTCCGTCATACCTTGTAGTGTAATTAGCAAATCTGTAGCAAGTAAGAAGTTGACTATATAAGTTGCCACAAGTTCTGTGTCCTTATATCGATTTCAACATTTGTGCAATAGGGGTGTATTAAAAATAGTAATACATTATTTTAGGAAATAAGAAAAAATGTAATATTCGCCATACGATTAAGCTGGATTAATTTGGCCGACAGGGCTAACAATCCATACTAAATAAATTAATGATTTTTTTTGGAGTTGAACTAAATATAATGCATACTTTTTTTTCTTTCAAAACTCGAAAATCCTGTAACTAATTTTTAAAAAACCTTTAAGAAGAAAAAAAAATTAAAAAATCCCTTTTATCGTTAAGTGAGGTGGTATTCTTTAGTTTTTCCTAGTTTTACTAAGAAATACACATTCATTTTACTTAATTTAAAAGAAACCTTTTTTTAAATTTATCTTGAAAAAAAAAATTGATTGCTTTAGTGGTATCCTTTCAGTTTAACTTCGAACATTAAAATCATACTTGTATCATACACACATTCACCAATTCTATTTGCTGCAAAAAAAATGTCGTCTAACAGTAAATTCCTTTCAACATATGAATTCTTATCAGGACAACTGTATTGTGTCTTTAATGTGACATTTTTCCGTTTTCCATCTTCTACGGTAATCTTTTTGAATTATTTATTAGAAATTGTTACGTACACGTATCAGTGTAAGGTTGTTATTTTTCTTTCTTTTCTAAAGATTAACAGTTTGCAAATGGACTTTACTTGTTACTCAATCATACGTGGATGGGGTGTGAAATGGAAATCTAAGAAAAAAGAGGAAATTTTCTTGCATTAGGGAAATTCAGAAAAAGTGGGAAAAATTTTAAAGTTGTATTGGTTGGTTGTTTGCCTAACATGGCTGCCTCCACAGAAACAATTATGCAATCAAGAAGAGACTTAAGACTCGGTTTCGAAAAGACCACGCAACTCAATAAGACACGACTTCTAATATCAGTTACTAGCTTTTAACCCGCTACTTCGTTAACGTCTCATTTTTCTTCGTGGACATATTTGTATACCAAAGTTTATTTTTCTAGGCTTAAACTTGTTTAAATTCTAGCATTTAACCCGCTTGTTTGTAATCGGGCCTTTTCTTTTATAAACATATTTATATGCCAAAGTATATGAATCTAGGCTTTAGCAAACAAGTTACAAAAGGACTTTGCACCTATAATTTTGTGTTTCTAATTTCAATATTATAGAAAATTCAAAAAGTACCACTCGTAGAACACAAAAGAAAATTAAAGAAAGTTAATTTCCCGTATTATCCTTTTTGATACTTTTTTCACACCATTTATGTATCAAAAATGTTATTGTTGTTGTGGGAGCCCATAATTTATTACGCCAAAGAATAAAGAAAATGTTTGGGTTAAAAAGATAGATGGACCAAATTTAAAAAAAATACCTTGCACCTGTCCTCTTATTTTTTTAATGAACAACAATACGTGTTTTTTATCACTTTTAGTTTAGGAGGTATGCGGGTTAGCAGGATAGATTTGACGAGAGACCAGCCTTCGGTCTAAATGTTAACCTTTTAGGATCATACGTTTAGGCTCTGCTATGAAAGATAAATAGATGGAGAAAAAAATCTTTTGAAAAAAGTAACAAACATAGGTACAATTTTCACCCCTTAAACATTTGAATTTAGAAAAAGTAGATACATTACAAATGTTATTAAATTTTTATTTCTATGCGTATTGGCTTTAAAGCTAGATGGTGGACAAAAAGTTCCAAAATACAGGCTTTACCCGTTTACTACCTAAAACTGCCGAATTTCGTAAAAGTACCAGACACCTATTGGCTTTTTCTTATTTAATGTACAAAAATAAATATTAAATCAAAAAAAAGTACGAGTTTAATTAAAAAAGAGTACCAGTTAGAAAACGAAAAATTACCAAGAAAAAATCCCTCTTACAGATTCTCATTCACTTAGTAACTTGCATGTTTAATTTTATGTTTCTAGATGCATTAAATAGAGAAATTTAAAAGGTACCAGTTAAAGAACAAAATAGCACCAACAACCCTCTAACAGATTCTCATTCACTCAGGACCTTGGCATTCAAATAGTACCAGTTACTAAATAAGAAAGTACCAAAAAGTTCCCTCTTAAAGATTCTCATCCACTCATGACATTCCATGTTGAATTTAATGATTCTAGGTTCAATATCAACGGGAATTGAAAAAGTACCAGTTATAGAACAAAAAAAGTACCAAAAAGTCCTCTTTTAGATTCTCATTCACTCAGGACCTTGCATGTTTAATTTTATGTTTCTAGGTCCAATACTAACGGAAATTCAAAAAGTACCAGTTAAAGAACAAAAAAGTACCAACAACTTCCCTATTATAGATTCTTATCCACTCAGGTCATTGCATCTTGAATTTCATGTTTCTAAGTCCAATAGTAAAGGATATTCAAAGAGTACCAGATTAAGAACTAAAAAGTACCAATAAGCGCTTTTAGAGATTCTCATTTACTCAGGACCTTGCAGGTTTAATTTTATGTTCATAAGACCAATATTAGCGAAAATTTAAAAAAGGGACCAGTTATAAAACGAAAAAGTACCAAAAAGATCCCTCTAACAGATTGTCATTCACTCAAGGCCTTGCATGTTTAATTTTCTGTTTCTAGCAGGTCCAATACTAACGGAAATTTAAAAAGTACCAGTTAATGAACAAAAAAGTATCAAACAGCTCTCTTACAGATTCTCATTGACTCAGGACCTTGAATGTTTAATTTTATGTTCTAGAGCAATTCTTACCGAAATTAATAAAGTACCACCTTAAGAACAAAAAGTACCAAAAACTTTCCTCTTATAGATTCTTATCCACTAATAACATTCCATATTGAATTTAATGCTTCTAAGTCCAACAGTAAAGGATATTCAAAAAGTACCAGCTTAAGAACTAAAAAGTACTAATAAGCGCTTTTTGAGATTCTCATTTACTCAGGAACTTGCAGGTCTAATTTGATGTTCACAAGATCAATATTAGCGAAAATTTAAAAAAAAAAATACCAGTTAAAAAACGAAAATGTATCAAAAAGATCCCTCTAACAGATTGTCATTCACTCAAGGCCTTGCATGTTTAATTTTATGTTTCTAGTAGGTCCAATACTAACGAAAATTTAAAAAGTATCAGTTAATAAACAAAAAGTACCAAGCAGACCTCTTACAGATTCTCATTCACTCAGGGCCTTGCATGTTTAATTTTATGTTTATAGGTCCAATACTAACGGCATTTCGAAAAGTACCAGTAAATGAACAAAAAAGTACCAACAACTTCCCTCTTATAGATTCTTATCCACTCAGGACATTGCATCTTGAATTTTATGTTTCTAGGTCCAATACTAACGGAAATTCAAAAAGTACCAGTTAAATATCAAAAAAGTGCCATATAGCCGTTTTACAGATTCTCATTCACTCAGGACCTTGCATGTTTAATTTTATGTTTCTAGGTCAAACACTAACGGAAATTCAAAAAGTACCAGTTAATGAACAAAAAAGTATCAAAAACTTCCCTCATAGATTCTTATCAACTCAGGACATTGCATCTTGAATTTTATGTTTATAAGTCCAATACTAACGGAAATTCAAAAAGTACCAGTTAAATAAAAAAAGTGCCAAATAGCCCTTTTACAGATTCTCATTCATTCACATAGAAATTCAATAGTTTTAAGCTAATTTTAATGTTTATTGGTACTAAAACTTAAGGTTTGTATATTTATTTGTTGTGGTTTTTCTTTGATTTGATACAAATCTTAAAAGTGGGTTAATTCAATCAATCTTCTGTAACTTTGTTATTTTTGCACCGATCTGGATCCTATTGGGCATAAAATGTTCGCATTGAAATAGGCTAATGTCGTAGGTGATGAAACTTTGTTGGTGTAAAAACAACAACTTGAAAAGAGCAATATTGCAAAAAATCATCAAATTTATAATGAAATTTTGTCCACTATAACTCTGCCATTTTTTGACTCATCTTCAAAAACGACCCATGGTTATTTATAATCTCAAAAACTGTTCTACTTTTGACAATTCTGACTTCATATTCGGATTCAGCGGATTTTACATAAAGCTAACGTGTCAAATTCATTTGGTCAAAAAACTGTCCGGTGTGTAATTTATTGATTTTAACTTATTTCGTTCGTATTTAGTAAGATTTTCTTAAATAAAGAAACATTGTGCCTAAATTAAGCCACACATATATTTATATTTTGGACGATATCATGCAAAATTATCCTGGTTCAAGCCATATTTTCTGGTGATGTATTTCACTACTTCAACAATCTCGTTGTTAAACGTGACCTCAGTGTAAGAATCTCCAACTAAAGACTTAAGAGCAGACAAAAAATTTTGGAATTAAAAAATATTCTAAGTAATAGTTTTTATAAAAGAAAAGAGAAAAAAAGGATTAAAGCAAATATACTTCATAACTTAATTTCTGGTAACACTTGTCATAAGATGCTTTTCATGTCAAAAAAAAATTCAATCCCAGAAAAAAAATTGCAAAAAGTAGAAAGAACTGAAATGAAATGAATAAAAACAAAAGGAAAATGACGAAAAAAGGATATAAGCTTGTGTTATAAGGACATGTGTGCATATTTAAATAGTTGTTAAACAACTTTAAAAACCATTTAACAATTTTACTCAAAAAACTTAATTTGCTGGAGGTTTTGATCGCATTAAACCATTAGCAATATAAAATAAAGTTTTAGAAAATTTTTTCTATTGCAAAAAAGACACAATTTGTTAACAGTTTTCAAAAAAAAAGTTCAAACTTTTAAAACTTATATTAACAATTTAAGCCCTTCAGCAAAAATAAAACAAGGACCGAAATAAAGGTATAAATAATTTGAAAAATTGGTAATAAAATAGAAAATAGTTCGAATTAAAAAAAAAATATAAAAATTTAGGTTGTTTAAACTAAACATGCAAAGAAAACACATTTTTCTATATGGCCACCACCAAAAAAACTGTTTTTTTTTAAACTATTTTGTAGTAACTTTAACCATAAACTTATAACGGTTAGCTTAGCCATATTATTGCCAGCAGCAACCTTATAAAGGTTAAATTAGTACTCATTAAAGAAGCCCCAAACCAATTGGGGTTTTATCTGGTTATGTTTTTTGTTAAGCTTAAATTGGTTCTCCATCAAGAAGCCATAACCAAATTGTGGTTGCATCCGAACATATTCACATAACAATTTTACCATGTTTTTCAACCATAACAAGTGGCTCTTGAAAATGAGGAAATTTTTATTGTACAATTACACCTACTAATAAAAAGTTGAAAATTTTATAAAATTTTTAAATCGCTCCTAGAATGCCTTTAGATGGGTCGAATGTATTACCGACCCCACTTTATTTTTCATGCCCAATATTTGTTTCTTGCTATCGCCATACCTTAAGGGTAAATAGAGAAGAGTAAAACTCCCATAACTTAAGGGTCCCCTCTGAGGGGGTAAAATGTATGTCCAAGCACTACTAGATTTTTTCCTAAAGATATTCTTAAATTTGTTCTCTGCAGTGTCAAGGATGCCCTTAGCCGGTTTAAATGTTTGACCGATCCCATTTTGCTTTTCATTCCCAACATTTCTTTTTATCATACCTACCAGAGAACCTCAAAACTCACTATTTTTGTGCATTTATTCATACGCTAAAATTTACAATAACTCTATACATGCAAAACAAAGTTCAACGTTGGTAATTTTTTTTCCTTTCGTACACATTTGATATTTTCATTTATTCGTTTTTTATTGAAAGTGCTTTATTGGCATTTTTGTTGCTCACGTAATATAACACAACTGAGTAAATTCAAAAGAGCACATTCTCTATACTTTTGTTTACATTAACAACAACAACAATAAACAACGATGAGACGCTTTTTCAAAATTAACAACAATAACAAAAATACATTGTACCTACTACTACTACTACTGTACTTTTTGTTTCTATGGAAATTGTGTGTACCTACATAAGTATGTGTGTTTAGTTTCATTTAAATTTTTTTTTTCTTGTACTACATAGTTAATGCTGAATAAATACATGAGTAATGATTGTTTGATTTCTGGCTCTTTCGTTTGTATTTTTTGTTTCTTTAAGGAGCATATAGACGACATGTTTTTGTCATCTGACATGTCAAATTTCCCACTGCAAAACACATACATGTCGTGTGTTACCTTTTTAACTTTGCTTCTGTAAAAGTCAGACGCAAAGTCATCTGACAAAATTTCAATTAGAGCGTGCTCTTTTTTCTTCTGACAAACCATCTGACATCAGAAATCTATGCCGGGAAGAAACTGGCAGCGGCGTCAACTATTGACGGAATCATAAGCCGGCTGAAGTTAATATTTTACAATACCAAGATATGTATGCTCATCTCACCATTGAATAGAATTTATGTAAATATATACATAAAAACCGTTTAATTATAAAATTCTAAATTGGTATCTTTAAAATAAAAGAAAAAATGTTAAGATGGCTAAATTATTTTACGGCGCAAATAAATATTTTCGTGGCGGCAGCAAGCTATTTTAAAACCGAGAACTACTTTGGTTTCTGCAATAACAATGCGAAAAAAAACAGAGACAATGTCAGAAGCAAATTACATGTACGTTTGTGACCGAATATTATAAACCTTATGTAAAACAGCAATTTTGACAGACATGAACAATTACATGTGACTTGAAAATTTGACATGTCAGATGACAAATACATGTCGTGTACGGGCGCCTTTACCAAACAATCATTTGCGCTCAGAACACTTAGAATCTGTATAAAAAAAAACGAAGGTAACATTGTATAAATAACAAAGCACGATGTGCGTTATTTGAATGACTGCAAACCAGCAGCGAATATTTGCGGTTGCGCGAGTTTGACTGTATGACCGTAAGCGTGTGTATTTGTTGTCGTTAATTAAATGCGATTTTTTTTCAATTGCAAAAAGCTATTCTCTGATACCTACCCGTTTTCTATATTCCTTAAGGGTCTCCCTAACATAATGTCCATTTTTATACAGTTTTTCTATAAAAATGCATAACGCACTGGGATGAAAAAATGTTGGCGGTCCTGCAAGGTGGCGGGAGGACAGTTTATCATCTTTCTGTTTTTTTTTCACATATGATAGTTAAGAGTTAATCTTGGGAGTGCCAAAAATACCATAAGGTTAAGAAAAAAAGGCAAACTTATGACGAAAGCTTAACCACCAAAAAACTAAAACTTTTTTAAAATAAAATTAAGAAAATATCCTAAAAAATAAATTTTTCTAATTTTTTAAAGAAGGTATCAACTCAAGATTTTTATTTATTAACTTTTTGGTTAAAATTACACGTTATATCCATATCTACCAGATGTCTACTTTTTGTTTATGAAACGGTGTTTAAATATTAGTTTTCATATGCCTTTAATGCTTAATTAAAAATTGTTTTGCTTCTGCTTTTAAATGTTGAGCTACTACCCTCTTTATGATCAAGTGCGATAAGTATTTTGTTGGTTCCTTACCTTTGTGAACGGATTCGTTTTTATTCTAATGAAATGAGAAAAAATTCTCCAGAATTGTTAACCAATCCAAGCATTAATCATAAAGAAAATCAGTTTAAATTAAAAATTTAATCAAGTAAATTAAACGTTTAATCAAGTCAATTTATCGTTTAATCAAGTGAATTAAACGTTTAATTGATACTATTAATTTGTTTACTGGTGCAAATTTAATTAAATTGAAATTCATTTTTATTTTTTTTTTGTGAATATTTATTTGAATTAAACCGGTTATTTTAAAAATGCTTTACCAAAAACCTGGTTTTGAAAAAGGTCTAATAATCAATCTGCCTATTTTGGAACCATAATATTTGTTGGAGATGACCATAAAGAAAAATGTGTTTTCTCTGCGTGTATGAAGTTAAAATGCTAATTATAATAAAAAAAAACTCAATTCAATGAATTTGTTTTCATAGCTAATTTGTAAACACTTTTTTCTTTCTCTCTAATACAATTCGAAAACTTACAGCAAACTTTAAGGCATTTAAACTGCTTATCTGTGTCTCTTAAAATGCCAGCCAAATCTCTTTGACGATATAAACAACTCTAATTAAATTTCAACATTTTTAATGTTTTTGGGTTCTTCGTTTTGTAGACCACACAAAAAAGCATAAAATGCTACACAAAAATTCACTATTTCATCTTACATCTATTTGCATAATTGCCATAGCAAATTTTTTTTAAAAAAAAAGTTTAGAAACAAAAATTTAAAAAGGGATATAAAAATTCCTCAAAACTTCTAATTAAATTAAGCTCTACAAAAATTTAACATTTAAAGCATTTGGGGAATAAAAATGATAAACTTGCACATAAACACAAATAATTTTCAGCAACGTTATTGGCTTCACAAACCATGTAATTCTGTTAAGAGACAAAAACTACAAAAAAAGAAATTATGTGCAATAGCAGATACAAATATGTACTCTTCTATCTACAGATTATGTTAAGTCACTTCTATTAACAACAAAACTCATCATAGAGGAAGTTGTAGAAAAAAAAAAAATTAAACTCATCATGCAAAAATATTTCAGTGGTGTTTCTCGTATAAATAAGTTCACTCCCTAAGCGTGTACAAATTTGCAAACTATAGTTTGATGACTATCGTGGTTTTTAGTTTATAACAAACAGAGGCGCAGTTGGAGAACATTTTAAAGCAAAGAAGGGCTTCCGAGCGGGAAAATAAGGAATTGATATCATAAATAACTAAAAAGATAATTCACTATTTTCGAAAGAACAATAATACAGTCATTGGAATCGAGAAGGTAACTTTATGAACACAACAATAATGAAAACAGAACAAGGAGTGTATTGTTTCTGTTCGTGGTTTTTCTTCTGTTCTTGACAATTATTTGTGTTTTTTCTTTTATATATTTTCTTAAAAAAAATCCGATATGAATTATTTAATTCATTCGCAGTATACATTAAAATAATTGACTACAATCCTAGGACATGTTCTGTGTTAAGAGTAATGAGTTCTGGAATTAAATATTAAACAAGATATGGATTACATTCTCGAGTCCTATTGATTACATTTTCCTGCTGAGTTTCATGTTAAAGAGAGACATTTAATTTGCTCTTAAGTTTATTTCTGTAGAAAAATAATGTTTTGCATTATTGTTAAAATGAGAAAAATTTGGCTGAAGAGAGAAAATACTGTGATACATTTTATATATGACGTAAACTGATGAAAAAGATTATTGTAAGTTAATTTGTCAAAAATAAAGATTATAATTATTGTTATTATTGACTACTTGTTCTTTGTGTTTTCACAATGTTGCCAGATTTTAACTTACACTCAATCCCTGAAGAAGTTGGAACGAAAACCAACGAAACGTCGGATTTTATTGATAATGAAATAAATAATCTTTTATTTACATAAAATTTTTACTCAAATCAACTGATTTCAAATCACATGTGCCTACTAAAATTAAAGTGTCCCGTTTTTGTATGATCTTCAATTGCCGAAAGCACACCGAGAAACGCAAAAACGGTATTACTTTCAGAACACCACAAAATCACGCGTGTGATTTCAAAAACACGTGATTTCAAATCAGGTGATTTTCAGAATAGGCCCGTATATAAACTATTTAGCGTAATCAAAAAAGGTCCATCAACACTTATAATGAGAGAAAATGTTTTTTCAAATAATTAACTTCTCGCACTTACAACTCCCCCTTGTTTGCTTTTGAATAAGCAACAATATTCTATAAAATCTTTTGCATGCTCTCGATGATGCAAAAGTTTGGAATAGAAAAATGTGTATTATCTTTCGCATTAGCAACAACTTCCTTTATTGTGGTCTCTTTCTAGCATAATCGCGGATCCAGCTTGAGGAAGTAATTTTTTTACAAAAAAAATTTATTTTTAAAAGTTTATTAAACGCAATGACCCATAATCATAGTCGAACGCTAAAGTCGGTTCTTTTTAAAAACAACTTTAAAAGAAAAACATTCTTTTAATTATTTTAATACTATAGTCGAAATTAAAGTATGTTTTAAATTGAACCGACTTTAACTGGGTGCCACCTCAAATGTAGAAAATTTTTCATACAACATACAAGAAAATATAAGCAAGTGGCAACTCTAAGCAGCTGACATTACAAATTTAAATATAAATAAAACACTGCATACCTTGTAGCGTTGAAAGATTTAAAAACGCAATAGCCCAATTCACAATCTTGTGCAAATGGTCTTGCATCGTAGCATTTGCAAAATGGAATAGTAAATACCATAGCATACTTTTGGGATTATGGTTAAAACCATAACTATATATCGTAGCATTTGCAAAATGGTATAGTATGTTTTTACTCTATACCAACAAAATATACAGCAATGCACTTGCTACTCTTTTGCAAATATGCAACGCCTAAAACCAATAGTTTATATTTACTCGAGTTGATTGCAAAACGACAGCTAACACTCAGTGAACCAAGCCGATCTGAAAAATGGTATAGTACATATTTACTATAATCCCAAAAATATACTACATTATTCACTATACCATTTTGCAAATGCTCCGATGCAAGACCATTTGCACAAGATTGTGAATTGGGCTAATGTGAATTTATGTAGAAAGCAACAACAAAATTACAAAATATTTTTGACTTTGTTTTTGCTTGCTTTGCAATTTTTGGCATTGCGTTTTACACAATTAGGGCCTATACATATGTACTGTCAGCGTCAAAATAAAGTGTACAACTGGTTTTCCAATATAAAAAGTGTTATTTTAGCAAAAAAGAATTCAAATGTTTAGAAGTTTTTTATCATTTACAAAACTCTGGACAATATTATTACAATTTAAAATAAAAATTTGATATACTTTAAAAACAACAAAAATAGTACAATAAAAAACTAATATACTCCGTTTTGTACGCGTCAAAAAAAAGTGTACAGTTTTAAAATACTAAGAAAGGTGAAGTGGCTAATACTTGGATTGATTTCTTTTTGCTTTTAGGACGGCTTCTAGTCTCTTTGGCATCAATTCAACCCATTTTAAAGTTAGCGCAGTAGACAATTTTGAGTACTCTTCCTGCAGAATTTTATTCAGAGAGTGCTTGCTGCTAATGTTTTTTTTATTAATTTGTCTGTCCAAATGTTTCCAGATGCTTACTTGAGTTGGTATCGAGCGACTATTGGGCTGATCCATCTGTTTTAGGACGTTTTACAAAAGCTAACCCTATCACGCTTCACTTTAGATACTATATTTTTTCCCTTGAATTTCTTATTTCTACCTTTTATAAAGTTTTTTTTTTGTCCATGTTGCTTTTGTCACTTTTTGGAGCAACGTATTTTTCCCAGATGACAGCAAGCTTGAAATCTGATCAAATTTGGCTAAATAGAAATTTAACTTTTTATAACTATCATAATTTTTTATATATTGGAGAACAAGCTGTACACTTTATTTTGACGCTCACAGTATGTGTTTTGTGTTAAAAGATAAAAGATTTCATCCAAATCAATAATAAATGCAAAATATCGACCAATATCTTGTAACATAAACATTTTTAACTTTTTGCAGGAATTTTTCATTTGGCAAAAACAGTTGATGCTGTTGTTAAATGAGTTAAACACAACTTCAGCTAGTTTTTAAATCAACACCGGTTTTAACGTGTAAAGTATGCTTTTGCTTGTCTATAGTAGATTAAAAACATATTTTTTATAAAAGTTTACTTTAAAACCTTAAAGTATGCTTTGTTTATGACTATAGTTATGGGCCAATATGTTTATATTATATTAAAAAAAACTCAACAATAAGGAAGAATAAAATATTCAATATAAATTAAAATAAACTAATGTTTTTAAATAAGCAATTTATGATTTCCTTGTGAGGTAGTACAGTCTATGTTCAGTTTGCCATTGTTGATCTGAGCCATGTTTTTATTCGACGAAGGGTAGGAAATGACCTCTCGCTCGTAGCATTACTGACGGGCATTGAAACGGAAATCTTAAATATTTTTCTTAGATTTGGGTAGATTTCTTCATCACAGTTTTTTAAAACATCTACAACGTTATCTGATAGATTTTCAGATATTTTCCATGTTTGTTGCCAATGCAACAGTTCAGGCTCAAGTTTAGATGTTAGTAGGTGTTTATCTCGCGTTGCGGTTTTAAAAGTTTTGTATCTGTATATGACATTAAGGATTAAGGGAAAGGTGTTTTGAGATCTTCTAAAATAAATTCAATAAGAGGAATGAAACCTACAACTCGGTAGAAATCTTCAAAATTTTGGATGTGATTATGTCGTTCAAATCTTGTCTTTTCGATTGGAACCTCGATTTGAACGCAAATAACTTTAACTTTTTCGAAAATCGCTTTAAATTGTTCTTCGGCTTTATTTCTTTTTTCTTTAAGGCACATGATTAAAGTTTGGATAAGGCTTGATCCTTTTTGAAGATCTATATTGTGCTTTTGTAAAATGATACTAAGCGGCTGTGTTACAATAAGTATCATACTTAATATGTTTATTCCGCAAACAAATTCAAAAGTTCTAAGTGATTTCCTTAATATAAGGCTTTTGATGAAGTATCTCTACCTTTCCACTCAGATATTTTTTCCAAAGCTTCTATCATATGATGTACACTTGTTGCAAAGTGTAAAGCTGAGTCGTGACGGTCCACCCATCTTGACTTGCATAATGTAGAGAGTTTGGCTCCCAAATACTTTACTAAAACTGTGTTTTGCCTGGAATGATTATATTTAAACAATTTTGTGGTTTCTTAAATAAATGATACAATTTTTGTATTAGTGGCACTTTATTGCTTTTAGAAATTGAGTTGTTTGATTTATGGGAATAGCAAGGCGTTTGTTTCGCATTTGTCCCGGTTTCCAGAATTTTTGAACAGCTCAATTTTTTGCTGACATTAGAGGACACCAATCTATTCCAACTCCTACACAATGTTTTAGGTCAAGACCAAAAATTTGTCAAAGTTTTAAGAACTATTGATGATTGTGCCTTCGCATCAATTGACACATCAGCGTCATTATCCATATCCTGTGAAGGCTCTTCAAATGTGGTGAAATATTTTAAAGATAAGGAAATCTGGCTTTTCCCCGAAAAATCCGTGCTTTCGTCAAAAATTATCGAATAGAATTTTGATTCATAAATTTCATAATATTGTTCATCCCCGTGCCCAAAAGCCAAAATGATAATCCGGGCTAAAATCAATTCATTACAAAAATATTTTATTCAAGTTAAGAAAAAAGATGAAACGCCTCTGCTTTGTAAAAGTTCTTTGGCTGCTGTTTAGTATCCTTTTTTTAGGAAAAAAAAATTCTAAATAAAATAAAAGCAAAGAATTAAACTGAATAGATGTGCATCATGGCGTGTAAGTTATTTTTTCAGCATCATTGCTTCAGTGAATGAATACTGATTGCGTACGAGTGTGTGAGTACGCTAGTGTATGTGTGTGAGACTGTAATAAATCTCTCACAATACATTGTATGTATGACGGAGTAAGTAAATAAAAGCATAAACACATACTCGTTCTATGTATGTAAGCATTAGTTTGTGTATTTGTGTATAATTGAAAAGAAAAAAAAAAAATTAAATGAAATGAATATAATCCACAAGAAGTTCCTATAAAAAATTATACCATCATGATTGTCTGGAGGAGGAATCTGCACAATTTTATTTCGTTCATTTATTTTTTAGGCATGTAAATTTTCTAGACTGAACATCCTTTTGTAGGTTTTAAAAACTTCTGTTTGGCTGCACATTTGAGTTTGTGTGTTTAGTCCTTTTGTGTGTATAGAAGAAAGTAACAATAAACATGTTTCAAACATGTCAAATCAACGTTGATCCATTAATTATTTTCTATATACAAACATACACACATACAAACGTTCAGAATATTTTACTGCATTAAAGCTCTACACAACACAAATGATGCAAATAACTTACAAACATTTCCAAGATATTAAAAAAAATTTGCTTTCTTATCCTATTCATTCTGGCATCTCTCCTGTAAAGGATTTATTTTGTTTTTATTTTATTGCTTGTATCTTATTCCTTTATTTAGCAAATTATTTTTATTTTTTTCTAGTTTTTTTTAAGACAATTTTTTATTAATATATGAATTTTTTTTTATTTATTTATGGGAAATATCACAATGTGTATATATTAGGGTATTCATTCGGTTAACCGTTAATCGGTTAACAGATTAATTACTACCCGATTAACTGATCGGTTAATTTAAAATTGGCTTTTTTCGATTAACGATTAAACCGGTTAATTTCAGTCGATTAACCGTTGCAGTATTAAACCATATTTTTTTGTGTTTAAAGCAATAGGTGAGTTCCAAAACTTCGGTTGCAAAGCAACTCCCTTTTTTAAATACATTCATTCTACAGTGCAACCATGAACAATTGTTCAACGTCATCCGTACCAAAACTCACCAAAAAAGTTGCCAAAGTGCATCAACTAGAATAATTTGTTTATACAATATATTGCCTTCTATAAATACATTTTTAAAATACAGTACAACAACATTAATTACGGAATTCGGAAATTAACTTTTTTGCAGAATGTTCGGTGCTTTGCCAGGACGCAAACGCAACAACAGAATTAACCCAAACAATTAGAAGTGTTTAAAATTTTAAAAAATAAAACAGGATTTAAATGGTATAATGGAAGATTTCATATGTTTAGAGAAATCCAGAAAAAAAGACTGAGAATTTAAATATTCTGTATTATGGGTTGCTTTCGATTTCTCCAACATCTACGATAAGTGAAAGAAATGTTTCCAAGTCAAAATTTATCAAAACTAAAGAAAAGAGTCGCTTAAATGCAATACATTTTAACCAAATTTTTTATCTAAAAGACTATTTTAAAAGATCTTCTTAAACTATTTAAATTACTAATAAAATGATATCAGAGTTAATTTAATAAATACATAATCGGCCTTGTTCTGGAAATCGAAATTACGTGAAATTGAAATCGAACAAGTTTTTAATTCTATCCTGTGTTTAAAATTGATACAAATATTTCTTTTTCATTACCTCATACTTTGAGGACCACATATCTTTACCAAAACTACTTTTAAAATCTGGAAGAGATACGTTCATTTAAAAAAATTGAACTTGAAATCTCCATCGATTTTAATTTCACGTGATTTCGATTGGCAGAACGTTGCCGAATATGTATAAAAAAATTTGTATTACAGAGTTATGAATTATGTTTTTTGCTCGTTTTAGTTCAAGTGTTGTTATGTTATTGTTTTTTTGTTTCTAAGAATTATTTATAGTTATATTTATAAGTTATCTTGTAAGTTATAGTTTTATGTTACTTAAAATTGTCATGTATAATTTTCAACACAACTGTTATTTTAAAAAATAATTCCTATATAAATTTCCCAGTAATTTCTAGAAATGGTTATAGAACATAATAAATAGTTTTTACGGGAAGGTTCAGGAAAAATCTAGAAATAATTATGAAATATAAAAAGGGGTGACTCATGTAAAATTAGTTTAGTCTGTTTTGGAAAACGGTTCTGTTCGTAACTAACAATTGTGAACAAAATAATTAATTTCAATAAAGTTTGTAAAGTTGAATAAGTGTGTGTATTTATTTTGCAATTAAAAGAACTCAACGGTTTATTATAAAGGGAGTAAATCAAACGCGTTTATTAAAGGAAAAACGTAACAATTGGTGTCAGAAGTGAAATTGCAATAAAAAAAAATAAACAAATAAAAAAAAAGGATAGAAAATAAAAATAAAACTATACAAACAACAATGAAATTCGAGGAGCTAAAAGTTGAACAGCTCAAGAAAGAGTTGGGCAAGTTGGATCTGCCTACTGCAGGAAATAATGCTGAGCTGCAGAAAAGATTAATCGATGAATTTAAGCGACGCAATATTGACATCGCAACTTGTGAATTTGAAGAAAAAGAAGAAATAGAAGTTGCTACCCGTGCAGTAACAAGCAACATGGATTTTGGAACAATGTTTGCTGCTATGATGGAGAAAATGGAAAAAATGTCGGCAGAAACTTCTAGAAAAATGGAAGAAAATTCTAGAAAAATGGAGGAAATGGTAAAAGAATATTCGGCTGTAACCTCTAGAAAAATGGAAGAAAATTCTAGAAAAATGGAAGAAAATTCTAGAAAAATGGAGGAAATGGTAAAAGAAAATTCGGCTGTAACCTCTAGAAAAATGGAAGAAAGTTATAGAAGAATGGAAGAAAATTCTAGAAAAATGGAAGAAAACTCAAACACCATTTTAGCCGAAATTCAACAAAATTCCAGATTGACAAATGAAAAACTTGAGAAGCTTCAAGAGATTTCTACTGCTATAAATGAAAGAGTAGACGATATGGAGATAGAATTCAACCAGAAGCTGTTTGATGTTAAAACACAAGTCACTGTTTTTGATGGAAAACTACATCATTTGGAAGAAAAAGTAAATAGTCTTCAGTGCCAAGAGGGAGTGGTGCGAGTTTTTCCAGAAGTCTCGAATAGAATAAGAGCTCCAAGTTTTGACGGCAGCTCACCATTGAATGTGTTTAAGTTCCAGTTTGACACAGTCGCCAATAAAAATGCTTGGAACAATGAAGAAAAAGCCATAGAGCTGATTCTGGCTTTAAAAGGAACTGCGGCTGAAATTCTAGAAAGTGTACCAGTAAGTTGCAGAAATAATTATGATGACATTATGGTAGCACTGCAACGCAAGTATGGTGGTGAACATAGAAAAGAAATATTCAGAATGGAATTACGCGGTAGAGTACAAAAGCCAAACGAGACGCTACAGGATTTCGCATTAGAGATTGAGCGCTTGGTGCAGCTTACTTATCCAGGTGAAAGTCATCCATTGCTAGATCATTTTAAGATCGAGGCATTTGTAAACGGTATACGGGATGCTGATGTAAAACTAGCGGTATGTGCATCACAGAAGCCATCATTTGCAGAAACGGTATCATTTGCCCTAGCACAAGAAACCGCAAGGATAATTTCAAGGCCGCAAACGTTTATGGTGCGAAAACTTAATTTTGCTGCTGAAGAAGAAAGAGATATTTTAAAGGAAATGAGAAGCATGAAGGAGGCAGTTCTGCAAGCTTTAAGCGAGAAACAAGGTAAAAACAAAGCAAAATGCTTTAATTGTGGTAAGATTGGCCATATTCAGCGAAACTGCAAAGCGCCCAAACAACGATCAAGATCTGCTTCGCCGCAAAGGGACAAACGAAGAGCGAGTCAACAATCATCACTGGAGCCACCGCTAAAGCTGAGAAGAGCTAGCAGTGCAGAGGAAACTGAAGATCTTACGATCAATTTAGTAGTGAAAACGAGTAACAGAAATATTACGACCTGTGGTTACATAAATGGTGAAATCCGCATTTTGACTATCGACACTGGTGCAGGACATTCCATTATAAGAGCTGATTTGATAAAGGGAGCTGTCGAGCCGCTAAGTGGTGTAAACTTGCGAACAGCTACGGGAGAGCCTGTTATTGTCTATGGCAAAGCAAGAGTGGAAATAAGAATGACCGATATGATAGTTTTTGATGAGTTTATTGTGGCTGAAATTATGGACGAGGTCATAATTGGAGCAGATTTTATGATTCGTCAAGGCATTAGTCTAGACATGGGACGACAAATTATGAATTGGTATGGTCTAGAAGTACCCCTTAACGTTGGGAATGAAAGTGAAGCCCTTGTTAGACAGCTAGTCACTAGTGATCATAAGAAATTGTCCTCCCAAAGAAACGATGAAAAACGTGGGAAAGCGAGCACATATTCAAGACGGCCCAGTAAACATAAAAGCAAGCACGGTATAGAGTCTAAAAACAAGAAACGCATAAATGAGATTCGCTTATTAGATGTGGAACCCAGCGAAGACTGGTCAACGGCGCAGAAAAGTGACCCCTTATTAGCGCAAATTATGATGGCTAAGAAAGAAGGTGAAAGGCCGAATCGTGAAGAAATTAAATTGAACGGTCCACTAATGAAAGCGTATTGGGCGCAGTGGAGTAGTCTGCGGATGATAAATGGTTGCCTATACCGTACATGGGAAAGTACTGATGGCAAAACGGTTAAAAACCTTATTGTAGTACCGACTTCTAAAGTATGTGAAGTTGTGAAGAAATTCCACGAAGGTACTGGTGGTGGGCATCTAAGCGTTACGAAAACCATAAAGAAGTTAAAAGCAAGCTACTATTGGATCGGTTGCAAGCAAGCCGTGATTGATTGCGTAATTACATGCCCACAGTGCGTTGCAGACAGTGGTCTAATTGGAGAAAGTAGAAATCCGGTCCAGCAGTACAACTTTGGTGAACTATCCGTACCAGCGAATAATAATGACTCTACCCAAGAGCAGAAAAACGAGTTAAGACGAAGGCGTGTTAATTCGTCAAATGACCAGATGAAAGCCAGAAACAATGGAGTAGCAAATTCGGAAGGCTTCAAAGAAGGCCAGCTGGTTTTACTTTTTAATCCGCAACGAAAGAAAGGACTATCTCCAAAGCTGCAGACTCATTGGGATGGCCCATATAACGTAATAAAGAAATTGAATGACGTGGTGTATCGGATCCAGAAATATAAGAGCCCAAGATCAAAAATGAAAGTGGTATATCTAGAACGACTAGCCCATTATGGGAAAGGAGAATCTGAGCCTATTCGGGACGAACAGGCTTAAGTGGAGGGCAGTGTTACGAAAGTTAAATTATCTAAGAATTATTTATAGTTATATTTATAAGTTATCTTGTAAGTTATAGTTTTATGTTACTTAAAATTGTCATGTATAATTTTCAACACAACTGTTATTTTAAAAATAATTCCTATATAAATTTCCCAGTAATTTCTAGAAATGGTTATAGAACATAATAAATAGTTTTTACGGGAAGGTTCAGGAAAAATCTAGAAATAATTATGAAATATAAAAACGGGTGACTCATGTAAAATTAGTTTAGTCTGTTTTGGAAAACGGTTCTGTTCGTAACTAACAATTGTGAACAAAATAATTAATTTCAATAAAGTTTGTAAAGTTGAATAAGTGTGTGTATTTATTTTGCAATTAAAAGAACTCAACGGTTTATTATAAAGGGAGTAAATCAAACGCGTTTATTAAAGGAAAAACGTAACAATATTCATTAAAAGTACCTAATTTATAAAAAAACTTTATTAACCGGTTAACCGATCAATAACAAAATTAACCGGTTATTAACCGATTAAACAAAAACCTCGGTTAATTAATCGAGCGATTAACCGATTAAATCAAAAGCCCGATTAAATGAATACCCTAGTATATAGGAAATTTCACAATATTTCACTATCAGAAGAAGTAGTGATAACTACTTTTTTAACGTTTTGTTTTTTGAAAAAAACTGTTTAAATTATATCTTTAACCCTGATGTTGCTACTCGATGTTTTGTAGCGAAATATTGGAAAAATAAAATATGATTTTATAATAAAAAAACAAAAAACCTGGACCTTGAGCCTTATTAATTACTTCTTTTATATTTATAGAAAATTTTACAAAATTTTACTATTTATAGGAAATTTTACAAAATTTCTCTATTTATAGGATATGGTACAAAATTTCACTATTTATAGGAAATGGAACAAAATTTCACAATTTATAGGAAATTTTACAAAATTTCACTATTTGCAGCAATTTTTACAAAATTTCACTATTTGCAGGAATTTTTACAAATTTTCACTATTTATAGGAAATTTTACAAAATATCATTATTTAGAGGAAATTTTTCAAAATTTCACTATTTATGGAAAATTTCACTATTTATAGGAAGTTTTACAAAATTTCACTATTTATAGCAAATGGTACAAAATTTCACTATTTATAGGGAATTCTACAAAATTTTACTATTTGCAGCAATTTTTACAAATTTTCACTATTTATAGGAAATGGTACAAAATTTCACTATTGATAGGACATTTTACAAAATTTCTCTATTTATAGGATATGGTACAAAATTTCACTATTTATAGGAAATGGAACAAAATTTCACAATTTATAGGAAATTTTACAAAATTTCACTATTTGCAGCAATTTTTACAAAATTTCACTATTTGCAGGAATTTTTACAAATTTTCACTATTTATAGGAAATTTTACAAAATATCATTATTTAGAGGAAATTTTTCAAAATTTCACTATTTATGGAAAATTTCACTATTTATAGGAAGTTTTACAAAATTTCACTATTTATAGCAAATGGTACAAAATTTCACTATTTATAGGGAATTCTACAAAATTTTACTATTTGCAGCAATTTTTACACATTTTCACTATTTATAGGAAATGGTACAAAATTTCACTATTTATAGGACATTTTACAAAATTTCACTATATATAGGAAAATTAACAACATATCACTATTTATAGGAAATTGTACAAAATTTCACTATTTGCAGCAATTTTTACAAAATTTCACTATTTATAGGAAATGGTACAAAATTTCACTATTTATAGGAAATTTTACAAAATTTCACTATTTATAGGAAACCCTACCAAATTTCACTATTTATTGGAATTAAGCACGAATAACAAAATCTTTTGAAATTTATGGGAAACTCTACAAAATTTAACTATTTATAAGATAATTTACAAAATCCCACTATTTATAGGAAATTTTACAAAATTTCATTATTTATAGGAAATTTTACAAAATTTCATTATTTATAGGAAATTTTACAAAATTTCATTATTTATAGGAAATTTTACAGAATTTCACTATGTATTTATAGGAAATTTTACAAAATTTCATTATGTATTAATAGAAAATTTTACAAAATTTCAATATATATAGGAACTTTTACTAAATTTTAAAAATATAGGAAATGGTACAAAATTTCACAATTTATAGGAAATTTTACAAAATTTCACTATTTGCAGCAATTTTTACAAAATTTCACTATTTATAGGAAATTTTACAAAATTTCACTATTTATAGGAAATTTTACAAAATTTCACTATTTATAGGAAATGGTACAAAATTTCACTATTTATAGGAAATGGTACAAAATTTCACAATTTATAGGAAATTTTACAAAATTTCACTATTTATAGAAAATTTTACAAAATTTCACTATTTGCAGGAAATTTTAAAAAATTTCACTATTTATAGAAAATTTCACTATTTATAGGAAACCATACCAAATTTCACTATTTATGGGAAACTCTACAAAATTTAACTATTTATAAGATATTTTACAAAATTCCACTATTACTAGGAAATTTTACAAAATTTCATTATTTATAGGAAACTTTACAAAATTTCATTATTTATAGGAAATTTTACAAAATTTCAGTATATATAGGAACTTTTACTAAATTTTAAAAATATAGGAAATGGTACAAAATTTCACTCTTTGCAGCAATTTTTACAAAATTTCACAATTTATAGGAAATTTTACAAAATTTCACTATTATAGAAAATTTCACTATTTATAGGAAACTAGCTTAACCCGTTGCGCTTCGCTACAATGCTTTAGCCGACTTTGAAGACTCTCCCTTTAATAGTTCTTCAGTAGAGAGATATTTATTTTTATTTTCAAAAGTGTAGTATACCATAAGAGTGACTTCTACAAAGTTTAAATATTCTTACTATAACAGTTCTTAAGATAAGAGATATTTAACATCGTGGGGGGTACCACTTGCCCCGCTGCTACATTATTTGAATTTTTGCGCTCAGAAGATCTTACTACCAAAAGTTCAACAAAATGAGTGCAGCGGCTCTTATTAATATTTCTATATGTGAGGGGTACTGCTCCTACTCTGTGTACCCCGCCCATTTTTATATTGAAATTTATAGTTTACCATAAAAGTAGCTTTAACCACGTTTGAAGGCTGTCCCTTTAATATTTCTTCAGTTGAGCAATATTTAATATATGCATACTATGGGAGGTGTTTTCCCGATGCGGCTACCCGCTTTATTTTTATTTTCAAAAGTGTAGTATACCATAAGAGTGACTTCCACAAAGTTTGAACAATCTCACTACAACAGTTCTTAAGATATGCGATATTAAACATTGGTGTCCTATGGTGGGTACCACTTCCCCCGCTTCTATTTTATTTCAACTTTGGGGCTCAGGAGATCCTACTACTAAAAGTTCAACAAAATGCGTGCAGTGGCTCTTATTAATATTTCTATCTATGAGGGGTACTGCTCCTCCCCTGTCTACCCCGCACATTTTTATATTGAAATTTATAGTTTACTATAATAGTAGCTTTAACCACGTTTTAAGACTCTCCCTTTAAAAGTTCTTCAGTTGAGCGATATTTAATGTATGCATCCTCTGGGAGGTATTTCCCCCCTGCGCCTACCCGCTTTATTTTTATTTTCAAAAGTGTAGTATACCATAAGAGTGACTTCTAGAAAGTTTGAACATTCTCACTATTACAGTTCTTAAGATATGCGATGTTAAACATTGGCGTCCTATGGGGAAAACCACTTCCCCCGCTGCTACTTTATTTCAATTTCGGGGCTCAGAAGATCGTACTACCAAAAGTTCAACAAAATGCGTTCAGTGGCTCTTATTAATATTTCTATATATGAGGGGCACTGCTCCTCCCCTGTCTACCCCGCACATTTTTATATTGAAATTTATAGTTTACTATAATAGTAGCTTTAACCACGTTTTAAGACTCTCCCTTTAAAAGTTCTTCAGTTGAGCGATATTTAATGTATGCATCCTCTGGGAGGTATTTCCCCCCTGCGCCTACCCGCTTTATTTTTATTTTCAAAAGTGTAGTATACCATAAGAGTGACTTCTAGAAAGTTTGAACATTCTCACTATTACAATTCTTAAGATATGCGATGTTAAACATTGGCGTCCTATGGGGGATTCCAATACCCCCGCTGCTATTTTATTTAAATTTCGGTGCTCAGAAGATCCTACTACAAAAAGTTCAGCAACATGCGTCCAGCGGCTCTTAAGATATGTGATAATTAATATTGGCATCCTATGCGGGGTACCAATTCCCCTGCCCCTTTGGAAAAAATAAGTAGCCTTTTTTATTTTTAGGGCTCACGTGATGTTACTGTAAAAATTTCAGGAAAATCGGTTCAGTAGTTTCGGAGTCTATAAGCCGACAAACAAACTAACAACCATACAAACATTTTTTATTTTTATATATATAGATGGTGCAAAAATTTATAGGAAATTTTACAAAATTGCACTATTTATAGAAATTTTAAAAAATTTCACTATTTGCAGGAAATTTTACAAAATTTCACTATTTATAGAAAATTTCACTATTTATAGGAAACCCTACCAAATTTCACTATTTATGGGAAACTCTACAAATTTTACAATATTTCACTATTTATAGCAAATTTTACAATATTTCACTATTTATAGGAAATTTTACAAAATTTCACTATTTATAGAAAATTTCACAAAATTTCACTATTTGCAGGAATTTTTACAAAATTTCACTATTTGCAGCAATTTTTACAAAATTTCACTATTTATAGGAAATTTTACAATATTTCAATATTTATAGGAAATGGTTCAAAATTTCACAATTTATAGGAAATTTTACATAATTTCACTATTTATAGAATATTTTACAAAATTTCACTATTTGCAGGAAATTTTACAAAATTTCACTATTTATAGAAAATTTCACTATTTATAGGAAACCCTACCAAATTTCACTATTTATGGGAAACTCTACAAAATTTAACTATTTACAAAATTTCATTATTTATTTCACTATTTGCAGGAATTTTTACAAAATTTCACTATTTGCAGCAATTTTTACAAAATTTCACTATTTATAGGAAATTTTACAATATTTCAATATTTATAGGAAATGGTTCAAAATTTCACAATTAATAGGAAATTTTACATAATTTCACTATTTATAGAATATTTTACAAAATTTCACTATTTGCAGGAAATTTTACAAAATTTCATATATGAACTATAGTTAAAACTCAATTTTACAAAATAGTCAAATTTAATAGTTAATTTTACACAATTTTACTATTTATAGGAAAACTTGCAGTATCTCACTATTTATAAAAAATGTTACAAATTTCACTATTTACAGCAACATTTCAATCAGAAATTTTTATAGAAAATTAAATGTTTTGGAAATTTTCTGAAATTTCTTTATGAGATTTTCAGAAATTTCGAAATAAAATTTTTAGAAATTTCTTAATAAATTTCAGAAAATTTTGTAAAATTTCTATAGGAAATGTTTTAAGTTGCAATAAAAAGTTTTTCTAAAATTCTATAAAATTTGAATGACCTTATCTACTATGGTTTAAAGCACCCCGCCCCCCGAAAATTTGCTGAAGTTTTTATAGTAAATTTTTATAAAATTTATAATACAAAATATCTGAAATTTTTATTTGAAAGGCTTAAGGAAATTTTTTTAAAATTTTTACTCCACAAAATTTAACTATTTCCGGTGGAAGACTTGTCAGCATAAACAGTAATTTACTAGTCCTACAGTAAACTTATTTCTTATATTATTTTGTCCCCTCTTTTGTGTATTCAGTATGAGTTTATAAGATTGTTTCTCTTTTTTTCTTATTATAAAACTGTCACATTATTTTAAGGATGAATTTCTTAAATTTCATTTACCTTGAGTGATTTTTAATGTAAATTACACATATGAATGGACAAAAAGAGGATGTGTGAGTTGGAGATGTGAATTGATGATGCGTATGTTTGCAACTTGTTGATGGATTTCGTTATACAATGAATTAATTTGTTAGAAGAAATGGAATAAATAATTTTGTAAAAAAAAATTATATTTTGAGTTGAATTGACAAAGACATACGAGTACTTTGTTAATTTGCGGGGTGGTTTACGATTAATGTCATGTATATAGAGGGTTATATTAAAGATGAAGCGCTAAGTTATCTAATAGATTTTCTAGCAATCATCGTAGATTTTTTGATTTTGTTATTACAATGCAATTTTCATTATTTGAAGAAGAAAAATAAATATATATTAGAACGATCAGTATACAAAAGCTTTAAGTTAATATTACATTTTACCACACAATACAATTTAGTTGTACCAAAAATTAAATAAAAAACAAACAAAATCTCAATACTTTTACTAAGTTTTCCAAAAAACTTAATAAAGTTTACAAATGCAAACAAACAATGAACGCAAACCCAATCAAAACTTTTGTGAATGAGTTGTGATTTTAGTTTGACTTTGGTCCAAACTTGGCTAAGTAGTAAAAAACACCTGAGGCGAGAGACAGTTGAACAATATTAACTATACACATGTATACGTTACAGGTAATCTGGATAAAATTTTATTTGTAAATTGAGCAGAAATCCAAAATTACTTTCAAAGACAAACTTACAAAGTTAAAGCAGTTATGTTAAAGTTAATAAGCGAGGGTAGATTAAAAATTCTAACTATTTGGTGAGAAGTTTAACCAGTTCGTTTTATATGAACTTGTCGTCCTAAGTAAATATAGAATTTAGATAATTGAAACCTGCCAGATCCTTTAATCCTTTAATTAATCTTATTAATTTACCCTCGTATGTCCTTAAACTATACCTGTGTAAGCGCATAAGATTTACTTTATTCAATTAAGTTGGTTAATTTATTAAAAGAGAATTAAGGAATAAAGTTGTTCCAAATAATACAATTATTTACTAACGGCTGACTTTTTATTTAGTAAATCTCTTAATTTAATAAAAAGAAAAACAATAAAAAACCTGAATTTTATGCCTGGTGAAATATTGATAGCAAAACGAAATGTCACATTACCATAATCAATGTCATGTCAATTAAATCTCACTAATAAATATACACATATTCTCTCCTAAACTTACCTACTCACTCAACTCTGACATTTAGAGTTTATGGAAAATTAAATGTTTAACACAAGGCTCCAACTGTTTCTTCCTAAAATCTTATATAAATAAATTTTTTTATTTTCCTTCTTTTTGTCTATTACAATTGAAAAACCAGTTGGGTTTACTATTCATTTAAGAACATACAAATATATTTATATGAAAGTGTCTTTGTGTGTGTGTGTGTATTTTTGGTAGCAGTAAGAAAACCATCAATCAATCAATTTGTCAAAGCTACAGATTTTAACCACAATTAAAGGTATCGAAATACAAAAGAAACCTTTCTCTCTTTATTTGTGGTTCAATGACAGTAATTGAAACATGCTTTTCTATCAGGTAAAAGGATTTAGAAATAAATAAACAAATGTACAGAATGAATAGATAAGAAGAAATTTTTGTATTTATAAAATATGTATTCAATAGACTTTTTCTCACAAAGCAGATTTTAGAGTTCTTTCGGTGACTGAGCAACTTTTTCCATAGAACCCATTTCGAAACAGAACGGATTTTTTTTAACTTCAAAAAAGTTGTCCATAATTCAGTATTTTTATTAAATAAAAAGGTTGTTAATTTTAAATCCAAGAAAATTGACTAAAATCCAGAAATAATTTTTAAAACAAAGATGCCTTTAGAAAAACTGTTTGAAACGAGCAATTTTTTCCTGTTGAAACGTTTTCAGAAATGAAGCAACTTTTTCGAAAATCAAAGAGTTTTTTCTATTGAAAACTTTTGTATTGAAAATTTTTCTATTGAAAACTTTTCTATTGAAAATTTTTCTATTGAAAACTTTTCTATTGAAGATTTTTCTATTGAAAACTTTTGTAATTAAAACTTTTCTGTTGAAAACTTTTGTATTTAAAACTTTTCTATTGAAAACTTTCCTATAAAAAACTTTTCTATTGAAAACTTTTCTATTAAAAACTTTTCTATTGAAAACTTCTCTATTGAAAACTTTTCTTTTTCATTGAAAAATTTTCTTTTTATTGAAAACTTTTCTATTAAAATCTTTTCTGTTGAAAACTTTTCTTTTTTTTGAAAACTTTTCTTTTATATTGAAAACTTTTCTTTTTCATTGAAAACTTCTCTATTGAAAACTTTTCTTTTTTTTGAAAACTTTTCTTTTTTATTGAAAACTTTTCTTTTTTATTGAAAACTTTTCTATTAAAAACTTTTCTATTGAAAACTTCCTATTAAAAACTTTTCTATTGAAAACTTCTCTATTGAAAACTTTTCTTTTTTATTGAAAAATTTTCTGTTGAAAACTTTTCTTTTTTATTGAAACTTTTCTTTTTTTTGAAAACTTTTCTTTTTTATTGAAAACTTCTCTATTGACAACTTTTCTATTGAAAACTTCTCTATTGAAAACTTTTCTATTGAAAACTTTTCTATTGAAAACTTTTCTATTGAAAACTTTTCTATTGAAAACTTTTCTATTGAAAACTTTTCTATTGAAAACTTTTCTATTGAAAACTTTCTATTGAAAACTTTCTGTTGAAAACTTTTCTATTAAAAACTTTTCTATTGAAAACTTTTCTATTCAAAACTTCTCTATTGAAAACTTTTCTTTTTTATTGAAAACTTTTCTTTTCTATTGAAAACTTTTCTTTTCTATTGAAAGCTTTTCTGCTGAAAACTTTTCTATTGAAAACTTTTCTATTGGAAACTTTTCCATTAGAAACTTTTGTAATTGAAACTTTTCTTTTGAAAACGTTTGTAGTTAAAACTTTTCTATTGAATATTTTTTTTTAGTTTGTATAAAAAACTACAGTTTTTTTAATGTAACCAAACCTTTTTCAGTAGCCATATTTTTGACAATGGGTCCACAAAAGCAGTGGTGTTGTGAGTTTATATCACCTTCTAGGGAATTCGCCTTAATTAGCAGTATTGTGCAGCCACAAAAATAATTTATGAAAATTACTTATTTGAAACAATTACCTAATTAATGTAAGAAAATTATCGGCAACTGGAATGTGTAAATTTATTATCAAGATAATTCCAATGCCATTACACAAATTGGAAATTCGTTTGGTTCGGTGGATTGAACAAAGCTTACATGCAATGCATGTGACTAAAAAAATCTCGGAGAGATCTTTTTGTTCTGCTAACACAGTGCAATACATTATAGCAAACTTATTCTGGTGTGGAATTTCTTGAAGTACTAATCAAAACTTACAAAATGCCATTTGGATTTTGCTAGTTTAGCTGCTGTTTTAATTTTATGGTCGGATGTATATTTTGGCTAAAACTTGTCATTTCTAAAGAACATGTACTTTGTCTCACGATGATATTACAAAAACCAATTGGAATTTTATTTTCCTTTCTTCAGTGCAATTGTAGCTGTAGACTAGGAGAAAAAAGTTTAATACAAACTAACCGGACAAAGCTGCACCTAGCGCCTCAAGACTGCCAAATTATGACTTTTGTCATAATATTTGAAAAAAAAAACCAAAAATTTTGTGCTAAAGAAAAAAATATTAAAAATTGCCCAAAATAAAATGAATTAGGGTTAGCCAACAAAAGCAGAGAAAGTCAAGGAAAAATATTAAATGAGTCTTCGATATTAAAAGAAATGAAGCAATAACATTTTTAAACGGTTAAAAAACTTAAAATAATTTCAAAAACGCGGGCAGGATAAAATATTCGCAATATATTACATAACTACCACTAAGGAAGGCTTGCAAGAAATCAGCCATTTATTAAAATATACAATGGGTGATTTTTTAAGAGCTATAGGAAAGTAAAAAAAACACATAAAATTCAGAAAAATGCATGAAATCTTTATTTGAATCGACAGTACGGTCCATATAATTTAATGTTTGAAGATTATTTCATGCAAATGTTGACCGTGACTGCGCCTCAAATGGTCCATCCGCTTAGTCCAATTTTGGCATACTCCAACATTTCGGCCGGTATCTCATGAATAAATGCTTCAATGTTGTCTTCCAATGCGTCAATTTAAGCGGGCATGTGTGTATAGACATGAGCTTTAACATAGCCCCACAAAAAATAGTCTAAAGTAGTTAAATCGCACGATCTAGGCGGCCAATTGACCGGTCCCGATCGTGAAATAAAATGCTCACCGAACTCGCCTCTCAATAAGTCCATTGTTAAGCGTGCTGTGTGGCATGTGGCACCGTCTTGTTGAAACCGTATGTCATGCAAGTCAAAAGTTGGATATCATCTTACGGTAGCGCTCACCATTCACAGTTACGTTACGATTCGCATCATATTTGAAGAAGTACGGTCCAGTGATGCCACCAGCCCATAAGCCGCACCAAACTGCATTGGTAGCTCTTGCAATGCTTTATGTGTTCTTCACTTCAAAATCGGCAATTCTGCTTATTAACGTACCCATTGAGCCAAAATGGGGGTCGATTAAACTGACCATAAAATGGAAAAAGCGCGCAATGAACTTTCTTAACAGAGCACGCATTTTATAATAAAATTCAATAATTTGCAAGCATTGTTTGTTTGTAAGACGATTCATGATTAAATTATAGACCAAACTGAAGATGTTTGACAGTGAAACAAAACGTGCGTCAGCTGTTTAAACCAGTGTTGCCAAAAAGATAATAGCTAAAAAAAAATCACCCGATAGCAACCAAGTCCCTATCATCGGCGGACAAACGGACATCGTTATGGTTTGGGGTGCATGTCGAGTGCTGGAGTTGGCAACTTTTATTTTACTGATGGTAAAATTTTTTTTATCTCAACATTCTGAACGATAATGTCAAGCAAAGGGTAAAGAAATTGGGAACAGACAACTTTGCCTTTAATCAATACAAAGATTCCAAGCACACATCAGGTGTTGCAACGCTGTGGTTGATCCAAAAGAGCTCAGCATTTAATGCAATTGAGCATCTAGGAGAGTGTACGAAAAAAGGTTTAACACATTAGTTTAGTAAAAGGAGGCCCTACTACAAGCGTGCAACTTTATTAAGCCAGAAGTGCGGCAAAATTTGTTAAAATCTTTTTTAAAGCGCTTGCAGACAGGTTTGTAGAACAAGGGATACGCAACTAAATACTGATTGTTTGATATTGTTTTATCCCTATATATCTTTGTCCGATACACCGTTGAACGAAAAAAGTTAATTTTTTCTTATTTTTCTGTTATAATTTTTAGTTCTTATGGTAAGTTTTCTTTTTGTTCATAGAGATAAATATGTAAAGGTTTCAGAGCTGAAACAAACCAACTCAAAATGAAAATTGGAAAATATTTTCAGCTTAAGTGAACTGTCATTAATTTCTGAAAAACATTCATTATCCTTAGTTTAAATCATAGTATACTAAGTATTAGATATGTTCATTAGGGAGAGTTGTCATTTCTTACCCATGTAATATCAAATTAATTTATTTGATTTTTGACGTTTGTTTTAATTTTTTTTTCCAGATTTTCTTTTGTTTGACGTTATATGGGTTTTGAAATTAAGAACAAAATTTCTAATGACTATACCTTGTACTTATTCTACCATGGCTTAAATTTAATATTATTTGACATTTTGTTATTGAGCTAATTTATTTTAAATCATTTTATATGCACATACATACACAAATAATTTTAGAACCCAGCAAATTTCTCGGTTTCTAATACAAAAAAGTTAAAGTTGTTCAAGAATAACTGGAAATTTTTTATAAATTTCAGTATAATTCTGCTTCTTAATTATTTGCCTGGCTTCTTATGAATTCTCCGACGACAGTTTACGGTGATTTCGAAGATATTCGAATACGCAATCTTTCTTTTATTTCTTTACATTTTTTTAATATTGACAGGAAATTGACTAATGTATACGTGTTAGTAAGTTCTGAGCGCGTATGTGGAACAAAGTTTTCTCATTTACACACATAATCTAACGGATATAAGATTTCTGATTGTATATTGTGTATGGCTGAGAACATGTCTACATACAGTAGCCCAATAAAGTTTACATACATCGTCATATCCTATATTAATTATATGTACATTTATTTATATTTTTTTTTTTTAACATATGGGCTTATCCTGCTTGACGAACGCTACGCGTTTTCTGATTGGTATATAAGGTTGAACTGTGTTTTTCTAATTTTTCCTAAAGGAAGAGGACTATAAGAGAATTCTAAAATTACTTATTCACAGCCTAAAAATTTTGTGATTTGTTGACTAAAGCCTTGAACTCTTAGTGACGCACGCCTCACAACGCACACTACAGTTTTTCCAGTAGTTTATTATTATTATCTTTTATTTATTTTAACATCTAGTCTTATATTCCATTGAAAAAATTAATTTGAAAAATTTTTGGTTGGTGGACTGTTTCTGGGATTTGCCCATATATAACTTTTTTTTATTGCCATCGTAGCCAAACATGTTTATTTAGACTTTTCGCTAAAAATAATATTTTTCCAAAACTCTGTTTCCGGATTTATGTAAAGTTTTGCAAGCCCGTGTGCTCTTTTTATATTTGCTTCGGTAATTAATGACATTTTTCTTAAAATACGGCTGTGATCCAAGAACTTTTCGCACTGTTTTGGAATGGGTACTAATATTTTTAAATTTTTCAAGATCTTTCTCACTAGTTTTATGTTTATTTGTTAACATTCAGGCCGTATAAAAAAGCAATATTTCGGTTTTACCGTCTCAATGTTTCTTGGCTTACCTGATCGGTGTTTTTTTCAGTGGTATTGATATTATTAAACTTTCTTACAATATTTTGAACTGTTAAAGGAGAAACTTCAAGTGTTTTTGAGATTTTTCGGCACGACTTCTTTTCATTTCTGCACTTTGTGATAACCTTTCTAATCTTTGCAGGAACTTCTTTTTTTCATACTATTTCGGGACATTTTAGGAAAATTAAACAAAATCTGTTTTACCAATAACAAACATAAGTAAAGGAATAAAATGCCGTTACCTTCAGATGTGTTTTTTCGATCATTTTATAGATATGTTTCTGCTGAATGTACATATTTTTGTTTGCAAAATTGAGAAAACTACCATACCAACAAAAATTTACAACTTTTGGCCTTTTTGTCTTACCATTCATGATGTTAACTATTTTCTGTAAAATCCCTATAGAAAAATATTTTTCAAGATGGCTTTATTTCAATAAAATTAATTTTATTTAGGTGTATGTAGACTTTATTGGGCTACTGTATTTATTTTATAATCTTTTTGTTCTTTGTGCGTAAGTTGTGGCTGGATTCCTTATTTTTTACTTTTTGGCTCGTTTTGGTTTCTTCTCTCTCTGGCTTGTAAAAACTTTTATTTAATTATTTAAAGGAGAAGAAGATAACATTCATATTAAATAGGTAGTTTTCGCATTATTAAATGGATCATAAAATTAAATTATGTTTTTTTCGAATTTTTAAAATTTTTGTGTATTGAGCGTTACATTTTGTTTTACGTTTGTTGTGGGAATTATTTTTGATTTTTACCAAAAAAAAAAAAATTAGGACAAATCAATTGTCATATTGAATACCATATTCGTCAATAAAATTAATTTTTAATTGAAAAGGCACCAATAACCAAATTTAAAAATATAAAAAATACTTTTGTTAATTCATATTTTATCGACTTTAAGCACATGATAGTTTTCAAAATCTGCACGATTTAAATTTCACGTGGTTTCGATTTCCAGAACATAACAGCTAAGGTGAATATAATAATATAATAAAAATTTTTAATATTTTTAATTAGGCTTAAGTTCATCAAATTTAATTTTCATTAAATTATTTTTATGAAGAAAGGAATTTTACAACATGAAAATTAATTAAAATTTACTGATAATTTTTCATTCTTGACTCAATCTGGGCTCGAACCCAGGCGTTTCTACGGACAGGTTACCCTGACATGTTTCGATTGCAACCACTCAATCTCCTCAGAGGGCTTGCCGTTTTACACTCGCAGCCATCGACGACTGCTGACGTCATTAGTCAAACATCAATCCTTAAACCAAATTGTATTCAACCCTTTCGTAGATCGAAATTTGCTTTGAATGATTATCTATTTTAATTTATTTTACATGTTCCTCCTTTACTTCTGTTTTTTCGTACTTTTGTCAAGAATTCTTCTTGAAGTTCAAAGTACATATTTTGTTTTGTTTTTTCATTTTTTTGTCTTTCTTTCAATCATTCAAAGCAAATTTCGATCTACGAAAGGGTTAAATACAATTTGGTTTAAGGTTTGATGTTTGACTAATGACGTCAGCAGTCGTCGATGGCTGCGAGTGTAAAACGGCAAGCCCTCTGAGGAGATTGAGTGGTTGCAATCGAAACATGTCAGGGTAACCTGTCCGTAAAAACGCCTGGGTTCGAGCCCAGATTGAGTCAAGAATGAAAAATTATCAGTAAATTTTAATTAATTTTCATGTTGTAAAATTCCTTTCTTCATAAAAATAATTTAATGAAAATTAAATTTGATGAACTTAAGCCTAATTAAAAATATTAAAAATTTGGATTAAAAACCATAAATAGTTCAACAAAATAACCACAATACTAATTAATATAATAAAAATTTTATATTATTTTGAAAAGTTTTGGATAACACTCAATACATTTTTTTTTGGATACAAGCCATAATCGATTGGTGAAATCTTTCGCAATATGACATAATTTCACAAAACTTTTGAACATTTAGATTCATAAACCGACGCTGTAGGGTATGTTGTTAATAATTAAACTGAGTAATGAAGTATACTTAAAATAATAACGCTCAGTACACAAGACTGCGGACAACAACAAATAATTTAAAAAAATATTATAAAATAAATTATATTATTTATTTGACGTAAATTAATTTAACGTAGAGAAAAAAAGAAACTAAAAAAAAACTTATACAGGGTGGGCCAAAAGTTACCATGGGGTTTAAAAGCTTAATAACTTTTTCGTTTATTAATTTTTTTTTTATTTTATTTCTCAGATTATATAATATACAAAATGGAAATTTTTTTACACTAAGTATGAAAAATAATGTCTCTTAAATGACCACCGTTTTCACCTTCGCACTGATAAGCTCGTTTTTGAGCATTTTCCATAACATCTTTCAAAATTTGTGGCTGCAGCGTAAGGATTGTCTCTGGTTTGTTTACATACACTCGCTTCTTCAAATAACCCCAAAGAAAATAGTCGGGTGCTGTCAAATCTGAAGATCGCACTTGCCAAACAATTTCAGAACTACTGGAAATTATTCGCTTTCCAAAAATTTTACTTAAAAGTTTGCGTTAAAGTAATTGATTCCTGATTTAAATTATAAAATTCTATTATTCTGGTTCTTTGTTCAGTTGTGTATCTCTCCATTATTTATTCTCCAAGTGTTATTTATATAATCTAAAAAAATATTTTGTAAAAATACATAAACGAGAAAGTTATTAAACTTTTAAACACCATGTTAACTTTTGGCCCACACTGTATATATTAATTGATAACATTCCAAATCAGTCTAAAGCAGATTTAATTTTCATATTTATGTGTTTATTTGAGAAAATATTTTACCAATGGACACAAAAAAAGCACTTAAAATGAGGCTCACCCTAGTTTACATATTTGTGTAATTTAACCGTAAACCCCCCCATTTGCTATAGTTTAAAAATACGATGTGCAAAAAATTATGGGTATCGGATAAACGAAAGGCGTGGCGCATCGCCTCTCAAGTTTGAAGGTGCATTTACAAGGAATTTTTTTTTTCAGTTTTTTTTAAAAATTGTGTTAATTAATAATCACTTTTGCAATAAAATGTAAACACCCCCAAATGTGTACGTAAATATCGTTCTAATGATATATAAAAGACAAAACTGGGTTAAAAAAATGTTAACGTTATTCAATTTTTTCCAGGCCATTAACGTGTCTCAGGCCACTTGAACAAGAAATGTAGAAACAAAACTAACATATTTTTGAATAAAGCTAATTTGTACTTAAACTGTACCCATATTTATTTGAATATGAGTTTTTGTCTTAGTAGGATATCACTAACCTATTCGCAGGTGTGACCTTAAATAAATAATTTTATTAACAGCACTTTCAAAACTCCATATTAAAATTTTTAATAATTTTGTTAAACAAATTTCAGAATTTTTTGATCATCACATTGGGATATAGTCAATAAATCCCGGAAGGAAATAAAAATTTAAAAAAAAATTATGTTTATAACTCCCACAGTTTTTCGTACTTGCGATTTAAATTTTGAGATTTTCGGGAAAAATGTATTTTTTTGTAATGTTTTGTCAAATGAGCCTGATTCCGGAACTGTTATGTTTTTAAATTATAACTAATTTAGAATATTGAAGTCAATATCATTTTAAATATACTCTGCAGGTTTTACTAAACATGGAAAATATTAACCCTAAAATCATGAAGGTTAAAGGTCAAATTTTGACATATTTGGAATTTCTTAAGAAAACTAGCTGACCCGACAGACGTTGTGCTGTCCAAATTAGGAAAAATGTTTGCGTTCGATTTTTAAAATCAGTTAAAAAGAATGAACATTTGAAAGAAAAATTAGTCAAATCGGTGGAGCCGTTTTCTGATTTTAGGTATATCGAAAAAGGTGGGCGGTGTAAAATTTTCTCTCCCTAAAAACCTAAGTTTGACCATGGCAATGGTTTTAAAGAAAAAATCGTCCAAATCGGTCAAGCCGTTCTCAGGTTTTGCACATAATAGAAAAAGTGGGCGTATAAGTAGGCGTGGTACATTTTTATTTCGATGAAAACGTAAAATTCATAAATACGAACATTAAAAAGAAAAATTAGTCAAATCGATGGAGCCGTTTTCTGATTTTAGGTTACTCGAAAAAAGTTGGCGTAAAAGTCGGCGGGGCAAAATTTTCTTTTCGTATAAATCTAAGTTGAGCCATGGCGATAATTTTAAAGAAAAAATCGTCCAAATTATATAGATGTCATTGGTGGCGCAATATGAAAATTGGATTTTGTTCAAAATGAACTTCAACTCATTTGATGTATGCTGATGTCGATAATTTAAGAGTTTCACACTAGACCAAAAATATCTAAACAAGTATTATTTATAATAGTTTTTTTGTAAGCGACCATATCGAAGAATGTGTTTTCTTTTCATGTATGTCTTCAGAACACTTAAATATGCATATTTATTATACTTTCGCTGAAAAGAGTTTACACATGTTAACAATTACAAATCAGTTTAAATTAATTTTCTTATAAAAATCTATTAAAAGCTTGATGCTAAACAAAACCCTGGTAGTACGGTTTGAAATAAAAATCTATGTCTATAATAAAATTTAACAGTATTAGGAGTAACAGTAAATCAAACCTCAAACTATTTCCACCTGGAACAATGTTAACAAAATTCAATGGAAGTGTAGAAAAACCTCAAAAACATTTTTTAATTTCATTTAAAAGCTGCATTTTGCAGCACCCTCAGTAATAAATTTAAATGAACCCGCGCCAAACTATTGAGACCGCCTTGATAAAGCAGAAAGAAAAAAATAGAAAACAAGCGACAAAACTCTGACCCAAATCCGTTTCAAATGGCAATTTTACTTTTTACATCTAAAAAAACATGCAAACATTTGAAAACAATTGTTACTACCTGGACATGTTTTGTGGCTACCAACAACAGCATCACTTAAACAACAAAACTACAATAACAACTTGGAATTGCAGCCAACAACTAAGAGAGTCTAAAAAATTGCAACCTTTTGTTCCTCAATATCTAAAACAGAACATTTTCCTATACTTTTTATTTGTATTCACTTGTTGTATTTGTCTGTATGAGTTTGTTTATATGTGTTGGTTTAACAATTTCCTATTTTTGTCCATTTAATCCAAAAAAAAAAAAAAAAAAAAAAAAAAACAGTTTCCTCAACACTGGCCCAGCAATTGAAACCAAATCAAGAGGATCCTTGTAAAGTTAAAGGTCGTGTCGTTGGAGATGTTACATATTGTGACCGCTATTGGGAGTGTATCAGTAACCAACCGGAATTGTATGATTGTCCAAATGGTCTTGTCTTTGCCGGTAAACATCGCGGTGTAACGGAAGGCTGTGATTATCCATGGCGTGCAAACTATTGTGAGGATAAGCAATTAGCAAGTGAGTATTTTAAAAAAATAAACATTTTTTTAGCTCTAAAAAATATTTTAAAAAAAGTGTACAAAGCTAAAAATTTTTCTAAACAACTTTTTGAATATTTAAAAACAAATTTTTTGCCAATTTTAACTATTAATATCCTATCAAATTTAAATTTGTTTAAGGGATCCCTAAGTCACTGTACAGTGCGAACCTCCGGTTTAGGAGATTGACGGCGGTATTAGAATATGCAGTTATTGGTTTAAGTTTATCTTTAAAATAAAGGGTGTTTTTTAGGCCCAATAGAACTTGCAAAAGGCAACGAACTTCATATTGCGCCTACTCTTTGTTATTTGTGATCAGAATAAGTAGCAAAACATTAAAAGATTCGCGCTTAAACGACCCTAACAAATTAACTAAAATGGTGTTTAACGATAAGGCTCATTTTTGGCTAAACGGGTGGTTAATCAACAAAGTAAGACCAATCCACACTCCCTTGAGACTCCATTACGTAAAAAAAAATTAACCCACCTTTTGTTACGGTTTACACGGTGCACAGCAAAAATGTTCACCATTTTCGTCAATTAAACCATTAATCAAAAATAAATTCTGTTTTAATTAAAAATTTAATCAATTGAATTAAACGTTTACTTAAATCAACAACACTACTGCAGACAATAGTGTTAATTTTAAAAAAAATATTTAATTGATACACACAGAAAAAAATACCCATGTAAAATTAACATGGAAAAATGTTGATTGAGAATCATGTTAAATTTCAGAAAAATTATGCCCTTTACTTAAATTTATCATTATTTCATATTAATTTTTAATAAAAAAATATCAAAATAACCTTAAATTACGTTTATTTAATATTATTCACTGTTAAAAAAATAAAAATAAAAAATATTAAACTATAAATAAACCTGGATTCAATATTGAACCCATAAAAACCTGTTTTGTATTAAAATCAAAAGTTTATCTTGTTAAATTAACATGCATACCTACTTAATTATGTACATTTTTTATTTTCACTTTTAAAATATGTTATAAAAAGAAGACAATTCCCGTATTCTTTTAATTAAAATTGTTTATTTAAATAGTACATCAAGTTTTTAAAGTAGAATGATGACCATATCGGGCGATTCTGCTGATGCTTCTGTTAACAAAGGAGAATACAAAATAAGTGAAACATGTGTTACAGGGTTTTGAATTATTCTTACATAAATGCAAATGTTGTCTGAAGCTTCTTCACACTGTTAAAATACACTCAAACCCATTTGATTCTACACGAAATTCACGTTGTTTCAACTGGAAATAACTTTCATTCAACGTGATTCCGATTGTTATTTCAATATAAATTACATTTTGCTCTAACTTTACTGCAATGTTAAATTAACATGAATTATAGTTATATCAAAAAAAAAAAAATGTTGTTCGCAGTTATTGTAAAATCAGGTTGAATTAACATGAAACCCGTATGAAGCAAAATCACCACCGAAAAAATTTAAATCAACCTTGTTTTCGACGTTTTTAACTTGATTTTTTTCTGTGTGTACTATTAATTTGTTTACTGGTACAAATTTAATTAATTTTTTTATTAATATCACAAACTTTTTAATTGCAATCAATTAAATTTTTTCTGTCTGGTGGCATCGTCAACCTAATTTTTTCAAAAGTTAAGCCGGAGCTCTCGTTACGGCCATTGGATATCGTCACTGCATCGTTATCAATGATTTTTGTATGAAATCATGGCTGACATTGATACGGGCGAACTATGGCTTGAAAAGGATTGCGCTATTTATCATACGTTGACCGCAACCGTCGAATTATTGAAATCAAAATTTGGCGATAAGTTGATTTCGAGATGTGGACCTGTCAACTGGCCTCCTAAGTTGTGCGATTTAACATCTCTGGAAGTCATATGATGGACTGTGTTAGAAATTTTTTTTTCTATTAATGTAATTTGTCCATATTTTATCATATCTATTGTAGCAAGTCTTACGTATTTTGTAAAAAAATACAACCCTGTCATGATAAGTTGTTTTTTTTTTTTGAAATTTTCAGGGAAGTATTTTTGTAAAATGTGGGACTTTGTGGGATAGTGTAAAACGGCCTTTAGGAGTACTTTCGAAAAATTATGAAGAATATCTCAATATTACATCCCATATGCTCACCAAGTATTCATTTGACATACTTTTCCTACAACATTCTTTAATAACTAGATCTATTTTAAAAAGTGTTCCAATTTTTTTTTTTTTTTTTTGTAAGAGAAACTCAAGTTAATCATAAAATCCAATTAAGGCCAACATGCATATGTATACATTCATGTTCTTAAATATTGTTCCAAAAAGTAAAAACAAGTAAATTAATACCTTCTCTGAATAAAAAGTCTCAATTCTTACTACGAGTACTATTGAGTATCTGTTGTTACTTTTGAAGTAAATCCATGAAAGCCTTGGCTTAATTTTCTAATGCTCTGCTATTTAGTGGACAATTCAATAAAACCAAAACAAGTACAACTCACAAAAAAAAGTATCATTTGAATTCCAAATCATACACAATAACAGACATTTATACAAAAATGTGGCTTCTTGGATACAATTATGGTACGAAAATCTCATTCAACACAGTGAATACGATGCAGTAGAATAATGTCTTACTATAGAGTCCGAAATCCAATTGCTTTAATTGATTTAAGCTTCTTTTTTTCGGTTGCAACAACAATAGAAGGAGGACAAAACCATATGCACACGATAAAATAAGAGTTGTACAACAAAAAGAGAAAGTGTTATACACGTTGGACTATAACGAATCTGCAATACCCATCGGCATTGTTCCTTATGCAAGTTCTTTAAGAGAAAGTGGTATAAACTGCTAGATTTTAGTACACAGCAAAAAATATTTTTCCAATTCAAACAAAAAATTTATAGAACCAAACAATTTTTTGTCTGAAATCGGTTCTAAAAAGAAATTCGCATATTCAAACAATTTTTTTGCATTTTGTTTATTGAAAAAAACACCGATTTTTTCAAACAAATAATTTAACTGAATCAAACAAAAAGTTAACTGAAATTCATATAAATTTCAAACAAATAATTTTGCTGAATCAAACAAAACAGTTTTTGCAGAAGCAATGACGCGCACACAAGCAAGCACTGTTGGAGAAGATGAAGCAGAGCAGACAGCTGGCTTTGAGACACATTTTTTGTTTGAATAATTTTTGAACGAAGTCTCATTTATACACACAATGTTTTTCTTCATCACTCACTGTTGCTGCATCCTTTCTTTGCTAATGAAGAATAAATGTAACAAAAACCGCGGCAGACCGACTCGATATGTTTTTCTTCATCTTTCAATTTTTGTATTTGATGTATTTAAGTACAGTTTGAAAAAATTGAATACGGGATTTGGTTTTTGTACCAACTTTGAAACAACCAAAAATTTTTTTGTTTCTTATAATGTTGTTGTTGTTTCTGTTGTTTAAAAAGAGTGAAACGTTTTTTTACCTGCTATTGTTTTTGTTGTTTTTTTACTACAAACCTCGTCACGCTATTTTATAATTTTTCTTATTGCTGTACTTTTTTAGCATCAAAAAATAGACTGCATGTGTGTTTTGTTGTAGTTCTTATATTTCACATAAAGAAGTGTTGCACGATCAAATAAAAAAATGCAAAAAAAAACGACAATATTAAGGTGCGTTAAATATTTCATACAAAATTATGAAAACTTGAAACCAATAACGCGTATATTATATTTTTTGGGATATTTGCCAACATTTTTGTTGGTTAAATAAAAATCAAACAAAAATATTAATTGAATCAGTATAAAAATTTGTAGAAACCAAACTAATTTTCAAACAAGCGTTTTTTTTTTAAATAATTCGGCAATAATTTTTCCTGTGTAGTAATGTTTTTATGGCATTATTTCCTTAGTCATTATCATGAGTCAACCGTTTCGAGCAGCTAAAGGTAAATATGAGCCGAGCGCTTAAATAACTATTATAAAATGGCTTCAAACTTAATAAACATCTAAAAATAATTTAATCGGATTAAACCAATTCTAATGGAGAGACTGGGCGCTACAATAAAGTATTTTGTGATTAAATAATGGTCGGACGAAAGAAATTTTTTAACTTTTCAACGTATGTGCAGTTCTTCTTTTAAAAACTCAATTATATTTGGTCTTTTATCTAGCCCCATCGTTTAATATTCATTTTTCAGTCAAACGATTCTAACAGCTTTTGTATTAATACTTGATCATGTTCTAGTATGTTCTTTAGGAGAGGGAGCTAACTAATCTTCATTGATAATGCATCACTTTTGGATGGCATTAGCACTAAGAGACTCGCCATCAATCCCTATTCCTACAGTTTTAAGATCTTTTACCCTTAGATATGGATTTCCAGCACATCGACAACCAAATCAAATACGGGCACTCCAACAACAATTTCAGCATCCTATTATTCTAAGCGTTACTGTTCCCGCAGTACCATATTTAGCTTTAGTTGCTTGCGATCTTTTAACAAGGTGCCAATTTAACCTTAAAGAAACCTTAAATATTGGACTATATCCTTTGGTGCTGTCCCAAGACTCATTCGCATAAGCTCAATTGATTCTTGGAAATGACAATTGGCTTGTTGTAACATTAAAAAAAATCTTAAGCATAGAAAGAAATACATTTTATGTGCCAACGCGAAAATGAAAAAATCATATTCCAGAGATTATAAAAAAAATATTTCTGTATAGTTTCCACCACCTGATCAAAGAAAAAAGGGGTTCCTTCACCTTTTATAAAACCTTGAGAACCGGATTGTTACTGTCATGCATGCAGAACAAAATTTTGCCCTAGTTATTTGCGAGCTATAAAACAGGTGTAATTTTCAAGCCCTAGAAAAACTTTAAGTATTGTACTGTATCCTCTAATGGCAAGATGATGTCTCAAGATAAATTCGCTGGTTTAAAGTCAAACTTAACACCCTTGACCATAGACCTGTATGCTCTATTGTGACGCATAAAAGAAGATTTAGATTAAAAAAAAAGGAAAAGTAAGAGTGGAAGGATAAGAAATAGTGGAAGTTAATGTTGAAGAATAATGAAAAAAACTATACTTAACACAATAGTCCTACATACGCCTAGTTCTCATCTTACTGTCATACTCCGGGTTTGAAGCTGGGGTGCCACCCAGTCGCGTCCAGGGTCCGTTACATAAATCAATTTACGGGGGAAAAAACGCTTGTTTAAATTCGGGTTTTATTTCTTTTTTTTTTTGTTTGTTTTATTTTTCTTTAACACGCTTTCTATAGTTTGTTTTTGGCTCACACCAGGTTTCCGGGGAGCCCCTGCTGCCCCATGGAGCTCTAGTTGTAACCAGAGCCAGTGCCCTACCACTCCTGCATTCTAACTCCTACCCTTCGTTCACCTTGGATGTAAATCCAAGACTACACTAGGACCCTCTGATTTCTGGGTGTAACCTCAGAAATGCCTACCGCTTAGCCCTTACTCAGTGCTCTACACTCCTTCCAGACTGGATTTAAATCTCAGTCAAGATAAGTCGGATGTTAATCCTCCTCACTTTACTGGTTGTCAAACCAGTGCCTATTCTCATTACGAACTCAGTCATATTCTTGATCCCAAAGCTAATTCCCTAATGAACATACTCCCCAGCCGTCTCAGCCTGCTGTTCTGTAGGCTAGGACAGTGAAACGGAATCTGCTTAACTGTATATATCTTCTATGTGCCCTCGCACAACCTACATAAATTCGATGAGTCAAATCCTAAAATAAATGCCATCCTGTAAATTATGCAGTAGCTAATGATAATACCTTACATTGTTCTAACGCAGACCTTGCTCCTGCCTAGAAGTGAATTAGAATCGGTCTTCCCAAGCACCGGCCACAATGATCGTGATACTCTACAATCCGTTCTATACCTACAGGCCCGACTAGTCTCGTAAAGATCCAATTCACTAATCTTCCCCAAATATAGGACTATTCGAGGTAGGATTGTCTTCACAGTCGAGATTCTCTACTTTCCAGCCTTACTCATCGACCATTTTATTACAAGTTCAAAAAAAAAACATATTCGGGCGGGCAAATTTCGAGTTTGAGTAAAATCTGTTTGAAACTAAACTATTTGGGACAATTAGAAAATATCTAGGAAATTAGGTTAATAGTTTTTTTAGTTCTTATCGTATCAGCGATATGATTGCGAATGAGATTTGCAAAATAATAGGTCCAGTTTAGTGCTTGCTGCAAACTTTTTCAATATCCAAATCAACCTACGTACAAAAAGATTTGTACGAAATTTCGAGGCCTAGTTCCGGATATGTAAACCCAATTAAGACACTCATACCAAGATTCCCTTTAGATGTCGTAAGGAACCTAAATACATATGCGAACAATATGTCTGTGTGTTACAAACGAAACGATTAAGTTTGTATATAAACCTGCTTTTGTTAGACACGCAAGCTGTGTTCTTGCAGAGGATTGTTAAGTATGATTTGGGTATAAAATGGATGGACAAATATGTTTATACAAAATTGGTTGTATTTTACTTCATATTGTTGTTGTTCTTGCTGTTCCAAATACCGATACGTTAAAATAGCAAAAGCAAAAAGAAAAAAAAAATACTATTAAAAGTGACAATTTATGGTAACCAACATACCAACATGCAACAGTAACATAACAAACCAACAAATGGATTTGAAGAACATTCAAAGACATTTAAACAAACCGATCAAATTGTGAACAAATTTTTTTTTTATTTCTATTAAGAAAGAGATTCTCAAATGCCGTTGAGAAATGTATTACACTAAAAGACATTAAAAATGTTATGAATATTTTCAGATAACTTGAAAGTTTTATTTAGGTTTTTATGATCGTAAGGAAATAATTAATTTAATCCTTTCACTATTTTGGTAAAACTTATTCTAAACGCTGCTTACTCTAGTGAGTGTTTGTAACAGCTTAAGGGTACTTTACACTAACACACAAGTCTTCCATAATACTTTGTAATATATAAATCTAATGAGTTTTTTGCGACTGTTAAAAAATCTTTTTCAACATTATAGTTGACACGCTGACCATCACACATGAAATAAAATTCAAACCTGATTAGAAAAATTTCTAAAAACTTTAAGTTTTATTGGATGTTAATTTTTTTTTTTTTTTTTTTTTTTGTAACACTTGTCATTTTCAAAACACACTGCATTCACACTATCACAATTACATATTACTAAAACGTTTGGCATAACTTAGTTTAATAGCGTAAAGTACCCTTTAAAGTGAAAATTAAACCAGGAAATAAATCTACCGTTTCTGAATGGATGGTCCGAGTTCTTGAACTTAGCACGCATTGATATAACATTCGTAGTTGATTTTTAGTTTTTTTTTTAGAAATATATCTTTTCTGTGGCTTGGTGCTTTAGGGCCAATTTCAAAATATGTATGCGCTTTTAATTAAATTGAAACTTAAGTTATTTTATAGAGGTGTTCTTAGTAAAATTGGGAAACCTTATGAATCTGTTCTGGATTAATTTGGATATTGGCTGTTTCAGCAAAATAAAGGCGAGTAAGAAAATACACATTACGCAACGATTAACTCAAAAGAGCTAAATATTGACATTGGCCCTTTAAGCACCAAGCCACATAAATAGAAGTGTTAAACGAACGGCCCTCGATGTAACTCGACTATAACTCTGCTATCGATGAGTAAAATTTCATAAAAATCCGAAGACCCGTATAGAAACTGCAAATTTATTTTGTTTTTAGATTTCCCACTGTGCAGAATATCTTATTTGTAAATAAAACGGGGTAGCTTTTTTTTCGCAAATTTCCTTTACGAAACAAATTCCATTAAGGGTCCATTAAATGAAAAGATGGGAACTTCTGATTCAGACAGGCAAACTTAAGTGCCATCTTAATGTAGAAAATTACATATTGTTGAGATGGAATTGTTCTTTATGTTCTTGTTAGAGGTGTTGTTAGTATTAAAGTACAGAAAAATCTATTTGCCTGGATACATCTTATGAAGCAAGCAATACCAGGCACTAGTTGTATATCAATGGTCATTTGAAGGTAAAAAAGTCTTAAACGGATTTTGCTCTGTTTCACTTTCAATACTCTTTGGCAGTACAAAAATCTGAAAGCTATTTATACCAGTGGCCGGCAGAAAAAGAATGCACTATATTTGTAAATTTTTTACAAAAATAAAAGTTCGCAGATTGAGATTTAATTTCCCAAACGCTTTGAATTCTTTATATTTTTTGTAATTTAAGCACAATTTCGGTCAGAGTTCGAAAAAACTGTACACTAACGTTGCGTTTTTTTTTTGAAAACACAAACTCGAAAACTTATTTTAGTGTTTGTCAATTGTTACACAACCAAAATACGGTTTGCGAGATGAGAAACACAAATGATATCTTATATTAGCGTTCATGTAGTGTTCTTTAATCGTACGCATTTTGTACTGTTTTCGAGAACGTGGACTTTTACACAACGATTGTGAGATGACGAACACAAATTCTTTCTTGTTTAAGCGTACTGATCTTTTTTAGCGTACATGTAGTGTTTTTATCGTACGCGTTTTGTATTTTTAAGTTAACGCGTATTGGACTTTAACTGTACGTGTTGTACTGACCATACCTTTGCTACATTTATGTTTGTTCATGAATGATATTGCTTGGGAAAAGAGGTCACATGACAATACAGAACGCGTAAGCTTAAAGAACATTATACGGAGACTTAAACAAGGTCGGTACGTTATCTTATTATTTTACCGTATTTTTTTGTGTACAAATTTACAAACATTTTTTTTGTATATTTTTTATAGCATGTGTACTGTTTATGGCAAAAAACCGTACGATACACTAACTTATCGCAGATTAGTATTTTTTTCAAACTCTGATTTCTGGCGTTTTCATGAAAATGCCGACAACTAATTTTAAAGAATTCATTGAAGATTGTGCATTCGTAAACTGACATGAGTGTAAGTACGAGCTTGAATTGTCCCACAAAGCTATAGTTCGGAATTGAACCAATAGTTTTCTATTAATGCCAAATGTTCTGTCTGTATACATGATGACTATTTTTTTCCTTGCAGCTTAAAGTTTTTTTTTCTATATACTTACATACATATACAAATATATTTTTAACTTGTTTATGTTTTCTTCATCAACAGATGGTCCAATATCAACCGAACATTGTGACTGGTTATACGGTATATTTGGTCATGAAACATCATGCACACGTTATTGGACTTGTTGGAATGGCACAGCGACAGAACAGTTATGCATTGGTGGTTTACTCTACAATGAGAATGCTCACAGCTGTGATTGGCCTGAAAATGTCGATGGTTGTCAGAAACATCGTAAGTATTATACTTTATTATTTCGATTTTTTCTAAATGCTATTTCTGTTTTTAATTTAAGTAAACGTTAATTATTTTTTAGTGTTTTAATTGCAAATAAAATAAATGATCTTTTGGGATTTATTAAAGATCATATTGTGTTATTTGAATGGAATTAAGTAAAAAGTTGTCTGTGCTAAGGGAAGTAGACGGTTTTACTTAAAGCATAAGAGTGTCACGCAAAATACTTATTTAAAAAAATTCTGTAAATGTTTTTTAACTTATGTGCCTCTCCTGTACAGTTCACCAATACTCCAAACCTTAGCTATTAGCTGCTATTTCATTAAAGCGGTATTAAAATTTGGCCCATGAAACAAGAATTATAAAAGAACCGCAAAAGAAAAAACAAAATTAGCAAGAAATATAGTCCACTCAAAAAAAAAAAACAAAAAAAAAAAAAAATTTTGATCAGAGGAACCCATATAGATGAAAAAAGTTTATTAAATTTTAATAATAATCTCTTACAAATAGTAAACAACTTTGAAACGCGTAAAAAAAACTTTTATACCTACCAACTGAAAAGCAGTAAAGGTCTACAGGTAGTGATTAAGGGTATTGACTCATGTGTGGACCCAGAAGAGGTTAAAACATTCCTAGAAGAAAAAGGCTTCAAGGTTAAACATGTAGTAAATATTAAAAATAGAGAAAAAATTCCCCAACCACTTTTTCGAGTGGAGTTTGAACCCGGCGACGTAAAACTTAAAAAAAACGAAACACATCCTATTTACAATTTAAAATATATTCTCTGCAGAAGAATAACTATAGAAGAGCCGCACAAAAAAAATGGACCTGTTCAGTGCTTAAACTGCCAAGAATTTGGCCATACCAAGGCATACTGCTACTTACCCCCTGTCTGCGTAGTATGTGGTGAACTACACGGTACAGTTTCTTGCTTTAAGTCTAAAATCGACCCCAACGTAAAAAAATGTAGCAACTGTGGCGGTAATCACACTGCGAATTATAGAGGATGCCCTGTATATAATATCGTCAAGCAAACGGTTGGACCGAAAACAAATACCCCTCAAATTCTGGTTGCAAATCAAGTAAACACAAATGCAATTCAAGCCCCCCAGCCTAGTAATAACATAACCTCTTACGCTAACGTCCTAAAATCAAACCATCAGCCAATGCAAGGTGCCTTGCCAAGTAATGATGACACTCCGGTTTCTAATTTAAGTCGTTTAGAAAAAACCATGGAAACATTAGTGCAAACAGTAAATAATTTTACGAACACAATGGGTAATATGATGCAGGAAATGCTTAGAATGCAATCGATGTTATTGCAGGCTGTACTTAACAAACCATGAACTGTTTAAAAATTTGTTTTTGGAACGCAAACGGCATCCGCCAACATAAAAATGAATTAGAATACTTTCTTAAAAATAAACAAATTGATGTCATGATGATTTCTGAAACTCATTTGACCTCAAGAAATACGTTTAAAATAAATAAATAAATAAAACTATATGATACCAAGGACCCACGAGATAGAGCTTGTGGAGGTTCTGCCATTTTAATAAAGGCCCGAGTCAAACACTACCTAATGTGTGATCATCGTGAAGATTATCTCCAAGCAACGAACATTTGCGTTGAGGAATTAAATAGAAACCTAGTAATTTCATCGTTATACTCTCCGCCTAGATTTTCAATATCGGAGGACCAATATTATAAATATTTTAAATCATTAGGACCGTGTTTCCTAGCCGCTGGCGATTATAACGCTAAACATACCTTCTGGGGGTCGCGACTTATAACGCCAAAGGGTCGTGTTTTATTTAACACAATTTCTAATATGGATTTAAATGTGGTAGCGAGCGGACAACCAACATATTGGCCCACTGATCATCAAAAAATACCAGATGTCATCGATTTCGGCGTGGTTAAAAACATTCCCATAGAAACGATTCATGTTGAAGCCTCCCTAGAATTATCTTCCGACCACACACCTACAATTGTTACTATAATGAACCCCAATAGAATTGTACCTCCGACTGGATACATAGCGACGACAGCTACGCAAATTAATTGGTAAAAATATAAAAAATATCTCAGTACCCATTGCACAGAAAATATTCCGCTCAGTACACCGGATTATGTAGATCGCTCTATTGACAATTTTGACAGTTTTCTGAAACTAGCTGTTCAACATTCCAGCGATATTCTTCAGATGTCGAGCGGCTCTTGACTGAAAAAAAGAGAGTTCGAAGAGAGTGGCAACTTTACAGATCCCCGCAACTTAAGATTTTATTAAAAGAGTGCACAAAAAAGCTAAGAAAGTTACTGCAGAATCAGAAAACGGCTTCTCTAGAAAAATATCTTAAGGAACTTGATGCAACTCCACAATCTGACTACTCATTATGGCGTGCAGCTAGAAATCTAAAAAGGCCAGTTATATCTAAGCCACCATTAAGAAACTTTAATGGTAATTGGGCAAGAAACGATATTGAAAAAGGAAATCAGTTTGTTAGTCACTTGAAAAACGTATTTACACCAAATATAATTCACAATATTGCGGTCGAGTTTCCACCTGTTGCTGCTAGAGCAGCTATTCCCCTCAGATTTGAGTTAAGAGAAATCGAAAAGGCTATTTGTGACTTAAACACTAAGAAGGCACCTGGTATTGATAAAATCAGTAATAAAATGCTTTTGGAGCTACCTCGCATAGCAAAGAAAATTATTCTTTTTATATTCAATGCTATTTTACGCCTTGAATACTATCCTCAAAAATGGAAGGTTTCCTTAGTTACCATGATACCAAAGCCAGGTAAAGATCATACAAAAGTTGAGTCTTATAGGCCTATTAGCTTGTTATCAAATATGTCAAAGTTGTTTGAGAAATTATTAGTTTCAAAATTAACACCGATTTTAAGTGTAAATAGATGTATTCCAAACCATCAGTTCGGATTTAGAAGAAAACACAGCACAATCGAACAGACTCATCGAATAGTAAATGTCATAAGAAAAGCATTTGAAGAAAAAAATATTGCTCAGCACTCTTCATCGATGTTTCGCAAGCTTTTGATAAAGTCTGGCATGAAGGCTTATTACATAAATTGAAGCAAAATTTACCAGCAAACACACACAAGCTGCTAGAAAGCTACTTAGTCGGTCGTCAATTTATTATTAAAGAAGGAAATTTCTTAAGTTCACCTCAGCCCATTGCCGCTGGAGTCCCACAAGGCAGCATCCTGGGCCCCCTATTATACTTAATTTATACTTCGGACATGCCAACAAGCAACTATACACAAACTTCAACATTTGCTGACGATACAGCTTTTCTAAGCGTCCACGAAAATCGTTATGAAGCATCGCGTTACTTACAGCATCATATATTTCAACTAGAAATATGGTTACGACAATGGAGGATAATGGTCAATGAGCAAAAATGCGTACATATAACATTCACTTTGCGCCGGGAATCTTGCCCCCCTATTACAATCAATAATCAAATAATTCCTCAACATTCGCATGTAAAATATCTCGGTATACATCTGGATCGGCGATTAACGTGGAAATGCCGTATAAAGGCAAAATTAACTCAAATGAAACTAAAAGCCATTCAAATTCATTGGCTTATTGGAAGAAATTCTGTCCTTAGTCTCGATTGCAAGCTTCTACTTTACAACTCTATCTTAAAGCCTATCTGGTGCTACGGTATTCAACTATGGGGCACTGCCTCGGCCTCTAATATCGACAAAATTCAAAGGCGCCAAAATAAACTTCTTCGAATAATCACAGCCGCTCCCTGGTATGTTAAAAACTCAAACATTCATAAGGATCTCAATGTGCCATTAGTGAAATCTATGATTACAAAATATGCAAAAAAATATTTAAAAAGGCTTGAACAACACCCAAATCCACTAGCTCGAAATATTTTAAATCATGGCGGCCACACTCGCTTAAGAAGAAGAGACACTGCAGCACTTACCCAATTAGATGAGCGATAAACACCTATAAAAGTGAACATAACCCGTGATGAAGAAAATTTTGTCTGGCACTGGCAGGAGATAAAATAACGTATTAGGTTAAGATTTGATTAATTATTCTTAGTCATATTTAATATATGAAGATTCAATAAAAAATAGTGACAAAAAAAAAAAAAAAAATCTCTTACAAGTAAATTACCTTTTGCGTTTAATATTTCTGACTAAATCGATTGCAGCTGGAAGTTTTTGTATCCTTTTCGCCCTGGTGTCTTTACTTTCAATAAAAAATGGACTTTTAACTGAAATATTAGAGATCACAAATTTTCATCCTATTTGGGCTGGTGTCTTCATTTTAAATAAATAAAAAAAATTAGACATAGATATTCCTAAAGCGTTTTTGAGTTGCGCGAACATATGTTAATCTATCTATACAATATATAATTTCTTAGTATGTCAGGATGTTTGCATGTATGTCCTATTCTTTCCGCAACGTTCTGAAGCCATCTGATGACATAGGAAGCTGAAATTTGGCACACTTGAAGTACTTTCTCTGCGAAAGATCGTAACGAAGCCATATTTTTGATTTTCGGCTTTTCAACTAGTATAACTATAAAGATCTGATAGAAAATATGTTTTTTTTTATAATATGGGGAACTTTGGACCCCACCCGGCACGGCTAGGCACCGTCGGATTGACCTGATCATGATTTCATGATTTCTTACACCAAACCTCATATTTTAAGCAGCGCAAACAATTAATTTTAAAAAAAATAAAAAAAATTGCCACCAGTCTAATGGTCACCTCCAACAAAACTATTTTTGAAGAACATTTTAAACATATTGCGACTCATTTTACCATATTATTGTCACCGACAACCATATTATAGTTGGATTAGTCCTCCATCACAAAGCCCCAAACATACTATGGTTGCGTCCGAACATGTTAAGGTAAAAAATAACTAAAACATGTTTAATACTTATAATAGCATGGTTGGTTATCAACTATAGCATGTTGCTCTTGGAAAATAGGAAAATACTATTGTTAATTTTAAAACAAGTTATTGTCATATTTAAACATAACATGTTTAGAGGCAACCATAATATGGTTGTGGTTTTTTGACGGAGGACTAATTCAACCATAATATTGTTGTCGGTGGCAATAATACGGTTATATTAACAATAATATGTTTAAAATTGTCTTTAAACATGTTTTTTCTGTGCGTGTAGAGACTTTTTTCAATCTTTATATGGTTTTTGCATTTGTCAGCCATTTAAGTACTGCTTGCTCATTTCGGACGGTCTTTAACAGACTTGACTATCGAATTCCTAGACTTGACTTATAAGAAAATTTTCTGAAGTTTTTCTCTTTTCCGTTTATTTTCTCCATTCATTGTTTAAGACATATGAGGGTTCAAAGATCAGCTTTCATCGATATTCTACGACTTAGAGGGTATGAAGCCAACACCTGAATGGTCTAAAGCTATGGTCACATTAAGCCAATATTTGACGTCCCACAAGTAACGAATATTTTAATTGAACCTTTATTTAATTCAACACAAAGTTTGGTAGATCAAATAGCATTTAACAGTTTATTTATAACAGTCCTGCTACTATGTTTCTTAGAAATAAATTGATCAGAAGAATATTAGTGGTTTGTTGCGATAAGTGGTCACACTTTTTTCGAATAATTTCGTCAAATATTTGTTAAATGTAAATTGCCAACAAAACTCAAGACAAATTCTCTTGCAATTTATCTTAACAATCCATTTAGTTGTAGAGTAGGATAAGGAAATGGCCAGTTTAAAAGAATAACCACCAATAGAACTACAATGACAAGCCAGTGCTGCCAATAGTAGGGAATTTTCCCTTTTTGTAGGGATTTTAAAAGCCATTTTCAATATGATCACCTTCGACAAAAGTATTTCTCACAAACATTTCATGGTTAATTCAATCATAGCCTTTAATCAAAAAGTCATAACCATATTAAGTTTGTTTCTGCACATGCTTTGGTTAAATATGACAATCACCCTTATCATGGTTGACGAATTTATATTACTGTTTAGTAATAGATTAAGGAAAATAAATTTCACGTTCTCATTAATCTATTACCAAACAGTCGTAGCTTATTTTAAATTCGCCAACCACGATAAGGGTGAAGAATTGTCTTACCACTTAACTTAACTGAACTTAACTTTAGACCTTAACTTTAGACCTTGTATTTTGGCTATCAGGAACATTTTTTATTAAGGATCCATTACTACGAAACTTTGCAATGATAATTTTTGTTATACATATATTTTTTTTTGTATTTGACTTATTTGAATTTAATATTTGTATATAAGCAACAGAGTCCAGTTCAAATTTAAATAATTCGTTTGTTATTTCCATTCAAAATGTATGTATGTATGTATATGTTTTCTTGTTTACCCTAAAAGTATGCAATACTTTTGTAAATAAAACGTAAGGCATACAAACGTATGATTAATATTGTATTCATGCTTACAAGTTTAATTATAAATAATACGCCCAACAGCACAAGGATTCACTGCAACATTAAAGCAATCAGGAATCATTAAAAAAATATCTAAAATTCTTAAACTTTTTTTAAATCTATCTCAGTTATATACTCAAGGTGAATCAACCAAACTTAGTTTTATAAAAACCCCATGTTTTTTGACAAATATTTAAAATTATTTAAAAGAAACAATTTAAAAGGTAAAAATATATTTTTTATCCAACCTGCCCCTGTACTTAAATAATGCAAGCTACTCCTGTACCTTAAAAATATTTTTATGATTTATGTAAATTTTATAAAAACACATTTTTCAATTTAATTTTTTTTCTCTCCTCCTCTTTTATTTTGTGCTCTTTAATTCCTGCCCACTGTGTTTGCTTTATTCAACTGGCCATGAATGAAATGCCAACAATAATAACAACAAACATAACGTTGTAACCATGTCATCGTCATTTTCATTTTCATCGTTGTCGTGCCGCTGCAGCTCTTTGCAATGAGGATGCTAATGGTAATGTTCCTTTGGGAAAATCATGCAATCGCTATTGGCAATGTCAGGGTGGTTATCCACGTTTGCAACGCTGCCCAGCCATGCTTGTCTTCGATAGGCATTCATTGCGTTGCGTTGTGCCACCAACAGAAGAATGCGATATACCAACAACACCAAATCCTCTAGATGGCGATGGCGAAAATAACAATGTCAGCGGTGGTCAACTAGCGAAGGACGAACAGGAACGTAAGGTAAGTGCTAAAGAAGGTGGATAATCTAAAGGTGCAGTAGGAAAGGCAGTTATGTTTAATGTAAAGCTGTGATATTTAAACTTTTAATAACTATAGCAAATGAGAAAAGACAGCAAGAATTGGAGTATTTTTTATGAAAACATTAAAGGAACATCAAACGTCTGCTACAGGGTAAAATGTATTATGTGCTTCAAAAAAATTTATCGCTATTATTTTCAATAGAAGATTAACTTCTGCGTTAAGTTTTATTTAGAAAACTTATCACTGTGATAGGTTTTCTATTGAAAATGTATTTTCCTAAAATGTTTTTTTTTCTAGAAATTGTATTACTGTGATAAATTTTATAAAAAATAACATATGGTAACATTGTTATAGAATAATTCTTAGCTATGTTTTTGTTGAAAACCTGTTACAGTGATTAATTTTTTATACACATTCGAAGTAAAACAGTCAATAGCAAATTTATAACAGTGATAAATTAGAGTGACAAGTTTATTTCAGAAAATCTGTAGTAAAAAATTTGATAGAGAATTTATCACTGTGATATGTTTTGCAAACAAGAACTTCCACTGATAAGATTTTTATAAAAAATTAATTACTGTTTTCTTAGAAAATGTAACACTGCGATTAATTTTAATAAATGTATCACTAAAATGGGTTTATACTGAGATAGGTTTTCTACAGAAAATTGTATATGGAAAATTTATCAGTGTGATAGGATTTAAATGGAAAATGTATCACTGTGATAGATTTTATATGGGAAATTTATCAATGTGATAGGTTTTATATAGAAAAATTATTGTTGTGATATGTTTTCTATAGAAAAATTATTACTGTGATACGTTTTCTATAGAAAAATTATAACTTATACGTTTTCTATAGAAAATGTATCACTGTGATATGATTTCTATAGAAAATTTATCACTGTAATATGATTTTTATAGAAAATGTATCACTGTAATAGACTGATTGATTTAATATAGAAAAATTGATCACTCTGATAGGTTTAGTTTAAAAAATGTATCACTGTTTATATAGAAAATATATCACTGTGATAGGATTTATATGGAAAATGTATCACTGTGAGGTTTTATATGGAAAATTTATTAATGTGATAGGTTTTATATAAAAAATTTATCACTGTGATAGGTTTTATATAGAAAATGTATAACTGTGATTATTATTGTGATACGTTTTCTATAGAAAAATTATTACTGTGGTACGTTCTATAGAAAAATTATTACTGTGGTACGTTTTCTATAGAAAAATTATAACTTATCCGTTTTCTATAGAAAATGTATCACTGTGATATGATTTCTTTAGAAAATTTATTACTGCAATATGATTTTTATAGAAAATTAAAATTTTTATTGATAATCTTTCCTTCTTGACCGTGGCCGGGGCTCGAACCCTGGCCGGCAGGTTACCATGACATGTTTCGATCGCAACCACTGGCGACGACTGCTGATCGACGACTGCTGGCGTCAATAGTCAAACATCAATCCTTAAACCAAATTGTATTTTAACCGTTGGTAGATCGAAATTTACTTTCCTGAATGATTACCCATTTTAATTGATTTTACATGTTTTCTCCTTACTTCTGTTTTCTCGTACTTTTGTCAAGAATTCTTCTTGAAGTCGAAAGTACATTTTTTGTTTTTTTCATTATTGTCTTTCTTTTTTCTGTTGACCTTTTTTAGCACAACTTGAAGGACAAATGTACACATAGAGCTCGTGCCTTAGCTTTAACAATAATTAGTATTGTGGTTTTCAATCCAAATTTTTAATAATTTTAATTAGGCTTAAGTTCATCAAATTTAATTTTCATTAATTTTTTTTTATGAAGAAAGGAATTTTACAACATGAAAATTAATTAAATGAAAGATTATCAATAAAAATTTTAATTAATTTTCATGTTGAGTGAATCCATGTCAAACCATTAAGTCGTTCGGCATCATCACCTCCGATTTTAATGAAATTCAACACAAATGTTATATGTTATTGGACTTTAACAAAACATAAATTCAGTCCCAGATTCTTTCGGATTCCGAAATATGACGTCATAAAAGATGTGAAAAATGTGAAAAAAAAAACACAAAAGTCTCTTTACAAAAGAGGATAGAACTCTTAAACAACGCAATATAATTTAGTTTTTTTGGTATCGTTTTAAAGGTGAAAGTGCACCCTTTAAAATGATAGGCATATTGTGTATTTTTAAGAAGAGGTCAAAGGTAAATTTTTGGGGACTTGAGTTCAAAGGTCCATATCTGGAAAAGTATATTTTTTTAAGAATTAAAAAAATATATGTTAAGTATTACACCCTCTTCAACATTTGCAGAAAATTTGAAGGTGGAGACTCGATTGGTGTCAGAGTTATATACCAGAACGTGATTCTAAGTATGTTTTGTGTTCAAAAATCCCTTGTTGTTGTATTTTAATTATTTTTTTCAGTATATCTGGAGAACAGCAAAAGCCAAAGTTTCCAAATAAGGTACACACATTAAGGTTATAAATACGCACCATCGCACAAAATGTGGGCGGGATTGGAGAAGTGGGCGTGGTACCTCCCGTACAAAAAATATCAAAAATTTTTTGTATCGGAACCGATTTTTCCGAGTTTTTCAGAGAATATTTTCTACTAAAGATTTCCGATCTTTTGATATCTACGGCGTAGCCATAGGTCATATGACAGTCCAAAGATTCAGGTTTTTATACAATTTTTGATACATTTTGTATGGGAGGTACCACGCCCACTTCTCCAATCCCGCCCAAATTTTGTGGGATGGTGCGTATTGATAGCTTAAATGTGTGTACCTAAATTTGAAACTTTGGCTCTTGCTGTTCTCTAGATATACTGAAAAAAATAATTAAAATACAACAACAACAAGGGATTTTTGAACACAAAACATACTTAGAATCACGTTCTGGTATATAACTCTGACACCAATCGAGTCTCCACCTTCAAATTGTCTGCAAATGTTGAAGAGGGTATAATACTTAACATATATTTTTTTAAGAATTTAAAAAAATATACTTTTCCAGATATGGACCTTTGAACTCAAGACCCCAAAAATTTACCTTTGACCTCTTCATAGAAAAATACAATATGCCTATCATTTTAAAGGGTGCACTTTCACCTTTAAAACGATACCAAAAAAGCTAAATTATCTTGCGTAGCTCAAGAGTTCTATCCCCTTTTGTAAGGAGACTTTTGTGTTTTTTTTTTTAACATTTTTCACATCTTTTATGACGTCATATTTCGGATGCCGAAAGAATGTGGGGTCTGAAATTTATGTTTTGTTAAAGTCCAATTACATACAACATTTGTGTTGAATTTTATTCAAATCGGAGGTGATGATGCCGAAAATGCCATTTTTTCGAGATGGTTTGACGTGTTTTAACTCTGTTGTAAAATTCCTTTCTTCATAAAAATAATTTAATGAAAATTAAATTTGATGAACTTAAGCCTAATTAAAATTATTAAAAATTTGAATTAAAAACCATAAATAGTTCAACAAAACAACCATAATACTAATTATTGTTAAAGCTAAGGCACGAGCTCTATGTGTACATTTGTCCTTCAAGTTGTGCTAAAAAAGGTCAACAGAAAAAAGAAAGACAATAATGAAAAAAACAAAAAATGAACTTTCGACTTCAGGAAGAATTCTTGACAAAAGTACGAGAAAACAGAAGTAAGGAGAAAACATTTTAAATCAATTAAAATGGGTAATCATTCAGGAAAGTAAATTTCGATCTACCAAAGGTTAAAATACAATTTGGTTTAAGGATTGATGTTTGACTATTGACGCCAGCAGTCGTCGATGACTGCGAGTGTAAGACGGCAAATCCATCTGAGGAGATCGAGTGGTTGCGATCGAAACATGTCATGGTAACCTGCCGGCCAGGGTTCGAACCCCGGCCACGGTCAAGAATGAAAGATTATCAATAAAAATTTTAATTAATTTTCATGTTGTAAAATTCCTTTCTTCATAAAAATAATTTAATGAAAATTTAATTTGATGAACTTAAGCCTAATTAAAATTATTAAAAATTTCTATAGAACATTTATCACTGTGATATGATTTTTTTGGAAAATGTATTGCTTTGATAGGTTTTCTATATAAAAGGTACCACTGTGATAGTTTTTAAATAGAAAATTTGTCACTGTGTAGGTTTTGAATAGAATGTTTTCTATTTCGAAAATTTTGATGTTATTTGTTAAAGAAAATTTACCACTTCAATAGGTTTTCCATAATAATTTGTTTTCTGTTATCGTTTTTCTATAGCAAGTTTATCACTGTTATGTGTATTCAGTGGAAAAATGTATAATTTTAATGGGGTTTCTATGGAATAATTTTCACTATCCTATGTTTTTTATAAAAAAATTTTCACTGTGATAACTCTTCTATAGAAAATTTTTCACGGTGATAGGTTTTCTATAGAAATGTATAACTGTGTTAGGGTTTCTGTTAAAAATTTGCCACTGATCGGATTGTTTTTGAATTAAAAATTTAGTACTGTGATAGTTTTAAAACAAAACATTTATAACTGTTTTTAAATAGAAAATTTATCAATGTAATGATGTTTTTTTTAGGAATTTTTTTACTTTGATAAGTTTTGCTACAGAAAATTTTCCACTGCCATATCGTCAGCTCAGAAATGGTTTGGCGCGTTTTATGGTTAAATTCCCATGATATGCGCCAAACCAATTCTGAGCTGACGATATGCTAACTGTAATCGGGTTTCTATAGAATGTTTAAAAAGGTGAAATTTTTTTATACAACATATATCACTGTGATAGGACTTCTATAGAAAATATATCACTGTGAACGTTTTTCTATTAAGAAAGCAATACTGCTATAGGCTTTCAATGAATTTTCCTATCACTTTAATTAAGTTTGCTGTAAAAAAAACTGTACCTAGGTATTTTAGTCAACCTGTAAATTACTCCTGTTTATTTAAAACTCTCCGCCCATCCAGAGACAATCGACATTTTTGCATATTTGTTTTTTTTTTTTTTTGTTAAGTGTTTGATTTATGTTTTCATGTCCCGGTTAAATTTTACTTTAATTCTATAGACTATAAATATATGTAGCGCGTGGCTCTCTAAACCCAAGCCAGATAGGCTGAGTTAAAGACTCCTTCCACAGAAAAAAGGGGTTGCAAAAAGAACATGAATGAGCTCTTCCTTTAAATGTCTGCTCTAACAAAATATTTAAATGAAAGCAAAAATTTACATATTCCTAAAATTGTTTTGTGATTAATTGTTGTTTGTTTTAAGTCTTTGTTAAAAAATACATTCGTCCTTGTTAAATGTTTTATTGTTTTAAATGATGGGTGTTTTTCTATTCATTTATTGTTGCTGTTTGGTTTAACAAATTTATTGCCTTAAATATTTGAATGTAAACGTTTGTTTTCGAATGCTTATAATTCTTGCAGAAAATTGAAAAAAGTATTGTTCTGTGGCCAGTTTTAAGGAAATTAAGTCGGAAATAAAGAGTTATTTATCTTTCTTTTTTTTTAAATACCGTTATCGTGTCTAAAGTGGGCGTCTGCTGCTTGTTTTGCTTTGTTTTAAAGGTTGTTAATTTAACAAATAACTTGCAAATGATGTGTTGAAAATTCTCAAGTCACGCTTAGCAGAAACTTGTTGATATAAAAAATTTTTTGTAATTTTTATAGCAAATTCAGCAATGTGAATGATAAAATATTTCCGTGATGAAGTTTCTTAAAAGAATGAATTACTGTGATAGAACATGGTATTACTGTTAATAGATTTCAGTGCTACAAATAAGTCAATAAAGAACTAAATACCAAAAAAAAAGACTTAACTTGAGTCCTTTAAATTAGGGAATTAGTTGATTGTGAACTAAACCTTGAAACAAAAATGAACTTAAGCCCCATAAATAGAATCTGATTTCACAATGAAAAAAAAAAAAATAATATAAAATTAAAAATTACACTTCGTGACAATTTTTTGACCAAATGAATTTGACGCCTAATCTTTATGTAAAATTTTCCGCTAAATCCGACTATGAAGTCAGAATAGTCAAAAGTAGAACAGTTTTTGAGATATTCCAAAATAGCCGTTATTTGTGTTTTTCAAAAAGATGCTGTGACTGAAATGTAAATATCCAAAAAATTAAATTTTAGCCTATTTCAATGCGAACATTTTGTGCCGAATAGGATCCTGATCGGTGCAAAAATGACAAAGTTACAGAAGATTAATTGAATTAACCCACAACAAATAAATATAAAAAGCTAAGTTTTTAGTAAAAATAAATATTAAAAATTGCTTAAAACTATTGAATTTCTATGTGGGTTAATTTACTAAACCTTCTGTAGCTTTGTCATTTTTGTACCAATCTATGTCTTGTTGGGCGCAAAATGTTCATATTAAAATAATCTAATGTCGCATTCAATAAAACATTAGGATTTCTAAATAACTTGAAAAGAGCAAAATTTAACAAAATCATAAAATTTTCAATGAAGCTTGAACTTTTGTCCCCTGTAACTCTGTCATTCTTCACCAATCTTCACTAGCAACACATGTAAAATCAATTAAAATGGATAATCATTCAGGAAAGCAAATTTCGATCTACCAAATGTTAAAATACAATTTGGTTTAAGGATTGATGTTTGACTAGTGACGTCAGCAGTCGTCGATGGCTGCGAGTGTAAGACGGCAAATCCATCTGAGGAGATCGAGTGGTTGCGATCGAAACATGTCATGGTAACCTGCCGGCCAGGGTTCCAGCCCGAGCCACGTCAAGAATGAAAGATTATCAATAACAATTTTAATTAATTTTCATGTTGTAAAATTCCTTTCTTCACAAAAATAATTTAATAAAAATTAAATTTCATGAACTTAAGCCTAATTAAAAATATTAAAAATTTGGATTAAAAACCATAAATAGTTCAACAAAATAACCACAATACTAATTAATTCATGGTTATTTTAGAAATTTTATAACCTTTCACTACACTAGAAAGAAAGAATAACATAATCCCTTTAAAATTTTTGAAGATATTTGCATTTCAGTCACATCATCTTTTTTAAAAACACAAATAACGGTTATTTTGGAATATCTCAAAAACTGCTCTACTTTTGACAATTCTGACCTCATATTCGGATTCAGCGGAAAATTTTACATAGCTGTCAGATTCATTTGGTCACGACTTTGTTGAAATTTTGTCACGTAGTGTTATTTCATGTATAATATGAACGAAGAATGTGTGTGAAGATAAATACGTATTTAACTAGCGGAGACATCCACCACAATTTCTTAACAGTGCTGCTATAATAGAATAAAGTGAATTTAGGACGATTTTCAGGGAAATTGAACCGGTTGCACATAAGAATATGGTTCTTTAGAGGATCTGAAAAATTTCAGAAATTCAGATTTTAAAAATTTCGTTTTTTACGAATATTTCTGGTTTGGATTAGTACTAGCAACAAACTTTATGGAAATGGCGCTCCAAGGGGTCCTCTTTAGGACTCTATTAGTGGTATATCTGAAATAATTCTGAAAATTAAGAAAATTGAATTTTAAAAAAATGCTATTTTGAAAAATGTTGAAAGTGGACTTTATGGACATTGGACAATTTGGAGAAATGGTGATAGTTACTAGTTTAACACCATATTGCAATGGGGGAGAAGAGAGCCCTTAAGAGGATTCTGGTAGTGGGATATCTGAAATAATTTTGGAATTTTAGAAATTCAGATTTTAAAAATTTCGTTTTTTACGAAAATTTCTGGTTTGGATTAGTGGCCATTTTGGAAAAATATGGAATGGTACATGAACGAAGACCCTTAAAATGTATCTCTATAAGGAAATTAACTTAGAAAATGTTTTAATATATTTAGTTTTTCTTATAGAACTTTAAGAGAAAATGTTTCGCTGTAGCAAATTTATCACTGCGATGAAATTTCTATAGAAAATGTATCACTGTTATAGAATGTCTATAGAAAATTTCCCACTGTGATGGAATTTCTAAAAAAATTTTTCCCTGTAATAGCATCTTTTCATAAAATTTATCACACTGATAAAATTTCTATAAAAAAATGTATTTTTATAGACAGCTTATCATTCTGGAAGAATTTAATAGAGAATCTTCTCCAAGAGATTTTCAAAGAAACTGAGTCAGTGTATCACCACTAAAACTGTATGTTCTTAAAACACTTTTATCACAGTGATAGAATTTCTATGGGAAATTTTATCAGTGGGATTTCCATACAAAATTTTATCTTTATAACAGTATTTTTTAGAAAAAAAAAAATATACATAAAAGAAAAACATGTCCTTTGGCAAAATTAAGGTGACAATAAGAGCGCATATAAATAATGTTAAACGCTTTAGTATGACGGTACAATAACATTTAAATAAAACTATCACGCATAAATGCAACAACACTAGGATATGAACTGAAGCAAGAGTGTAACAACAAAAAAATAAAGTAAAATTGCTAGAAATTTGAAACAAGCAAACATAAGCAGCCCCATCGGCAACGAGGAGGAAAGCATACTCCAGTGAAAACTTCAGCAAGAACTAAAGGAAAATCCCTGTAGTCTAAAGATTGTATGAATGAACAAACTACAAGTATTGCCACAAAATGTTGAAAGTTAATAGAAGTAGTTGGCATTGTTGTTAGGAAAACTATACAGAGTAAAATCGTACCGCCTGCATAAATATACCAAGAAATTTAAACTTAATGTGTGTATGTGAGTAAAGTTTCAAAGGAGCAACAATGAATCGTATGCAAAGACTAAAGGAACCTGAAAGGTGAAAGTGTATTTATTTAGCACAAGCTTGTGACTTAAGGATGTCATTATTTAAAATCCTATTAGTTGTAGAACAATCAAAAGATATGCACACACAGGTCTTTTCATAACGGTAGCACATGAAAAACATAAAAAAAAATTTTTAGAGAGTGTTTCAAAATACTGTACAAAATTTTATAGAATTTTTTTTAGCACAGTCATAATTTTTTATACAAATATAATCAGAGTGATTAATTTTCTATAGAAGTTCTATTACAGTGATACATTTTCTGTAGAAATTTCACCACAGCTATAAATGTTCTATAAAACATCTATCACTGCGATAAATTTTCTATAACAGTTCTATTACAGTCATAACATTCCTATAAAATTTCTATGACAGTGATAATATTTTTTAAAAAGTGTGTACATATGTATATACGTATATTCTATCACAAAGATAACTTTTTTTTTATAAATTTCAACGCAGTGATCAATTTACTATAATCATAGTGATACATTTTTAGTACAGAGTTTTTTAAAGTGATAACTGTTCTATAAAAGTCTAATCACAGTGATACATTTTTTATAAATATGTTATCACAGTGATGAATTATGGAAACTCTACCACAGTGATAATTGTTTTATAGCAATTTCATCACAGTGGTAAATTTTCAATAGAAATTATATTACAGTGAAAAGTTTTCCTTAGAAATTTCATCACGATGATAAATTATCTAAAAAACATTTATCACTGCAATAAATTTTCCATAAAAGTTTCATTACAGTAATACATTTATTTTAAAATTTATATCACGGTGATACAATTTTTAAACAAATTTTCACAATTTTTTACAGTGATACATTTTCTGTAGATATTTTATTACAGTGACAAATTTTCTGTAAAAATTTTATTTCATAGTAATACATTTTTAATAAAGAGTTTTCTTAGTGTGATAACTTTTCTATAAAAGTGATAAATTTTTATTTGTAAATATTTTATCATAGTGATAATTTTTCTTTTAACATTCTATTACAGTGATATATATTTTCTAGAAACGCTACTACAGTGATATATTTTCTATAAAATTTCTATCACAACAATAAATTTCCTCTAAAAATTCTATTACAAAGATAGACTTTCTATAAAAATTCTATCACAGTGCTAAATTTTCTATACAAACTCTATCACACTGATACAATTGTCTCATATTAACTAAATTTCTATGAAAATTCCTATGACACTGCTTAAAAAAAACACCACTTCAGATGTTTTCCTGTTCTACCTTGTGCACCATCAAACATTTCTTGAACCACAGGAAGTTTATCTTATTTTTAGTTGCAATTCTTTTACAAAACACTGTAGAGCATGTCTGTGTCAGTTTTAAATTGAAGAATTACTGCAGCTAACAAGGAACAAGGTTGAAAAAAAATAACAATCTTAAGCTTCTGAAGACATAATGATGCTGATAAAGATGTCAATGTTTTTGTACTCCAGAGTATAATGATGTTTATCGTTGTCACAGTGGCTGTTGGAGTGTTTTTGGCTGAAATGTATAGAATTTTTATGTTGAAGTCAAGCCAAATGATAATGCAAAATATCAAAACAGTGATGGAACATTATCAAAACATAATGAAGGTGATGACTTTAGCATTGCAAGCCCAGTAACTGAATTACTAACCAAGCAATCATCCTTAATAATGTCATTAGAAAACATCTTTTCTCTACTGTAATCTTAACAAGTGCACACAAAATGTTCCAACATTTTATATTATTTCTCTAAAGGTAGGAGTTTTGCTGCTGTTCTTGCTTTAAGCTTTTCAATGTTCATATAACAAAAACATCAGCAACAGACACATTTTAATAGCGATTAATGTTGTCTGCATTGAAAGATATTCCATTTACAAGCAACAACCTGGCAACTGGCAGCAGACAAAAACTTAAAACTGTTGCTTTGAAAGCAATATAGAAAAACTATTTAATGTCACTTTATTCTAACAAAATCTTTCAAGTCACAAACTTTGCAAATACGAGTACTCTGTCTGCAACTTTTGTTCCTTAAAAAGAAAAATAAAACGAGAGTAACCATTTCACTCAGCATGTAGTCATCAATAACTGACTTAACCTCTCAAGATACTTTTAGTATTAGCAAATCAATTGTATGTGAAATAGTACAAACAATTGATGTTGCCTGTGCTGCTTGCTGCTGTTGCCACTATTGATGTCATTGCTCTTGTTGCAGCTCCTTAATATCTTTAAATACGTAACATTAGAGTTGGTAAATAAATTCATAGTTTACAGCAGCATGTGGCCTGCTTGTGCCTGCCACATGCACTTATAGAAAAATTATGTTAGAAAAAGTTTAACCATATTAGGACTACAGCAACTAAATATGTATATTTATATTAAATTAACAACCATTTTGTATATGATTTTCTACGGTAATTTTTTGATTAAATTTCTTTGATATCGTAGAAAGTGTATGTGAATATGTCCTAAGCTCCATTTTTTAAGAGTGTACAAATTGGTTTAGAACTGCAACACCACCACTAACACTAACACCATCAGCTCCATTTACATTAGCAGCTACCCAGAGCACCAACAGAACCAAGCCAAATAACAAATGAGTTTTGTTATTCAATATGTTGAAAATATAATAGTCAGTGCATTTTACTTTGTAATTTACAGTCGACCGAGTGATTGTTGCATGTGTGTGTGCCGTTTGTTGAGATGTTGCATGTTGATATTTGCCACTTGAAATGTCTTCTTTAATGTTGTAAATGTTGTACTACTATGTAGAAAATTATAAAATTGTTGCATTTTGGACAGCTGGAATATAATAGAGTTATACATGGCATGTTAACAACTCAATCAATGTTGGAATTTCTAAATTAACACCTTTTATTAGATGTGCTGGGAGAGATGAAGTGATAAATCGTTGAAAATAAATTTTGTTGTTATTGGAATTAAAGTTGATTCGTATGGTTGAAAAAAAATTTTTTTTTCTTAAAGCGCTCTTTAGATAACATGAAAATCAATTTAATATTTTATCAAATAATATCACTGCGAATAATCTTTTCATCGGCTATTATCACTGAAACATTGTCCCGGAAATAAATTTTTCATAAAAAAATATCACAGAGATAATTGATAAATATAATCACTATGGAAACAATATCAATGTTATCGATTTTTTATAGAAAACATATTACTGTTGATTTTCAGTGTAAAAAATATCACTAAGAGGGATTTTCTGTAGAAAATGTTGCTCTGTGATAGACTTTCCATAGAAAACTTTAAAAAATAATTTAATGTTATAAATTTTCTTTAAAAAATATCACTGATAAATTTCTAAAAGAAAAAAAAAAAAAAAAAAATTACTGAGGAAACTTTTTTGTGGATATCAATTTTTTTTTTTTATTTATTCAATCTATAGATTAAAAATACTTACAGACATAAGTGCTAAAATAAGAAGACAATAAATTAAGAGTTATTTTATTAAGTTATTTAAATGAACAATAACTTTTCTTTTAAAAAACGTCGCTACTATCAGAAAAGTCAATTAGATGATATAAACTATTAAATTTCACGCAAATTTGACGAAAGAAGTCTTTGTTAGCATAAACAGAACGACAATACCTTAAATTTAACAGCTGAAAGTTTCGTGTAGGTCTAGCTGGAACATTTAAGCTAATTTTACTCAACAAGAAATCGGAATCGACATCACAGCGTTTTAGACCCATTAAAAACGAAGCATTGTTTTACTTTCATATGAAGGTAATACAAACGAATTCCATCCAGTCCAAAGGGACTGTTTCTGTACAGATTCAATGCTGTTGATATATGTATTAAAGTAAAGATCCCTTGACTGATCCATACTCCAGAATAGGGTGAACCAGAGACGCATACAGATGTTTAATGATATATGGATCAGAAAATTCTTTCGACCAACGTTTCATAAAGCCAAGTTATCCATTTGCTTTATTAACCATCACTGAAATGTGATCACAGAATTTTCAGTTTACGATCTAATAGTATTCCGAGATCAATAATATTGTGAACTTTATCCAGTATTGTTCCATTTAGATAATAACTACTATCAAGTTCTAATAAGCGGAAAAATTACATGTGTTTACATTTTTTTAAGTTTTTAAGTTGAGAGAAAAGTTTTATGTCAGCCCTCAAAGAGGATTGAATCTGTGTAAATAACGTCGGTTTGTTTATTATTAATAAAACCTTCATTAACAATAGTTGTTAATTGTAATATGTTAGTAACAGTGGAACGTGATTTCCTGAAACCATGTTGACAAGGTGATACAAGGGAAGAGATTTGATGATATAAACTATCAGTTAATATCTTTTCAATATCAGTTTCGAGCCAGCTCTTGACGAGTAAAAAAATTCGATGTGAAAAAATAAATATTTGTAATAGGTGAAAAAAAAAATATTTGTAATAGCTGAAAAAAGAACAGTAACTAAGGTGCCCGAAGAGATTTGTGAATGAGCCTCACAAATACTCCCAATAAGGAGAGTAGGCCCAGCACAAATATCAGAAATGCGTATATTGTGGTAAGCTCCCCGAGCGTGAGCAATGAAAACATTCGATACCCAGAATTAAATAAAAGTTATTTAAGTGCAAAAATTGCCAGCGCAACTGGTTTTCCATACAGCAATTTAATGGCGATTTCTTTTCTGAGAAATATGTTGCATAAATGTTACATGCTCTCTCTATCTCTTTTGTGTAGGTCATGTAACATTTATGCAACATATTTCTCAGAAAAGAAATAAGTGCAAGTGTGCCCAACCTGAGCAAGTGTGTTGATCCGACCGTAAATGTGGTTCAAAGTGTGAAGTCGTCTGACCAGAGGAATAATAACGAAAAACCTGGAACATCACGATTTGCATTAATAAATACAGGAGCTGTGCCAAAAAATACTAAAGTGCAAACAGGCATGGACAGATATATTACAATAACTAAGAGAAAGGCTAGCCCTAGGTCCACCCAACAGGAAAGCATGCTCTAGCGTAGTCTCTTTGCCAACAAATGGTAACAGATTCTCTGTACTATCCATACCTGACGATGAAGAAGCAGCATCAGCTAATGGAACAGCCACTAAAGAAGTTAAACCGCCACCTATCTACCTGCGGGAGCAAACATCAAATAGCATAGTCAACATGTTGATTCAACTGGTAGGTAAGAATAATTTCTACGTCGTTTCTATACGACGCGGGCAAATTCAAGAAACCAAAATTCAAGCCAGTACAGAAACGAACTTTCGTATTATATCAAGACACCTGGACGCAGAAAATAAAAGTTGCTTACATATCAATTAAAAAGTGCTAAGGGATTGATTATTGTCATAAAAGGCATAGATAGTTCTGTTCCTACAGAGGAAATAAAATCTGCCATAGAGCTAGAGGGGTATGATGTAAAATCTATTCATAACATTTTGAACAGGAATAAAGTTCCTCAACCAATGCACCGCGTTGAAATATCGTTTGATTCATCGGTTCTCAAAACCAAAAATTCAGTTCATCCCATATACAACTTGCGCTACCTACTTAACAGAAGAATAACTGTTGAGGATCCATTAAAACGAAAGGGTCCCTCCCAATGCACAAACTGTCAGGAATATGGGCATAAAAAATCATATTGTAAATTGCCTCACGTATGTGTGGTTTGTGGCGACGCTCATAAAACCGCCGAATGTAATCGTTCTAAAGCTGACCCGAATGTTACGAAATGCAGCAACTGTGGCGAAAATCACACGGCAAACTATAGGGGTTGTAGAGTCTTCTTGCATTTAAAAAAACCTGCTTTAGTTCAAAAATATACTCACTCCCAATATGGTCCGTCACATGCGCCCAGCCAAGCCGCTGGCTCTATTGCTAGTACTTCACAAACAAACAATCAAAACCAATCATATGACCAAGTCTTAAAAGGAAACCCTAATGCGAAAAATCCCCCGAGTACTTCTAACGCAAAGCAACCTCCATACGCTAATGTTCCTAGGGAAGGTCTACAAATGCCTTCTGGAAATATGCCTACTTCAATTGAAAATTTAATTCAAGCTATGAATAACTTCATGGCCACTATGCAGAACATGTTTCAGGAAATGATGCGAAACCAGAACATGATCCTGCAAGTTCTACTCAACAAAAAATGAACCAGTTAAAAATATGTTTCTGGAATGTAAACGGGTTATCCCAACATAAACGCGAAGTTGCAAACTTTCTTCATAGGCATGAAATCGACGTACTTCTTGTCTCTGAAACACACTTTACTCATAAAAACTGCTTTAGGGTAAATGGATACCTTACGTATGACACAAAACATCCCAGCGGACGAGCTTGTGGTGGCACAGCCATAATTGTGCACAAACACATCAGACACTCACCATTGCCAGAGTTCGAAGAAGATTGTATCCAGGCCACATCTTTAAATCTTACTGATTTAAATCTAACGTTAACATCCGTTTATTGTCCCCCGAGACACAAAATTGTACACGATAAATTTCTCAACTTCTTCTCCACATTGGGCCAGAAATACATTGCTGCTGGCGATTACAACGCTAAACATACATATTGGGGCTCCAGACTTATTAGTCCTAGAGGTAATCAGCTATACAATACCGTAACTGTAAATAATTTTGATGTGGTATCGAGTGGTGAGCCTTCCTATTGGCCAACCGACTTCAATAAGCTACCAGACCTTATTGACTTTGCTGTAATTAAAAACATCAAGCGCGATCAGGTACTAGTTAGTTCCTCCTATGATCTTTCGTCTGATCATTCACCTTCAATCCTCATTTTAAAAGGTAACTCTGACGCCGCAGCTGCAAACTTTATTTCCTATCCAAACAGAAACCCAAATTGGTTAAAGTATAAAATGTATGTGAGCTCTCACCTATCACAGTGCATTCCCCTAAAAAATTCATCTGACATCCAAATAGCTGTCGACCGATTTACAGAAGTCTTGGATACTGAAGCAAGAAATGCAACCCCAATCAAGCGGACAATTAAACGTGCTCCTTACAATACATCGACGGATATAGAGATCCTTATCAGAGAAAAAAGGAAGTTAAGAAGACAATGGTAAAACAGTCGTTCCCCACTAAGACCCAACTACAATAATGCCTGACCACTCTTCGCAACAAATTGAGACAGAACCACGAGTCTGCAATAGAAGGCTATCTAAACAGCCTAGACGCCACAAAAAACTCCAATTATAGCTTATGGAAGGCTGTACGGCATATGAAATGCCTTATAACCCAAGAATCTCCATTAAGACGGGAAAACCGCACTTGGGCCAAAAATACACATGAAAAATTAAACGCTTTCGCGGGCCACCTTGAGAAAGTTTTCACGCCACATGATGCACATACTTGTTCCTGTCGTCCAATCATTCCTGATAAGGTAAACCATCCATTAAAATTTAACATAACTCAAGTAAAATCTGCAATAGAAAAAGTGAATATTAGAAAATCTCCCGGACCTGACCGCATCACAGGGTCAATGATAAGAAACCTTCCATCGTCTGCTTCCAGAATCTTGCTGCTCATTTTTAACGCTATATTAAGAGTCGGATACTTCCCATCCTCATGGAAGAGGTCTATAATTGTTATGATTCCCAAGCCAGGAAAAGATGCTAGCCAGGTTGCGTCGTACAGACCGATAAGCTTATTGTCAATCCTATCGAAGCTTTTCGAAAAAATATTCGTTTAAAGAATAACTCCTCATCTAAATGAACACGACATCATCCCGGATCACCAGTTCGGATTCAGAGCGAAACATGGTACAATAGAACAAGTGCATAAAATTGTCACCCTTATTAGATCGGCGTTTGAGAAAAAGCAATACTGCTCAGCCCTGTTTATAGACATTTCCCAAGCATTTCACAAAGTTTGGCATGATGGGCTACTCATCAAAATAACACGAATGCTTCCTCAAAACACTCACAAGCTTCTGGAGAGCTATTTAACAGGCAGAACATTCATAGTAAGGTCGCAAGATAAATACTCCCCCCTCAAGAAAATTACTGCTGGTGTCCCCCAAGGCAGTAACGTAACTTAACTCTTAACTTTCACGCTCAGAAGCACAGAATACACAGAACTGTCACGAGACGGAAGATTTTGCGTTTTTTTTTTTGTCTCTTTCAAAGAAAGCTGCCCTTTTGCATTTCTCTTTTCATCATCTTCTATGCCGCAATACAATGAACACAAATTTATTTAGTTAAGATTTATTTACAAAACTGTTGTAAAAAATTAACTTTTAAGTTCACAACAACACGAGTAAAAAATATTTAAGTAAGTAAATAACATTATAAAACAAAACAATATTACTAAATACATTTTTTTTGCACAAAAAACAACGTTTGTTGAACTAATGCATTTGTTTAACGTGGTTTGTGTTTTGTTATTTTTGTTTTGATCACGCCATTTGTGTTGATTGTTGCGGCCTGTTTTTACACCTTGCCACTTCACTATCAAAAAAAGCTTTCTGTCTCTTTCTTCGAAAGCTGCCCTCGCAACTGATTTGGGCCTTTTTCACACGTCACTTTTTACAGTTCTGTGTATTCTGTGCTCAGAAGACAAACGTGCCCATCTGTAAAAACAAATAACATCACTGTTCCGGTAGAAAACCATGTTAAGTACTTGGGAATTCATATACATAGACGCTTGACCTGGTCGCGTCATATTGAAGCGAAAATAACGGCTATGAAACTTAAAGCAGCTCAACTACATTGGCTTCTCGGTCGAAACTCAAACTTGTCCTTAGACAACAAAATTCTCTTATACAAGTCCATCATAAAACCAATATGGACATATGGCATCCAAATATGGGGTACTGCATGCGCATCTAACATCCAAAAGCTTCAAAGAAGACAGTCTAGAATATTACGACAAATTGTCTGCGCCCCATGGTATATACGTAATGATATTATCCACAGAGATCTCAACGTCCTCACTATCCAGGAGGAAATTAAAAAATATTCAATAAGTTACATCGATAAACTAATGGTCTGCTTCAGTTCGAAGGTCACCAGAGGCTAAAAAGAACCGATACTTTGAGCCTAACTAGAAGACATTTTTAAAATTTGAATACAGCAGTTAGTGGTTCACTGGTAACAACTAACAAACAACAAGTAGAATTAAGATTTGAATACATATTGTAAATTTCGATAAGAAAGATTCAATAATAAAAATAAATTTAAAAAAAAAAATATCTTTTCTAAAAGTTTGGGACTCGCATTCAGCTTTGCAATTCCTCTATAATTCGATATTTCCAGTCTACTTTCGCTTTTAAACAACGGAGTAATGTATGATTTTTTCCATTCAGGCGGTAAGTGGCCGAGCTCAATAGATTTATTGAAGATAGTTGTAAGAGGAATACATAGGTATTCTAAGCAATTTTTTACAATACAGTTAGGTATACCATCTGCTCCGGGATTAAGAGAGCACTGCAGAGACTTTAAATTAGATAGTACCGTTTCAGTGTCAATAAATGAAAATTTGATACATGTAGAATGAGATATATTATAGGGATACGAAGTTTGATTATCAAATGACTTCATAGATTATTCTTTTTGAAAACATTTTATTGTAGTAGATTTAAAGTTTAAAACATATCATTGTTAGAGATTTTCCGTAGAAAACGTAATGCTGGGATAGATATTCCATTAAAACCAATCACTGTGACAGATAGTAGAATGTTAAAAATTTTCAATAGAAAATAAATCACTGTGATAAACTTTCTATTGAAAATGTACCACTGTGATAAATTTGGTAAATTTTCTATGGAAATAATATAATAGATATTTTCATAGCAAATATATTACTGTAGTAGATTTTTTATTGAAAATATATCACTGATAAATTTTCAATCTTAAATATATTACTGATAAATTTTCTACGGAAAATATATCACTGAAAAATTTTCTATTGAACTGTGATAAAATTTTTATGGAATCAGTACTAGTGTAAAGATTTTGTTGTGACAAATTGTTGAATGCTTGAAATTTTCTTTAGAAAATACATCATTGTGGTAAACCTTCTCCTGAAAATCTCTCACTGTGATAAATTTTCTATGGAAACAATACGATATTTATTTTTATAGAAAATAAATTACAGTTGTATTTTTAGTGAAAAATATAACACTATGAGATGTTTCTTACAGAAAACGTTATACTGGGGTAGATTTTCCAATGAAAACGAATCACTTGACAAATACACAGATGAATGATATAAATTTTTCACTGGAAAAATTTCACTGATAAATTTTCTATTGACTGATAAATTTTTTATTGAAAATATATCACTGATAAATTTTCTATTGAAAATATATCACTGATACATTTTCTATTAAAAATATATGATTGATAAATTTTCTATTGCCTGATAAATTTTCACTGATAAATTTTCTATTGAAAATATATCACTGATAAATTTATATTAAAACAATATATCGCTGATAAATTTTTTATTATAAATATACCACTGATAAATTTTCTATAGAAAATAAATCACTGTGATAAACTTGTTATGGAAACAATACCAATGTAAAGATTTTTTTTGTAGAAAACATAAAACTGTAATAGATTTTTAGTGGAAAACATATAAATGTGAGAGATGATCTTTATGTTGAAAACCATTGAAAACAAATTACTGCGACAAACAGTTGAATGTTATAAATTTTCTATTGAAAATATAACACTGTGATACATTTTCAATAGAAAATAAATCACAGTGAAAAATTTTCTTGTAATAGATTTTTTGTATAGAAAACCTATTGCTGTAATAAATTTTCAATGGAAAACATTACTGTGAGGGATTTTCTGTTGAAAGCGTAACGCTGTGATAGACTTTCCATAGGAAACAAATCACTTTGGCAAAATTTTTTTTATGAAAAATGTTATATAGAAAACTTATCACTGTGATATTTCATAAAAAAAACTAATTGCCTTTAAAATAAATTTTCATAAAATGTCACTTTCTTCCTTTAACTTAATGTACTTTTCAAATCCTTTATCTAATAAATTTGTGTCATTTAAAAATCTATAAATATTTAAATGGTAAAAGCAAATCATGACATGAGCGTTTGTTGATTTAACTATTTGCCACTGACTTCTGAAAGAAAAGTAAAACTAAACAGAAATTTTCAAAAATAAGTATTTTCTTATTAAAAAAAAAAGAAAAAAATGTTAAATTTTTGTTTTACATAATTTACAAATTTTACTCCATATTTGTTTTTGCTAAAGTTTAGTCGTTTCCAGTTTTATTTTTTTATAATTGTTTGTAGAATAGGAAACGATTTATCGTTCTAAAGGAACAAATATTTAATGTATGTAAATATGTATTTGAACGAATGTGTACAGAAATGATAAAGAAAAAGTTTTAATATATTGAAACTTTTTTTTCATAAAAATAAATAAATTTTGTAGATTGAGAAAAAAATATATCAATAAAATTCTCATTGTACAACAAATATAAATATAATGACGAAAGAAAAACGTGTCAAAGTTGAAATAAAGTATTCCATACGACATTTTCACAACCGATTGAGACAATTTAAAAACTTGAGGCGAAAAATAAAAAAGGGAAAAAAAGTAAAAAGAAAAATCTTGTATATGAAAATAAAATTTATATTATATCAACAGGACTATCATACAGAAGCATATACAGTTGTGATGAGAATTATTTTGGAGAAAAAATTCAAATGCAGTTTCCATAAACTACTGGGAAAACTGAAGGTGTTATTTTCCAAGTCCCTTCACCTTGCTTTGTGATATTTTTCATATGAAATTTTTTGAATTTATAATAATTTGTACGAATATATTTTTTTAGTGAGGTGAATTTATGTTACAATAATTTAGGTGACCCCAGAAGTCCAGCTGAATATTAATAACGAACCTTTAATTATGGCGCAATTGGCTTACAATTTTGTTTGTTTACAAATAAGAATATTAATTGTTCCTAGAAAAACAGATATTTTTTGACATTCTTTAAGGTTTTTCAAACAAAAAAATACTTGGTATTTTCCCTTCTTGTACTTGTTGTAGAACTAAGGTTGCCTTATTAATTGTACCATGGGTGAGTGTCGAAAATAAGAGAGTAACATTTTGTGTATTAAAAAAAACTTACTAACTAAAGGCTCAACCATAATATGCATAGCCTTGCTTAACCTACTGTCAAAAATTAACAAAAAGTCTCTCAAATGTATTTAAGAAAACAAAATAAAAAAAACATTGATTCCGTACGGAATTTGCGATTAGATTCACACCTTGCTTAAGCAAATGATAGTTTCATTAAACTTAGCAAAAAGTTTCCTTAAGTTCAATATGGTTTGCCTCATATAATTTACATGTATTCGCTCATTCGCTTAAGCCAACTTAAGCACATTGTGGTTGGGTCTTAACTTTTCACATACAAATATATACAACTAAAAACAGTCATAAAGGCAGAACAATTATTAGATTGACAGTTATTAACTTCAGTAATTAGCGAACTAAAGCATTTTTATGCCACCATAGCCATAGAAAATTACTAAAATAGAAACGATGTCAATATATTCTAAATCAACTACTTTCACAAAAAACACAATTTTATATATCGAGCCCTTAAAGCAAAAATAGCTTAAGCGACATAATTTTAAATTTTGGTTTTTTTTTTTTTTTTAAATAAATGAATTTAATGGCAAAACTTGCATCATCTCCTAAAATGTCATGGTCAAAAAAGGCACCGTTACGACTTTATAGCAAAGACCATTTCAGCTTAAGCGACAACCTTTATACAAAATTTTTATGAAATAAAATGAAAAAAACCTTTTCCTTTCAAATTGCGTTTTTGTCGCTTAAGCTTTTTTTACGGTAAGGGCTCGTATTGGCGGTGCCCAAAAAAACTATTTTTAATGAAAAATTTTTTAAACATACATATATGATTGATATTTAAACCAAATTCTAGACACACTCATCATTATTGTGGTTATATTAGTCCCTTATTAAGAAGCCACAACCAAATCTTGTGGTTGTCTCCGAACGTGTTATGGTTGATAATAACAATAATATGTTTACCAAAAATAATAGTATGGTTGTTTTTCAACCACAACATGTTGCTCTTTGAAAAAAGAAAAATGTTGTTGTTATTAAAAACATATTATTATTTTTGCCATAACATATTCAGAGATAACCATAACATGGTGTTGTCTTCTTGATGGAGGACTAATTTGGTTTGGAATAATATGGATACTAGTGACGATAATATATTTAAAGTAATCACAATATTTTAAAATATCTTTCGGTAAAAATAGTATATATAGAACAATTTTTGGAAGTAAAAGCTTGGCCAATCATGAACCCGGCCAATCAAAATTATGTTATGAAGTTAAGGCTTATATATGAGTTCATATTGCTGAGCATTATCTACACAGAAAAAAAAATGTTCAACAATAAAAGCATTAATTCAAAATAAACTCAGTTTTAGTTAAAAATTTAATCAAGTGAATTAAACGCTTAATCAAGTAAGAATTAAAGTTTTAATTGGCACTATTAATTTTTTTACTGTTGCAAATTTAAAGTATCAATTACACGTTTAATTCACGTGATTATACGTTTAATTCACTTGACTAAACGTTGATTAAATTTTTAATTAAAACTGATTTTATTTTTGATTAATTCTTTCATTGGTGAACAATTTTTTTTTCTGTGCAGATCTTAAGGTATTTAATCCAAATTTTAATATTTGTAAACAGGCTAAAGTGCTTTACAATTTATTGATAATTTTCCATTCTTGACTGACCTGCGAATCGAACCCAGGTTTTAACGGTCTGACAAATTTCGATAATAACTACACTATTTCTTTAGAGGGGTTTGCCGTTTAACACTCGCCGCCATTGACGACGGCTGGGAGTCAAAAGTCAAAATTTTATTCCATCGGATCGGAGCTTTGTGAGATTTTTTGGCTTAAATTGTTTATAGAAATAGGAATTTGCAATGGGACCAGTGTAAAATGACATGCCATAGTAGGTGTAAAAGAAGTTATAGTTGGAAAGTTATGGCGTTAAAAGCTATTTTAGGCAGTCGTATTTAAATAAGAACTATGGTGAAATATGTACCATTTCCAGAAAATTTAATTAAATGATTTGGTTTCCAATAAAATATTTTTGTACAAAATATAATCCAACATTTAGAATTTAGATAAAAAATTTCATGGAACTATCTCTTAAATTGCGACCTTTACTTTTCGTCCAAGGATAACATTTACATATTTACAGACAACTATCCAGTTAGCCGGTCGGATGGACATCGTGAGATTGACTCAAAAAATAATTCTGAGTCAATCGGTATACGAAATGGTGGGTCTAAAACTAATCAGTTTTGTTACTGTTGTCGTTGTCGTAAACGACTCCGTTGTTTTTTGTAATAGATTAAAGTAAGACGCTACCTGCGTTCTTTAATGTACTACCAAAAAGACTTAGTCGTTTACGACAACCGTAATAAGGCTAATTATTTTTATGTGACGCAAAATATCCTGTCCTTGGTGATGGGTTGGGTTTAATATAAAAACTCGAAATTGAAAGACCCTGTGTTTGGCTGTTTTTTAAGCAGTATATACCCAGAGAAAAAACATGTTTAAATATGGTCACCTCGAACAAAACTATTTTTAAAGAAAATCTTAAACATATTCGGCCTTATTAACGTGGAAATTCCATATAGAGGCAAAATTAACTCAAATGAAACTAAAAGCCTTTCAAATTCATTGGCTAATTGGAAGAAATTCTGTTCTTAGTCTCGATTGTAAGCTTCTACTTTACAACTCTATCTTAAAGCCTGTCTGGTGCTACGGTATTCAAATATGGGGCACTGTCTCGGCCCCTTATATCGAACAAATTCAAAGGCGCCAAAATAAACTTCTTCGAATAATCACAGCCGCTCCCTGGTATGTTAAAAACTCAAACATTCATAAGGATCTCAATGTGGCATAAGTAAAGACTATGATTACAAAATATGCAGTAAAATATTTAAAAAGGCTTGAACAGCACCCAAATCCACTAGCTCGAAATATTTTAAATCATGGCGGCCACACTCGCTTAAGAAAAAGAGACACTGCAGCACTTACCCAATTAGAAGAGCGATAAACACCTATATAGGTGAACAGAACCCGTGATGAAAAAAATTTTTTGTCTGGCACTGGCAGGACATAAATAAAGTATTAGGATAAGATTTGAATAATTATTGTTAGTTTATATTTAATATATGAAGATTCAATAAAAAATAATGAGAAAAAAATTTGCGTCCTTATAGTGTAAGGCGTTATCGTTAAAGAGTGATTCGTTTTTTGTAATAGAATAAAGTAACATACAACCTGTGTTCTTTAATCTATTACAAAAAAACGACTTAGGCGCTAACGACAACGCCTTACATAATAAGACATTATTGTCACCGACAGCCAAAGTATTTCCTCAATTTTTGTGTATGCAAATCTTTATTGGCTATACTGAAAACTAAAACCGTATACAGCAAATTGCTATTTTCCCAACAACAAGATGTTTTCCATTACATAAAAAAAAAATTCATGGCATAGATTCTCTTTCTGGAACCAATAGAAGATTGGCTGTTTGACTGTATAAAAATTAAGATACCAATTTAAAAATTCTTGTCAAAGACAGAAACATTTTGCAAAATCATTTGGGGGATTCACAAGTTGTCATAAAGTCATATGTCCTAAAATAATAACATGAAAAAATACGACTGTTTGAATTTAAATCAGCTGATTTAAAACAAATATGAAAAATAAATATTTACCTAAAATCAAAATATTTTTTAATTCTAATCCATGAATTAATAAATTAAATTAGAGCTTTCCTGACTATTTTCCATTTTTCAGAATAAAAAAATAAATTTAATTTAGTTTGTTTACCAAACATCAGAGTCCTAAGTCGATCTAATTTGACGCCGCAGGTGTTTTTTTGCAAAAATTGCTAGCCGCAGGTTAAATTCGGATGTTTGCCGGATAAAACTATACCATCAACGGCGACGGCTACAAAATCATATCTGCTCGGCGCAGCCACTCAGCGCAAGTCTCTTCTGATTAATTACGACAACACAATAAACATGGCAAGCAAAGTTTTATTAATTTAAGACACTTTTTGTTTACAAAGCAACAACAATATTTTTAAACCATTGTAAAATGTTATAACATTATGACAATACAACACGATAGCACACCTTGTGAATACCTCAATTATAAAAAACCAAAGCAAATAAACGTTAAACGCGGATTATGATATTGAAAATCCGCTTTAAGCATACAAATAACAAATATTTCTGATTTCAACAAAGTTTTTAATTGTTCCCAATTAAAAAGAAAAAATTTACAAAATTTTTCCTTAAGTGCTGCTTGCTTTTGGTTAAAACAAAATTAATTTGAATTAAACCAAAAATATGCTATAAAGAGGGTTTTAGCAAGAATTTACATAATATGCAAATTTATAGGTATTCCTACCTTATTATATTATAAAAAATGCAAAATTACGCACAAACAAATTGATGGCATTTTTCATCAAAAAAATGTGATTCGGATAAATAACTAATTCACTTAAGGCCGTTTTCTCATTAGACGATTATCTTTTTACCTAACGAAAAACTGCACATTAAGGAAATTTGGTTTCCTCAATGTCTCATTTGCTTATAATCGGTCGTAAAACTAACCAGGGGCCTAATTCAGGCAGTCGTGATCGAGTAATTTCTCGATTCGAAAGCAATTTTATTTCTAATTCTTTCAGTCGATACTGAACGAAACGAAATTATTTTTTTAGTATTGTGAAACTCAAATTAATGCTTTAAAACACTGAAAAAATAGTTCCGATTCGTTCAGTATTGACTGAAATAATTTGATATTAAATTGCTTTCGAATCGAGAAAGTACTCGATCACGACTGCCAGAATCAGGCCCCAGCACTCATCTGTCAATTATTTATTTTCCTTTTATTTGCCGTACAGATAAATTCAATCAGCTGACTCCCAACTTTTACATGTATTTTGAGTGGCGTTGCCAGCTGAAAACTTTGTTTTTTGTCGGTATATTGAGAAACCCAAAATCGTTAACGGACAGTTTATCGGTCTAATAAATTTATGTTGACATTAAGTAACAAACAGTTTGTCGATACATTGAGAAAATGGCCATTAGTATTTAAACAATTGAGAAAAAAACATGCGTTTTCATACAACTTCACGCCCTCGTAATAATTCTAAGCATTGATTGCAAAAAACAAATTCCTTAATCACCCCTATCGCAAACAACTACTCCCATGAAAATATTCCTATATTTTTTTATTTCGTATTGTGAATGATTCCTTTAACAAATTTTTTGGGAATGAATTCCCAAACTTAAAAAATTTGGCATCGCCAATGTTTACTCCCGCGAATTTTTTTTACTAAATAAATTCCCAACAAGTGTTGATGTGAACGAGAAGGGAACATATAAATTTTAATTTGTATTCTTAAGTAGGACTAAATGAAACTACTTCTTCCTTTTATTGAAGGAGTGTACATAAACAAAATGAAGATAAACACTATTCATTATTTATTTTATTATATTTTTATTAGTATTTTATTTTGTATCTTTTTCTTTCACAATACAAGCACTGACAAGTAACTCACAATAGAGACTTTTGTTTACAAACCACTGACAAATAATTAACAATAAATATTTTTACTCCAAAAATATTTGCGATACCGATTTGTTTGGGATGGGAATTGAGGTTTGATCCCATAAATCATATTCCCATAACATTCGCGATAGGGGTGAATGTTTTTAAACTTTTATAAAGGCCCAAATACATTGATCAAAATACTCTTCAAGCATTGTGGTAGTATTAGTGAAAATATGTTTGTATGTGTCACACCGACGATGCTGGATGAAAAATCAAATAATTTAGATATGACGGCGAATATTACGTCAAGCACACGTACACGATAAATTTGCCAGCTGGACAAGCTTTTTACAAGTGTATTTGGGCCTTAAAAAAAGTATATTAATAAAACTTTTAACTCAGCGAGTTAGTGGCATATCCACTTTGAGTGAATCCCTTAAAAAAGGTCTGGCCAGACTCATGAGTACGACGAATGGTTAAAGTTCATTAATTGTTAAAAGTCGAAACAAACCTCTGTAAAAACTTCAAAGTTAACAATTTATTATTCATTTTCCAACTTATTTGTGAGGAATTCAACTTTTTTTTTGCTCTAATTGATTTGTGTTTTTTATGTGTAAAAAACTGATAATATTCCACTACCGATTGTTAAAAATGCCAGCTCGTTATCAGCGACTTACCATTTTTTCCTATTAAATACCAATAAATTAAAAGAAAACCAGTGCAATATTTTCCACCTCCTCTGCAATATTTATGGAATATTATTGGTTTATTGTATTCTACTATGTATATTTTTTTTTTTCTTTTATTTTTGTAACATAAGATTGACTTAACTTTGCCATGCCAACAGAAAAACAAAAAGTTCTGGAAGAAACAAATAGAAACTAAATCGAGAAAAAAAAGATTAAGAAAAATATTCATATCACGGTAGAAATCTTTACGGTTATACAGAGAACATGAATACACGAATACAGGCAACCACATGCACAAACACTTGTACTACATAAATAGTAAGTGTGTTAGAACATGTCAACATGTTCTTTGGAAAAAGCGGTGTCAAAGCATGCAACATAAAGAGAATTCACTCACAATTTGTTGTGTAGCAAGACTGTTAAATATTTCTGAAATCTGTAGAATGTGAAGAAAATAACACATCCATGCATACAGACATACATACACACATACATACGTAAGGAGGAAAACGTATTGAATAAACTGGAATCGATGCCAGCCTGTAGGGCTTTAGAAGATGTTTAATACTCTGTATGCACTACCAAACTCTTGGATAGGCATGCAACATGCAAACGAACAAATAAAACATCTGCAAGCCACCACCAACAAAGAAACTGTAAAAATAATCAGTGCAATATTTTGCATTTTTTCATTTTCTGTTGCTACCAATAGCAACAATTTTCGAGCTGTTCTGTTATACATTACAAAGACTACTACCACTACTACTACTACTTCTGCCTTAACAACGACAACAGGAAAACACATCATTGACAATCTATCGCCGACAACATTCAAGTTGTTGGAGTAGAGATGCACACGTCAGGATATTGAAACTATAGAAGTGTATCCCTTTGCCCTTATTTGTAGAAAGCCTTGTGGCATCAGAAGGAAAAAGAGAAATTCAAGCAGAAAACTTTATCAATATTTTGTTTGAAGTTCGAAAAGAAAATTCAATAAATGTTTTTAAGTTTGATTTTGTATTGGCAACATTCAGATTATGTTTGTCGATTAAGGAGATGGAAAAGGTTGATTTTGATAATTGAGATGAAAGTGAGTTGGAAAGTCTGGGACATGCATACATATTCAGTTTATAATGCCATTTTAATGAGAGCTCTTTTGACATTATTAAATTTAAAAAATAAAGGAAATGCACTGCATAAAATGCTGTAAGACGTAGATTTAAAGCAAGAATTGGATAACTGTGTTGTATATTTTAATCATATTTATTCAAAGTCTTCTTCTGGAAGTTGATTTATAAGCTTTTATTGCTTAAAAATCTGTTTTTATAAAGTGGTTGCTGTGTTTCTTATTGAAATTCTTATATATTCTTCAATTGCTCATAAAAAGGATTTCTATTAATACTTCTTGTGATAAACTTATTTCATAATACATATGGGTAATTCCATGTCAAAACGACCAAGAGTGGGACACGACCCCTTCCGATTTTAATGAAATTTGGTGAGAAGGTTCCTTTTATCTTATAAGGAACATATATGAACGAAAAAAAATTAAAAAATTTTTTTTTTCAAAAGTTATGTCATATTCAAAATGTCATAATTTCGCCGAATTAGCCGAATGTGTTGAGCTTATTTCTTCAATATCTCGAAAACTACTTGACATACGAATATGATTTCGATGTAATTTTAAAGAGAATACTTGGGGCTACAAACAATATATTGAAAAAAAAAATTTATTTGACAAATGTAATATCTGCAAAATGTTAAATTTTAAAAACGGACTAAGTCAAAAACCTATTTTTTTATTTGGCTGATTTTTTTTTGTATAATACCTCAAACTGTTCTTTAAAAATCCTGAAACTTTGAAGGAGGTGTTTTTTTTTTTAAGATATGATTTTTTCCTTTCGCAACCTTTAAAAAAATAATCTTAAAATTGAATTTTAATATTGTAATTTTGAGCAATAAGTTCACTGTTCAAGTTGCAAAAAACAGACCAGCCGCGCACCTGGCATTTTACCATAATTTGGTACGCTGAATCCAGTGGTGCTAAGCGTTTTTTTAGGTAAACTCGTGTTTTCAAGATATACCGTTATTTCGAAAATGTAAGAGGCTGCACAGCATATATTCGCGTAACTCAAAAACGGTTTAGTTTATTGAAATAACTAAAATTCGGCAATAAATAATAAAGTGGGGTTGGTCATACATTTGACCCATCTAGGAGCATTCTCTTTAAAATGACATCGAAATCATCTTCGTATGTCAAGTAGTTTTCGAGATATTGAAGAAATAAGCTCAACACATTCGGCTAATTCGGCGAAATTATGACATTTTGAATATGACATAACTTTTGAAAACAAAATTTTTTAATTTTTTTTCGTTCATATATGTTCCTTATAAGATAAAAGGAACCTTCTCACCAAATTTCATTAAAATCGGAAGGGGTCGTCTCCCAATCTTGTTCGTTTTGACATGGAATTACCCATATTATAAAATTTTTTTTTTTTTAAATATTTTTATTACAGAAGCTTTGAATTCCAAGTTTAATTTAACGTTGGTTTTTAAAATATTTATTCATTCTGGTTAATATTTTAAATTAGTACAACCGTTTTATTTTTGTAAAAGAAGTGTTTTTTTTTAAAGTCTGAATTAAATGCTTCAATAATCACTTAACATTTATGAGCACGATAATTGAAACCATGGCTGTAAATAGCTCTTAAGGCGATTTCGCATTACTTTCAAGCAACGAAATAGCACGAGCTTCCTTCAAGGTTCCAACATTTTAAAATATGAATCCAGTATTTGGTTAAATGACCTGAAAGTCAGTTAGCAAGCGCTGGTATTACACCAGATTCAACAAAATTCCACACGATTGTCGGTTCGATTGAGTCCAATATTCTCTGCTGTAAGCAACATGATTTTGCAAGCCCTGGACACAACATGTGTGTACGTCTTAAACAACGGTTGCAACAATGCTTCACCTATTCTTAAGAAACCAATTGAAAAAGCTTTGGGACGATATTGAGTTAGGAGACAAGAAGTCTTTTTTGACACTTCTTCGTAAGATAATATCTTCTGGGGAATCTAACAGAGGAATTGTTAAAATATCTCTAGATTCACAGTAAGTAGTGGATCGCTTAGTAAAATATAGCACTTATGCCAGACAAAATTACCGACACTTCTCAACCTTGGAAATTAAATGCAGTTTTCGCAATGTCAACGAATAGTTCTTCAGAAAAAAAAATGGATGCTCTTACTGAACAAGATGAGGTCATTATCGTTAAAAAAGCCATGAACATGTCGTTCAACAGTCGCGTAGGTGCGAAGCAAGCGTTGCAAAACTAACTCCAGAGTTAGTTTGCGAACTCATAAACTTAAAAATGTTTACGTATTAGGAAGGGTATTCATTAAATCGAGCTTTTACTTTAATCGGTTAATCGCTCGATTAATTAATCGAGGTTTTGTTTTAATCGGTTAATACACGGTTAATTTTGTTATTGATCGGTTAACCGATTAATTAAGTTTTTTTATAAATTGAGTAATTTCGATAACTAAAAATGAATAATTATTTATTATTTGGAGATTATTAGTAAAAAAAAACAATAACATAACAATTCTTGAACTAAAGCGAGCAAACAAAAACAAAATTCATAACTATGTAACAAATTTTTTAATTAATACATATGGGCAATTCCAGCAAAACGTCTACTTTTTGTAACGTAACGCCAGAAATAATTTAAATTATTTCTCAAAAAATTGTATATGTATAGTTTACCTTTTTATATTGTGGTGTAAAGCGCAACTAGCTTTACATTTAGTAACAAAAGGGATATTTGCATTCTGGCGTCACATTTAAAAAAAAAGTAGACTTTTCGCTCAAAATGCCCATATGTGCCTTTAAATGAGGTAATATTTTTAATTCTAATAGCCTGAAAAATTAATCTATATAAGTCCAAAGCTTACTAAAAAGGTTTTATTGAAAACGTCTTGCTCAATTCGCAGTCTTATTAAGTTTTGTAATGCAAGTCAAAATCCACTTCCGTTTTTTTAACGTCCCGCCAGCGCATATTTTTGCTTATATCTGCTAATCCTTGCTGTAATTTTTTTTCTGAATATAGTGCTACTTCATAATTTTATATATATATATACCCTTTTTACGGCGGTATGAAATAACCCCCCAAAAAAATAATGAAATAATCCACCAAAAGTTTGTACAGAGAACAACAAAAACGATTTTTGGGGGGTTATTCCATTTTGTTTGGGGTGTTATTTCAATTTTTTAATTGGGCTATTATTTCATATGAAATTATCCCCCAAAAAAAATCATTACGAAATAAAGGCCCAATATATTTTTTGAGGGATTATTTCATTTTCAAATTTATAATGAAAAAGTTTTTGGGCGCAAGGATTTATCCACTTTGGTATACAGAACAACGGTCCGATAAATAAAGCGGCCCTGTATAACCGGCCTTCGGCTGGTCGCAATGGTTTTCTTCTATATGGTATACCAAACATCGGCTTCGCTAACTAAAGCTTCTCTGCGTAGCCGGGTCGAGTCGGTATTTTTATAGTATAGAAGAGAGAATCCTGGCGCTATGCAGAGAAGCTTTAGTTAGCGAAGCCGGTGTTTGTTATACCATAGAGGAAAAAGTCATTGCGCCCGGCCGAAGGTCGGCTATGCAGAAAAGCCTTAGTTTGCGAAGCTTGTGTTTGGCATTTCATACCATGCTATCTATCGCGTGATTCTGTAAAGAAAACTGGGCTCCACGAAAAGCTCCCCAATGATATAACGCCCAAACGAGAAATGAAATATTCCCCAAATTTTTTTCATACATTTTTGGGTGTTATTTCATATGAAATAACTCCCAATTTTTTTTGGCCCTTTTTCATTTTTTTTGGGAATTATTTCATTCCTCATTTGGAGTTTTCAAATTATGAAATAATCACCAATGAAATAACACCCAACAAATTTTTAAAATTCGGGGCTTGTTTCATAGCGTGTATAATTTGGGTGTTATTTCATTTTTTATCGACTTTAAACACAGGAAAGAATTAAAAATTTGTTCGATTTAAATTTCAAATTATTTTCATTTCCAGAACATGGTCGATTATGTAATAATTAAAAAAAAAAAAAATAAACTGTGAGGTCATTGTAATAATCTTTATGATAAATAATTTGGTTTAAATGTTTAGGACTTAAGCGACTTTTTTCTTTAGTTTTAAATAAATAAATTTTTACTTGGAAAAAATTTTTTCACTTATCGTAGATGTTGGAAAAATCGAAAGCAACCCATAATACAGAATTCCTAAATTCTCAGTCCTTTTCGTGGATTTCTCTTAACACAAAAATCTTACATTATGCCCTTACAGTCTTTTCTTAATTTTTAAAATGCTTAACACCCTTCCGGTAATTCTGCTGTTGTGTTACTATCGAAAGTTTCTTATGTTGTCAGGTCATCATCTTACTCATCGTGACAAAGCTCAGCACCGAACAATCTGCAAATAGTTAATTTTCGAATTCCTTGATTTTTTTTTGTACTGCATTGTAAAAATGTATTTCTAGAAGGAAATATATTGCATGAAAAAATATTTCAAAACACAACTTTTTTGTACACTTTGGTAACTTTTTTTATGAACTCTGGTACAGATAACATTGTAAAATTGTACAAGGTTGTATTCTAGAATGCATTTAAAAAAGCGAGTTGCTTTGCAACCGACGTTTTGGAACTCACCCATAGTAAAAAAAACACTAAAAAATATGGTTTAATAGTACAAAAACTTAAAATTGTTGTTACATCGGGTAATCGGTTAATAAAATCGGTCTGAAATAAGCCGGTTTAATTGTTAATCGAAAAAAGCCAATTTTAAATTAACCGATCAGTTAATCCGGTAGTAATTAATCGATTAACCGATTAACGGTTAACCGATTGAATACCCTAGTATTAGGCCAACGTTAGTGTAATAAGTATTCTTCATCATTTTCATCAATTCACGGCTCCAACAAAATAATATTCAACGGTTATGTATTTCCATGTGCACAACTCGAATTTTCTGGTTTTTAAAGGATTTAGAGCCTCTAAAACTAAACGCTTGCCACTCTATCGTTTAAGCGTTTAATCTACAGTTCTGAGTTAAAGAAAAAATATTTTCTCAAATGAAGCCCTAGAAAAGCCTTTTGCCAAGATGATAAAATAATTATTTTAAAATTTTCTGCCTGTTCAACGATTTCGAACGTTGACGTTCGCATAGAAAATTATATTTGAAACAAAAACAAAATTCTAAAATTTGTTTTTGTTTTCAATGTTATTTTCTATGCGAACGTTAACGTTCGAAATCGATGAACAGGCTGTTTGTATTTGTATATTTACTAGAGTATCCAATCATTCGACTTTTGGTTTTGTTCGAGTAAGGAATTAATCGATTTTCAAAATTCAAAATTGCTCGATTAATCGAATAAGGGTTTTAAATTGTTCGAATTACTCGGAGAATTCAAATAATTTTATCCAATGGCAAAAATAAACACCTCTATTTGAACTCATACTTTTATTTTATTAATAAACAGAAAAAGAGAGATCCAATTTATTATTTCTTAAAATCGAGTGAAATTTAAATCGATGGTGATTCTCCGTTAAGCTTTTTTTAAAAATCACCGCAGTTTTTCCTGATTTTAAGAGAAATTCTGTTAAAGATAAGAATTCAATGTTTAATATATAAAAGGAATTTTTTTTTATAATCTTTTAAAACAGGATCTTTGTTTTTAAATCCCCTTTTAATTTCCTTTATTTTAAAACTATAGGTTTGGTTAATTTATTTTTTAACGACAAAAACCAGAAACTTACTTTTCAAACAAGGACACTTAGACTGGGTTTTTGGGATGTAACTTAGTTTAACGTAGTCTGAAGCGCTGATTTTTCCGGAGAAGTGTGATTTTTTTTTATTGTTATTTCATTCAAGACCAACATTTTTTCAACATTATTTCATTAAAGACCAACATTTAAGCAAAATTAAGATGTTCCGTCAAAATTTTGTATACAAACTTGGTAATGGCGGCACAAATAGGGTTTCAAATTAACTAAACCGAGTTTAACTGAGATCTCAAAAACCCAGCCTTAAGGTTTTAAGACGTCAATGGCCAAAAAAACTTTTGCTTTTACTTATGATTCATTAAATATAAGAAATTAGTTTTAGTCGATCAATTGACATAAATTGTTATTCGTTATTCGAAATTGGCTATTTTAATTACTCGATCAAATAATGGCGGGAAAATTCTAATATTTACATTAAATTTTAGACTTCCGATGCAAAAGAAAAAAGTGTTAGCATCTGAAAATTTTTACCAATAAAACTCAACGATTTGAGAGAACATAAATGTACAAAATTAAAGAGTAATAATCACCCCTATTATTTATTTAAAACTGTTGTGGCATCAAGTCGACGATTACATCACTTCGACGTTAATTTGGTGTTTTATAAGAATGTTGTGTCGACTTCGACTAGTTATCGAAAATTTGACGCAAACAAACCGATCTCCATTTATTTTTATTATTTTTGATCTACATCATTATAGTTCACTTTTTAAAGCTCTTTATGCTATTTTCCGACATATTTTTTAACCGATTTAGCTTTTTCAAATTAAGTATAGAGTTTGTTTCCAATTTTGAATTTTTTGCGCGAATTTTTTTGCATGTTTTTGATAAAAGATATTTTTGCTGTAAGTTTTCTGATTCTTCATAGCTGTAACGTTTATCAATAAATATAAGACTTTTCTATCATGCCGCTGTCAGCAAAATCTTGCCAAATTCCGTTAATTGAGCAATTTTCACCGAGTTTTTGCCATTTCTTTTAGATTATGGGATTTTTAATCAGTTTTATAGGTTGTTTGAAATATAAAAAATGTTCGCGAATTTTCGATATTTTTGCATATTTTTTTTTTATCAAAAAGTAATTTCAATTTTTGGGAATACAAAATTTTAATTTCAAAAGATTTTGTTATTCGGGCTTAATTCACAGTTTTTATTATTGATAAAAACACTTGAAATTTATTGTTGATGGGATAAGCTATTCCTATGCGCATTTCACTGGTTGCTTAGGCCAGATCATCAGGAAACTTCATCCATAAAGATTTTAGAAAATATAAAGATATTAAACCAAATAAAACTGTTAAACGTATAAGAGTTATAGCAACAGTTCTACTTGTAATAATATCAAAGTTTAAACAAAACACATCAACAATAAACAGTGGGTTTATCGCATCTTACATTCCCCACTACAATTAGTTGAAATTCTCTTAACATTAATTGTAGTTGTAAGTAGGTTAAGAAAAACAAAATAAAAACAACAACAACTTACAAAAGATGTTGTCAATTAAGTGTTTCTTTAGGCCGTGCACTTGCCTGTTTTATCAAAAAGTAATTTCAATTTTTGGGAATTCAAAATTTTAATTTCAAAAGATTTTGTTATTCGTGCTTAATTCCCAGTTTTTATTATTGATAAAAACACTTGAAATTTATTGTTTTTTTTTTTTTTTGTTATTTTCCTACATATTGCTTTTTAACCGATTTAACGATTTTAAATAACTTTTAGGGTTTGTTTCCAAGTTTGCAATTTTCGTATTAGTGATTCTTTACAGCTTTAAAGATTTTTTAAATAAATATTAGACTTTGCTATCATGTCGATGTTAGCAAATTTTTGCGAATTTCCGCAAGTTTTGGCAATTTTTACCAAAATTTTGCCATAAATTTCTTTAACTTTCATTTGAGACGACGCAAAATTTCCTGTCGACTAAAACAGGGACAATTCCACTCGACGTCGACTTAAAAGCGCCCTAGAAAATAACAATTGACTCTCAATAGAAATCGATTATTGTCAATAACGACTCAGAAAATACAATTACTGTTCAGGTGCCGTCGGCTTATTTCGACGTCGACTTTCATAATAGGAGTGCATTTATTATAAATTTTCATATTAATTCGAATGTGTATTCCAGGTCAAATTACAATCCATAAAGCCTTCATACTTTAATAGGCCCATTCCATCCATATTTTTTAGGAACATTTTTCTATGCACTATCAGAATTTTTTGTTTGCATATTACGAAGCTTACTTTAGCTATCCTTTGGTTAACAATGAAGTAAATTGTACAGAAAATGCATACAACTGATCAATGTTAAGATTTATTTACACTATTGACGATGGAAGCTTTAGAGCTATCATGGTAGACCTGAATGTCATCAGTATACGTCTGGATCCTGGAATATGTTAGCTGTTTTGTTATATCACTAGCAATAATCGAATACAGTAATTGTGTCGGTATGGAACACTGCAGAACACCTCTTGTCAAGCGAAGAGGATTTTTTAATTTTTTTTTTAGTTTTATTTTATTTTTTTTTCTGTCTCTGGCGGGAATTGATCGCGCAATCTCGGTGCTGATAGACTAGCTCACTACCAGCTAGCCAACCGGGGCAGTGTAGTTTTTGGATAAAAAAACAGTATTTTTTACTCAATTAAGAGCGTAAATATGAGATTAAATTGTCCATAACAACAATAACAACGTTGATTGAAAGTTTTTGTTTCATTACTATAATGACATTTTTCATTGTCATAATGAAAATTTAAATTTATGAAAGCATTATTGAATTATGTTGCTTTTATAAAAAAATTTTCGATTTCATAGATTTAATGGCATATTACATTGGATGTATGAAATAATTAAATCTTAAATTTTTTGATTCACAATCAAACATTTTTTTTAAGGAAACTATAATTTTGTATTAATTAATGGATATAGTGATGTTTGTATATTGTTTTTTTATGTTCCCAATTAAATTTTTTGTTTAACTTGGACAAACTTAAGTTTTCATACATCCAATGAACAATTTTAACGTAATAACGAAATCCAATGAAGCGATTTTAACGAAAATACTTCATTATAACTATGAAATTCCATTTAGACAATGAAAATTTTCATTTCCCCAAGAAAAATTTTTTTATGAATGTGATTCATTAAATATATGAAGCATTTTTCTTTCAGTGTGCTAGAGAAATCGAACATTTTGGATAGTTTAAAGCCCAGTATTGAGTGGTGAATCATATCAAATGCATTTGAATAGTTGAGTAAATTCAAAAATGAAATTTTCCCATCCTCTAAGTTACTTCTTATGCCTTCGAATTCATCGGTTAGGGCGGTTAAACGGCTATGTATGTGTTTTTAGAGCATATTTCTGGTTTCCCTGCTCATAACCAACTTGTCTACCGGGACACCCTCTTAAAAAAAAAGTTATTTTCGTATTCTCAATGTATTTCATTTCATATTTACCTTTGATTTACTCTTAATTTTGCATCTAAGCCCTCTGGTAACTAAGACATATTTAACTTAAAATTGTACACAAATATTTTCCTTTTTTTTTTTTAATAAACATACAAAAATATTAAATAACAAAATCAGAAAAAGAACTCAATTTCTTTGTTCAATACAAAAAGATACAACTTGCAACTAAAAAAAAAAAATATCTACTTTTAATGCCAACCTACTTTTCTCTGAAGCACAGACGCGAAAAAATACACCAACTCCCAGTTTTTTTCCAATCATTATTGAAAATCAAATCCATTGCCGAGTAGTGAATAAAACAGTAATTCTTCGAAATAGATGAAAGATTGAGAGATATTGTAAAAGCAGTGGGGGGAAAAAAAGAAAACTAAATGAAAATTCTACAATGATTTTTACTCACTTTGTTTTGCTTGTTCAGAATTTTCATTCTTTTTTTTTTGTTTGTTTTTGTTTTTCGTTGTATTCCAATCAAAGCACCTGTGTGCAACATCACAAGGTGTCGACAACATCAGTTACCGTAAATTGTTACATTTGTTCAATAACAACATCATTGCAACGATATTGACGTTGTCGTTGACTGCCGTAGTAGTTGCAACATTTAAGAGAATACTTCTGGAAAAGTTGTATAGAAAAAAATATTATTGAACACCAGCAGCAACAACAACATGCAGCGTTTTGTATTGCATGCAACTAATACACAGAATGATATCAAGCGGAAAATTTTCTCAAAGGAGAAAAATTTCAATTTCCGCATCAAAGCGACGACAACAGCGATATTTGATATTTCTTTCTATACATTTTAATTTTGTATTTTATTCTTTATTATTTATTTTTTTTTAGTTGCTGTTGCTGTTTTTTGAATGAGTTTAGGATGACATAAAAATAAATTACTTGAAATACTTTTTTTCCTCCCTGTCTGCCTTGGAGATATAATGACAGTATTTAAAAATGAGGAAATTGGTAGATACACTGAAAGAATTTTCTTCGCAAAACCAATGAATTTTGACATTAATCCCATGAAAAATTGCATTAAAAAGGAACCTATGCAGCGCTTCGTTGGATCAATGAAACCTGTTTCATTAAAAGGATTTAATGAAACATGACATTAGATCTATGAATATTATTCATTGGATGAATACTTTCAATAAAGTAAAAATATTTTTTTTTTTTTTTTTTTTTTTTAATTATTTTTATTTATTTATTTTATTTTACTTTATATTATTTTTTATTTTTTTTCTGTCTCTTGCGGGATTCGATCGCGCAACCTCTAGCCTACCGGGGCAGTGTAGTTTTTGGATATAAAAAACTATGTTTTTTACTCAATTAAGAGCGTAAATATGAGATTAAATTGTCAATAATAAAAATAACTACGTTGATTGAAAGTGGATTGAAAGTTTTTGTTTCATTATTATAATGACATTTTTATTGTCATAATGAAAATTTAAATTTATGAAGGCAATTATTGAAATATGTCGCCTTTATAAAAAAATTTTTTGCTTTCATAAATTTAATGGCATACATATAACATTAGATTTATGAAATTATTAAATCTTACATTTTTTTATTAACAATTAAACATTCCCAATAAAAATTTTTACCATTTTGCGAAGCACTAAAGGTACATTTAAAAAAATAAGCGCACAATTATGCGCTACGCAATAAGACATACAGAAATGCAGTAAAGTAAGTGAAAGAACTCTCAACAACTTTTATAAAAAAAAAAATAAAATTTCAAGTGCTACGGCATTCCCTTACTACGAAGCAGGTTTGTAAGGGAGAATACTCAAAAATAACTGTATCAAAACATTCAGTGTGTAAATATGATCGTTACATCCAACAGTGTTTATGTGCGCTGAATAATGCGCTTTATGTATCATAAATGTATTGCTTCAAAGTGGGAACTCGCCATACAAAATTCATGTCTTCCGTAAGCGCAATGGTAAGCGAAACCCTTATGTTTCTCCCTTACAAACCTGCTTCGTTGGAAGCTCCATTTTTTATTGGGTTCTTTTAAGGAAACTATAATTTTGTTTTAATTTATGAATATAGTAATGTTTGTATATTGTTTTTTTTATGTTCCCAACTAAAAGTTTTTGTTTAACTTGGACAAACTTAAGTTTTCATATATTCAATGAAAATTTTTAACGTAATTACGAAATCCAATGAAGCGATTTTTAGGAAAATATTTTATTATAACTATGAAATTCCATTTAGACAATGAAAATTTTCATTTACCCAAGGAAATTTTTTTTATGAAAATGATTCATTAAATATATGAAGCATTTTTCTTTCAGTGTAGTATCGGGTTTTTCACTAGGTACGAAACATTTTTTTGTTGAAATTTTTTCGAATGGAAATTAAGTTGGCTGTGTAATTTTTTTCTGGTTTCAAGCGCCAGTCTATGCTATTAAATTATGGAGAGGACGTTTGCAAATTACTATTTTTTTTTTTTTTAAAGTTCACGTTCTTTGGTGACAATGTTGCGTGCGTTTAAGCCAACTTTTGATAAACGTAAGCGATATTGTAGTTTAAACATGACGAGTTTTTAAGGCCAAATTCGGCAAGCCAATAATCTCGCTCAATAGAGCTCGAAGGTACTCCTTACTCCTTACCATTGGGATACATTAAAGCAGTGGTCACGCCACCAAATTTAGGAGATCTGCTGGCCAACATGGAACGCGAAATTCTTGGTTCACTTGTTCACTCGTGGCGGAAATTTTAAGAATGTCGTATTTCAAAAATTGTAGTTTCATTGAAGAAACAAAAGTCACAAGTCTTTTAATTAAAAAAAAGTGAGTCAGACTTAATGAAAACCCCTATATGTAAAAATATTTTATAAAAATTTATTGAACGTACAATAAAAAGGAATTTATTAAAGTTGGCAGGTTTTTAGCATTACAATATACTAAATTATATTTTAATAGAAATTAAATATGAAAAGAATGTATAGCTATTCTCTATACTACTTCTCTACAGGTTTTGAAAGTATAATGGAATAGAGCTGATGATTTAAACGCATATAAAGGTCGCATTTTTAGAATACTTAACGGCTCAGGTTTATTTTTGAATCAATTAGACAACTTCCGCTTGACTAACTGTAGGGAGATCTATTATTCGACTTTTTCAAAAACCGGTTTTCGAATATTCCGAATAGCTGCTATTTAAAAAATTCAAATACGAAGAAAAAACCTATTTATGACTTAAGGTATGTTCTGACCTGACAAATATTTGACGATACAATTCAAAAAAAGCGTGACCATTAAGTTGATCAAATTTAAGCTTTATTTTTAATAATTTCTATTTATTTACTAAACTTTATTCCTAAGAGTGACATCGTAAAATAGGCAGTTAATAAAATTATTATTTGAGATATTCTCAAAAATTTATTTTAAATGAGTTTTAAGTCTAAACAAGTGTATATTAATCAGAAGACTTCAACCATATTTTTTTAAAGCGGCACACAAAACCTCTTAGCCAGGATTATATATTTCAAATTATTTTGTTTCAGCATTATAGAAACGAATAGTTATATGAACGTGCTTTGTGTCGATCACAATTAAAAACCTTCCATGACATTGTCTGATTCCTTAAATTTTTTTTAAGTTCTTGGTGTTTTAATAAAAAAAACTGATGCAGATATGCTGGAGCTACTTAAGAGTTTTTCATTAATTTTTGGCAGCATATTTTAGTAAAGTATTATTTGCCGTCTCTTAAGAACTATATGGAACAGAGCCAGAGACTTGGCGTATATTTTTGTCAAGCTTGTGGACTAATTAAAGGTGATAAATAAGTCGTGACGTTGAAAAATGTTTCCAACTTATCATTTTAGGACCCTTTCAGCACCATTGCCTCTTAATTCAGTTCGAAATGTCACTAGAGATGACATCTTTATAAAAATAAATATAATATGTATTTAGAATACTGTCAAATTGCTAATTACTTTTTAAGCTGAACATTTTTTTGTAGTATTTTGAATTGTTTTTTGTCTTTGTTACAAGAACAAGAAGCTTGCATTAGCGATTTGTTTTTGACTTTTGTTACATCTTGTTTTGGCATTCTTCATAAAAAGTTTAAGCTTGGCTTATATTCGATTAGAAAAATACTTAAATTACTGGCACATTTATAATAAAAGTAAGGAAAACGTATATAAATTACACACAGGGCTGTCAGATGAATTTGTGAGAAAATCGTCAGTTTCCTGAGAAAAAATAAAACAATTGTCTTTATCGTTGCGAAAAATCGTCAAAAAAAAAATCGGACAACTTAAAATTTAGATTTTTTTAACCAATTTTTGGTCGATTTTTATAAAAAAAAAAAAAAACACTCAAACAAAAACATAATTACTTCATACACAGCAAGCATTTTCAATCGTGTAAGAGCTACTGGGAGTCTCAGAGCGTCTTTGATCGTCGATGACCGCGTTTTTTAATCGGGGAAGATTCCTTACGCGGGAAAAACTGTAACTCGAGTGAGATTCTTCCATAGCACAGCGAAAGACGCTTCTTCAATCGTTGTGAGAATCGTTTAAGAATTGGGTGAAGATATCTAACGAGACTTTCATGTCAAGAATCGTATGAGACTCATGTAGATATTCTCTTATAACTCGTGAAATGCTTGCCGTATAATTGTTGAAAATATGATTTATTCAGCGAGCCGTAAGAGGTTCATTCGATGATGGTTTGACGAAAGATAAACAAAGTGTAACATTTTTATTTTGTTCTCTGAAAATAATCAAAGATTTTCTTGCATATTACAGCCGTGCATAAACAAAAGCGGCGTTTCCTAGTTTTTAGATAGAGCGCCCTGAACGATTTTGACAGCTCGTTTAGTAATGAAGTTTGCCGCTATTGTTAATTAATAATGGCAATTTAGCTATTTTTTGGCCAATCTAGCGTTTTTATTTCTATTTTTATTCCTAAATTGGTGGGTTTTATTAAACAAAAAAGCTATCACTACTGTTCATGACACAACGTTGACGCTCTTGCTTAGGTATTTAATATCATCGTAAAAGCTAAGTAAAAGAAAACGTTCTGCCTTCCGCAATTATTAAGGTACGGCTGTTTAACATTCCAAGATTAAAAAACGAAATTGTCAGAAAATGTAATGTTTTATTCAGAAAACTGGAGACTGAAAAAATCGTCACTTTTTAGAAAAAAATCAGAAAATCGGCACTTTGCTAATTTCGGAACAAAAAATCGTCAAAATTACGATAATTTGTCAAATCTGGCAGCCCTGATTACACATTACAAAAATAACCGGTTTATTTTACTAAAATAACCGGCTTATTTGATATTCGAAAAATTTACATTTTAAAATATCTGACGTGGGCAAGACTAAAATAACCTGTTAAAACTGCTCGAATACTATTCGTTCGATCTGTCTAGCTAACTGTCGCCTTGTCCATGCTCAGTATAGGTCGAAATGTAAGAAAATTCATGAAAATTCCTACGCATGCGTTTATTCTTATGACAAAGAGAATCGTTTCATTGCTTTATATGTCTCCTATATAAATGGCTACCTGAAATAGAGTTTTATTTATATATTAGATTTTCTTATTATAATAATATTCATTAATAACTCTAATAAACAAGTTCTGCGTTGAATCATGTTGGCCAATTGTATTAAATTTGCTTTGTTTGGTTATAACTCCCCTGTAATACCAAGTGCCGAAATCGGTGGTTTGTTTTGGAATTAAATTTTCTTAAAATTTTGTTCAAAAACTTGTGTCCTTTTAGCCAGTTTCTAAAATAAAATAAACTACTTAAAACGTCGTTTTGCTGTAAGCAGGAATGTCAATGAGAATCTTAAAATGGTACCAACAGCCTTTAAAAATTGTACTTTTTTAACCATAATTGTACTCTAAGATTTTTTTAATTCAAATTAATTTTATTTACGTTTATTAAAAATGCCAACAAAATGTATTTTAAATATTATTATACAAACAATTCAGTTTGGTATATAAACAAATAGACTTTGCCCGTGACTTCGTTCAAGTGCATAAAAAATAAGATTTAAAAAAAGAGGTTTGTCCTATAAGAAATTTACAGAACTTTTATGTATTTTTCTACATCTAAACTTATTTTATGTTAAAATATTTCAATAAACAACATTATATGAATTATTATTTTTCGTCAACACATTCAAGTTTTGAGCCATCGATACTCTTGAGAAACCAACATTCAACTGTATGCGTGAAAAGCAAGGGGTCAGTAATAATATACATTCCGGCCAATGATCCATATGTAATACGTATACAAAATTTATCAAAAAGAGAAAAAGTACTAAAAGTAACTGTGCCGTATGCTATCTCTATACCAAATTTAAAAAAAAAGTACCAGCTTTTCCTTATTTTAGGAATAAGGGACACAGTTGGTTAGTGTAGGCTCTAATCTGAAAGTTTGTATATCAAATTTATCGAAAAAAGAAAAAATACCAAATTTATCCAATTTTTACCCCAATTTTATCACTTAAAATGTACAAATTTTGTACCTTTAAAAGAACCCTGTATTTTTATCTGGACCATTTGCAATCTGCAAACCAAATTTATCAATAAGAGAAAATACACCAAAGTAACAATTTGTTTTTCCAGATTTACTTTTTAAAATATATTTGAATCTTGGCCATATGCTATCCATCTACCCAATTTCATTCAAATTCATTATGCTATTTTCGCGTGATTGAGTCACAAACTAACATTCATCTAAACATACAATCTTTTATATTTATAATATTAGTAGGATTTATTAAGATAAAGAATGTACGTACTGCTTTTGAATTAGATTTCGATAGCAGAATAACAATGATAAAAAATTATTTGGTATTAAGCCGCAAAGATTTGCGATTTTTAGTCTGTTTCTCTCTTCCGTTATGATAATATTTGGCAAGAAAAGATTCTTCATTTGCAGATGAATGTGGAATCCCAATTTTCAAAATTTCTGGAAACATTAATTCATTTGCTTAATTTTTTATTACCGAAACTTTTGTTCAGAAATCACTGATACCTAAATCTTTGTTCAATCTTATATAATTCAAATAGTTTTTTTTTTTTTTGGAGACAGTTTTACTAATACCATTAATTATACAATTTAATTTTTTCATTGATTACATTTTCTGGACAAAATTTCCTAAACCATTTTAAAGATTAATTTTCAAAGTGAAATTTTGTTCTTAAAACGTCGCAAATCTTACTGAAACTAAGTTTCTATGGGAAAATTCATTAATAACACTGGCGTACCATTGTACTTTTAAAGTTTAAATAGTGCAAAAAAAAAAAAGAACAATTGTACCAATTTTGCCAACCCTGTCTGTGAGTATCGGCAGAAATTTTGTGTTGTGTTGCTTTATTAATAATCCATTTTTTGCATTAGCAGAATGTCTGTCTTAGACTGGATTGTAAACTTTTTTTCACATTTTTATCTTAAAGGCAAATAAACACATGAAACTAAAAAAACTTAACGAAAACTGATTTTACATGACAAGAAATTAAAATGTCAGGTATTGTAATTTATTAAGGTTTCCATATAACGTCCACTTCTAAAAACTTCTTATTCTTGAAGGTGAGCATCAAATATTCGACACAGCCGAATTTAGCATTCTCAGTGGTGTTATTTGATTGATTTTTGGACGTTTGCTTCTACGCTTTGGTATTGACATTAGCTAGAAACCGATATCATTGAAATGGTACGTGTAAATAATTCTGTTCGATACCAATTTGACTCATATTTCATACTGCGATTTTTTCATGGGAAAACATAATAAATTAATATTCTATATATAAAACAGCGAAGGCAAAAATGTTAAGAATGAATGGACTACTATTGCTCTTCTTTCAATGATTTTTTTGTGTTTTAGCATTTTTGTTAATGTTTTTTTTTTTTTGAATAAAACTTAAATTTTATTTAAATCGCATAATTTTGCTTCATGTTAAGTGTAATGTTGAATTTTGCTGGTGGTAACACTGGATCTCTTGGTACTTTTTTGTTCTTTAACTGGTACTTTCTCCTTTACTGGTCCTGAGTAAAGGAGAATCTGAAGGATGTCTTTTTGGTACTTTTTCCTTTTTTAGCTGGTACTTTTGGAAGTTTTATTAAAACTGAACCTGAAACATCAAATTCAACAGGCAGCATAAAGAGAGAGAAACTATAAGAGGAGACTGTTTGGTACTTTTTTATTTTCAATTGGTACTTTCTAATTTTTTTATATTATTGAAATTACATAACTAAATTAAACATTCACGGACTTAAGTGGAAGATAAAATATGGACCGGAGGTTAGTCCCTCGACAAATCAATCCACTAAAACGAAAAATATCAAATGTCATATCTACTTATTTGAATGTTTTCTTCATATTTGCATAAATATTTATATAGTCGAATTTCGACTACTAGGCAAACACTTATTTAAAATATTTTGCTTAAACTTTTAAATTCTTGACACACATTCATATTTATTAGTGTGCTAACGAGAATACAAAAATATAAACCAAACTTCTGTCCATAAATAAAGTGTTTTTTATAACACCTTTTTTAATAAACTCATGTTGAATGCTGGCAAATAAAAAGAACTAAATTATGCAACCTCAAGGCAACTTATTTAATCTTCATTATTTTATAATTTACTCAACATAAAAAAGAGCACATTAAAAGAAACAAACACTTATTAATAAAGACCTTATTCTCTAATTTGTCGTGTTGGCATCACATTCGTTGCCTTAAGCCAGGCAAAACTTGTTTATATTTGTTGTGTTTTTTTTTATACTAATTAACATCAATTAAATTTGTTTAAAGGAAAAATGTAATAAAAGTACAAAAAAAAATATTATTAAAAAACAAAAAAAAAAAAAAAACCTCAGCCCCAAGATGGAATGAGCCAAAGTTAGTTAAAACCCCTAATTAAATGGCACACAAACATAAAAACAAAATTGTTGCCAACTGGTAAAAAAAATATACAACAAATTATTTCTTAAAATTAATTTATTCTAAATTTGCATTGACTTTAATAGAAAGAAAGCAAACAAGAATAAAATAGAGTTTAAAAGGAAAACGAAATCTTAATGAGTGGGAGAGAAAAAAAACGTTACAAACAGCAACAAAACAATTTCCTTTTCCGCTTAAAGGCGGAAAGGCATACATTTGTGTTTTCTTCTCGTATTTGTTTTTGCATTTATTTATGAAGGTGTGTTGTTGCATGGGTATGTGTGTTTGTGTTTCGTCGGAGTGTTTGCTGCTGGTTGTTGTGTGTTTCCTTTTTGTATAACGTGTTTTTCTTTAGCATTTTTAGTATTTTTATGGTTAATTGCCGTAAACATGAATTTGTATTTTTGTTTAAATTGTAATTCATGTTGCAAAAACTTTTTTAAGAAAAAAAAAAAACAAAAATTGTAGAGCGGTTGGTCTCTTCTAAATTTAAAATAAGTTTTTAAACGAAAATTTTACTCGATTTGTTTTTTGTGCTAGATTTCATTAACTAATCGTTTTTTTAATCTGCTACAGGACTTAATGAATTTGCTTAGAAGGCTATTTCTGGTTTTAGTTTTAGTTTAACTAAAGGGTGGTCCAACCATAATGCACGATGTTAATTGTGAGTCACACCTTAACGTCAAGTTGTTTGCCCCACTCAATTTGACATTTCTTTGTTTCAGTCTTTGAAGAATTCAACCATGGAGATGTACACGAATTCAATGGTTTGTTGAACAGACACTAGTCAATTGTGACTTTACAAAGAAAATCATCTTCAGCGACGAGGCATACGTTCACCTCAGTGGTGAACCAGCAGAATTACCGCATTTGGGATATGAGAATCCACAAGCGATTGTTGAAAAGCTGATGCATCCGCAAGGAGTGACTGTTTGATGCGGCTTATGGGCTGGCGGCGTCATCGGGCCGTACTTCTTCGAAAATGAGGTCGGCCAAGCTGTTATCGTGAATAGTGCTCGCTATCGCGAGATGATAACGGACTTATTGTGGCCAGAAATTGAGGATATGCACCTGGACGATATGTGGTGGCAACAGGATGGTGCCACTTGCTAACAGCCAACGAAACAATGGCTCTTTTGCGCGAGAAATGCAATGGCCGTGTTATGTCACGTCTTGGCGATGTTGATTGTTCGCCACGATCATGTGATTTTTTACCGTTGGTGTTCTTTCTTTGGTGATATTTAAAAGAAAAAGTGTACGTCATTAAGCCAAAAACAAAATTGAAGAGCTAAAGGATGAGATAATTCGGCACATTAACGACATTGAACCTTAATTATGTCTCAAGGGTTATTGAAAATATGGACCATCGGGTAGAAATATGCCACCGAAACCGATATTTTGTTCAACACATAATTGTCATAGATCTTAAGAAAAAATATATTAAGATTATTCTCTGAAAACTTTTTGTTTTATTTACAATAAACATCCTGCGTTTTGGTTGGACCACCCTTTGTAACAAGAAAAATGTTCGTACTTTTTTGTTAAAACCTAGAAACATAAATATGTCCACGAAAGAAAGGGAGACGCTAACGAAGTAACAGGTTAAATGCTAGTTTTTTTTTTTTGTAATTAATTTCTATGCCTCATAGTTTAAGCATTATTTTTAAATTACATATTAATTTTTTCTAATTTCATTTTATTTTCTTCTTGTCACTCATTACAGTTGGCCAATGAAGGTGTACCGCCATTACCTTTACAAGGTAAAAACTTCCAAAGAGCCAGAAACTAAAGGAAAAACTTCACATAAACAACAGCAACAAACAACTTCAAAAAAATAACAGGCTAAATTGGAATAAAAAAGTGGTCCACAAAACAACTTTACAACACAGACTCACACACAAACTCAACAAAAAAAGGGAACAAAACAACATTTACAAATAATGAAAAAAAATAAATGCAAACAAATTTCACAACAAAAATATAAAATCGAGCAAAATAATTTAAACAAAATGGTGATGATGCCATTATAAAAAAAAACAGCGATCCAACAACAGCAACCTTCAATGTTCTTAGAAAAAATGGAAGGAGGGAGTATGTCCATACTTTGTCATCCAAACCAACATTAACGATAGACATCAAATCACAATGTCATTTGCATAAATCACATTTACATACATTTTCTCTAGATGAATTTTTCACAATTCAAAATGATCCGAAAACTTGAAAAAAGAAAATAATTTGGCTAAAGCAAAAATTATTATGATGATGATGGTGATGAGTAGAATGTAGAAGAAGAAGGCAAAAAAAAATTAGATTTATTTTATCGTTTCCTTTTTTTTGTCCCCTTTTTGTTCTATTTCTTTAACGATGGACATTATGCCGCAATTAGTTTTGACCGCTTCAGTGACTTGAAAATTTTTCGAATTAAAAAAGAAAACAAAAAAAACTTTAAGAAAAATGTTGATGACTAAAAACAGATTTTAATTTTTTTTCCTTTTCTTAACAACAACTTCTAAATTTTATACCAAAAACATCATTTAAAGGTGATAAAAGAGAACATTGTCGTCAACACCAACATCGTCGTCATCGTCATCATCATTTTATTTGTAAAATATTGTGGCGTTTCAACATCTGTTTTCCACAATGACAGTCAAAAATAATGCTTGTGTATAACGGCAGCAACACTTTTACTTCTTAAGGCCCTTTTACACTGTAACACCGAGTATTACGACATGTCAAAATCTCAAATAAATTTTAAATGTTCGAAAGTGTGAAACGAATTTATTATTAAAGGTAAAAAAAAATATCTAAAGAATGGCTTTCACCGGTTTTTGAAATTTTTCTAAACGATAAAGCTGGAGGTCCACACCACGCGTTTCACGGCTTTTCGCTGCCTACGCAGCTGTTAGTAGCAAAGGAGAATCTGTGTAGTTATCTGTAACAAGTAACATGCACAAAGGCGTAGAATGCATTGAGAAGTTGAAAGCGAAAAGTAGATTTACTTTCTACTTTTATAAGTATTACAGGCAGCGTTCACACAAATCAGCCGATTTGACCAAATTAAATTTTATTTTTACTTGTGGTATTCGCCTCTACGCATTACATGATTTTTATACCTTCCATGCGTTCTATAATTTAAGTTACATGCAACGCTTTTTATGCGGCATCACCACAAGTAAACATTAAATTTCATTTGTCAAAACCAGCTGATTTGTGCGAACGCTACAAAAGTAGAAAGTAAATCTACATTTCGCATTCAACGCTTTAGTGCATGTTACTTGTTACATATATGTAACTACACAGATTCTTCTTTTTGACAGCTGCGAAGGTAGCGTGGTATGTTACTCCAGCTTAAAGCTGGAGGTCCACACCACGCGTTACTCGCTTTTTCGCAGCATACGCAGCTGTCAAAAAAGTAGAATCTGTGTAGTTATACGTAGTAAGTTACATGCACAAAATAGTAGATGCCTTGAGGCGAATATCAGGTTTACTTTCTACTTTTGTAAGCGTCACAAGCAGCGTTAGAACAAATCAGCTGATTTTGACACATTAAATTTTATTTTTACTTGTGCTGCTGCTGCATAAAAAGCGTTGCATATAACTTGAAACGTAGAACGCAAGTAAGGTTATAAAAGCATGCGTTGCGTGGAGGCGAAAACGCGTGGTATGGATCTCCAGCTTTAGAGTTTACATTTTATCAGAGTTGTATTTTTATAGAAGCACAATAAATAATCAGGGATGGAAAATTTAATTTGGTTCACAAATTTTAACTATTTTTTTATAATGCAAAATGATAAAAATAAATATTCAGCCCAACTATGAATACAAATTCCCCGGTAGTTTTTTCCCTTTCCCATTTTTACAATTGAATTTACATAAGAAAACTGGGAGAAGGGAGAAAACTCCCGGGGAATTTTAATTCATAATTGGGCTGATAAAATTTCAAGTGCTTTCTTTAAAATAAACCGCAAGTATTTGTAAAAAAAAATTGCGAATTACAGACACAGACGAAATTTTTTTGAAAAAGTACGATCTTATTAACCATTCCACCCTGGAAGTAAACAACAGATGTTGAAAACTTTGCCATATTTTTTTGGCTGTAAGATTCTCACTTTTATTAATCTTTAAATATCTGATAAAATCACGCCTAACTGTTGGCGTTAAAAAACATTTCGATTTCGCAACGCCTGAAAATGCTCCTTAAACAAAAATATGATGGGTCGATTCAGGATGACAACACAACTGAAGTTGAGTTGCCCGCAGTGAAATCAGGCAACGCCGCTGATGTTAGTATATAAAAGAAATTGCTGCGGGCAAATCTACTTTAGTTGTATTGCCATCCGTAATCGACCCATTATATATTTGTTTAAGGAGCGTTTTCAGGCGTTGCCTGATTTTGCGTAATCGACCCGTAAATGTTTGTCAACTGAACAGCTTGTTTATATTTTACAGAATTTTCTTTTTATTTAATAAATAGTATAAATGCAAATAATAATAAAAATGATAGATATCAAAATTTAAAATCAATAGTTCAACTTAAAAAAATCACAATGATTTTCTCTAGGCCCATCTATCATATCTGCTTACTTGAACAAAAACAAAAAACGACATGTATTTTGTTTGTGTAAAATTTCATTTTAGTTGTCAAAAACTTACTACCACATATACAAAGCAAAAGGAAAACACGTGTATTTGTGGCATACCATAAAAGTAAACGGAAAAAAACATTAAACGTAAACAAACATATACATGCACATGTAAGCAAAATGTAAACAACTTTTGACAACTAAAAAGAACATAAACAATGATAATCAGGCTTCTTGCGCAGACCTATTCAATGGCCCTTGGATGTTCTATTTGATTTTTTGACAGTCAGACCAAAAATTTGTGAGAGCAAAAATCTTAAGACTTGTAGAATAGTGTAAAAGAGGCATAAGCAATCACCTTCATAAACTACAGTAGCCCTTAAAAACAGTGGTCGGCTTTTATAGAAGACAGTTAAAAGCATTGAAGGCCTTTTCGCTTGTACACCACACTATTGTAAACAAAACCCATGAAACATACAGCCCAATTATGAATACAAATTCCGCAGGAGTTTTGTTCTTTCTCCCATTTGTCCTACGTAAATTCTATTACTAAAATGGGAAAAGGAAAAAAACTCCCGGGGAATTTGTATTCATAATTAGGCTGATAAAGAATATGAGATCATTTTTGGATATTGATATTTCAAGTCATTCAAAAACTCATTATGTTCTCTTTTTGGCAGCCATTAATTTTGAAACAAGAGTTTCGCCCAAAACAAACAAGTGATATATGTATGTTACCTTAGATTTGCAATACATTTGCAAATTTATTGTAATCTCTCGTTGCCGGCTACGGCTTAACAAATGTGTACTAAGAACAACAATATTTTCTTCACATTTTAAACCCAAATTTGTTCTTTTTTCTCTACTTGTTTCCCCCAACAACATTTTTAAGGACAACAACGTTAGACTTCTGTGTTAATTTTTTATGTGTTAAATTTTTCTACTTTCCAAACTCTTTTTCACTATATTTTTTCGGCAATTTTATTTACCGCTTCTTGTTTTTTTTTGTTTGTTTTGTGACTGCCTGCCCCTGTTTGTAGCAAACATTTTTTAAATAGTTTTTCTTATCTTTCTCACATCTTTTTTATTTTATAAAAGAAACTTATTTTTTTTCTCAAAAGAATTTTATAAAATCTTAAAAACAAAAAGTTAAAATAATAAAAAAGAAGAAAAAATCGCTCAGCAAGAGCGTAAATCTTTAGAAAGCATAAGCTTGCTTTATCATGCTTGTGCAGAAAATTTCATAAATAATTTTATAAAACTATAGTTAGTTTTTAAGTGTAATAAAAAAAAATACAACAAAATAATAAAACTGCGAAAAAAAATTTTATAATATCGCACCTGTTCAACAATACTGTATTAACTCAAAATTTTAAAATTTTCAGTAGAAGCCAGTGTTACCACCAGCAAAGTTCAAAATTACACTTGAGATGTAGCAAAATTACCCGATTTAAATGAATTTACACCTGATATAAAATTGAAGTTTTATTAAATAAAAAGACATTTACAAAGAAACAAAAACACAACAAACTCATTAAAACAAGATCAATATTAGTCAAGCTGTTAATTTTATTTAAATAACCAAAAATAACATTAAAGACTTAAAAAAAATTAATAAAACATAAAATAAAACTGATAAAATAATGAGTTTAACTTCCACATTTCGTTGATATGTCTTGGGAAGATTTAAAATGTTCCTTGTCATTGCTTTATAATGGATGCTTTTTAGCCCCATAGAGCTTACGAAAGGTTAGCTGTCAAACGAACTGCCGTACTGTTTTCACTTTTTGATAATGACTTCATGATTTAGAAAAAATTAACTGTCAAGGCCGTGCGATGTGACACTTATGGATTGTTTTCCGTAGGGCTGTGAAGTCAGTGGTTAATGCTGATAAACCAGCAACAATCGGTGTCTTGGAGGTCAACATTGTTAATTTTATTCGAAAAAGAGAAACAAAATTGGACGTCTGCAATGCGTTTCGTCAAGGACAGGCGCGGTGTCTTTTTGTTTTAAATCAGTTTCAAATGGTAATGCCGTGTATCAATCTGCGATTAAAATTAATTTTTTTTGTGCTGCCTATCATTTTAAGTTTCATGGTGTTAAAAAAAAAACTTTATACCTTATTTAGTAAACAAAATGCCTGCAGAGTTTTATACAACTGTCCCTTTCGTAATTCAATTTTACAACTGTAAAAGGCGTTAAATATTCTTTAAAAAGTAGCAAGATAGAAATAAAATTAATTATATGTTGCAATATTGGAAACATATCTTCCCCCAGACGAGTTTTAAGTTTGAATAACTTTTTTCAATAAACTTCCGGTTCTAAATCACTATGATAGGCATTTTTATACAAATCTAAGGGTCCATCTTGCGACAGTTATTACCAAACATTTACCAAAAAAGAAATAAATGTCATCACTGAAATCGAATCTTGATTTTATTAGGGCATCTGAAGTAAAAATTTTAAATTACACCTGAAATACACCTAAGAGAAATTACCCACGCTCTACCCACGACCGTACAAATTATACCAAATTTGGGTAATTACCCACAAAGTGGCAACACTGGTAGAAGCAAAACCATTTTTAATTTAATGTGAAAGGCATATGAAAAAGTATTTTTAAGCCAACCATTTCTTAACCAAAAGGTAGACAAAATAGCTCGATATTTTTACAGTCGGTAGATATGAATAATACCTCTCGATTATTTCCAAAAAGTCAAAAACTAAAAATTTCGAGTTAATACAGTATTGTTGAATAGGTGCGATATGTATTACGAAAACTTGAAAATTTGTAACGAAAAATTGTTGAAAAAAATATGAAGAAAAAAAGTTCACAAAATAATCTTGTAAATTAAGTAATAAACAGTTTTGTTGTAAACTTTTAAATAAAATAAAAATAAAAAAAATGTGCTCAGTTTTTTAATTGTTTGTCTTTTTTTTAATGGAAAATAAATAAATTGTTTAAAAACGAATTTGGAGTTGCAATGCGACTGTTGGGCTGAGAGGTATATGATGAACATCTTAAATTTTTATGAAATAACTTGCAAGTCCCTGGACAGAATTTGAAGAGTGCATAAAGAGATGTCTGTGGGCTTCCAGCAGCTATTTGCAGAAGCAAAATAAATAGGTAAGCAACAAGATAGAGAAAGTAAATGCCCTAGAATAATGGTTAAATGAAATTATAGAGCAAGGCTCCGTTCTTTCTCCTATTCTATTTCTTATTTTTCTAAGTGACCTCCTATGCTACTCTTCCATCTGTATCAGCTCTTTTGCAGATGACATCAACGTTTGCCATTTGTATTCATTTGATTAAAAACCAAGTGTATCCGATTTTGGTGCTATGAATGATACGCTTGGCCGAGACCTTGACAAAATCTCGGAACGGGGTCCTGCGAATAGGGTCGATTTGAATGCCCGAAGACTGAATGTTGCATGCTGATGCATAAACGAGTGAAGCATTTTCAGTTTAAATGTGTGGTTTAATTATTGGGGAATCAGAATCTCTTGATTTTCTGGGCTTAAAGATACATTATGGTGTCCGATGGGCAAGACATGCATTCAATATATCGTAAGAAGACGATATACTTCGTTCCATCTTCTCCTTACTAATTATACCACCCATATCCGACCAAGAATTGAATATAAATTTTATGTGTGGGCTAGTGCTTTAAAGTTTATTTTGGAGCTTCTCGACCGCGTACAAAAGAGAACGAAGGTTCCCATTGAAGACAGAAGGGTATACAATTCTATTGACTCTCTTGAGAACCGTCTCAGTGTTGGTTGTATTTGCCTGTTTTATCGTTACTACAATGGCATTTGTTCTGAATAAATAACAGATCTGGTTCCCAAAACCCGTACGTTTGTTCGTAATACACGTTTTTCTCAAGAGCTCATCCTTTTGTGCTGTGGTCGATTGACTGGTGTATCGTACAACGCATAACAGGGAAAATTCTTTTTTTTTTTTGCCGGATTGTTCGTATATGGAACAACCTTCCACTTTCAACACGAATAAGTCGAATTTTATATTATTTTTTCTTTGTATTAATGTACAATCTGATGTAACATGCTTAGCTTGCGTTGCGTATAGTAAACACTCTTTAGAATATTTTATCTCTAATGGATAGTGCAGATTTTGGTTCCAATGACGTGACCGCTAATATGGTTCGTATTCTATGTAAACAACGATCAGGTATTAAAAGATGTCACTTTAATTCTTAAATAAGATCGATGAATTTCGTAATATCTTTGAGGGTGCTGATGTGGATATTGTTTGTGTATCTGAGACCTGGTTTAATAAATCTGTTCCGGACTCTATTGTTGAGCTAAAAGGTTTTCGAATTTATCGCTGCGATAGGAAAACACCTTGTGGTGGGGTAGCTATATACGTTAAAAATGGAATTTTGAGCAAAACGGTTTGTGGTTCTAATAACGTCGATGAACATGTAATTATAAACGATAATATGAATTTAAATGCTGATGAGTTAAATGTAAATACAAATTCTTACGAATTAAACGGAAATTTTAATCAAAATAATAATAATAATGTCAACAAAGTCGAATACTTATTTGTTGAAATTGTAGCCAGTGGCCGTAAACTTTTAGTAGGATCTGTGTATAGACCTAATAGATCAATAAATACAACAATTATCATAAAAAAGCTTGATATTCTAACCATTAAATATGAAGATGTAATCATAGGTGGCGATTTTAATTCTAATATTCTTATTGAAAATCATTTAACGGATGATATGAAATCAATTGGTTTGATACCAACAAACTCAATATACCCAACACATTTTACTTCTACTTCTAACACTTTGTTGGATATCTTTTTCGTTAATACTATGCGTAAGGTCTTGTTACATGATATGTTATTCCTGGCATATGATTTTCAGCTCCAATATATTTCTGAAATGGTATCTTTTTTTGATTTCAGTCGTATAGACCTCAACATTATGTCAACCGAAATGTCTAACATTGATTGGAATTCAATATATTATATGCCGTCTGTCGATAACCAATTAAACTTCTTAGAACATAACTTATTAAATGTATTTAAGAAATCTGTTCCAATTAAAACGTTAAAACCAAAAGCTAAAAAGAAGACGTGGTTCAATGATGATATACAAGCCGCTATTCACCGCAGAGAAATAAAAAGAGCAAAATCGGACTTTTATGCCACACGGTTTTCATCTGCCGTTGGTTCAAAACAAACATGGAGAGAAATACGTGAAATTGGTGTTGGAAAATCATCTACTGTGGACACCTCAAATATAAATTTGGAAATGGTCACAGAGAAATTTACAAATCTTCCTAATGTCATAATACTTCATTCAGGGGTCTAATCACCGCATACGATATCGAGCAAAATTGATCGAAATTATTTATTTTGGGATCATAAAACTCGATATCGAATGAAAATTATGGAATTGGAAATAATAGCATTCGTTATCGAGTAACTCGAGATAACATTTATCGAGTTTTCATTCGATATGTCAGTGTCTGTCGTATGCAAAAACATTCGATAGTTTATTCGATACGATAATGAATGTGATATACTGACTAGCTGTCTTAATATTAAATCAAATGCCGTCGGTTTGGATGAGATTCACCCAAAATTTTTGAAAATGATTGTTATGATAATCTTACCCCATATAACCTATCTTTTTAACAATATAAAAACAAAGAGTGCTTATCCACAAAGCTGGAAATATGCAAAAATAATACCAACACCAAAAACAAACAATGACTTTCGTCCAATTGCTATACTTTCTTATCTATCAAAAGTCTTTGAAAGGTTACTGCATAATCAAATAAACGAATATATAAATGAAAATAACCTACTTACAATAAGGCAGTCAGGATTTCGCCCTGGGCATAGTTGTATAACCGACTTAATTGATGTGTCTGAAGAAATGCGTGGAAATATTGATGATGGCAAAGTCTCGTTTCTTGCTCTTCTAGGTCACTCAAAGGCATTTGATATGGTAGACCATGAAGTTCTCTGCTGGAAGTTGCAAAGAATGTTCAATTTTTCCGCGGCTTCTGTTGGTTTAATGTCTTCTTACTTGACAAATCGTAAGCAGTCAGTATTCTTAAACAACAAAACCTCACAAATGCTGCCAGTCCCAAAGGGTGTACCCCAAGGATCAATTCTCGGACCCCTACTGTTTGTTCTTTACGTCAATGATCTACCTGCTCAATTCCAATATTGCAATGCCCATTTGTACGCGGATGATGTCCAATTTTATATTAGTAGTAGCCTTAGTAACATAGGTGAATGTGTTGAAAAGTTAAATATGGAGCTAAAACGTATCCAGGTTTGGGCAAATGCAAATGGTTTGTGTCTTAACCCACAGAAGTCGAAGTGTCTTGTAATAACTAAGAAAACAATAAAGTTGCCTTTTGAACCGAGGATAATGCTTGACACTCAAAAAATTGATATTGTAATATCTGCTAAAAACCTTGGTATTGTATTCAATAACACACTTACGTGGCCAGATCACATCAATTTTGCAGCTGGGAAGACATACGGAAAGCTAAGGACTCTATGGAACACTCAACATATAACCCCACTTAATACACGTATTTTGCTGGCAAAAACATATCTTATACCATCATTGTTATATGGCTGTGAAATATATGCTAGTTGTGATTCTGCCAGCCGTAAAAAACTAACAAATACGTACAATGCAATTTTAAGATATGTGTTTAATTTAATTTAATGTGACAAAACTCTACAATGTCACATTACTTAATCTAATGAAAATAAGAACCTTAATGCTTCTACAGAAGATTATCTACACCCTTGAACCAGTCTATCTGTTTGATAAAATCTTATTTACACAATCATTCATATAAGATATCGAACTTTAGTATCTGAGTGGCAATTTTACGTTCATGCAATCCGTCTTTGGAACTCGTTAGCACCGAGCACACAGTTTATACGCAACGCACTGCACTTTAAAAAAGAATTGCTAAAGCATTATAGATGACTCACTCTGTAAAAATAAATATTATGTACTATTGTGTGTTTTTATTAATTTTGAAAAATAATATTTATTTGTATTTTTGCTATGTAACAAATTTAAATAAATACTAAATATTTTACGTCATGTTCCTATACAATTTAAAAATCCATTACTATAATTATAAGATTTTATATCTTGTTGTATTGGAAATCAATAAATAAAAACAATAAAAAAACAATAAGTTAAAGTCGAATGTTTACAAGCACTACACCCTCTTTCCTCCATTCCATAACCTATTTTCAACACAATGCAATGCATTAATAGTGGCCATCCCCTATTTGCTGCTCCTAACAAAAAAAAAAAAAAAAAAAAAAAAAATATCCAACATGCTTAAACGCGTAACTCATAAAAATAATGTGGTTACTTTTAGTAGACTCCAATAAAAATCAAGCCATCCGTACTAAAACCAATCCGAAGCGGTATTTATAACACGGTAAGTATGGATTTTCTGGAATCAAGTGCAGAAAGATAACGTACGAATTTTCAATTGCGAATTACTTAACTTAACAATATTCAATCCCGAATTCGTATTTGAAATAATCCGAAAATGAGATTGATTTAAGTTAAACTAAGATTGAATCAATCTCAAAATGCGGTTGATTCAAGTATTGTAAAGTTGATTCAATCCCGAATTCGTACCTTAAATAATCCGAAAATGAGATTGGTTAAGTATAACTAAGATTAAACCAATCTCAAAATGCGTTTGCCTTGACAATATCTCGGTATGGAGGGATGCGAATTGATTCGATTTGAATGTCCGAAAGACTGAATGTTGCATGATAACGCATAAACGCGCTACAGATCAGTGTGCCTTTAATTTATAAATGGGTGGTATAATTATTGAGAAATCAGAAACGCTTTATGTTCTGTGCATAAAGATACAATATGTTGTCCGATAGACAAAACATGTACTCAAAATATCGAAAGAAGTATTCAAGTAACTCGGGTTATTAAAACGGTGTTCGCTCCATCTGATCTCCTTGCCATTTATGCTACCCATATCCGACCGCGAATAGAAAACAACTCTCATGTGTGGGCCAGTGCTTCAAAGTAGAGCTTTTCGACCGAATGCAGGAGAGGGCGAAAGTTCTGATTGGTGATAGTAGGATATCAAATTCTATTGACTCCCTTGTCCACCGTCGCAATATGGTTTGTATCTGCCTGTTTAATAGTTACTACAATGGGATGTGTTCTGATGAAATTATAGATCTGGTTCCTAAAACCCGTAAGTTTGTAGGTAATACACATTTTTCTCAATCCTTTTGTGGTCGATTGGCCGGTGCATCGTACAATGCATTTCAGGAAAAATTCGTTTTTTTTTTGCCGTCTTCCCTCTCACTTTTAACATAAATAAGTTAAACTCGAATGTTCACAAGCACTTACTTCCTCTATCCTCCATTTCATAATTTATTTTCCTTGTTTCAACACAATGGGCATATTTATAAGACGTAACTATTTTATTTTTTTTTTTAAGGACCAGCATTAAGGGGATTACCACTACTAATGCATTGCATTGGGCACATTCATAAGACGCAACTGTTGTGTGTTTCAAGTGTGAAAAACAATGCAATGCATTAATACACAGTGTTTTTCATACATGAAACACTCAACAATTGCGCAACAGTTACGTCTTATGAATGTGCCCAATGCAATGCATTAGTAGTGGACATCCCCTGAGTGCTGTTCCTAACAAAAAAAAAAAGTAAAATAGCCAACATGCTCAAAGGCGTAACTCCTAAAAATATTGTTACTATACCCACCTTTTAGTACACCGATTCAGAATTGGTCTCTCAGTCGATCAATCTATGTCCGGCTGGCTGGCTACTAGTGTAAACCTTGTACGTAAAGAACAGGTCGCAAACTGGAGATTATTTGATTATATTTATTACGAGGTGGGGCAAAAGTTATCAGCCAATGTTATTTTGCAGCACTTTATTTTTATAAAAAACTGGGCAAGTAACCGCCTCCAGAGTTGATAACTATACGGTCTCTTTAATGGTATTTTCCATCACTTGCTAGAGCTTGGGGTGACCGCATTCGCATTCTTAAAGAACATTCTTCTTTTGGCCTTTGAGAGTCTGCGGCTAGTTGACGTTAGCCTGCGACTTCAAAAAACCCCACAAAAGAAGTCTGGAAAGGTTAAATCGTATGCTCTGGCGGGTCAGTGCAAATCACCAAAACGAGAGATTAAGCGACCCAAAAATGCTTCCTCCAGAATTCCGTGTTCCTGAGGAGTAAACCGATTGTCGGTTTGTATTCTTCGTTTGTTTACTTTACAAATCTCAAAAACAAATCGACATTTGGCGCCATTTGCGAAAATTATAACGTTTTCCAATATGGTGATTACTTTTGTCCCACCTTGCATATCGAGGGTTATTTTTCAAATAGTGCTATCTGCAATTTTTCAAAAATGTGTTTTTTATAGAAACGAGTTCCCTTACGGAAGGGTCATCTGTCATTTACATTTGGAAAAACAAAATTTCCCAAAACGTTTTTTTTTCATAAATATTATTTGTGCTATCTAACACACACGTTTTTTCTCTTTGTAAAAAAGTGCTATCTACATAAAATATATTTCTTCATATAATAAAATGATAAAAATGATTATTACAAAGAAGACATATTATACATCAAAGGGTTGGAAATTGTGTTTAAAGTTCATAAACTAATATCATTTTAAAATTTGTTGCAGAAATTTTGCAAAATAACTGCAAAAATTTGCTTATGAGTTTTTGTAAACTTTAATTTATGCAATAAAATCTTTGTTAGCTGATATTATTTAATGAAATTTTACAAGTTAATACATTTTTTAATGCTTAATACAAACCAGCTCAAAATTTTATTAAACTTACAAAACGAATCCCACAATTCCCAAAAAACAGCCGAAAATGTTTAAATATTACTGCCTGTTTGTAGAACGCGAGCACAAAAGTGACTCGCTTAACTTACATTTAAAACAAAAACAAATTTTGAAATTTTGTTTTTGTTTTAAATGTAAGTTGAACGAGTCACTTTTGTTTTAAATGTAAGTTGAACAAGTCACTTTTGTGCTCGCGTTCTACAAACAGGCAGTTATTGTTGTTAAGAAATATAATGGCTACCAAGCACGGGTCTTAGTATTCGTATTGCACAATTATTATAAACATATCGGGTCAAACAAACTCGAACCAGTCGCCCAAAATTGGACCGTCCGAAAGGGCCACCTCAGACGAAGTCATCGCCAACATTTACGTGATATGTATTATACAAATAAAACTGTTAAGCGAATTTATTTGTATAAATTCTTTAGTTTTTCTAAAATCTTTGGATGAAGTTTCCTGATGATCAAGCCTAGGCAACCAGTGAAATGCGTATAGGAATAGCTTGTCCCATCAACAACAAATTTCAGTGTTTTTATCAAAAATAAAAATTGAGAATAAAGCACGACAAACAAAATCTTGTTGATTATTCACAAAAAAATATTAAAAAACAAATTATGATAAATTTGAGTCTTATATTTCCAAAATACTAGACCAGCTATAAATTATGAAGAACTCGGCAAGCGCATTACACTAAAAAATTATTTTAAGCATCCACCTAAACTTAAGAACTAAGGATCTTTTTAGTTTTTGTTATACCCGAAATGTGCTAATTTGGGAACCTATATCTCCTCTCCTGCTAAGTCTTTAGACCTCAAATCCACGACTTTAACTCGACTACAACTTTTTAATTGTAACCTCAAAGTGCATTAAAATCGGACCAACTGTTTATAAAATATAGAATTATTTTCATTTTTTTCCAAATTTCCAACACTGTGCAGCGGTCATATAAATAGAAGCGAAACCCTTACAATCTGGCACACGTTCTTTTTAACTAAGCAAACGGATGCATTTCCAAAGCATTAAAGTCTGCTTTTTCGCAAGAATATCATTATTTTTATGATAATTTAAAATATGTGGATAAAGTTTAATTATTTATTGCTTTTCAATAAACGTTAGTGTAAAATTTTAACTTAATTTCGAGTTCTGTTAACATGATTACGCGTTTCTTCAAATTTATAAAATTATTTTTATAAAAATTCGTGTAACTTTAACTAAAATCTCAAATAGTTTTCATTACAGCTCATTTTCATTTTTGTTCAAATAGTGCTATCTGCTTTTTTCAATGTTAAAATCGATGAAATTTTAATTTGTAAATAGTGCTATCAGACTTATAAGCGCTAATATCTGGAATAAAGAAAAAAAAATTAACATATGTATGATTAAGACGTTGTTTTTTAATAACATTGTAAAACAAAGTTTAGTTAATACTCTAACAGTTATCGAAAAAATCAGTTTTTTCACTCTCCTGTAAAATTGTGATTTTGCTGATAGCACTATTTGAAAAATAACCCTCAATATGTAAATATTTTGTGCTAGAAGGTTAAGAATTGGATTAATTTTTAAATTTCTCAAGTGACTTAAAGGGAAAAGAAAGTTGTATACAACTATAGATATCTACTAAACATAGTAATCAACACAAAAAAATCTACCATGAGTCATGAAAGCCTTAAATAAAAATAAAACAAATTTTCGCGTACCATGATTGCCCATGGCTACTAGATAGGGTACACTCTTGAAAATTTGTCAGCCAATACGGTGATGTAGTGTATCTGATGGCTGGGCTAGACTGACTATACCTTCTTACTTGTTAAATTTACCACAATCTAACATGTTTAAAACTCATATTTTTCAATTTAATATTAACTCCACTTAGTAGAAGCAATAATACCTCCTTTGGCTTAAAATGTTCTCAAATTGCGCATGCAAATCTTTAAATGTCAGTTTCTTAAAAAAAATACAACTAAAATATAATTTATTTACTTACTCATCTTAGTTTATAATTAATTGTTGTCAGGAATTTATCATTTATATTAATTATATTTTTTGTAATCTTCATCTTCTTTAGAGTGTGGTGGCACGTGCAAGTTGGGTGTTTGTGGCAACAGTTTTCCTAACGAAATGTAATAATTAAGAAAAATTACAACAAAAAAGATTAAATAATAAATGTTTTATAAAACACAGAAGGCATTTAAACAAACTGAACTACTTTTAAGGGAATAAATAAACAATGAAATAAATAAATGTAAGTATTATCTGTTGTTCTGGTTAAAGATGAATAGAAATCTTGATGAGTAGACATAAAGAAAAGTCACAAGGAAAGAAGAAAATTACGTGACTTATCACTTATAAAAATACAACAATTCGCAGCGAGATGTAGAGTAAGTGAAACAATATTTTTTGTCAAACTATAGCAAAATTTCCAATTTTGTTTAGATGGCAATTAAATATCTATAAACATGTACATCACAGTAAATTAAAACATGTTACTTTTAAAAATTAATTTTTTTTTTTTTTTTATTTTGCTTAAACACTAAAAAAAATTTTTGGCTAACTATCTAGAGTTATATTGCCAGGGTATCACTCGGTTTGTTGGAGCCCCATCCACAAGTCCTCGATCGACCTAGACCTTCGTATAGGAAGGCGAAGAGCTTCCAGAATAAGCTCCAGAGTATATCTTGTCTCCACAGTAAAACGTCTGAGTTATTTCCTTGGTACTCCACCAGTAAAACGTCACATGAGTTATTAATGGTTCTCCACCAGACAAAACCTCAAATTGAGGTAAAAAACGATTGCATATAGTTAATGCAGATACCGCAAAAACTGTAACTCGGTACAGTTATACGACGCCGAAACACTAACCAATGCGGGGTGACAACGCAAAACGCAACAAAAGCAGACAAACAAAAACGACCTGTTTGCCCTTAAGAAATAATGACAATAAGCGCGAGCTGCTTCTCCACTCAGAGCAGTTTTACGAGTGAATTAAAAGTTTGGTTTTGAAAAAAACCCTGCAAGCAGTGTTGTCAGAACTTTTAGAGGTAAATTCGGCACAAATAAAAAAAATATATTTTTTATCAAAAAATCTGCAAAACTTGCGTCAAGATTTAAAAACCTTTAATAAATCTTGAAAACACATTTATTAATAAAAAAGTTTCACACGGAATGACAAACTTAGTACACCTTCTTCACAACTAATTGTGGTAGAGGGTGTAACAAAACTTGTGCGGAGTTTCCATGAAATTATGTTGATAGAGTTTTACTCTGTTCAAATGTAAAAAAGTTACGAAAACTTTCTGGCAAAATTTTTTGACAACTGCGAAATAATAAAAGCTGCACTCATTTCACGTGGAATTTTAAGCAAATTTAAAAAAGTTTAAACTTAACATTAAATGAGAAAGGAAAAACATTAAAGCTGGAGGTCCACACCACGCGTTACTCGCTTTTTCCCAGCATACGCAGCTGTCAAAAAAGTAGAATCTGTGTAGTTATACGTAGAAAGTTACATGCACAAAAGCGTAGATACCTTGAGGCGAAAAATAGGTTTACTTTCTACTTTTGTAAGCGTCACAAGCAGCGTTCGAACAAATCAGCTGATTTCGACAAATTAAATTTTATTTTTACTTGTGCTGCTGCTGCATAAAAAGCGTTGCATGTAACTTGAAACGTAGAACGCAAGTAAGGTTATAAAAGCATGCGCTGCGTGGAGGCGAAAACGCGTGTTATGGACCTCCAGCTTAAGAATACAACTGTGTCCATGTTCTCTAAATCCCGCGTCGAGAAACTTTTCGGTTGAAATGTAAGAAATTAAACAAAAATACCATAAATTGAAACAAACAACTGTTTTTCTTACTTAACTGCGTCTGTAGCCATAGCTGACAGATAAAATGTTTCGAAAATCGGCAAATTTTGCATAAGAAATCGTCAAATTGACTTACTTAAAGCGTCAGAAATATCTTCATTGTAAAATGCTATTCTTAGTTTTAGAAAATTTCAGGCTATTGTTTTCGTTTGTTTTAATTGAAATAACAAAAATATACATTATTAAAAAAACTATAAAAATAAAACCGCTATTCTCACTCCAATTGACTATTAATACAAGTTAAATTTCTTTTACACACCAACTTTAATAAGAGCGGCAATTGTTTTTCAAATATGAATAATTCAGTTTTTCAAAAATCCAAAATAGAAAAATATTTGAAAAACATATTGGAAGAACGTATAAATTAATTCTTAAAGCTTTTCAACAGATGACTATGGTTGTCTTGGTGTTGTTCAGGATATCATGTTCCTGAATATGCTAAAATTGTTTGAAAATGTATAATTACCGACGTGACTCAAATAAGATTATAATTAATCTTTCATAAAAAAGCACTAAAATTGGGTGCCAGATTAAAGTTCATCGCGCGCTTCTTCCATTTTAATCGACCCACTGAAGCGGCTATTCGGCACGTTAATAAGCAGAATTGTCGATTTTGGAGTTAAAATCAGCCAGAAGCATTGCAAAAGCTACCAATGCATGCAGAAAAAGTCACAGTTTGGTGCGGTTTATGGGCTCGTGGCATCATTGGACCGTACTTCTTCAAAGATGATGCGAATCGTAACGTAACTGTGAATGGTGAGCGCTACCGTGAAATGATATCCAACTATTTTTTGCCCAAAATGCAAGAGCATCCCATGTGGTTTCAACAAGACGGTGACAGATGCCACACAGCACGCTTAACAATGGACTTATTTAGAGGCGAGTTCGGTGAACATTTTATTTCACGTTCGGGACCGGTCAATTGGCCGCCTAGATCGTGCGATTTAACGCCTTTACACTATTTTTTGTGGGGCTATGTTAAAGCTCATGTCTATACACACATGCCCGCTTCAATTGACGCATTGGAAGACAACATTGAAGCATTTATTCATGAGATACCGGCCGAAATGTTGGAAATTGTATGCCAAAATTGGACTAAGCGGATGGACCATTTGAGGCGCAGTCGCGGTCAACATTTGCATGAAATAATCTTTAAACATTAAATTATAAGGACCGTACTATCGATTCAAATAAAGATTTCATGAATTTTTCTGAATTTTGTGTGTTTTTTTTTTAACTTTCCTATAGCTCTTGAAAAATCACCCATTCTTAATTATTTTGGTTATCATCTTGCAGTTTTTTATTTATTAGATGATTTTGTTTAACAATTTTATAAATTTGCCCAAAAATAAAAGTACGGACTACTTCATCTTAAAAAAGTCCAAGGTTAATTTTAAGAAGGGTATATTGAGTACTTTTTTGGTGAGTCGCTCTAATGTATATACATTAGGTTGAACGTTAAAATTAAAAGTTGGATTTCTTTAGGTCTCATTCGCCAAATTGGTAGGTATTGATAAAAAAAAAACAATGCAAACAAATTAAAGGACGATCGGCGAAGGCCAAGCCGTCCCTCACGCCTACCAAAGTTTGAGAAAAATTATATTTTTACATGAAATCTGACTTTCATGTTTCATAACTTAGAAAATATTAACTTTGTAGAATAGTTCTTAACTTCCCTAATCTCTTATTAAACAAAATAAACAGAAAAATATCGAATAAGCCACTAAAAAAATAAAATTTTTAATATATTAAAGAAACGCATTTTCTATGAATCACGTATCTTTAATTTTGTTGAAAAACATTTTTATTATTCATTTAAAAAAAAACAGACCAGCCGGGCACCTGGTGTTTTACACTATACGCTGAATCCAGTGATAGTAACCCTTTTTTTTATGTTAGCTTTGTTTTCGAGATATACCGTCATTTCGAAAATAGAGGAGGTTGCACAAAATATAGTCGCGTTACTTAAAAACGGTTGAGTTTATTGAATAAACAAAAAAAATTCCGCAATAAAATTACCTTTAAAAAAAGCTTAAAGGTGTTTCTTATATGCGCAGTCATTTTAAAAACTTAATTTTTTAAACAAAAAAAAAAAAAAATAATTTTTTATCAAACTTTCAAAATTTTTGTTCTTTAAAAAATCATAAAAAATTGGAAGATGCAGCTGTGCTTATAATTTTTTTTAGTCATATAAAAATTTAATTGAAAAAAAAGGTTTAAGTGATTAAAATCTGTTCACAAAAATTTCCATTAATTTTAAGAATTTCATAAAACGCAATACCTATTTGTATGGGAGCATCCCTAAAAACTACTTGCCCTTTTTTTGTTTTAGGAAAATGTTAAAAACAAAAAAACTAATTGAGATTGGTCATTCTTTTTCCCCCTAGAGGCGACTCCTATGACAGTGTGTATTGCAAATTTTGTATGGGAGCCCCGTTAAGGAAAAGAGAGAGCGGGTAGGTATGTTAAAAACAAATCATTGGGATAAAAAATAAAGGGGGATCGGTAGTACATTTGACTCATCTGGGGGCATCCTAGGCGCCAAATTTAAGATTTTCATTAAGCCTGCATATTTGTATAGGCGCCCCCTAAGGGGTATGGCAAGTATGTAAACAAATGAAGGTCCGTCACACGTTTTATGTCTCTAGGGGCGATCCCTTGGCAGTTATGGGCCTTTTTGTTCAATATATTTCTAGTCTGTATTGACAAAATTCAGTGTACTTCTTTCTTCCTCTAGTTGCCAAATTTTTATCATATTTTTATAAGTAAAGGCCCAACCAGAATGTTCGCAAAAAAAAACTTAACTGCCTGTTTTTAGAAAACGTGAACAAGTGAGTGAGTGAGTGAGTAATTTTATTGAAAACAACAATAAAAAATGAAAATTTGTTTTTGCTTTCAATATAATTTCTTACTCACTCACTTTTTTACGTTTTCTAAAAACAGGCCGTAAGTCACTTTCGAAAATAAACAAAAAGCCTCTCAAATGCATTTAAAAACTAAATAAAAAACATTTGCACTTTATGACACTTTGTTAATCCCCCAATAGTAACTTACCTTTCATAATTGTGTCCTACACAATTTCACTGAAACTTTGAAGAACATTTCAAAAATTTAATTTTCTTTTACTCATTTTATTTGAAAACAGGCCATACTTTGTGGCAATTTGCCATCTTTACAAATTAACTTTTAATTTTTACAACAAAGTAGATATAAATTACTTTAGTTTTCACTTAACCAAAAAGCAATTTGATTTTATTTGCACACACTTTGTTTAGCACAAAAAACATTTTTAACTCTCTGCTTCAGCCCTCTGCTAACTACTTTAACGGCGCGACTCTGTTAACAAAAGAAGCAGCAGGCCAACAGAGACTGCGCTTCCTAGTTACTCTGTATTTGTACAAAGAAAATATCCAATACATTTTTCATCATGAAAGAACTATTTATTCACTTGTTGTTAGAATTACAATTAAATTACATTTATTTAAAAATATTTATTTAATTTTCAAACACTTTTTCACATAAATAAATGTAATTTTTTGAGAACATCTACTAAAACGTGCACGCACTACAAAACTTTATAAAAACTAAAAAGAAAAAGGGCGTTAAGAAGAAATTGTTCTTGCAATAAGAATTAAGAGGAGAGTGTGGAGAGTAAAGAATATGCAATTTAAACAACAACAACATTATTTTTCTTTTGCTTGTTGTTATTGTGTTTAACAATTATGTGGCCGTTAGTTAGCGCATCATGAATATTTTACGAAACATAAAAAAAGATAAAATTGTTTTAATGCAAGAAGTGGTGGGAAGGCGAATTCAATAATTTTGCAATTACAACGCCAACAATAACATTAATAAGTAAATTTGTAGTGCTGTGTTGTTAATCAACTGATTTTTTCGTAGTTAAAATTATGTTCAATGAAATATTCTTTTTTAACAGGGATGGCTAGTACTAATTGATATAGGTACAACAAAATTGCAATTATTAAAGTATGTAATTGAAATTCAGTAAGGAGTTTAATTCAAAAAGATTTAATAATGAATTTAACTGTGCTAATTGGTAGCAGACAGCAAATTATATTATAATGCAAATTAAAAAAATCCCCTTTTTTATTACAATAACGATTTATACCAGAAAAACAGCATTTAGTCTTTTGTCCATAAACAAACAATATAAACTAAGGAGAAAACATGTAAAATCAATTAAAATGGATAATCATTCAGAAAAGCAAATTTCGATTTACCAAATGTTAAAATACAAACTGGTTTAAGGATTGATGTTTGACTATTGACGTCAGCAGTCGTCGATGGCTGCAAGTGTAAGACGGCAAATCCATCTGAAGAGATCGAGTTGTTGCGATCGAAACATGTCATGGTAACCTGCCGGCCAGGGTTCGAGCCCCGGCCACGGTCGAGAATGTAAGATTTATCATTGAATCATATTTTTCGCAGTGTCGAACTAAGAGTCTAAACACAATGTTTGCGGTGCGGTGCGATATCTCGTTGCGGGAGAGAAAAATAAACATAATACAACGGAAGACGGCGACGGAAATAGTTGTCATTTTTTGTTTAAATTTTTATTAATTTATTTGTACACACATTTTTATCATGTTGTTTGTTATCAATAATGTTGTGAACATAGCCAATTATTCAAAAACTATGGCAACATCAGAAAGAGAACGAGTATCAAAAATTGAGAGACAAGGCGAATTAAATTCGCTTTCGGACATAGTGCCGGCTTATCTACACAACAGTGTTACCACTTTGTGGGTAATTACCCGAATTTGGTATAATTTTTACGATCGTGGGTAGAGCGTGGGTAATTTCTCTTAGGTGTAATTTGAAATTTTTACTTCAGATGCCCAAATTAAATCAAGATTCGATTTCAGTGATGACATTTATTTCTTTTTAAATATTGTTGCTAAGAAATGAGCAGCCTTCTGAACCAAAGTCTCGGTTTCTTTTTAAGAAAAGACTTCAATTATTAAACATACATATATTTTCAAATGTTTGGTAATGAATGTCGCAAGATGGACCCTTAGATTTGGATAAAGATGCCTATCATAGTGATTTAGAACCTGGAGTTTATTGAAAAAAGTTATTCAAACTAAAAACTTGCCTGGGGGAAGATATGTTTCCAATATTGCAACACATAATTAATTTTATTTCTATCTTGCTATTTTTGAATGCTTTAGTTTAAAGAATATTTCACGCCCTTTACAGTTGTAAAACTGAATTATGAAAGGAACAGTTGTATAAAACTCTGCAGGCATTTTGTTTACTAAATAAGGTTAAAGGGTATTTTTCAAGACCATGAAATTAAAAATGGTAGACAACACAAAAAAAAATTAATTTTAATCGCAGATTCATACACGGCATTACGATTTGAAACTGATTTAAAACAAAAAGATACCGCGCCTGTCCTTGACGAAACGCATTGCAGATGTCCAATTTTGTGTGTTTTTTTCTTATAAAATGAACAATGTTGACCTCCAAGACACCGATTGTTGCTGGTTTATCAACATTAACCACTGACTTATCAGCCCTACGGAAAACAATCAATAAGTGTCACATCGCACGGCCTTGAAGTCTTATTGACAGTTTATTTTCTCTAAATCAACACCGCTTTCATTTGTGAAAAAAGTTGCGTTATTTAAATCATGAAGTCACCTTTAAGTTGCAAAAATCAATGGCTGATTTTCAAAGTATATTTGGATAATTTGGTGGCGTTGTTCAAGCATGAATCTATTCATGATGATGTGCCTGATCAAAAAGTGAAAATAGTATGACAGTTCGTTTGACAGTTAACCTTTCGTAAGCTAAAAAGCATCCTTTATAAAGCAATGACAAGGAACATTTTAAACCTTCCCAAGATATATATATATCAACCAAATTTGGAAGTTAAACTCATTATTTTAGCAGTTTTATTAAATGTTTTATTAGTTTTTTTTAAGTCTTTAATGTTATTTTTGTTAATTTAAATAAAATTAACAGTTTGACTAATATTGATCTTGTTTTAATGAGTTTTTTGTGTTTTTGCTTCTTTGTAAATGTCTTTTATTAAACAAAACTTAAATTTTATATCAGGTGTAATATCATTTAAATCGGGTAATTTTGCTTCATCTCAAGTGTAATTTTGAATCTTGCTGGTGGTAACACTGCTACACAAGTTTTGCATTGGAAACTTGTTACTTTTTTCAGTCCATTTTTGCTGCAAATGCTCTTTTAAAACTTTTGTTTTTGCTTGACCCCTGATATTTTTGAGGAAATGGAATTTTCTCGGGAAAGTGCTGAACAGTCATATCTATTGCAGACGACTCACTTTTTAGTTTTTATGGGCGTCCACTAGTTGTTACGAGATTGACAAGATCCTTACTTACAGCTACACTACGTGGTACTTTGAGTAAAGATGTGATTAAATCATCTCGAAAGTCTAAAAAGGACTTTTTTGGATGAAACTGTTTATAAATAAAGTAGGTGTCCACACAGACATTTCCAAGATGTGAAACATCACCTTCTTATACCATCTTATCGTTTTTCTAGGACTGGAATAATATGACAATAATTGGTCGGCTCTATCAATTCCTGCCATATTCTCATTGTAAGTAGCAATGTGGATTGGTTTCTCTTCTTTACTCTTGTTCTATTCGAATCTTTGATAAGACTAGGATGATGTGCCGTAGTTATGGAAAGAACATCGCGTATGTCTTTCCATTTCGTCACGTAAACATTTCCTGTTCTTCTCCAAATCATTACCCCTTTTTCAGTTTTTTTACTAGTTACACACTTTGGGCTTGGCTCCCGATTGAAACGTTAAGTACCAGTTGAGTCGGTTCAAGTTTGTTTTTGAGCCTGACACCTCTTCAATATCTTTTCCTGCGTATACTTTAACATTTAGAATGTTGCCATCTTTTGTCGTAAGCTCGTAAAACATTATTCCGTACCTAGCTCGCTTCCTTTGTTACATTGCCGGAAAGATAATCTTCCTCTAAAGAACATGAGAGATTCATCCAAAGACAATTCTTTGCCAGGTATAAAATTATTTTGAAAATTTTTTTAACACTAAATGAAGCAGTGGCATTATTTTTTCTAGCTTTCCTGCTTCTTTGTCTTTTTCATGTGATGCATGACAGCTGAAGCATCTGAGAATATCCTGGAAACGCAACAGTTTAACCATCCAGCAACTCTATTGCTGTGCAATGGTAAAAATATATCAGTTTGACGGGTAAAAAATTTGATTTGAACATAAGCGGCAATTCCCGTCATTAGTTTATGTGAAGACAAAAGAAAGATGGGAATTCCCGCAGGTTAGCCGAATGTGTTAATTTATGTTTAAAATTCGTTTCTCGTGGGAAAAAAATAAAATTATATGAAAAACTATATTTGAGTCCGTCGGCGCAAAAGTGGTGGAAGCCTCAAGGCTCAGTTAGCCGGGAGTAACAGTAACAGTAACCTTACCGTAAAAAGGTAAGACCAATCTATTTCTTACAGATTGAGACGTAACATCTAACTGCTAACTGTAATCGTTCTGTAATCAAAAGTAGTCTGTAAAGTGTTATCGACCTAACTCTTAATTCATTAAAAGTAAAAGATGAATTTAATTTGAAGTATTTAAAATATTAAAGCCATGAGAAGCAGATCGTTTGTTTTAGTTAAAATTAATTTTGGAGCAACTTTCTTTTTATAACAACACAAATACAATTGCTTTCATTTTATTTCTGCTATAAAATCAGCAAATATTTTTACCAAAAAATTATCTCTGATAGCAAATTCATTGTCAGCCATCATTAGATAAATTTCTTTATCCATTTATTTGGTCTGCGAAAGACAATCACTTTAAAATAATATTTCTATGACCTTTTTTTTGTCAAAAGTTTTGTTAAAACAATGAAAGAATATTGCTGGGTCAATAGTGACAGTGCGATTGTTGATTTTTCTGTTGAGGCCTAATGGTGGAGGCAATGACGTTGCTGTTGCTAATGCCGCTGCTACTCATGCTGAAGATGGGGCTGTTGCTGACGCTTGTGGCGACAAAGAGAACATTGATGATAATGAGGAAGATGGAAATAATGACGACAATGAACAGCAAAACGCAATGATGTGTAACCAAGTCATTGTGTTAATTTTTATTAATTGGTAACTAATTGTTGGTATTTTTTTTCATTTTGCTTGTTGTTTTCTAATCTTTTATCATCAAGTCCTCTGTTCGAATGTTGCTGGGTAAATGTTTGTGTAGGATGGTGTTATGTGAGTAAAAAATTGTGCTTGGTATTTGTATGCCGTACGACCTTTTGCTTTATTATTAAATGCCACGCAATATGATTGTTGATCAGCAGAATGTTTGCTGAAATTGTTGTATTTATTAGCCACCCGCCTTCAAAAACCAATAATGTTTATAAATGTGGAGTTTTCTGTCTATTTCAGTCTACTTGCTCATGAAATTATACTGAGTATTAAGTAATTCCAGAAGTATGCTTCTTTATCGAAATTAGAGAGTTGTATTGTTGAGGCTACAGTTCTTTAATTTCCGATTCTAGTTTTAAACTGAGAACTTTAAAAGAAAGGATTTTTATACCCACACCACAATAGTGGAGAGGGTATTATGCATTTGTGCTGATGTGTGTAACGCCCTAAAATATTGGTCATAGATCCACCTTAAAGTATACCGATCGACTCAGAATCACTTTCTGAGTCGAACTAACGATGTCCGTCGTTTGGAAATAATTTTATAAAATTTGGGACGCAGATTCTTATTGGCACAAGGACCAAGCCTATTGAAAATATGCCAAATCGTAGGACCACAAGGGAAGATAGGGGGAGATTTCTTCCTCTCAGAAACTATCAAACCCATTTTAATGAAATTTAAAACATGTACACAAAATGGATGCATTTTTTAAAAAATAGGACCACGAAGGGAGATAGGGGCAATATCTGCCTCAAAAACCGATTTTAATGAAATTTTAAACTAAGATAGATCCATATCTATATTTCAAAAATAGGATCACAAGGGGAGGTAGGGGGCGATTTCTGCCTCTCACAAACTTTCAAACCGATTTTAATGAAGTTTATAAACAAAGATAAATCTATATTTATGTGGACATATAAACATGATGTGTTTTTTAATACTGTGGTGTAGGGTATCATATGGTCGGGCTTGACCGACCATACTTTCTTACTTATAAAATTTGTCTCTGATTTAAAGGAAAGAGTTGTAAATATAAGAAATATAATAAATAAAACACATTTACAAAAGCCTAATTAAACAAATTTCCATAGAAAATTCATTTCATCAAGCTTTAATAAAGCTGTTTAATTTTTTATGAATAAGGCCTTTTATGTTTTGGAAAAAACATTTTTCTGTAGTTCTTTCTAAATTCGGTGTTGCCAGAACATTAAAGTATCCAGCAGAGTATGTCGGCTCCTATTCATTAAATTACTGGTTGGTGGGTTTGTTGTTTGATTGCTTGGTCTATTAGGTGTTTATTATATTACAGTTTACTCAATGTCCTTTTCTTTAAAACCTTGCCCTGCTCCCATTTTCTTTTGCCAGCTGCTGTCCATGTGTTGGCTGTTTTATTTTCATTTTTTTTTCATTTCTATTGACGACATTATACCCCGTTGTTTGCTTTCTGTTTTTAGAAAATATTTTAGCACACTTTTGCCATGGCGTATTTAATGTTTCCTTCCATTCCTAAGGACGTGTTAAATTTCTATTATAGTTTTTTCTCCTTGACATCGAGCAAACGTCAAAAGAGTTTTTATTTTAAACGTGTTGTTTGTGTCCTGTTATTTACGAAGAGAGACAAGTAATAATTTACAATAAGTCATTAGTTTTTATTAGTGTTAAATGTTGCTGTTATTTTTTGTTGGTGTTTTTGTAAATTTATTTGCGGTTCAATTGTCGTTTTGGATCATGAGGTTTTGTTCTTGTTGTGGTTGTAGTATTTTGTAACTAAATATTGGTATTTGTGGTTTTGTTGTATTAATATTTATACTGTTGTTATAATAATAGGCACATTCTCAATTTCTAGACACGCTTTCTTAGGCCACAAAATTGTGCTAACGCTACGAAGGCACAGGTATGCCAAAGATGTCAAAAGGAGCAACATTTAGTCAAAAGTACAAATTGGCATAAAATAAAAAAAAAAATACACAATAGAATATTGGTGAGATTAATTTTATATTAGTCTCCCACCAAGAGGATTTTTAGGCAGCTAAGCATATTTTGTGTCACTGTCCCAGGCTGCAGAACAGTAGGCTGGGTGGCTGGGTGGTAAATTGCTGCACGAACTTAGAGATGTCTCGGTCTGCTGGCTGGAGAATCTGACGGAGTTCGTAATGGGAATGACCTGGTTGCACAGCAGGAGACTGGGAACACGCAGGGCATGTGTTGCCCGATTTATTTTTATATTCCACTACTCTATCTTCACTTGTGATTTCACTCTTTACTTCCCCAATTCTTTTCTTACTACAATCTTTTCAATAACTAAGGCGTCACAGTGGACTATATCGGTCTCTGGGTGAGGGTGTGAATTTTACTTCTTACCAGCCTTTCTAACCTAACCTAACCTTACCTAGAATTAATGAGAAGTTTCGGTGCCGAGTCTTTGCCGTAGGTACATCAAATGTCTTACTTATTTAATTATTGCTATAGCGTTGTATTTTAAAAGATACCTAACAATGTGTCAACTCCAAGGCGAATTCACTACAGGTCGGGGCAAAAAGCCTGCTCACTCTGACAGTGTGAACCAATTTGTTTTGGTTTTTGATGTTTTGTTTAGCAATGGTTGACATTTCTAACCGTAAACACTTTCCCCCTTATTCATAAAATATATTTAAGTTTTATTAAAAGTTAATTAAACAAATTTTCATATAAAATTCGTCTTATGGCGTTTTCTTTTCTGAGTAAAATTCTGCATTCATTCTGCCTTTTACATTTTTTTATGTTCTTTTCTGAAAAACATGTGTTATTTAAAAAGTGTTAAGAGTTCTTTTCTGATGATGTTCCCTTGAAAATTAAAAAAAATGCTACATGTTCAACACTCATTTTAAATAAAGGGACATGAATGCAGCACTAGATCAAGGAGAATTCAGTACAAGGTGGTGGCAATTTTCGAGCCGTAAACACAAACAATGCAATACAAAAACATCTGTTGTTTCTGTTGGCTTGGGATTGTTGTATACAACTATAGTCTTGCCACCACTTGTAATTGAATATACCTTGCGCTAATTGTACTTAATTGTTTAATGCGGAAATTTGTGTTCTTTTGTAAGCGTAAAATATGAAGCACTTCTTAAAAATGAGGGCAGCATTAAAAAATGTTGCCAAATCACATGTAACACTTATGCAACACTTTTTTGTAGAAAAGAAAACGCCATTATTAACCTGTTATAAGGTGATATAAGGTCTTAACAATGCATTGCATAAAACCTCTATAGCAGGGATGTCAGCGTCATACACAATTGTGGAAATTAATTCACACACAATCTTCACACGCATTCTTACGCTCTTTCATTTAGTGCACGAGAGTACACAATTCAGTCGTCGATTATCAAGCGATGAGTGCACATGCTTACGTATTTTTTTATTTTTATTAAGAGTACTTGTCTCTTTATTCAGGGCTGCCAGGTACTTTTTTTCCTTGTCCCCAAAAAATTAAAAAAATATCCCCAAAAATCCCCAAATTAAGAAAAAAAACCCTAAATAAGTAAATATTTTTCTGTTTGTTTTTTTCTGACCAAATTTAAATTTTTTTTTTTTAAAAAGTAAAAATAGTAAGAAAAATTTTAATTAGAAATCCCCAAAAATCCGCAAATAAAAATTTTTTGTAAAAAAAATTATTTTATTTTGTTTGTACCCTGAAGGAAAAATAACATTTATTTATAAAGTACCTTTAACACTACCTTTTAACTAAAATGGTAATCTTAATAAGGACCTTTTACACCGTATAAGTTGTTAATAAGTGTAAGATAAAAGTGTTGCTACTTTTTTTCATATTTTTAATGCGAGACAAAGAAAAATAAGCATAAATAATAAAAGGGAAAATATATTTAAAGAGTGTAAAATCCCAAAAAATCCCCGAATTTTTTTTTTTAAATCCCCAAAAAAATCCCCAATCCCCAAATGACTTTCTTTGTCCTTTTTGCTCGCATAAAATCCCCAACTTTGGGGATAAATCCCCAAGTCTGACAGCCCTGTCTTTATTCACTAATACTAAAGCTAAAGGTCCACACCATGCGTTCATGCGTAGATGCGTATGATACTTTTTGTGCATTTTATGCGTTTCTAAATTCAAGTTATATGCAATGCGTTTTATGCGCCAAATTTTTTTTTTTATCAGCTGTTGTGCTAATATGTTTAACAATTAAAAACAATTTTGCAAGAAATTGAGAGTGTAATTTATATTTTAATAGAATTTATTTAATAGAATTCATAGGGGAGTAAGCTTTTATTATAAAAATATTCGTGATTTTTCACGGTATCAATATGTTTCCAATTCATGGCATTTGTTAAAAAAAATAATAAACACAACAAAGATGACACTCAGAAGATAAAAGTAATCGATAAGTAGAATGGCAAATTTTGTTCTTGTTAAATTGTGCTAAAAATTAATTTTAATGTATTTTATTCATTAAAGTTTATACAATCTTTATAACGAAAGCTTTTTCTCTTATTAAAAACCTTTTTTTATGCAAAAACATAGTAAAAAGTAATCCACCACACAAACATATTTATCGATAACATTGAAAATAAAATATGATTTGATCCATGGCCATCAATAACAGCTGACGGATACAAAAGTAGAAAGTAAACCTACTTTCATGCGTTGATGCGTCTATGAATTCTCTGCATTTTTTTTGTGTAACTTGTCATATACAATTACACTGATTCAACTTTTTTGTCAAATGCATAAAAAGGACAGACGCATAAACGCATGGTGTGTACCTTCAGCTTAATTTAAATCAATACAACCACAATTGACATCACTGCTCTATAGCTTCTGTTGTTGTAGTATTGTCGCCGCCTGAAGTGCACTATTAAAATCTCTGTCTGCTCTTGCTTTATATCTCTATGTGTTCTAAGATTGCATCAATTTAAGAATTTAAAAAAACCGGGATATTATTGGCTTTAAATTGTTGTGAAACAAAGGACTTTTTATAAGTACATTCTGTAACTAAAATAACAAAAACTTTAACATGTTTTCACTCTGCTGTTGGTTAATTTGTATTTCTTAAAAGCAAATGTTCTGGTGGTTTGCAACTGAAATATAATATTGTGCGTTTTGCCCACTTCTGCTAAATTTACAAGTTGCCTATAAGCATTCATGTTTTGCAGTGTTAATAGCAAAATGTTAGAGTTTCTTGTGTTTTTCGATAATTGCAATCACAGTTCAGCACTAATATTTATCAAAGATATTCCGATTGTTAATAATGAAAACACTCCTAAGAAGCAAGGGAAGTTGGGCACCAAGTGTTTTACACAAATGTTGGCCAATAGAATTTTATTATATCGACCCCTTTGCGCGAAATTATCGTATGTTACAAAAACCAAATTTTACAGGAGAGCCATTTTTATACTTTTCTCTGCTATCACTTGCAATATAAATATGAAAATATACATTCAATTTTTGGAGCAACGAAGTGGAATTCGCCTACAATATTTTGTCAGGCGACGTCTCTTTGAATGTAGAACAAGATTGCATAAAAAACTCAATTTCCAAAAAATTGGCATATACGATAATTTCGCGCAAATGGGTCGATATATATCGGAACAAACGAAAGCCCCAGTCTTAAATTAAACATCAACAACATCCAAACTCCAGTTTGCCCTTTAAGGGTTAATTTAGATATTACTTATGCTAGAAACACAACTGTGACGAACGACAAATTATTTGCAACGAATATTCGTCACCAGAAATAGAACACATTGGTATATATAAAAGTTCACACGATCATTTCGTAGACCGAAATTCGTCGTGCGTAACGAACTCTGCGATAGGTTTATTTCTATTTCTAACACAAACGAACGACGAACAAATTGGGAAAGGGACAGCGCAGCATGAAAGCAAAGTCCAATATTTATTAAAAATTGTGAAATCTGTAAAGAATTACAGGGACAATTCGCTTAAAATTCACGAAAAAATTCAAAACTTTTAAACAAACACTAAAATTTATTGGAAATCGATAAATGAGTGAATAAAAACAAAATGTCAAAAAGCCATAAAATTGATTAAAAGTCCCTAAAACTATAAGGAATGGCTAAAATTCGGTAAAAATTGCAAAATTAGCGAAAATACGCAAAAACAGCGGCATGATAGCAAAGTCTACTACATATTTATTATAAATCGTTAAAGCTGTAAAGAATCAGAAAACTTACAGGAACCAAACGCGAACATTGCTGAAATTCGCAAAAAATTGCAATATTTGCAACAAACCCAAAAACTACTTTGAGATCGCAAAAGCGAAATGCAGGACACCAGGGGGGCTACTCTCTATTGCGATGCGAAAGAAAATTGTAGCAAATCTAGCGATTGGTACTCTTCAATACGTTTGCGCATGTGCCTTTCGCATCTTTTAATTTTTTTTCTTTTCGTAAATCATCACTCCAATTTATTTAAATTTTCCAATTTCAAATATTTTTACACACTTTGGCATTTCATTACTGTAAATCCGCGCCATTTTTAATTTTTATTGCCACTATCGCTTCATTTTCAGAAAATTTTGCGAATGTGATAGAGAGTACCAAGTTGGCATTTAGCTTTCGCATCGAAATTGTTTTCGCATCGCAATAGAGAGTAGACCTCCAGAAATGCTAAAGTAATCCATTTCGAGTGGATTCGGATTCTAGAACACACCCGATTAATAGTTTTTTATAAATTAAAAAGAATTTTAGGTTCACGCACTTATTGTGTCTCATTTGACGAATTTACGCAACGAATTCTTACCGACGAATTCATCGTACTATCCGAAGATCGTCGTTCGTCCCAGATGTGTTTATACCATTGGAGTTAGAACACACCCGATTAATAGTTTTTTATAAATAAAAAAAAATTTAAGGTTCACACACTTATTGTGTCTCATTTGACTAATTTACGCAACGAATTCTTACCGATGAATTCATCGTACTATTCGAGTTCGTCATTCGTCCCAGTTGTGTTTATACCATTTGAGTTAGAACAAAATAGTTTTTCATAATATTAATTTTTTGGGGTTGCTGTGTATGAAAAGTTATTTAATATTAAACTCGCATTTAACCCGCTACTTCGTTAACGTTTCCTTTTAGTTTGTTGACATATTTTTATGTAAAAGTTTATGTTTCCAGGTTCAGACTTGTTTAAATGCTAACTTGCTGCTTTGTAATCGGGTCCCTTTCTTTCATGGGCATATTTATATGCCAATTTTCATGTTCCTTGATTTTAACAAAAAAGTTCCAAAATTTTTTATCTCACAGGTTGATATACAGGACCTTGCACCTATAATATTACGAATCTAAATTCAATATTATAGAAAATTCTAAAGCTAATGATTTTTTAAGAGCTATAGAAAAGTTTAAAAAAGCAGATAAAATTCAGAAATATGCATGAAATCTTTATTTGAATCGATAGTACGGTCCATATAATTTCAATGTTTGAAGATTATTTCATGCAAATGTTGACCGTGACTGCGCCTCAAATGCTCCATCCGCCTAGTCCAATTTTGACATACTCTTTCCAACATTTCGGCCGGTATCTCATGAATAAATGCTTCAATGTTGTCTTCCAATACGTTAATTGACCGGTCCCAAACGTGAAATAAAATGTTCACCAAACTCTCCTCTCATTGTTAAGCGTGCTGTGTGGCATGTGGCACCGTCTTGTTGAAACCACATGACATGCAAGTCAAGCTCTTGCATTTTGGGCAAAAAAAAAAGTTGGACATCATCTCACGGTAGCGCTCACCATTCATAGTTACGTTACGATTCGCATCCTCTTTGAAGAAGTACGGTCCAATGATGCCACCAGCTCATAAACCGCACCAAACTGTGACTTTTTCTGGATGCATTGGTAGCTCTTGCAATGCTTCTGGCTGATCTTCACTCCAAAATCGACAATTCTGCTTATTAACGTACCCATTGAGCCAAAAATGAGCTTCGTCGTTGAACACAACAAGCGAGCGATCATTTTGATAAAAAAGACGATTGATTCATGGTTAAATTAAAGACCAAACTGAAGATGTTTGACAGTGAAACAAAACACAAAACGTGCATCAGCTGTTTAAGCCAGTGTTGCCATAAAGAGAATAGCTAAAAAATCACCCATTAGAACATGCAGTACCACACAAGTAAACAAAAGAAATCTAATTTCCCTTTCCCCTTTTTATACTTTTTTCTCTCCATTGAAGTATTGAAAATTTCAATATTGTAGTTTGAGCCCATCATTTGATACATATATGTACAATGGAGACAAATGTTTTGAAAAAGTACTAAAAATAAGTACGGTTTTTACCCCTTAAAAGCTTGAATTTCGAAAAAGTACGAAATGTATATTTGTATCAAATGTATATAAGTCATGAATTTGGTATAATCTAATAAAGAATATAATAAAGAAGTCTCAAAAGGTTCGAATTTAAAAAAGTACCAAACTTATTTTTCTAATGAACAATGATAAGTATTATTTTTTTTTTGTATCTCTTTAAGTTTTGGAGATATGATGTTACAACCACCCCCTCCCCTACTCATAACCGTGCACCCATAATTTTGTATTTCTAAGTTCAATATTATACCTGTACATTATTTAAAATGTATGAATACATAAATAATACTTTTTTTCTCTCCATTGAAGTATCAAAAATTTCAATATTGTACTGGAAACCAGTAATGAAGTACGTTTATGTGATTTGATATGAATGGAGAACAATGTAAAAAAAAATTATTAGAAATAGTTGCGATGTTTACCCCGTAAACATTCGAATAAGTACCAAATTCATATTTCTCTTTTCCAGATAAGTTTCGAACATGATATAACCTTTATTTCTATGTTTATTGGCTTAAATGATAAAAAAAAGTACCAAAATACAGGTTGTACCCGTTTACTCCCTAAAAAGGCGAATTTGAGAAAGACATCTGTGCGCTTATTTTACTAAATAACTACAATAAGTTTTGCATTTCTTTTGGATCTCTTTTAGTTTTGGTAATATAAGACAGCCGAATTTTCCCGTTTTTACCCTTTTTTACTCCCGAAGCAATTAAATTTCCCGTCTTAGTGAATCGTTTTTAGGAGGGACCGAACTCCGGTCCACATTTCAAGTTTTTAGCTTCAAGTGCTTAGACTGTGCGATAATGAATCAGTCAGTCAGTAACGTTACAATTTGATATACATAGATAGATTTTGAAGTAAGGATTTTATGGGTTTTGCGTAGCCTTAACTAACCCGGTTCTTCTGCTGCCGAAATAGCAATTCAAATACAAATTGGTACAAATATTATGAAGGCAAAATTTAGTTTTTAATCGTCTACAAAAAAAAAAAAAAAATTCCTGGACAACATTTGTATGTGGGTTATATGTACAGTGGTGGCCATAACAAATGCAACTATCAACTGAATTTTACAAGAGTTCGTCGTCTGGTCGTTTTATATAACTTTTACATCACTTTCGATGGTATAAAAATTTGGATTCGTCGATAAATAGGACAGCCCTCCATTTATTTTCTAACCAATTTAAAAGCTCCGTTGCAAACTTAAAACTTTTCTTTTGATTAAGTTTAGATACAAATGGGGGTTTTTTTGGGGCATACGCAGCATTAGCAAAAAACTGAATTTCATTTAATTTTTTGGAATGTTATTTATTGATATGTTGTAATTATTGACATGTTTTTTGGAACAAATTAGTAAGTAACAGATCAGTTTAACCTTATACACCAGAAAAAAATACCAATGTAAAATTAACATGGCAAAATGTTGATTGAGAATTATTTAAATTTATCATTATTTCACATTAATTTTAAATGAAAAATTTTAAAATAACCTTAAATCACGTTTATTGAATATTATTAACTGTTAAAATAACATTGTTCAATATTGAATCCATGAAAACCTGTTTTATATTAAAATCAAAAGTTTATCTTGTTAAATTAACGTGCATACATACTTAAGTATGTGCTTAATTTTATTTTCATGTTTTAAATATGTTATAAGAAGAAGACAATTAATTCCCGTATTCTTTTAATTAAAATTATTTAGTTAAACAGTACATCAAGTTTTCAAAGTAGAATGATGATGAAAACCTTATCGGGCGATTCTGCTGATGCTTTTGTTAATTATTCTTAAATAAATGCATATGTTGTCTCAGAAGCTTCTTCACACTGTTATATCACACTCAAACCAACTTGATTTTATTGGAAGTTCTTGTTGTTTGAACTTGAAATAACTTTCATTCAACGTGATTTGGATTTTTATTTCAATATAAACGACATTTTACTCTCACTTTACTGCAATGTTAAATTAACATGAATTATAGTTGTTTTAAAAGAAAAAAATTTTGTCCGCAAGTTATCAGGTTAAATTAACATGAAAAACGTATGAAGCAAAATCACCACCGAAAAATTTTAAATCAACCTTGTTTTCGACGTTTTTAACTTGATTTTTTTCTGTGTGTAGAACCGCAGTTACATGTGTTTAAGCCACCACTGTACATGTAAGAGATAAAATTACAATCCCATTAATTTTCATATCCAAACAAAATGTATGCGCAAAAACTATTCTGTATAAATTTTGGTGTGTTAACTCATCTGTATTGGTTTTTATCGTGCTATGATCATGCCATAATGCTAACATGATCTTTAAGCCCCCCTTTTTTTTTTTGGTTACACAAGTAGAATATTTGAAACTGTATACTTTAAATGTCTGGCTTTTTAAATAACTCCCTTCTGCTTCGCCTAAGGTCTACTGGAAGAGTTGTAAAGAGATAAACATACTTCCATTACCGTTTTCCTCTATCGCCCATTAAATATTAAACTGTTTACATGCCTTTGTTTTTTTAGTTGCACCACAGGCTGTGGTATAATCATGTACTTGTAATTGCTTTCAACTTACAAAACTTTAAAGCTTAACGCCTTAACATAATCATTTTGTGGTTAATGTAAAACATTAACATCTTATTGTTGGTACATTAACCGCACAGTTTTAAACTGATTACGTGTTAATAGATCATCAAGTTACCACGTCGTTTTGTGCAAACTCACTTCCACATCAATTTAACTGCATTAAACTGCAATAACAAAAAAAATTTTTTGAAAAAGTAAGAAATTCTTATAAGTTTAAAGAAATTATTTAACGTAAGAATTAATTAATTTCTCGTTGCTTGCACTGCAAATATTTATTATCACAATGATATCGTGACAAAATACATTTCTCTTGCATGCCCTTAAAAAAAGGCACATGTGTTTCCTTATGTTAGTTTATGCGTTACGTTGACTAACTACGAGGATTGTTAAATCGATGGTTGGTCATTTATTTAATTTATTAATTTCACTTCATTGAATGCAACAAAAATATACATTGTAATTCTGTTTTGTATAAAAAAATGAGATAAAAGAATTCGCATACAAATGGACAATTAAGAATTTTTTTTTTTTTGGAGTGAGAGATCAAGCAAGAGGACATCTTTTCAAAAACCCCACACATACATACATATTAAAATAGTCGAAGAGTACACAGTGAGGCAGAATTGAAATTGTTTTCGGAAATAATTGGAAGGCTACAGTGTTTGACATAAAATTTAGCATAGAGAGAGAGCGGAACGCATAAGTTACGTTATAGTTTAATAAGTGAATACATTTTTTTTGTTTTCGGTTGTTTTTCAGAATTAACTTTAAACAACTTGAGAAATTTATGATGGAAAGACTCAGCACAGAACAAAGAACCAGGGTCGTTAATTTTTTTCTTTTTGAAAATCGGCATTCGATATTTTAGACTCAAATAATGAGCGATGAGGCCCATTTTCACCTCAACGGCCACATGAATAAACAAAAATGCAGAATATGAGGCACGCAATATCCAAGAAAATTTGTTGAACATCAAATGCACTCAGTCAGATGCACATATTTTTTTAAAAACGACCCACAATTGTTTAAAGTGAATGGAAATGATTCTCTCCGGCGTGAAATTTTGGGCGATCGCGTTTTTGGATTTTAACTGGCCACAGCTGTTGGTCGATTAAACGGCTCCCAATTTTTTTCTGCGGGGTTAATTAAAGGGTAAGACGTATGCCAATTAGCCAAGAATCATCCAATTGCTTGAGGCGAATATCCGAGAAGAAGCGAGGGCGCTTAGACTTGAAATTCTAAGAAACGTCGAAGCCAACAATTGGCATCATTTGAAACACATTATCTATCTTCAAAAAATAATGTGAAAATATTTCCAAAGTAAAATCTTAATTTTATTAAACGCCTACTTTAAATAAAATCAGAAAGAAAAAAGTTATTTATTAAAAAAAATCATAACGTTACTTATGCGCCACACTGTAGAAAATGGTAAAAAATTTAAAAACACCTCTGCTCCTTTTACATTTTATGTTGTTTCCCAGAAATTTTTATTCTGCCCCACTGTACATAATAACACAAACATATGTCAATGTGTACGTTATACAATTGGTTTTGTTGGTGCTACACACTCAAAAACACACACACACCATCATATGAAATGCTTTAACCAAAACGAAAAATACAGCAAAAAATAAAAAAAAATATGTAATAAAAAGGAAAATATGTACATATATGAAAAAGTATACAGAACACTTAAAAAACCAAATTATTTTGTATTGTAAAATGCATCCATGTTCCAAGAGGAACAACATTAAATGGCTGAATACCGCTAAACTGTATGAACGAATGAATCAGCGAAAGAACGAACGAATGAATGAATGAATAAATGAGTGCTGGAATAAATGAATGGAAAAGCCAGAAGGTAAATGCAGAGAATGTAGATAACGACATCTTGCGGTCGAATGCACTCACACTGACACATGCTTTTAAACGATTTCTGTTGCTGATTTCGATGCCAAGGATGATGATGACTGGACGACTGGATAGGATGTTGATAAAATATGGTACTTTTAATTTATTTGTTCAAATATTTTTTTTGTAATTTTTTCTCTGTTATTTTATATAAAAAAAAAAAAAAATAGTAAGGGAAATGGTCAATGTAGTGCAATTCTTGTGCTTTGACAAGAAATTGTACAAGGATATTTAAAGCGTTAAACAGTGGAACAAATTCAGATTGAAATTGAAAATGTTTTTTATAACCTTTTTGTACTTTGGACCAGAACTATGGTGATGAGCTTGACGAATACAATTAAATATGTTGGAACTTTGAAGATAAACTATGGGAGGAGGAAAGAGAAAAAAGTGTTTATGGCCATTCGATTTATGCGATGCATTCGCTCTCGATGAAAAATGTGTTTTATCTGGGATCACACTATGAAAGTTTTCTTTCAGAAAGTCTGAGTTTATTGGAGAAAGGGGAAGAGAACATGCTTTTCTCTCACCTCTCTCACCCATAAAGTCAGGCTTTCTGAAAGAAAACTTTCATAGTGTGAACCCAGACTTTTATAAAAAATGTATGTATGAAACCAAAATAATTTCGAAGCCTTACCGCAAAAAAAGCTCAAGAGGCAAAAACACAATTTAACAGAAGAAGATTTTTATTTAATTTCATAAAAATTTTTTATAAAGGTTGTCGCTTACACACAGAAAAAAAATACCCATGGAAAAATGTTGAATTAGAATCATGTTAAATTTCAGAAAAATTATGCCCTTTACTTAAATTTATCATTATTTGATATAAATTTTTAATAAAAAATATCAAAATAACCTTAAATTACGTTTATTTAATATTATTCACTGTTAAAAAAATAAAAAAATAAAAAAATATTAAAATATAAATAAATCTGGATTCAATATTGAACCCATAAAAACCTGTTTTATATTAAAATCAAAAGCTTGTTAAATTAACATGCATACATACTTTAGTATGTACATTTTTTATTTTCATTTTTAAAATATGTTATAAAAAGAAGACAATTCCCGTATTCTTTTAATTAAAATTGTTTAGTTAAATAGTACATCAAGTTTTCAAAGTAGAATGATGACCATATCGGGCGATTCTGCTGATGCTTCTGTTAACAAAGGAGAATACAAAATAAGTGAAACATGTGTTACAGGGTAAGTGTTTTGAATTATTCTTACATAAATGCAAATGTTGTCTCTGAAGCTTCTTCACACTGTTAAAATACACTCAAACCCATTTGATTCTACATGAAATTCACGTTGTTTCAACTTGAAATAACTTTCATTCAACGTGATTCCGATTGTGATTTCAATATAAATTACATTTTGCTCTAACTTTACTGCAATGTTAAATTAACATGAATTATAGTTATTTCAAAAGAAAAAATGTTGTTCGCAGTTATTGTAAAATCAGGTTGAATTAACATGAAAAACGTATGAAGCAAAATCACCACCGAAAAATGTTATCTCAACCTTGTTTTCGACGTTTTTAACTTGATTTTTTTCTGTGTGTAGGCTTTAATGGGTTTTGCTATAAAATCAATACGGTACCAATTTGCTATTTGGTAAAATTTTATGACAGTAGGTCCAGTAATATTCTCGAAAATTACTTTAGACATAAACATTGTATGGACGGTTAATTCTGCACAAAATATTCTATATTCTAAGCTGATGTTAAAATTTTCTTCTAGTAGGGACATGATTAACCCCAATTTCAACAAAATATGGCTATTCTAGAAAGTTACCCTAGTAATACCGGCAAGTTGTGTAGAGCATCTTATGGTTAAGAAAAAAAAAAATAGAGCACTCAATACTGTACATTTTCTGTGACTGTGACAGAGATATCTTAAAATGGCGTTTCTTAAGAGTTGAGAGTTTCTTAGGAAAGTATCTTCGACAAATTTTATGCGATTCTTTAATGTACCAAAGTGGAAGAAGTAATGTATTATTTTTTTTGTTGGTAAATACTGGTTGCACAATGGACAAAACGACCTGCCAAGTGCAATTTTTTTTAAGTTCCACTGTCAGTCTTTTTATATGGAGTATGGTGACATAAAAAACACGCTGAATATGTTCTTTCTAGGGCAAGTTGTTTTAAAAAATAAAAAGCTGCAAAGAACTCTGATGATGAGAATGTGGTTGTCCTCAAAACATGTAAGTTCGATCCGACTTCAACCACTTGTTCCGTCAAGAAAAAAAATTATCAATAAATTTTAATTCATTTCATGTTTTAAAATTCCTTTCTTTATTAAAATAATTTAATAAAAATAGAATTTGATTAACTTGAACCTGATTTAAAATAAAATAAAATGTGGACTTATAAAAAACATGTTCTAAGTTTTTTATTAGTCCAAGCCTTGAATATGCATATCAAAATGTTTGCTATTTTCTTTTGTTAAATCGAATTATTGCAGGATAAAATACCAAAACTAATTAAATTTTAAGGGCCGTTGTTGAATCTGAAGCATACCTGTAGTGCGATTCACTAACTTTTATAACGATAATCGAATCGTTAAAATAAGTATAACGAAAATTTATCGAATATGCTATTCTGTAAAATTTTTAACGATATTCGCTGTCGTTTAAAGTCAGCTGTTACTTTAAGCAATTTTTTTGTCGTTATATTAGCGACAATAATTTAGTTTGTGTTTATTTTATCGATAAAATGTTTTTTATGTTTAAAATAGCTTACATACATACAAAGATATATTCATATGTATGTATATGTATGAACAAAAACAAAATAATAAATTTAAAATTTGCAAAAAGAAAGCAAATTAAGAACAAAAATAAAATTCTTAATGTAAAATTCACAAAAAAAAAAAATATAAAACCACAAATTAACCCTTCGTCTTACTTATGAGTCTGGCCAGACCTTTTTCAGTGCATTTTAAATGAAAAAATATGTGTAACAAGGGGGGTTAAGAACAATTTCATATGTTTTTATTTTATTCTCTTTTGTGCTTTTCGTTTTTTTTTTAACATTTTGTAGACAGAGATGTTACAAAAAAAACAGCTGTGTACTATCGTTAAAAAAAATTACAGAATCACACTATCGTTACTGCAAGCGAATATAAATGTCGACAAATATTACGATTGTCGGATCGTTAAAAGTTAGTGAATCGCACCACTGAACGTTAAGTTTTTTTTGCATTTCATTTGACATTTCTCTTTTTCAGACTAACTCTTGACCATTCCAAGCGTCGTCAATGATCAGAATGGGGCAAGAATTGGCAACAGTGGATGATAAATTTTCAAAGAAAATCATCATCAGTGACGAGGCACATTTTCACCTCAGTGAATTCGTCAGTAAGAAGAATTGCCGCATTTGTGCGAATGATTGATTGAAGAGTGATTGTCGAAAAACCAATGCACCCACAAAGAGTGACTGTTTGGTGCGGTTTATTGGCTGGCGGCATCATCGGGCCGTATTTTTTCCAAAATGAGTCAGGCAGTTACTGTGAATGGTGTTTGCTATCGTAAGATTCGTTACCATCTCTTCATGACCCGATTTGGGAGATATGGATGTGGACGATATGGGGTTTTAACAGGACGGTGCCGCTTGCGACACAGCTAACGAAACAATGGCTCTTTTGCGCGACAAATTCAATGGCCGTGTTATCTCACGTGGTGGCAATGCCCATTGGCCGCCAAGACCATGTGATTTGACAGCGTTGGATTTCTTTCTTTGGGGTTTTTTGAAAGAAAAGGTGTACGTCGATAAGCCAGCAGCAATTCAAGAATTAAATGATGATATAATTCGGCACATTAACGGCATAGAACCTCAACTATGCCTCAGCGTCATCGAAAATTTGGACCATCGGATGGAGGTGTGCCGTCGAGGTCGCGGCGAATATTTGCCAATATTTTGTTCCATACATAATTGAACCATACCAATATTATCATAATAAAAAGAAATGATAATAATTTCCTAATTAATATGTGTTTTATTAAAAATCAACATCGGCCCTTAAAATTTAGCCACCCTTTATTTTCTCAATTTTAGAAAGAAGAAGAAGACACATTTAGCAATTGTATTTTAGTTATCAAATGGTTCATCTAATGTCCCAGTATTTATATTTATATTATATTTTTTATTAAGAAATTTATTTCTTAATTACAAAATATGCAAATAAAACACTTTTCTAAAAGCCTGCAAATATCGAAAAATCTATTTTTCAATACAATTGTTTAAAAAACTTGCCCTTGTTATTACAATTTAAATTGATTTTTTTTCAGTCGCTGTTTTTGGTTGGCATTGTTATTTCGAATGTTATTTTTGTAATTTTTATCCTGTTCCATATGTCGGGGTAAAGTCGTACTTTTTTATTTTTTTGTTATATTTTGCCCAAAGGTTAAGAGTCAAAATTGATTGGGCCATCGAATAAATTGAAAAGGCAAATGCAGATAAATATTGTAAATTTATTTATTTAAGTGTATTTTATTAAAATTTTGTTTAAAGTGGTAATGTCCAGAAATTGTAATGTTAAAGCTTTTAAAATTGGTTTTGCATATTTTAAGGAAATGTAATTCAGCTGTGTCGAATCTTCTTTTATATAAAAAAATAGAAAAAAAATTTTCTCTTTCATACATTTTAAAGTGTTATAAATAAAATAAGTTTTTTGTTATTATTTTTTTGTACTAATTTTGATAATTTTATTATGAAATGTTTACAAGTTTTCGTAAGTACTCAACATTTAGCTTATATCACCTCGCCTTCATTTATTCTCTCAGAGTGTTTCGACTGATAACAATAACTGATATGGTGATAACGATGGCATGCAATACTTGTTAAGTGGTTTTGATTTGTTGTCGTTCAATGTTTAAATGTTTGTTTTGCATTTTGATTGTTTTTTTCTTATTCCTCTTTGAATGCAATATTTCATACAACACGCTCTTAATACGCAAGAGAACATGCAGCGGTCATATAGAGAAATTTTGCAAAACTCATGAATGACAATTGTGAGGGTTTCAGTTTAGAGATGCCAGATCTTCGAAAAAGAAAATAATTAATAATTCTGTGGCACGAAAAAAAAATTGAAAAAAAAAGTGTGCATGGACACTATGCCGCTTTAAAAAGTATCATAATGTCCATCAGAGCTGTGCGGTAATGTCCGTGGACGTAGCTGCGTTACTTAGCGAAGCCGGTACTTGTTATACCATAGAGTAGAAAATCCCTACGCTCCGCCGAAGGCCGGCTGTGCACAGAAGCTTTAGTAAGCTAAGCCGGTACTTGTTGTACCATAGAGTATAAAATCCTTGCGACCGGCCGAAGGCCTGCAAGAGACACGTTAGTTAGGGCAGCCGGTATTTGTTATATCATAGAGGAAAAAATCCTTGCGCCCAAAAGCGTTTTCGTTATGTATTTAATATATATAAATGTAGCCCATTTTTTGTATTTAGCTTCTGTTGTAATTATGGTTCTATGACATGTTTAAAAATTACATAATGCCCATTTGCAAGTTGTCTTAATGCCCACGAACATAATGACATTTTCAAATGTACACTATGACACTTTTTAGAGCGTGTCGATGGACACTGTCACTGGACGTTATGATATGCCCCCTATCTATTAACCCGCAATATTATTAGTAACTGATATATCGAGCTATAACCGCAGGAAAGTCGTAACGATTTTCGGTTTTTCCTGTAAATCGGTAACATACGATCTTTTGCACTATCTGAAAAGAGTGTATGGTTCTACAAAGAACAGTGACTAATTTATAGCAAAATTAATTTTAACGTGATAGCAAATTTATTTTTGTTTGTATTTTGTGGTGACTGATGTTGGTTGCGATAAAATTTTTTTGCCAATAGTTATAAATCAAATATTTAAATATCAGATAACTTCGGACCAACAATTATATTCTACTGGCTTCAGTTGTTCAAGAAAAATGCATATTATAATGAGAGTATATGTATATGACAATGGCACCAGAAATTGCTCCTGATTTTTGTGATGAGAAAGTGATAGAAAACAGGGAGTATCCTTAAAAATTCGAATTATGTTAAGAGCACAAAAAATAAAGTTTTTCGCTACCAGGACATACAGTTATGTCTCTTGGTTCGATGCACAGCACTATCGAGATATTTTTCGTAATAAACAATTGTGTTTTTCCTAAATCATTTTATTTTCTAAATTTTGGAGACAGTTTTCACTGACGATGTTTCCTCACAGAGTTCTAGATATTAAAGATATGCTCTGTTTGATTTGAAAGAGATAGCCCAATCATCACTCTTTGATCACTCCGAAATAGAAGAGTATGATATTAAAAATAAGCCTATACCATAATATACCGTTTTATAAAAAATATTGCTTTAATAAGACACAAACAAGGCGAATTCAACTACAGGTGGTGTAGGAACTACAACAATCCAAAAACAACATAAGGATTTTTGCAATGCATTGTTAGTGCTTATAGCTCGAAATGTCAGCCATGCTTAGCAAAACACTTACAAATCAAAACAAATAAGCTCGAAATGTCAAAGTCAGGTGCCGTTTCGACACCACCTGTAGTTAATTCGCCTTGGACACAAAGATCTTACAAAACTAATTAATTCAAAATTTCATCAATGAATTAGAGATTCATTACCAGAAACAGATCAAGATTATAATAATTAGGATTTTTTTTAATATACGCGTGTTTAATACTTATACATACTTTATTATGGTTTATATCTGTAATTGGATTCCCTATGTTTGCAATTTTATGTATTAATAATCTATTTTTTTTTTAATAAAACATCTTTAAATTATAATGCTTTTTACGAACACCTTTTTTTAATTTATAAAAAAATTAATATTTTGTTTACAAAAAGCAAAAAAATTAGCTTTGGTTAGAAATTAACGTCATTTAAAATAATATTAAATCAAAAAACATTTATATTTTCAAATATACAATACTAAAGAACTCTTAATAAAAAAAAAATTATATCCCAATAACATCCCTTCAACTTTCTAACAATCTGGCAGCTCCTTAAACTAAGTTCTTATTTACTAGACAAGTGTTTGCTTAAACAAGTACCCACAAAATAAACATACAAATAATCTACAAAATTATAATAGAATTATTACTTAAAAACAACAATAAGCAAATAAATAATACACAATAACAAACAGTGAAATGCACCACTTTACAAACCTAAAAGCAATAATAATTTCTTTTTTTTTTTTTTTTTGACTTTTTGAAATAAGTTTTAATAATCTGCCTCTAACGCGCTCAGAACACAATCAGTTTTCGTTTTGCTCTTTACGCGTCAGCACAACACAACAAATTTCTCTTCTCTGTGCCAGTTTAAACTATAAACTCAATTTGATATTAAATTCTATCAAAAAAGTGTTTATTAAAATAATAATAATAACAAAAAAGTGCCAACATAAAAATCTGCCATACTTTTAATTAAAATCTGTAAAAAAAAAACATTTGATTGAAATTTAACCAAAAAAGTTTTAAAAAAGCTCAATTTTAACCAGGTAAAAACAAATTTTATGAAAAATAAAAACACCGGCCGGCCAGTTTTGTAGTTCATTGACTGTTGTTTGTTTGTTTTGTATATCTCGCTTTCGTTGTTGTTGCTACAGAAAATGGGTTAGAAAAGAAGACTCAAGAAAAAAATCGAACTGAGTTGTTAAAGAAATTCGCATTTATTGATGTGTTATAAAACAACATTGTCGTAATATGGCAAAAAATATGTACTAAGGCGAATTTACTACAACAACTTTGCTTCTGTGGTAGGATTGTCAAAAATATTGCTGGTAAAAAAAGGTTTGTTTACATAAAAAACTAGTTTGTATACAAACTTTGACAAGTCGACCACCAAATTCTAGTGAATTCGCCTTGATATGTACTTTTTTTTTTATGAGAACCTTCTGCTTTGGATGTACTCTATGGCTATAATGCAAACACATTTGTTTTGTTATGACAAGTGTAAGCTTTTTTACATTTTACTCTTCGAAATACATTCTCTGTCTGCTTTGTATTTCTTAATACTCTTTATTTTTGTGGTATTTATTGTTTAAAGGCTACGTTAGCCGGGAGTAACAGTAACGTTGAAAATCAGCTGCTTCATTTTGTTGTATGTAAAGCAATTAGAACGATTACAGTTAGCAGTAACATGTTACGTCTCAATCTGTAAGAAAAAGATTGGTCTTACTTTTTTACGGCAAGGTTACTGTTACTGTTACTCCCGGCTAACTGAGCCTTAAGGCCCGTTTTCACAATTTAGCGATAGCTAAATTCTCATTTAGCCGGGAGAAACAGTAACTCAACCTTACCGTAAAAAAGTAAGACCAATCTATTTATAACAGAATGAGACGTAACATCTTACTGCTAACTGTAGCACTTATAATTGCAAAACATACAACAAAATGAAGCAGCTGATTTGCAACATTACAGTTACTCCCGGCTAAATGAGCCTTAAAGGTTGAATTTTATCGGCAGTATACAGAGTGTTCCAGTATTACAACTTTACTTTAACCTACAGTGGGCGATAAGTCTTAGGGAGGTCATACCTGCTAGATTAAAGTTTAGCTATCGGTAAGTTGTGAAAACGAGCCCTAGTCCCGGAAGCGATGTTTTGTTATTTCTAAGTCCTCGTCTATATGAAACATTTACTGCAGAAACTTTCTTTAGTACTCTTTTGAAACTGCATTATATTCAATAAAAAAAATAATTAATTAGTAGTGTGGTTATTTTCTTGAACTGTTTACGGTTTTTAATCCAAATTTTGATATTTTTCAAGTATGCTAAAGTTCATCAAATTTAATTTTAATTAAATTACTTTTATAAAGAAAGGAATTTTACAACATGAAATTAATTAAAATTTATAAATTTTATTAAATTTTGGATTAAAAACCATAAATAGTTCAATAAAATAACCACAATACTAATAAAATAACCACAATACTAATAATTTATAAATTATTTAAAAATTCCTTTCTTCATAAGAATAATTTTAAGAAAATAAAATTTGATGAACTTTAGCCATATTAAAATATCAAAATTTGGATTAAAAACCGTGAAAAGTTCAACAAAATAAACACAACACTTATTATTGTTAAATTAATTAATATAAAAAATTTTGAAGTTTGTGCTTGTTGTGAATTCGGTTAAGTAAAGTTTGGCTTCGGCTTCGGTTCGGCCGAATTTAGCCAATTGGGCCGAACTTCGGCATCAGCCTTAAAAATTGACTTCGGTCGGACACTATTTATTAGTATTGTGGTTATTTTGTTGAACTGTTTATGGTTTTTAATCCAAATTTTGATATTTGTAAGTTAGGCTAAAGTTCATCAAATTTAATTTTCTCTAAATTATTTTTATAAAGAAAGGAATCTTACAACATAAAATCAATTAAAATTTATTGATAATTTTTCATTCTTGACTGTGCTGGGAACCGATCCCAAGCTTCCATGGGCAGGTTACCCTTACATGCTTCGATTGTAACCACTCAATCTCTTCAGATGGGTTTGCCGTTTAACATAAAAAAATAATTGTGAAAAACTTAAATAAAATCACTGACTAGATTTAAAAAAAATAAGCAATAAAAATAGCTTGGTCAATTTTGACCCGTGCAATAGAGGATAAGGGTTAACTTATACTTCAATTATTCAAATATTTTTCTATTTTGGAGTTATTGCTAGTGGTATATATGTATATATCTGTGGCTTGGTTAGAAAATTTAAATTAAATTGTTTTTAGAGAAGAGTTCTTACTGAAATTTGCTAGCAAAACCCTTATGAAGCTGTTCTGGGCTAAAAACATTGGCTGTTTCAATAAAAAAAAAGATGTTAAGAGAAAACACTTAATGCAACGATTAACTCAAAACAGAAAAATATTGACATTGGCCCTTTTAGCACCAAGCCACAGATATATACATATAACATGGTTAATGAAGCGAGATTTTTTTTTTTAGAAACTGAAAATAACACTTCATTTTAAAAGCTTATTAAAAGTAAGTGTTATTTGTGTGGTTTTCATGGGCAACCGAGTGTGTCCATTTTTCGGTTTTGAGATGTTGATGGCCATATTGCTTAATGTTAAACGGTCTTTACATGGTTCTTAAAATTTCTGAAAAAAGATGGACAAATTTCAAAAAGTACAATTCCCACTACATAGTTTGATCTAGAATAGGTTGAAGACTCTCCTGAATAATTTGATTTAAAGACATACGCGGTTGCCCATGAAAACCACAGATTTTACATAGACGATTTAGGTAAGTCTATTTGACATAATTTCTGGCAACTATGCCTGATTATTTGATTTAATTTAAAACATAGCTATTAGTGACACAGGGAACAAGGCCATTGAAATTGGGGTGATCGGTCCATAATTTCACTTAGCCACCAGACAAGTTTATTTCCGGAATAGAGTCTTTGTGCCCATAAACCATCTTATTATGTTTGTTTTTAGATTCAATTTTGTTCAAACTTATTTTCTTGCAATCAAAATCATCTTAACAAATTTTTTTTGCATAGGTCCATATTTGACCATATCTCCCATACACGCAGAGAAAAAATATGGTTGGACATGGTTACTACAACCACACTATATTTATTGTAATAATATATTGTTTTCGTACACAAACAATTGTTATTTTTATTTAATATCAGCAATATTATAGTTACTGTAAACATATCAATGTTTATCGCAATTATAAATTTGAGTATTGTTGACTGAAAAATAATAATTTTTCTAACAACTAAATAATAATAACTTTCAAAACATATTAAATCACTCACAACCATATCATGATATTTAATAGCCGTAACACGATAACTTTCTATACATTTATCATAATATGTTTAAGATGCAATCAAAATATTTTTACTCTAATAATATTCTATTAGCGCCATTTGTAAAATAATTTTCCACGAGTTGTGTCGTTTGTTTTACATATACAAATAAAAAACCAAAATTTTAAAAAAATAAAAAAAAAATTATATTAACATTGAAAAAAAGCGCCACAAAATAAAAAATTGATGCAAAAAAATTAAATTTTTTTTAATTGTTGTGACAGCACCGGCGCGCCGTATCATAATATGATTACTTCTAATTTTGTAATTATTAACATGACAATAATGAGATTGCTTCTTAATTTATTATGATTAACATGATAATAATATGATTAATTTCTTAGCCTTTTATGATTAACATAATAATAATATGATTACTTCTTAACTTATTATGATTAACATGACAAAAATATGATTGCTGAATAATTTATTATGATTAACATGATAAGAATATGATTAAGGTTCGTAATATTATGATGTAATTTTACGAATATGATTCAATAATAATCGGTATATGGTGACTACAATCATGAATCTTATCATTACATGTTGCTCTTAGAATATGTTTACCACAACCATGTTTTTTCTTTGCGTGTACAAATACTACTCCCGAAAATAGCTTTTAATGCTATGTAAAAATGTTGATATAAAAATAAAAATATCATAACATAATTTTGTTTAGGCCCATGCCCATGAGTACCAAATAGAGTACAGTGCTGTAGTAGTGTAGCATATGTTCCGACTATACTTTCTTACTTGTTTTACGTTGAAAGAATATTTATAGTGACTTTGTTTTCCGAAAACTTTATTGCTACATTTAAAATTACTTCTTTTTTACTATTTAAAAAAAATTGTTGAAATAAATGTAAAAAAAAAACTATAAACAGGTTTAGTAATTCTGCTTTAGTGACTCCCAATGATTTTACAAGTTTTTCTTGAGTTTGAGAACAATCTTCATAAAGTAACGCATTTAAAAGTCATCACTTCTGAGCCGCACAAGCCATCTTACTCCGTTTTTTGTTAACAGTAGTTCATCCAATGACTAACTCTTAATAAATGACAGCTGTTGTTAAAACATGCGTAAAAGATAAGCCATCTGTTGTATTATTTTTTAAATAATACACCAAATTATCAACTACTTTAACTCTTAACTTTACAACATAACTGACCTAAATATGCATAATTTAACTTAAATGCTTCCAGAACATACAAACTACATTTAGAAACTAATTACTATTGTTTGCCATTAAACCTTTAACTTCATAATAAACTTAAAATTTTCCCATTAAAATTGCAGAAATTAAATGAATTTCTCCCCTCAACAAAACTAAAAACCCTTGAAGCAGCCAAAAAGTATCAGCAACATCATCCATCGTCAACATCATCATCATTAGTGACAAGTGACTAAATAGAAATAAAATACATTTCCAAAAAAAAAAAAAACAACAGAAAAAGGAGTCAAATATGCCTTCTACGTCCACCACAAAACTACCAACATTTGAGGAAATTTTGCAAACTGCCAAAGAGACATTTCATCAAAATTTTGGCCATGAGCCAGAATTGGCCTGTTGTGCACCGGGACGTGTTAATTTGATTGGTGAACATGTTGATTACAATGATGGTTTTGTCTTGCCAATGGTTAGTATTTATTAAATGCTGCATTTTTATTTTTTTTTTAATTTTGCTTTTAAGATTTGAAAATTACAAACTAATTAGTGGCGAATTAATTGTGAAGATTTAAATGTTAAACAAAGACAAAATTTCTTAAATGGAACGATTAATTTATTCTATTGTCTGTTTGCTTTTTTGTTTCTTTTAAAGGCTTTGCCAATGGTTACCGTTATTGTGGGTGGTAAGGGAGGTGGTGCATCTGGTAACGAAGTCGATATAATTACCTGCTGTGCTGGTGCCGATGAACCCAGGCGTAGTAAATTTTCTTTGAAAAATTTACAACCTGCTGAAAACCCAAAGTGAGTTTGTTTTGCTTTGTAATATTAAAGAAATTAAAAAATTAGAGTAAAAAACTTTAATCGCCAATATTGGTCGAAAGTTAATTAAAGTTTGACGAGAGTTAAGCCTAGAATAATTATTTACACAGGCAAAACATATACACACTACACACACAAGCTGTTCGTGCTGCAGTCGTTGCTACAATTTTTGTTTGTTCATTTCTTCATCAATGTAAAAAAGTAACACTATAGAACAGTGATAACCAAGTTCCGAACTAACCAAGCCCTGAAGCCACGCACACAAAGATATTATGTGCGTGTGTGCGGTCGCAGAAACTAATGATAGTCCCCAGTGGTATAAAAAGAAGCAATCGCCACTAATGACAGGCGAAATAGTTAGCACTTTTACTCAATCTGTACTACTGACTACTGATGTGGCATTCAAATCATATATACATCTTTCCCTGGTCACCAATATCTAGTGTTGACATGTTAAAATAGGTACCCACGTTTCGCTAGCTAATTCTATAGCTCCAAGTAATGCAGAAAACAGTTTTTTTTTCAACGACAAGTCAAAAAATGTGTATCTGAAATAGATCCCGTTACTGGAACAACAACAAAATCGCTTGCTTTTGCTATCACGTTTTGTAGATATAAGTAGCTAACCCTTATGGGAGGTAGAGGTTATGCAGAGATGGGTCAATTGTCACCTCCAATGACATCACCATGTTAAATTCGCCACTCGAAAGCATGTGAGGTAGATTGTGGTGGTACTAGCAGTAGTTCTTAAAGGGCTAGCGAATATACACGTACAGAACTAGCACGCTGTACCACTGGGTCTGATGTTTTTCAATTCAATTCAATTCATTTATTTGTCAATATTATTACCATTATATCTTATATGTTATATATATACAAAGAGTTTAAGATTGTTTCTTTTTCTTCTTAATAATTAAACTTAATTTATAATATTATATACATGTATACAAAGTTTGGAGGAAAAAATTTACAAAAACCTATTTAAAAGATTTTTAAATGATTTTAGATAAAACTTATTTTACGAGCTTACATCTACTAAGGTGGCAATAAACCATTAACATGTGCATATTCAGAGTTACTACAACGCAGATAAAAGTTATCTGAGAGTCTATTTAATCTTTCCTCTACTAGTTCTATATTTGCGAGTTCATGGAGTCTGTTGGTAGAGAAATGCCAAGGAAGATTATAAATCATCTTCAGTAATTTGTTTTGAGAAATCTGAAGCTTTTTAATGTGACATTTGGCACTATTTGCCCAAACGGGAGCTGCGTAGAACATAGCTGCATGAAATATTGTCTTGAGAATTATTTGTTTGTTTGCTATATTTAATCTTGAATTTCGACTTATAAAAGGATACAGTATGCGAATTAGAATATTTATCTTATTTAAAACATATGGTATGTGATCCTTAAATTTCATTTTAGGATCTAGTATGACACCTAAATATCTAACTTTTTGTTCCCATGGAATCAAATGGTTATTAATATTGATAAATATTTGGGGGACGTAACAAGGCTTCCTTTTCCTTGTAAAAAATATTGCCTGTGTTTTTTCACTGTTCAACATAATTTTCCATGTCTTAAAATACGTTATAATTTCTTCTAAGGCTCTTTGCAAATTTGTTATAACATCAACAGCAAACATATCCGAACAAAAAATTGCAGTATCATCTGCAAATATTGACAAATTACAATAATCAAGTTGGGGAAGATCATATGTATACAAATTATAAAGTATCGGAGAAAGACATGAGCCTTGTGGACAACCGGCTGGGACACTATAATTTCCAGAACAATCTGAACCAACGTGTACTCTAAAACTACGGAGAGAGAGAAAGCTCTGAATAATTTTAACAATATTTGTGGGGAAGTTTAAACGAATCAACTTATAGATTAATCCATTGTGCCACACTGAATCGAATGCAGCTTTGACAGTCTGATGTTTTGAAACGAACAAATTTGTTGTATACATGTGAATTGCTGACCGTGTCTGTGTGAAAAATACGATTATTGACTGCCTCGCGAGGCTATGGAGTGGCTATCACTGCTATAGAACATTAAAATATATTCTTTGTCTAAAGTATCACTACAATTGTTCTGTTTTTAACGAAGAACAGAACACTATATAATGCTCAGCTCTTTCTTGAAAATAGTTACGAACGGTATTAAGGGTTGTGTTCGTCTACACAAACACTTCAAAAATAGATATTGTTCCTGGGTGTGTAAGCCGAATGCTAAATGTTCTGTTTATTTTCGAACACTGCTATAAATACAAGTGAATGTCAAACTTTCGATTTGTTTAAGCTTCATTTGCACTACAAAAAATCAGTACTGCCTGCTCAACTATTTCAAACTTTACCGCTCGCAAAGACACTTTGTTTGAAAACACTCTGTTTTAAAAATATTTTTTATAAAAACTTCTAAACGAAATTTTACGTACGAAATCTTTGAACAGGTAGTTATGGGCAATTTTCAGGATTGATATTAAAACACATTTATGTTTAAAATCGTTTTAAATACAAAATTCTCTTCTTCACTAAACACTTAAATAATACTTCATTCACCGATATGGTATTTTTAAATTCAACTTAAAGTGTCCATTGGTGGCCTTAAAATGACAACAATACAACAACAACAGGCAAAGCCATGACATTCAGCTGTTTTTTTTTTGAACACCTTGCAAATAAATAAACTTTTTTATGACATTTTTTTTTGTATTTAGTAGTGTTACCATACTCTTATCTTAATTAAATAAGACTTTTCAAATAAAACTCAAAAAATCATTCTGTATTTAAATACGATTTAAGTTTATATGAAAATCAACTTAATTTACAGGGGTGTGCTGGAAATCGAAAACGTAAAACACAAATATTTGTATGTTGTTTTTAATACACTTTTAATATAGCTTTTTAATTTTTGCTACAAAATTCTGTTTAATAGAAAAATATTTGTATGATATCGAGCCCTAACCGCGAAAATAACGTAAGCGACATGATTTTCAATTTTCGTTTTTTTAATAAATGCCTTTGTTGGCAACACTTGCATCATCTCCTAAAATTTCATGGTCACAAAAGGTACCGTTACGATTTTATAGCAAAAACAATTTTATTGTAAGCGACAAATTTCATACAAAATTAAAATGAAATAAAAAAGCTCTCTCCTGTAAAATTGGATTTTTGTCGCTTACGTTATTTTCGCGGTTAGGGGTCGATATGTTTCATAAAATTCTTTTATTACAGAAATCTTATTAAAAACCAAATTTTAAAATTCTAGCGTTTTACGTTTACGATTTCCAGCACACCCCTGTTATAAAATACCTTCCACTTTTATGCATTTGACAAATAAAAGTGTGGCTTAGAACAGTTCGACTCGCATGAATTTGAGAAAAATTCGTCTTAGCTACATTCTGTAAGACTTTGATTTTTAAGTTATGCTTTTCAATTAGAACTTGATTTATTTGAAGAATTTTCATATTATTTTTTTGGCCCAATTAGTGCTGCATAAAATAAAAGTAACAATAAATTCTTAGTTGGTTCACCATTAATCAAACTCTTACTTAGGAAAACCCACTAGAGTATAACATGAAAAATTTTACATAGTTTTTTTAGCCATGTCTCGAAAAATGTCCTGCAATTTTCGTTTAAAATATAAAGTTTTAACTAAGTAGGTAAATTATGCATGCATAGAATAAACTTAATCGTTGGCTATGGGGAATAAGAAAACCCTTAAAAAACATCTAAGAATTAAAAATTCTACGCGAATTTTTTATTTCCTTATCTAACTTAAACATTTCTCATAGTTTTTTTTTCTCCAGTGCACTATTTAAAAGTTTTACATTACTTACAAAACGCTCTAAGCGTTCATCACCTGTCTTTGTTGGAAACGACGGGCGAAGAAAAAGGGAATCAGCTAAACTACTACAACTAAAAAGACATGCAAAATAAACAAAAGTTCTTTTATTTTTTTTTTTGTTGCCCCAAAACTTTCCGACTTCTTTGCCCAGTAACGTTTTGCAATTGTGTGTTTTCCTCTTCAGTTTTTTCTTTTTTGTTGGATGCGTCCAGTTGTCAAACTCCTGTAAGTCATGGTGCTGTCTGTAGGTACTATGTATGTATGTATGTCCCTCTGTCAGCCATTGCGTCTGTGTTGTATTTCACTTTAACTTCCTTGTTAATATTCTTCTTGTAATTTTTTTTGCATCATTTTTTTTTTTAAATGTTATTTAACATTTTTGGCTTTTTCTTAGTAAACAGTTGATTTGCTCTTTTTGGCTACTTTTTTTCTTTCTTGAACTGACATTTGCATTTTATGCAAACGTTCAGACAAATAGTAACACACTTCTAGACACAGATACAAATGTTTAGTCGCATACAGTTTGATTTTTAGTTCTTTGCCAGGTTCGTAAATGTTGACTTCCTTCTGTATTCTTGGGTGAATTGTTTGGACAAGTGATTGTTTTTTTTTCCTTTTGAAGAAAAACTAAAAAACCCATCTTAGTTTTTTCATGTAGACCTTGTCTTGAATAAATGCAAGAAACTATACAACGAGAAAAAAACAAAGCAAAAATTAGGTTAAACAGATGAAGTAAAAAGTACTAGTGCATTAAAGAATTAGATAATAAAATTAATGCAATCTTATACAGTTCCTAAAAGATGTAGGCATTTAGGGATAATTTGCTAAGGTACCATCTTTTGTTTCATTTATATATTTTCGTTTGCCTTTTTTTTATTAAACATGTCCTCTGTTTTTGCCATTTTCTCTTATCTTTTAAATTTGTTGTTATTTGTCTCTTTGATATTGTAAAGTTTTGTTTAAGTGTATTTATCAGTTATTCCTGTGTAACCAAAAATTAAGAACTATGATTTATCGGTGAACTATTGTTTAGTTCGTAACAAACCTAACCAAACAACTGACCCCAAAGGTCAAAAAATAAAACAATCAGATAAAAACACAGTTACTTAAACTCTCTGACACTCTCCCCTTTTATACGTAATAATTTATTTTAACAAAGAGTGTAAAGAAAGTTTACGAGAACAGTAAAAAGGTATTTTAAAACGGACAACGCATTAGGTCTAATGCCGTTATAAGGTTTTTGAAATATAATTTCTATAATTGGACATGGATATATGGATTTAAAAACCTCTCCAAATTGTTTTCTTTATCAGAAAGAAAAAGAGGAGTAGGCCACTGATTTAGACAAAAGTAACTCCTTAGCACAACACCACACGAGATTTTATAATATTTTCGTATACAAGAACTAAAAGAAAAAGATTATTGCATTGTTTATACACATTGCGTATTAAATCATAAGTTGTGTAATTTATTTCACTATCTTTTTGAAAGTCTTTGACGGTCGCTGAATTTGATGTCAATATATTAAAAAGGAAGTTAAAGCTGTTTACGGATGGCAGCTATGGTCAAAGATGAACTGTATCCAAAAAGAATTTAATTTGCAGTTAAATATTTTTGGGGCGAATTTAGTATTAGTTAATATGAACATGTGTCAATTGGTCCAACAGACTGGTCCTGGGAGTTGTGAAAATAGAACAGGTACAAAAAGAAAGGACTCATGACCAGTGAAAGTAGAACCAATCATGTAACTGGTTTATGAAGAACAAAAAGGTAGAAAAAGTAATGAATTAAAGTAAAGCCTTCACTGGTGGTTTGACACATTTGTTGGGACTTTCTAAAATTTGGTCCTTGAATTAATTTATAGGACTTGTTTGATTGAAATAGTACTACATTGTAGTAAGTGTCACTAAGCACGTCCATTGAGAATAGATGTGTGACTGGTCAAATGGAATCAATTGACCCCCTACAATGACAACCCCATGTAAAAATGATAGGTCTTATTCATATAAAGTGTTAGAACTAGAACCGGTCTCTACCACCAAATACCTATCACAGGACTACTTTGGTGTCAGTTCGTTTCCCTCTAGGGTAATTACAGAGTGTATGCACACAAAGAGTCTATTTCAGATACAAATTTGCACGGGACTATGTGAGTACCCCGGTAGACTAGCTGGTAGTGAGCTAGTCTATCAAAGCCGGGGTTGTGGACTCGATTCCCGCCAGAAACTCTTGGTCTTCTGCAGACAAGCGAAGAGCTTCGCAGGATTAGCTTAGAAAAAAATCTATAAAAAATTAAAGGAGAAAGCAAAAAAAAGTTAAAAAGAAAAAGATGTTAAAACTTAAAAAAATATACAATAAAAACTTATTTAACAAATTTTATCACATTATCTACAAAATTGCAACATGAACTTTGCGCACAAGGTTAACATAGACAGAAAACCCGCCAGATGGACGGATGGACAACATTAGATATCTGTAAAAATTATTCTGAGTTGATCGGCTTACTAAACAATGGGTTCCATGTTTTACTCATATCAGAACACACCTATATAATTTCCTTTTTCACAATTTTTAATAATGTATACAATTTTAAATTAAAATTAACATTGCATTTTATCTTTAATGCAGGTTGTCCTTAGCTTAGAACACGTTTCGTCTGCATATATTTAACGCACAAAAGCCACCTGTTAACTAGAATTTCTAACAATTAATTTTTGAATTCACTGCAAAGGCACTTGTAAGCAGGGTTCGAAAATAAACAGAATATTATTTGGCGTTCGGCTTCCACATCCAGGATCGATATATATTTGTTTAGTGTTTGTGTTGACGTACTCAATCCTTAATACCGTTCGTAGCTATTTTCAAGAAAGAGCCGAACATTATATAGTGTTCTGTTCTTCGTTAAAAAACCGAACAATTGTACTGGTACTGTAGACAAACATTTTATTGTTCCGTAGTGTTACTTTTTTATATTGATGAAGAAATGAACAAACAAACAATTTTAGCAACGACCGCAGCACGAACAGCTTGTGTGTGTATCAGAGATCAGCAATGAGTAGTGAAAAAGTGAGTAGAGCTAAATCATGACTCATAAATTCTTGTACTTATACGCACTCATACTTATTCCAATGTTATTCAAACTCATATTCACTCAAAAGTTTCATTTTATTCATCGTACTCATACTTAGCAACATGTGTAGTGTTTGATTTAGAATCTACTCAACTCAATGTGTATAGGCGAAGCAAAATGCGAGGCTGCCAGATTTGTCCCCGAAATAACAAAGTGACGATTTGGCAATTACAGTTTACTAAAGTTACATGTATGAAGTGGACGATTTTTCGGCAAATTTATCTGGCAGCGCTGATTATTATGTTGTGTGTTTTCTCTGTTGTGTTAAAACGGTAAATGGATGAGCTTAATGATTTGAATCATTATGAGTATTGTAAGTATTTTCTTGAAATTATAAATCAAGCTGACGTCATTTATGAGTATGCGTATAATGTCGACGTCGCACTCATAAATATTTCTCTTCTGAGTATGAGTGAATCAGAGTAGTTTAGTTAAAATGATTTATACGCACTTATACTTACAATTGCATGAGTCAGTATGAGTAGCGAAAAAGCGATTCATTGCTGATCTCTGGTGTGTATTGTGTATATGTTTTGTTTGTGTAATATTTTTTTCTGACTTTTTTTGTATATGTATTTTTAATGTTTTTTACCTGTCAAAATGGCGCGTAGCACAACTGAAACGAACGAACACTAATGAGCTGAACCGAACATCATCTTTTTGTTCAGTTGGAAAAGAACAGTATTAATTTTGTATTCGACCGATGACAATTAGGGAAACGTTATTTTTTTACTACTATAAGCGTTTGTGTTTTCCACAAATCTACTGAACCCAACACTAAGGAGGGATATTTAATTATTTATATTCGAGCACTGCACGACGGCATCTAAAAAAATTAGGCATGTATCAAAAATATGTTTAAAAAAGGTGAAATATGCGATATAAGATTAAAAAATTACTGAAAAAGTTCTTGCAATTACATTATGCAAAAAATGCTGCAAAAGGTAAAAAAATAAGCTAAAATATTCACTCACAAATCGCTGCCAAAATTTATAAAAAGCTCTAAAACGGCTTAATAAAGTTGTTTCTGCCTTCACAAGGAAAAACAAGTAGTTGCATATTTACGGGTTCCCTGAGGTTGACATTAGTTTTTGTACTTTTAATATTTAAGTTCACATGTGTTACTATACCTCACTCACGATTATGTAACCGAGCCATCCCAGTAAAAACTTCGCCTACAAAATAATGTGTTGAGTAATCAGAAAACCATGAAGGCACTACTTACAATTCTACTGAAAGAACCAATGAATTTTACAAGGGATTTCCCAAAATTAACGCATTTTAAAGTAAGTCATAATTTTTTTACTTAAATTCATCCAGAAAAAAGTTGTTATAGACATAGTTATAGAAGAAAGCTACTACATAATGAGTTAAAGAATCTATTCATTTTGAAAAAGTAGGCGAAGTTTTTACTGGGATATGATGTGGTTCCTTTTGAAGGTCATGAAATTAAAAAATGTAACCATCGGGCTCTTCCAAATAAATTAAACTTTTTCCCATCAGAGAAAACAACCCAATCAATTCTGTACGTCGTGTGTGTACGGCAGTGTCTGAGCCGTTGCTCAGAAAGTGATTAAAGGGGTAAATATGTTAAGGTGCTACAAACTTCAGCACAAAACATGGTTAAAATTAGAGTCAGTTGTGGTTTTTTACTCATATCTAAGCCATTTGTCAACCGGTCAGGCTGAATTTCAAAGGCAATATTTGCATATATGACATGTGATACATATGTATGTACCAAGCAAGACATCATCATATCTGGTGTCTTCGGAAAACATATTTCAACAGACTGGCGAACAGATGGACATCTTTAAATCAATTTCGATTCAAACAGAATGAAAACTCATATCGTCGGCTTAATATGCAAACCTGCTAAGTCTACTTTTTAAGTAAATATAGATTTTGATGCCTCGTGGTAGAGAAAGATACGCCTCGTCGCCCGACAGGTAGTTTTTCTTCAATTCTAGTCTTGAAGTGTGTAAAACCAACTATTTATTTCCATTAAGCAGCAAATAGGAAAAATAAAAAGTTTTTTGTCTCTCCTGTCAAATGTGTTGAAACGAAGTTAGCAGGTTTCCATATTAGCCGACGATATACATATACTCCTTTTACTTTCGGTATAGGGCTTAAAAAATATTTCTAACAAATATGGGGTTGAAACTTTTAAAATTTGATAAAAAACAAGTGCCAAATGCCTAATACCGTCTTCAGATATACCTTTTTTATTAAGCAAATATGCGGTTTTTTGATATAATTATCTTTCTGTTCATATATACCAGAGAACTGCAAAATCCCCTTTTTTGTTGATTTACTCATACGCTATAATTTATATTAACTCTATGCCTGCAAAACAAAGTTCAACGTTTTGTCCACATTTGATTTCTGCATGTGTGAGTTTTTTATTGTTGCGCACGCAATAACACAATTTCTTAAAGTCAAACGGCATTTATTATATTGCTTTTGCATTTAAGTAGTCATTCCCTGCAAATAATAGGACCAGTCCAAACACGCGTGTAAAGAGTAGTCCACAAGGGACCAGGACTAGTCCAAAAGTAACCCAAACGTATGGAAAAAACCTGGTCTATTTAACATTACGATGTCCTAGGAGAGGACCATATAACCCACCTTTGGACCACTAAGGAGTAGTTTTAAAACTACTCCATGGTATATAACCCACCTTTGGACCACTAAGGAGTAGTTTTAAAACTACTCCATGGTATACTCAAGAGGATTAGTTTTGAAGTCGTTTAAAAACGAAAGCATGTCGTTAAAAAACGAAGACATGTCGTCTCACTACAAACACTTTTTAACAATGACATGGTCCATGCTTGCATTACATCGGACTAGTCCATGGAGTAGTCCATTTTATCAAAATGGGTCAGGTGGTCCAATTTTATTTGCGGGGTTGTCCACTGGATGACACAACGACGAATGTAAATTGGTATGAGAACGAGTCGCTTTGTTGGTATGATTGTTGTAGGCATAATTTCAAATAAACTAGTTGTATTGTCCAATTTGTTTTTGTGTTTACCCTGGAAATAATATTGGACCACCAGATTTTGTTCAAATGTGAATACATAAAATCAAAAGTTGTTTACAGATTTTAAGCATTTATAGCTTGTTTTGTTTGCAATGTTGTTTCTTATATGTCTGCATAAAATTAGAAGCATAGCTGCATTTTTCAATTTTTTTATGAATTTTTAAAACAAAAATTCCGAAATTTTAAGAAAAAAAATTATGTTTCTTAAACGACTGCGCATATAAGAGAAACGTTTTACCTTTCTTAAAGTAAATTTTATTGCGTAATTTCGTTTTTTTTTAGTTTTTCAATAAGCTAAAGCGTTTATCTATACAATATATAATTTCTTTCTTTCCGCAACTTTCTGAAGCCATCTGATGACATAGGAAGCTGAAATATGGCACACTTGAAGTACTTTCTCTGCGTAAGATCGTAACGAAGCCATATTTCTGATTTCAACTAGTATAACTATAAAGATCTGATAGAAAAGATGTTTTTTTTTATAATATGGGAAACTTTGGGCCCCACCCGGCACGGCTAGGCACCGTCGGATTGACCTGAAAAATTAGATCATGATTTCTTACACCAAACCTCATATTTTAAGCAGCGCAAACAATAAAATTAAAAAAAAAAGATCCCATACAAGATGCGACCAGTCTATTGTTCATACAGAACTACTGTATTTTTTAAGAAATGATAAAAAATAAAATTGTCTTCTGTTTCTATGGAAATTGTTTCAGCTGCTGAATAGCAGCAATAATTGACGAACGAAGCTAAACATGGTATGAATGGCAAAGCCAATTCGCTGGACATGACTGGAATGAATTTAAAAAAAACACCGATGTGTGTGGCTGAGAAAGTTTGATTGCATGAACACAAATGAGTGTATTTGATGTTGTTGGTTTAATGCGAATTTTTTGCAATCGCACAAAGCCGTTCTCTGCTACATATATACACAATTTAGCTAGCTCAATTAGCGTCTGACAGGTAAAAAAACATTGTTAATATAACAACTACATACAACATTCAACGTAAACAAAAATGTACATGTATAAGCAAAATTCGAACAACTTTTGACATTGTTAAGGAATAAACATCTGGATTTAGCGCACACCTAATGGACGTGCCTTTGTTACGTTTTAATAAGAGCTGCCAAATGTCAAAACACTTTGTTTGTTGTTGTGTTTTGCTCACTAAACACACTTGTGACAGGGTCGCATTTTAATTTAACTCAATTGAGCTCAATAATGTCATCTATTGCGTACAACTCAATTGAGGTGCATATCTGAACGCGGTATAACAATGAAAAGTTTTTGGCGGTATGAACTAAGTCCCCAATAAACTAACTCCTCAAACCCAAAATGAACAAAGTCCCCAAATTTGGGGACGTCGTTCATTTACGGAAAAAACCCGAATGAACTTGCGCCTGGCCGAAGGCCGGCTATACATAGAAGCTTAGTTAGCGAAGCCGGTCTTTGTTATACCATAGAGGAGAAAATCCTTGCGCCCGGCCGAAGGCCGTTTGTTCAGAGAAGCTTTAGTTAGCAAAGCCGCAAGAGTGAAAAAAGTCCTCTAATGAAAGTGAACTAAGTTCTCAAAAAATAATTAAGGGGTTTAGTTCATTTTATTTTTTGGGGACTTCGTTCATATGTACTAGCTCCCCAAAGAATAAAATGAACGATGTCCCCAAAAACGTGAACGAAGTCCCCAAATATCGTTGTTGTTTTTTCACATACAGTCGTTTGGGGACTTAGTTCATTTTGGGTTTGGGGAGTTAGTTCATCCCGCCAAAGTTTTTACATATCGCCATTTTCACAGAAAATTCTAGTTTTTGTAACGTTACGCCTGCAAGCATGTTGTTTTTAAAAGAAAAAATTACATATCGTTACATTCATTTAGAAAAGCCCTATCCAACGTTTATAAATATAAAAATAAAAGAACTATTATATCTATGCTAAGAACTGTGAAGTATGCTGGATCTTTTCCTACAGTGGTTATACATAACTCTTTTTTGTTTTATGTCTCAGCTTCAAAATTTTTTTTATGTTAGATATGCTCTTACTTAATTAAAGTAACGGTTTTATTAACTTATTTTTATTTTGGCGTAGAGCCCAATGTAGATCTTCATTTAGTGTAAGAGGGAACAAATTTAAACAATATACATAAATCTAAAATAAAAGTTCATCCAAATTCTGATATTTTAATTGGGCTAAAGTTAATTAAATTTAATTTTAATAAAATTATTTTTATGAAAGAAGGAATATAACACCATAAAATAAATGAAAATTTTATTGCTCCTTGACTGACCGGGGAATTAAACCCACGTTCACGGATGGCGGCATGAAATAACCCCCCAAAATATAACCCCAAAAAAATAATGAAATAACCCCCCAAAGCTTGGGGCCTTATTTCCTATGCATTAAAGTCCCATTTTTGATAATTAAATAAGCCCCCAACGAAATGAAATAACGCCCAAAACATAAATGAAATAATTCCCTAATTTTTGGGGGCTTATTTCATATGAATTTTTGACAGTAAAAACTAAATGAACTTTTCGTTTACAATAAATGAAAAATAAGTAAACCGGTTTTTAACTGAATTTTTATTTATTTTATATTACAAATTTCAGTTTATTTAACGTACAGATTATTGTGATTGTAGTATTGTGGCTTTGTGTTACAAAAAGTTGTCTTTCCTGTGGCAAATACCATATTCACTTATATTAACTTATGCAAAAAAAGTTAAAGTTCACAATAGTTAACCAGCATATTAAGCCCATCAAAAGTGATGTGGTTTTTGTGTGTTAGTTAATTAATGTTAACTTTACCTTTTTTTCATAGGGGGGGTAGTTATCTAAAAATTCAAGGACGAAACTTAAACCTCTAAATTTTAAATTTAATTTTTCCCCATTGTTAAAAAAACAACAAAGTTAAATACAAAATTTTATAGAACAAAATTATACCACTTAGTGAAAACCAATTTTGTGTGCAAGCACTTTTGTATCCCCCTGTACTATAAACAAACATCAACTTCAAACAAACATCCACAATGTTCATCGAATGAAAATAACAAACAAAACTTTTGTTTTGGAAGTAAAAAAACCAACAAACAAACATTTATCCAACAAAGTGTCGAGGAGCAAAGTTTACAGGTAAACTTTACAATTTTTTGTTTTTGCTTTTGTTAAACTATTTTAGGGAAAAAGAAATTTTTTTGTTATATGCGAACTGAAAAATACTAAAAGCCTTCCAAAAAAAAAACAAAGAAAAAAAAAACAAGTTACCACTAAATGACTGAAAGGATGATACGAAAACAAAAACAAACATTAAATTGCTGTTGTTTTTGGGTACTCCTTGTAATTCGTAGCTGCTATTGCTAGTTTACACTTTAAAGTGGCCATTTAATAAACTTTATTCGTTTACATCTTCCACAATTTTGAAATGAAAAATTTTCAGCTTTTAGCAGACAGAGGAAGAACGTAACGGCAGGCTTTAGCTTTTAAATAAAATATTTTACTGCTACACATATACAAACATACAAATAGTACTGCCAGAACTACAACCTTTTATAATTGTTCATGTTTATTCTCAGTTTTTGTTGCTTTTAATTTTCCAGATGGTCAAACTATATAAAAGGTGTTATTCATAGTTTCATGGAAACCATTGGTGGTGCTGGTGGAGATGGTGCTGTTACCGGTGGAAATGGTGGTAATATATTCATTGGTTTTAATGCGGTCATTGTGAGTAATGTGCCAGTTGGGGCTGGTTTATCGTCCAGCGCTGCCATTGAAGTGGCCACATTGACATTTCTAGAACATTTTACCGGTAACAAGTTGGAAAGGTACGTAGTAAGTTATTTCGTTATTGTTGTTAATGTTACTCTGCAACAAAACAATACCTAGTTAAATGTTTATTTTACCATTAACCACAAATGAAAATACAAAAAATGTTTTTCTACTTTTTTCTTTAATTTTAAAAGTTTGTCGTTTTTTTCTTTTATTTAAATGTTATTTTTTGTTTGTTTTTGTTTTAATTTCTTATTTTTTTTTTGAATTTTTCATTTTGTTTTAGTGATTCCAAGCGTGCCTTGATTTGCCAGTTAGCTGAGCATAAATTTGTTGGTATGCCTTGCGGCATCATGGATCAAATGATTTCAGTAGCTGGACAAAAGGATCATGCCTTAATGTTAGATTGTCGGTAAGTTTGTAATGCTTGAAAGCTTTCATAATAAGTAAAACCGTAACAATTAAACTGTTTTTATGTTTCATTAAAAAAGTTGCATTAGTAAATAAGTTTTTTTAGGATTTAAAAGTCACTAAGGATTTTGAGGGAATTAAAAAAGTGTTTTTGAATAGATTACAAAATATTGAAACGTAGATTAGGATTCCTTATTTCCTGAATTTTACTTATTTCGGGGAACGCATAAAATTATTTTTAAATTTTCTGAAGTTCAATTGAAAAATATGGTGAAAAAACATCAGGGATCATAAATAATAGTTACCCAGAAAATTTAAACTTCAAAACTGATATTTATGAAATGTTAACTAAACCGAGTTTCTGGCCAATAAATACTGTCGTACGTGAATATGTATATAGAAACATGTCACATGAATCTAATGAGTCAAAAAACTAAATAGAACTACTGATAACATCTCTATTGCTTACCAAAATGTCCGTTGCCTAAGAACACAGCTTTCAACTTTATATTTGGAAAGCTTTAATACCGATCATTTGTAACGAATTTCTTAGATCAACTCGTTTTGTAAATCTAGACAAAACAATTTACTAAACAAACTTTTGTTTTTTTTTTTTCAAGCGTGAGCAAATGAATATAATCCCTTGCAAAAAAAAAAATTACATTACATCCACATACTCAGGCTGAATCCTGCAATCAAATAAACTGGTGACAAGTTAAGAAGACAGTCGTTATATTTACATTCTTACAATTTTGGTCGCAGGTAAAAAGAAAGAGTAAAGAAGCAAGGACAATGGGAGCCATTGTAGTGCTAGCAAGCAGCCGGGGATGGGGGAGTTCGCGTCCCGTTTCTTAACCATTCAATGTTGTTACATAATCTCTATTACAGACTCCCTAATAAAAAAAAAACGTTTAGGTGTTGTAGGTGGACCGGAAATAACTAGACTTTCTTTAAACCAAAAAAAAAAAAAATGCAAACCAGCCCAGAAATCTAGTTACAGTGTGAAATTTACATACTTGTGTAGTCGTCAATTTAGCCTATCTTTGTGCAATCCTGCTATCCTGGTTGCAAATGCCTCTAAACCCTCACCAGCCTTCGTCCCAACGGCAAACTATTTTTATTAGGACCCCTAACCCCAACCAAACGATCAGTTCTCACATTAGACTATACTAAGAAGACCACAACTTCTAAATTTACTCATTCATATTGAACAAATTTATTGAATAATAGAAAAAAAATATAGCTATATATATATGTATAGATTATATAATTCATTAATAATAATAATAATAATTTGCTGCTTTTACGACAAATCGTGGGCGCATAGTGCCAAAATCATTAAAAGCTGCAAAATAATACTCATTCTGGGCAAATCCCAATTTAACATAATGCGATTAAAACGGAAAACCATCTATTCTAATAATTTTTCAAGTAGATATGAGATTTTAAATGTATTTAATTTAAATAAAAAGAATCTGTTTCATAAATCTTAAAAAGAACTTAGTTAGATTAAGGCAATGTTTGACCCTTAGTGTAAATTTTTCTTTTCTCATCAGTAAACGAATGAATAAAAAAACAACGCAGAAATTTATTAAAGTTCAATGAACTTTGGTTCGAACAGCTGATCGGTTAATGTAGGTTTGGTGAAATGTGTGATGTTGTTTTTTCACAAAACTAGGTTACAACATATTCGAACGTTAGACTGTTTAAGTTGGACCTGAATAATTAGGTCACAACATCGAACGATATTTAACAGAATGGCAAGTTACAACCTGTTCATTTGATCTTTAATATACTTTTGCTTGTTTGATTGGTTGTCATATAAATGCAAGAAAAAATTAAAAAAATCAATATATAAAAAAAAATTTTGTTTCACTCGCCATCAAATAGTATGTAGAAGGCCCTCTGCATGAGCTTGATGTCTCTATCCACACACACATCTGAGAGACCATTTTTCACTGCAGGTCTGCTTCGAGCGGCGTTGCGAAGTCGTTATCTTCGCAAAAGTTGAGAATATTTTGATTTTTTTTAACAAAAGTCTTATTAATATTAATTTTAAATATAAGTAATCTACTAAACTGGGTTTTTGTTTAACAAATAAATTAATTATGGTTAATTTTAACATGCATTAAAATTCAATTCGTTTTTTAAATCTTTATAATAACAGTTTTAAATATAAATAATCTCTGTAATTTTGTATAATTAAGAAATTTCTCCACTTGAGTTTGGTTTATTTTACCGTGAATTTCAATTTAATATTCGTATCGGTATCACCGATATATCTTTCTCAGTGTCGGTAACGTATCGGCAAACAGATGTTTCGTTACATCCCTATTTAAGACTGATATTTTTGAATTATATCACTATTCGATTAGGATGCAGTTCCCTATAATTATGTTCCGTAAGTCCATTCTGGCTTTAGAGCCGTTTTATAAAGCAAAACCTTGTTGCTAGTACTATGTTCACACTTGAGTTTTCAACGCGTTTAAGCAAAATGTTCACTAAAATCATCAAAAAAGTTCACATTACATTTGAGATTATAAGACGTCTACGTTACATTTGAGATGATTAAGATACATTTGATTAAGAAAATAACACAACAAACAAATTTACAAGTACATATTTTTACAAGTGAGTGTTTTGAGTGTTTATAATTCTTATTCGTTTTACAGTTTTATTTGTATAATAGTTTTAGCTTTTCTTAAATCTTTGAAAAAGGTTTTCTGATGATCTGGCCTAAGCCACCAGTGAAATGCGCTAAGAAATTAGCTTTCCCTCAACAAAAAAAAAAAAAAAAAAATGTTAGTGTATTTATCAGAAATAAAATAATAAATTTAGCACGTCATGGACAAATCTTATTAACAGTAAATGTGTTTTGTTTCCATGATTAATTTTAAAATTAATTCTTGTTACTTGTTAAGAAATTACAGTTTTGCATCTCAAAGTGTTGATTTTGATTTATTGCTAAATCAAACATTTACTGTATATTTCACTAAAGGCGCCCGTACACGACATGTATTTGTCATATGACATGTCAAATTTTCAAGTCACATGTAATTGTTCATGTCTGTCAAAATTGCTGTTTTACATAAGGTTTATAATATTCGGTCACAAACGTACATGTAATTTGCTTCTGACATTGTCTTTGTTTTTTTTTCGCATTGTTATTGCAGAAAACAAAGTAGTTCTCGGTTTCAAAATAGCTTGCTGCCGCCACGAAAATATTTATTTGCGCCGTAAAATTATTTAACCATCTTAACATTTTTTTCTTTTATTTTAAAGATACCAATTTAGAATTTTATAATGAAACGGTTTTTATGTATATATTTACATAAATTCTATTCAATGGTGAGATGAGCATACATATATTGGTATTGTAAAAAATTAACTGGTTTTTAATCCAAATTTTTTAATATTTTTAATTAGGCTTAAAAAAAAAACAGAAGTAAAGGAATAACATGTTAAAATAAATTAAAATAGATAATCATTCAAAGCAAATTTCGATCTACCAAAGGTTGAATACAATTTGGTTTAAGGATTGATGTTTGACTAATGACGTCAGCAGTCGTCGATGGCTGCGAGTGGTAAACGGCAAGCCCTCTGAGGAGATTGAGTGGTTGCAATCGAAACATGTCAGGGTAACCTGTCCGTAAACACCTGGGTTCGAGCCCAGATTGAGTCAAGAATGAAAAATTATCAATAAATTTTAATTAATTTTCATGTTGTAAAATTCCTTTCTTCATAAAAATAATTTAATGAAAATTAAATTTAATGAACTTAAGCCTAATTAAAAATATTAAAAAAATTTGGATTAAAAACCATAAATAGTTCAATAAAATAACCACAATACTAATAATTGTTAAAGCTAAGGCACGAGCTCTATGTTTGCATTTGTCCTTCAAGTTGTGCTGAAAAGGTCAACAAGAATAAGAAAGACAAACAATGAAAAAACAAAAAATATGTACTTTGAACTTCAAGAAAAATTCTTGACAAAAGTATTCGAAAAAACAGAAGTAAAGGAATAACATGTTAAAATAAATTAAAATAGATAATCATTCAAAGCAAATTTTGATTTACCAAAGGTTGAATACAATTTGGTTTAAGGATTGATGTTTGACTAATGACGTCAGCAGACGTCGATGGCTGCGAGTGTTAAACGGCAAGCCCTCTGAGGAGATTGAGTGGTTGCAATCGAAACATGTCAGGGTAACCTGTCCGTAAACACCTGGGTTCGAGCCCAGATTGAGTCAAGAATGAAAAATTATCAATTAATTTTAATTAATTTTCATGTTGTAAAATTCCTTTCTTCATAAAAATAATTTAATGAAAATTTAATTTAATGAACTTAAGTAAAATATTAACTTCAGCCGGCTAATGATTCCGTCAATAGTTGACGCCGCTGCCAGTTTCTTCCCGGCATAGATTTCTGATGTCAAATGGTTTGTCAGAGGAAAATAGAGCACGCTCTAATTGAAATTTTGTCAGATGACTTTGCGTCTGACTTTTACAGAAGCAAAGTTAAAAAGGTAACAGACGACATGTATGTGTTTTGCAGTGGGAAATTTGACATGTCAGATGACAAAAACATGTCGTCTATACGCTCCTTAAATGCGAAACAACTCTCTCTTTCGCACAACTACATGTAAAACAAAAACATATTCTAAAAACTTTGTTTTTTGTTTTATATATGTATGTATATTTGTGCGACAAAAAGGACAAGGTAAAATTGACAGTTAAATTATTTGAGTTTAGGGGTCCAAATTAAGTGGAAAAATAAGCATGTCTTATCAGTTTTCAAAAAGTTGTCATCAGGTTTGTCCAAATATTTTAAAAACATCAAACTTTATTTTCTTCAAAACAACATAAAATCCTAAAAACCATTGCGTTCAAAAACTTTATTTGGTTGTCATAATCATAAAACTTATAAGTGTCATTTAACAGCAACAGGAAATCAAAAAGCAAATATACTTTAAGCAAATTGCATATTTTGTAACTTCTAATACCGGTATCACACAGTCACAATGACAAGTAGGGACAATTTTAGCCTCTAAAATTCGTTAACAAAAACTTTAAATTATTACTAAGCTGTTGCTGCCACAAAATACAAAGCTGTAAATAAGCAGCAGTTTCAATATAAAACTAAAAAAGAACAAACCAAAAAAAAAAATCTACAAACTGTCAACTAAAAAACAAATAACCATAAATGTTATATGGTAAAAAATTTTCAAGAATAAAAACCCGAAATTTGCCTTTGTTAGCAGTTTTTTAAATAAAACAAATACTTGCTCGTAATGCTCTTTACGCGACAGTTGCTAAACAATACAAAACAAACAAACAAACATCAACAAAAAATAACTAAAAGAACGAATGAACGACCCAACAAACAAACAGAAATGTATTGTTGTTGACAGTTGAATGTACATTGTACAATAACAACAATGATGGTTGCTCGCTAGCTCATTGCATTGTACCAAGTGCATGTAACACCGACAGACACCACAACAACAACAGCTCTGGTGGCAGTAACAGTAGTCAACAATTTTGCAACGTTAGAAAAATTGTTAAAAAAATAAAACGATGACTTTTTGTTTTACTACTTCAGCTAAAAGCGATATTTTTAAGGCCAACTCCCTCCTGTACAACTTAAAAAGAAGAAAACAACTATTTTTGCATATTTTTTTCGAAGAGACATTTTAGCAACAAAAACAAAACTTTTTCTTATGACTATATTCTGCAACAAATTTGTGTATAAAATATGTAAAATATATTTTTATTCCCATTTTGTTGGCTTTTTTCATTGTTGACATTTTTTTTATATTTTGTATGCCTCGGTTAAGATGTTGTTAGTGTTGCATTGTTACTGTTGCTGTCTGTTTTAAAATCCATCGAAAAAATTAGGCAAATATACTGAGCTTGTCACTATCTTTGTTGCACATTAGAATGTAAAGGTGGAGCTCCACACAACGTGTTTAATGGGTTGATGAGTTTTATGTTTCTGTCAAAAATTAAAATCAGTGTAATTGTATTGACAAGCCAACAAGCAACCACGTAGAATGCGTATACTTATCGAACGGATGTAGACTGATAGAAAAACGCATCTTCATATTGATATTGTGTCATCTTATTGATGACATAATTTAATTTTTACACATATGACACTTTATCCAAGTGATGTTAAGGTTGACATAACCATGATGAAAAGTGTCATGGGGTCAAAAACGAAGACACTTGTCATAGTACTGATGTCAAAATACATCAGCGTTAAGACGCCTTTTCTATCAGTGTAGTCGGTCTGCTTTCTACTTGCATGCATCTACATGCATTGCAAACTTCTTGCAAAATGGTGAAGAAAGTATCAAACGTATAGAACGCGTTGTGTAAACTTCCAACTTTAGTTTATGATTAAAGGATCTTTTGAAATTTAGCGAAGATCATCCTGTATAATAGTCAGGTAAGTATTTCTTAAGTCGATTTAGCCATGTTTGTCTGAACATTCCTGTTTTGAAGGCACGTTAAGTTTTATACAGATCAATGCAAGAAGAATGATTTTAATTTCCTTGAAGAAGTTTCAAATTCGAATTTAGTACAAAAGGTACAGGAGAAAAAAATAGTTGATCGATATCAACAAAAACTTTTCTATAATAACACTGTGTTCGAAATTGACATTTTTTGACAACAAGCTGAATCCATGTTACCCACCGTTTTTTTAGGTTAGCTCTTGTTTTCGAGATATACCGTTATTTCGGCACATTTTGTATGTGAGCCCACTTAAGGAATGGAGATAGCGCGTAGGTTTGTAAGAAAAAAATGATTGAGATGAAAAATAAAGACCCATCTAGGGGCATCCTAGGGGCATAAAGACCCATCTAGGGGCATCCTAGGCGCTGCAGGGGCCAAATTTAAGAATTTCAACCATACATATATGTAGTAGGTTTATTAAAATTCTTAAATTTGGCCCCTGCGGCGTGAAGGATGCCCCTAGATACGTCAAATGTATGACCAACCCCATTTTATATTTTTGCGGAATTTCGGTTTTTTTTTAGTAATTTCAATAGACTAAACCGTTTTTGAGTTATGCTAACATAAGTTGTGCAATCTCCTCCATTTTCGAAAAACGGTATATCTCGAAAACAAGAGCTAACCTAACCAAACGGTGGGCACCATTGGATTCAGCGTACCCGAATTATGCTAAAACGCCATGTGCACGGTATGTCTAATTTTGCAACAAGCACAGTGTAATTGATACTTCGATTTTCTTAACACAATATTTACCATTAATAACCTAAATTATTTATTTCTTTAATGAATCCCAAAGATAAACTCATCCCTATTATGAAAGTCGACGGCATTCGCACAAAGGTTGTATGTTTTTCGTTGTTATTGATAGCAATCGGTTACTTTTGATGGTCACTTGGTATTTTCTTAGGCGGTTTTAGCTCGACTTCGAGTAGAATTGACTCTTTTTAGTCGACAGGAAATTTTGCGACGACTCAAATGAAAGTTACACCATTTGAAGCTTCGTTCACAATCAGAGCAACAATTTCATTTTTCTTCTTAAGCTGGAGGTCCACACCACGCGTTGCTCGCTTTTTCGCAGCATACGCAGCTGTCAAAAAAGTAGAACCTGTGTAGTTATACGTAGAAAGTTACATGCACAAAAGCGTAGATGCCTTGAGGCGAAAAGTAGGTTTACTTTCTACTTTTGTAAGCGTCACAAGCAGCGTTCGAACAAATCAGCTGATTTTTACAAATTAAATTTTATTTTTACTTGTGCTGCAGCTGCATAAAAAGCGTTGCATGTAACTTGAAACGTAGAACGCAAGTAAGGTTAAAAAAGCATGCGCTGCGTGGAGGCGAAAACGCGTGTTATGGACCACCAGCTTTATTTCTTCCCAAAGTATTTCATATATTTTCTTTTCAGTTTTGAAACAAAAATGTAACTAAAGTTTTTTTTTAAAAATTGGTTCAACTAGAACTTCAGCAACAATTTGAATGAAATTGAAGCACAGCCGCGAATAACGTTTTAAGTTACAAAATAATAATTTTTCAGGAGAGCAAAAAAACGTTTTTTTACAGGCAGCATTATTTGTTTTAAAAATTGTTTTTTTCTATTATTAAAAATAATGATAATAAAAACTTTAATGCAAAAGGCTTTTAAAACATTATTCTGCACTGCAAAACCATTTCGGTTTCATCATTTTGTTAGTAACTTGCAATTTTCTTCCACTGGCTGACACTTTGTACGCCATTTTGAAGGCGTAAAGGTGCATAGTTTTGGTTGATTTGATGTTTAAACTGCAAAAAAACAGTTTTTGCAAAATGTGGCGTTTACAACGTTATTCGCGGCTGTGCTTCAATTGTTTCTGACATTTAAAATAATTTTATTTAGTTTTTAATGAAAATTTCAACAAAATGTTGTAAAAAATAATAATAAATGCATAATATTGTTGTTACTAAAATTTGCAAACGGTTTCTTAATGCAAAATGTGTGTGGTTGCAAAAGAAATTGTTGCTCTATTATGAAAACCGAGTGAAAATGTTTCTTTGATTGTGAACGAAGCTTAAGATATAAATTAATACCTGCATATTGTAGCCTAAAACGCAAAACGCCCTATTTAAAATTTTAAAAGTTTTACAGGAGAATCAAACAACTAATTGAAATGATAAATTGCATTAAACTTTTTTAATTTATTTTTTTTCTGTAAAACCAACCAGTTATTTTGACAATTGACAATGTTGCATATTATGCAAACTGTTAGTAAGATCTTTAAGCGTTTATGATATAATTTTTTTTTAGATATGACCCTTTGTTTTTTGTTACTAAAATTGCTTATTCTGGTCGAAAGTTTCTAAAAATGACGATGCAACACATCATAATCAATGAAAAGGCTGATTTTTAATTTTTGGTTAGTTAGGGACTTCTGCGTTTTATGTACCGATATACATATCGCACACTTAATCGTAAAGAGTCACAACATAAAATTTATCGAAATTCTTTCAAAAATCAAATCTGCAACGACCAAGAAAATTTCATTTGCGTCGCTGTATTCTTTAACATTTGGGAGCCACAATTTGATTTACCATTTTTTTTTTTGTCTCTCCTGAACTTTTTTAAATTATGACTGTTTATGATTTAGTGTGCGATATGTTTTAGGAACAAATTCCTTTCATAATGGCAAAAATGTAGTTGTAAAAAAAATGTGATATTTTTCTAAAAATGTATTCTGGCAACACAAAAAACTAGCAGCACTAGCAAAAATTGTCAAAAATTTTCATTTGGCTTATGTCAGATTTTTTTTAACTAGTCGACATCGACAAAACATTCTGAGAAATTAACCTTGAGTTAATGTAGTCGTCGACTTTATGTGCCAATAACTCAAAATTTACATTGAGATTGAGAACGAATTACATACATAAAAGGGATGATTGTATTTTCAGTAAAAAATTCTTTACTCGCTCACTTTGATGGTTGCTGCATCAAAAATATCTTGACTTTATGAATTTCGCAAAAAATACCAAAACTTATGGCGATTTCTTTTCTGAGAAATATGTTGCATAAATGTTCCATGCTCTACACAAAAGAGATAGAGCATGTAACATTAGTTTAAACTTTCAAATGCCAAAACCCTTAACGAACAATAATGTTTTGTTGATATTTGGTTCAATTTAGTTTTGAATGACTAGAAATAATGCAATAAAATCTTGTTATAATTGAATGATCAGTTTTTGCCATATCGTCAGCTGGTATATGGTTTAGCTAGGGTTGCCAGACACGAATCCGAAAAAAGCTGGACATTAGGAAAGAAAAATCTGGACGACCCAAAAATAAGCTGGACATTAAGGCCTGGAACAGAATAAAGTAGTTGTAGTAGTAGCTGAAGCTGACGAATTTCGAATTTTGCGCTTCAACTTCAACTGCTACGACTACTACAACTACGTATTCTAATGACACCACTTTGAAACTGCCGTTTGTAACTTTTTGACAGCTTGCAGCGCTATTCGTAACGTTGTACTACAGCTACTATTCTGTTCCCCACTTAAGAATAAAAAACATTCTAGAATTTTTGTTTACTATATATAACTTTTAACTGACGTGAATATTACTACATATAAAGTACGAAGAAACTAGTATTTTCATTTAATTCATTGTTGTAATGTATAAAACAATAAACTATTCAAAAAACATAAAAAAAAACAAAAATAACAATTCAGTCTTAAATTTTTTTGATTTGTACTTTGAAGTTATTAATAAAATAGAACATCTAAAAATCTATACAAGATTTCTTTAACCTCAGTTGAATTAATATTTCGGCTTTTATCAAGTCGAATGACATTCTGTGTCTCTCTTTAGTATAAATATTGTTTAAAATATGATACACCCTTTTCAAAATCGTTGCTTTCGGGTATTGAAAATACAAAACATATTAACTTTTCTAAATACTCGAATCTATTGCCTTCATTTTTCTTAAAAAAACATGACCATATTTTATCACTTGGCAAATTTTTTAGTAATTGTTCGTAAACCTCACGAAGACGACAGTAATCAATATATAGCTTATCGTGGTCTTTTTCTTCAGATCGTTGAAGATCTTGCGGAAGCCGTTGAAAATCTTCCCAAGAAAATAATTTGTTCTTCAAATTTGTTATTGTTATGAAATCAGCTGTTCTGGTGTTGAGCGATGTTATAAGTGATGACACAATGGGAAAATTTGACACAGACCAATTTTTTTACAAAATGAACTTCATTAAGCAATTAAACAATTAACGCAGAAATCACTTTAGTAAAAAAACTACACTTTTGCAAAAGTTTCTATTACGTTATTTTTCATAAAGTTAGATTATAACAAAATATAAATTCTTCATCGTTTAGCTGGATAAATTTAATTTTAGCTTGAAAATGAACAAGTCCTAAAAAAGCTGGACAATCCAGTCGAAGCCAGCCTGACTGGCAACCCTAGGTTTAGCGCATATACCAAAAAGTCGTAGTGGAAAAAATGCCAATCAAAGTTTACATAAAGTTTTGTGACAATATACGTGATAGAATTTGTTTTTATTTTAACTATTGCTTCCGTGCATATGTATTGAAGAAAAATGATAATCTTTGTGAACTTTCAATAATAAAGTTAGAAGCTAAGAGTATTTTATTCAAAGTGAAAATTATTGTTATGTGCCGCATACGCAACTCTTATAAATTATTTTTTTGTGCTCTATACAAATACTTACTGCTGTATATTGAGTTGTTGTCATTATACCCACACCACAATAGTGGAGAGGGTATTATGCATTTGTGCTGATGTGTGTAACGCCTTAAAATATTGGTCCTAGACACACCTTTAAGTATACCGACCGACTCAGAATCACTTTCTGAGTCGAACTAACGATGTCCGTCCGGCTAACTGGCAGGCTGGCTGGCTGGCTGTCCATGTAACCTTGTGCGCAAAGTACAGGTCGCAATTTTGGAAATAATTTGATAAAATTTGGGACATAGGTTCTTATTGGCACAAGGACGAAGCCTATTGAAAATGGGCCAAATCGTTGGACCACGAGGGAATATAGGGGGAAATTTCTTCCTCTCAGAAACTATCAAACCTATATTAATGATATTTAAAACATACATAGAACCATATCTTTATGGACACAAAAGGGATGCAGTTTTTAAAAAATAGGACCACGAGGGGAGATAGGTCCAATTTCTGCCTTTGAAACCGATTTTAATGAAATTCAAAACAAAGATAGATCCATATCTATATGGACACATAAGCTATACAGTTTTTCAAAAATAGGACCACAAGGGGAGGTAGGGGGAAATTTCTCCATCTCACAAACTTTTAAAACGGTTTTAATGACTTTTATAACGATAGATAAATCCATATTTATATGGACACATAAGCATGATATGTTTTTCATACTGTGGTGTAGGGTATCATATGGTCGGGCTTGACCGACTATACTTTCTTACTTGTTTTATTTTGCCTTAACATTAACTATTTTTTTTCCTACGTTAATAAAGCGAAGCAAGAGTGAAATTTTTTTTTTTTTTGTAATTTTTTTTTGCTTTCGCTTAAACTATTTTTTTTTACGGCAATAAAGCAAAGCAAGAGTGGAATATATTTTGTATGTGGAATTTGCTGCATTCGGCAAACAGTGGCGTGTAGAGCAGAGCAATACTTAATAAACTAGAAAATAGTTGATTTGATGCAAAATTAATGCTTAATATCAGAAAAAATATAACAAAAATTGGTGAAGCAGCTTTTGGATTCAGAAATGGAGTATTTCAAATATAAATATACATATGCCCAAACCGAACTGAATTTTTTTTAAAAATGGTCGTTAGGTCAAACCAATAAGAAGAGATGACGATATATCTATTATTAAGGCCACTCCCAAAATACACTTCAATATGTCCCTTATCAAAACGAGAAAAAACTAAATTCTAAAATTTGGTACAGATAATTTTTAAAGTACTTGAAATAGTGATGCCATATATGATATATCTTGTTATATTATTTTCAAGAGATCCCATCTCGATCGATTCCACTTTCAAAAAATTCTAGCTCTTCATGGAGGGTATCTAAAATTCGCCCATCACAGCCAAATATCACATTTTTACTGCTTTATTTTTTGTTAAAAAAAACCTTGCATTTCATCTTTATAACTTCTTGCTGTGACTGGGACTGTTACTGCTTTATGTTGCTCATATCATAACATAAGCTTTAAAGTATCATAATAATAAATACTGCAATACAGTGAAGTCAAGTTAACTTGAATTTAAAAAGTTAATGGTGAAAAAGGCTTTGTCTTTATTAGACAAAAAGGTAATTGTTTTTTTTAGCCAACTTTTAAGAACTATTAACAATTTTTTAACTCTTTTAAAAATCATTGGTTTTAGAATTCATTATATTCTTAAGCGACTGTCACAAAAACTTTATGTATTACTAAAAAAATAAGCTTATACCACCTTCTTTTTACCAAAAAAAAAAGTAAGTTATTTGCATTATATCTTTCTTGTAGCAAAGAAGTTCCAGAAAAATGAGTGCAAATAGAAAAGAAACTTGAAATAGAAAGACGTTCTTTTGTTTGAATTTCCATAAATTTCAAATTAGATTTGTAATATTATATTCAAATGGATTTTATGGTAGATTGCATTCTGTGGCAAAGCACAAGATAAGTGCAAAAAAAAATAACAACTATAAAATATTCGAAAAATATACACATATGAAAATTCTTATTAAAATAAATAAAATCTGCTTGTCTTAAAGTTTTATTTCATTTCACAAACCCACACACACACTTACATCTAGTGTTTATTTTAAAAATTAGTTTTTTTTTTTGTTAGAAGAACGTTATTATTTATTTGGTAAATTAAATTATTCTCTATTTATTCGTTTGTGTGATTTGGCTTTTCTTATCTTAATATTTGAAAACTAAATAGTGACAATTATAAAATTATGTGAAATTTTTCCATATTTAATTTAGAATTTTTATAGATTGTACACAGATTTTTGATAATTAAGCAAATTAAGATTGTGGTTTGATTGATTGATTTATTTTTTTTTAATTATTATAAAATAAATTTATATGAATTAGTGATAAAATTATTTTAAAAACTCCTTAACATTGCAACAAGTAACTTTTTTTTAATAAAATTCTTTGAATTTTGAAAAATTTTTATAATAATAGGGATTTTATGATATCGCTTAGAAGCAGTGTTGCCAAAACTTAGTGACCAAAAATGGCTAAATTTACGGAAAAAAAGGTTAGAAAATGGCTAAAAGCATTTTTTAAATAAAAACACATTAAAATTCAATAACAAAAAATAATTAAATTATTTAAAGTTGCTTACGATGAAATTGTGAGTTAAGAAATTTTGTTACATAAGAATAAACGCTAGAGTTGTCAATTATTCGCCTTTCAGCTTCGTTCGAATAATTCAAATAATTGTTTTTGTTTGTTCGATCTAACGATTAAATCTGAAAAATTATTCGATTAATCGATGAGAATAACGAATTAAAAAATTACATATTTTAAATAAGATACATTTTCTTCTTTATTTTTTCTCAAATCCACTATGACTGATGCGTACTATTTTGGTGCGTACAACTTTTCATCTAAGCTCCATATCGTTGTATTACTTAAAGGAATCGTAAAATTCTTAATTCTTAAATAATCCGATACAACTTTGGATTTTCGAAAGGCGTTTGCAGACCTTCCATCTTCAGCCAAACTTCTGCGTACAACTTCTTCTATAAAACAAACGCTGTCTCTCTGTATGTATTTTTCCATTGGAAGTAGCTCGGCATATTTTGATGACGTTGGATTATCTTTGTTTTCTATTGTAACAATGTGACACTTATGCTATGTTCACACTTTAAACGCGTTTAAGCAACTCGAACTCGAACATCAAAACCGAGATGATTAACCATATATTGAAGTTATTTGTTAATTACTTCAAATTGACATGATTACAACTTAATCACTTCATTAACCACATCGAATCCTCTGAACATATCTCAAACTAATATATTGTTACGTTTTTCCTTTAATAAACGCGTTTGATTTACTCCCTTTATAATAAACCGTTGAGTTCTTTTAATTGCAAATAAAAATAAATACACACACTTATTCAACTTTACAAACTTTATTGAAATTAATTATTTTGTTCACAATTGCTAGTTACGAACAGAACCGTTTTCCAAAACAGACTAAACTTATTTTACATGAGTCACCCCTTTTTATATTTCATAATTATTTCTAGATTTTTCCTGAACCTTCCCGTAAAAACTATTTATTATGTTCTATAACCATTTCTAGAAATTACTGGGAAATTTATATAGGAATTATTTTTAAAATAACAGTTGTGTTGAAAATTATACATGACAATTTTAAGTAACATAAAACTATAACTTACAAGATAACTTATAACTATAACTATAAATAAATCTTAGATAATTTAACTTTCGTAACACTGCCCTCCACTTAAGCCTGTTCGTCCCGAATAGGCTCAGATTCTCCTTTCCCATAATTGGCTAGTCGTTCTAGATGCACCACTTTCATTTTTGATCTTGGGCTCTTATATTTCTGGATCCGATACACCACGTCATTCAATTTCTTTATTACTTTATATGGGCCATCCCAATGAGTCTGCAGCTTTGGAGATAGTCCTTTCTTTCGTTGCGGATTAAAAAGTAAAACCAGCTGGCCTTCTTTGAAGCCTTCCGAATTTGCCACTCCATTGTTTCTGGCTTTCATCTGGTCATTTGATGAATTAACACGCCTTCGTCTTAACTCGTTTTTCTGCTCTTGGGTAGAGTCATTATTATTCGCTGGTACGGATAGTTCACCAAAGTTGTACTGCTGGACCGGATTTCTACTTTCTCCAATTAGACCACTGTCTGCAATGCACTGTGGGCATGTAATTACGCAATCAATCACTGCTTGCTTGCAACCGATCCAATAGTAGCTTGCTTTTAACTTCTGTATGGTTTTCGTAACGCTTAGATGCCCACCACCAGTACCTTCGTGGAATTTCTTCACAACTTCACATACTTTAGAAGTCGGTTTTGCCATCAGTACTTTCCCATGTACGGTATAGGCAACCATTTATCATCCGCAGACTACTCCACTGCGCCCAATACGCTTTCATTAGTGGACCGTTCAATTTAATTTCTTCACGACTCGGCCTTTCACCTTCTTTTTTAGCCATCATAATTTGCGCTAATAAGGGGTCACTTTTCTGCGCCGTTGACCAGTCTTCGCTGGGTTCCACATCTAATAAGCGAATCTCATTTATGCGTTTCTTGTTTTTAGACTCTATACCGTGCTTGCTTTTATGTTTACTGGGCCGTCTCGAATATGTGCTCGCTTTCCCACGTTTTTCATCGTTTCTTTGGGAGGACAATTTCTTATGATCACTAGTGACTAGCTGTCTTACAAGGGCTTCACTTCCATTCCCAACGTTAAGGGGTACTTCTAGACCATACCAATTCATAATTTGTCGTCCCATGTCTAGACTAATGCCTTGACGAATCATAAAATCTGCTCCAATTATGACTTCGTCCATAATTTCAGCCACAATAAACTCATCAAAAACTATCATATCGGCCATTCTTATTTCCACTCTTGCTTTTCCATAGACAATAACAGGCTCTCCCGTAGCTGTTCGCAAGTTTACACCACTTAGCGGCTCGACAGCTCCCTTTATCAAATCAGCTCTTATAATGGAATGTCCTGCACCAGTGTCGATAGTCAAAATGCGGATTTCACCATTTATGTAACCACAGGTCGTAATATTTCTGTTACTCGTTTTCACTACTAAATTGATCGTAAGATCTTCAGTTTCCTCTGCACTGCTAGCTCTTCTCAGCTTTAGCGGTGGCTCCCGTGATGATTGTTGACTTGCTCTTCGTTTGTTCCTTTGCGGCGAAGCAGATCTCGATCGTTGTTTGGGTGCTTTGCAGTTTCGCTGAATGTGGCCAATCTTACCACAATTATAGCATTTTGCCTTGTTTTTACATTGTTTCTCGCTCAAAGCTCGCAAAACTGCCTCCTTCATGCTTCTCATTTCCTTTAAAATATCTCTTCCTTCTTCAGCAGCAAAATCAAGTTTCCGCACCATATACGTTTGTGGCCTTGAAATTATCCTTGCGGTTTCTTGTGCTAGGGCAAATGATACCGTTTCTGCAAATGATGGCTTCTGTGATGCACATACCGCTAGTTTTACATCAGCATCCCGTATACCGTTTACAAATGCCTCGGTCTTAAAATGATCTAGCAAAGGATGACTTTCACCTGGATAAGTAAGCTGCACCAAGCGCTCAATCTCTAATGCAAAATCCTGTAGCGTCTCGTTTGGCTTTTGTACTCTACCCCGTAATTCCATTCTGAATATTTCTTTTCTATGTTCACCACCATACTTGCGTTGCAGTGCTACCATAATGTCATCATAATTATTTCTGCAACTTACTGGTACACTTTCTAGAATTTCAGCCGCAGTTCCTTTTAAAGCCAGAATCAGCTCTATGGCTTTTTCTTCATTGTTCCAAGCATTTTTATTGGCGACTGTGTCAAACTGGAACTTAAACACATTCAATGGTGAGCTGCCGTCAAAACTTGGAGCTCTTATTCTATTCGAGACTTCTGGAAAAACTCGCACCACTCCCTCTTGGCACTGAAGACTATTTACTCTTTCTTCCAGATGATGAAGTTTTCCATCAAAAACCGTGGCTTGTGTTTTCACATTAGTGACTTGAGTTTTTACATCAGTGACTTGTGTTTTTACATCAGACAATTCTATTTCCATATCGTCTACTCTTTCGTTTATAACAGTAGAAATCTCTTGAAGCTTCTCAAGTTTTTCATTAGTAGCCTGAAGTTTCTCGTTTGTCACTTTAGAATTTTCTTGAATTTCGGCTAAGATGGTGCTTGCATTTTCTACGATAGCTTTTGAATTTTCTTCCATTTTTCTAGAGGTTACAGCCGAATTTTCTTTTACCATTTCCTCCATTTTTCTAGAATTTTCTTCCATTTTTCTAGAAGTTACAGCCGAATTTTCTTTTACCATTTCCTCCATTTTTCTAGAATTTTCTTCCATTTTTTTAGAAGTTTCTGCCGACATTTTTTCCATTTTCTCCATCATAGCAGCAAACATTGTACCAAGATCCATGTTGCTTGTTACTGCACGGGTAGCAACTTCTATTTCTTCTTTTTCTTCAAATTCATAAGTTGCGATGTCAATATTGCGTCGCTTAAATTCATCGATTAATCTTTTCTGCAGCTCAGCTTTATTTCCAGCAGTAGGCAGACCCAACTTGCCCAACTCTTTCTTCAGCTGTTCAACTTTTAGCTCATCGAATTTCATTGTTGTTTGTATAGTTTTTTTTTTTTTATTATTTTATTTTATTATTTTTTTTTTTTTTTTTTTTATTGCAATTTCACTTCTGACACCAATTGTTACGTTTTTCCTTTAATAAACGCGTTTGATTTACTCCCTTTATAATAAACCGTTGAGTTCTTTTAATTGCAAATAAAAATAAATACACACACTTATTCAAATTTACAAACTTTATTGAAATTAATTATTTTGTTCACAATTGCTAGTTACGAACAGAACCGTTTTCCAAAACAGACTAAACTTATTTTACATGAGTCACCCCTTTTTATATTTCATAATTATTTCTAGATTTTTCCTGAACCTTCCCGTAAAAACTATTTATTATGTTCTATAACCATTTCTAGAAATTACTGGGAAATTTATATAGGAATTATTTTTAAAATAACAGTTGTGTTGAAAATTATACATGACAATTTTAAGTAACATAAAACTATAACTTACAAGATAACTTATAACTATAACTATAAATAATTCTTAGATAATTTAACTTTCGTAACAATATAATATAGAATCGGTCACCATGTAAGTACCCCTCGCGTGTACAACCGACCATGATTTCTTCTTAATGGTTTTATTTGACTTTAAATAATTCGTAAATTTTCACAATTCCATAATAATTATGTTTAAAATGATGTTCTGTTCACTTTATTATAGTATATTTATCCATTTTTAATAATTTAAAGAAATTTAAATTTGTTTGTTGCAGTTTTTTTCTTTATCATCTGTCATCTAAATCTTCTCAAATGTAATGTGAACGGCTCTGATTAACTTAATCAACATTTCATGAAAATTGTTTAACGTTTGATTTAAAAAGAAAACAGCTGTTACAATTGTTTATCAAAGATTTGTTTAATACGAACATACAAGATACATTTTTGAAAAACAATGAATACTTAACACGGTTTTTGCCTACTAAACATTGAGATTAATTACACGGAGGGCAATAGCAATAATATTTTTTAATTTTTCTACATTTTGTATATAATCGCTAAAAAAGTATGAGAATAAATCAAATTCTAAGCTTTTATTTGTTATTAGTCTTTTATTAATTTATTTTTTAATAAAAAAAAATTGTTAGATTAATCGACATAATTTAATCGATTTATTCGTTATTCGAAAACCGCCATTTTAAAATTATTCGAACAAGAGTTTGTTTTTGTTTGATCGATTAATCGAATTATTCTTAATCGGTTGACAACTCTAATAAACGCAAATTAATATTAAAATAAATTAATATTAAAGAATTAAATCATCGAAAAATCGATGTCCTTATTGTTCATCTGAAAGGAATCACTCATTAGTTTGAAAAAATCATAAGTTTTAAATAATTTGAAGGTAAATCATTATCACGACAACATTTACCCAACCTTTTGAGTACAGATCTACAATAAAAAACAAGTTATATCAAATAGTCTCTAAATTGCGACCTGTACTTTGCGCACAAGGCATACATGGACAGCCAGCCATCGTTAATTCGACTCAGAAAGTGATTCAGGCATCAGCACAAACGCATAGTAGCATCTCCACTATTGTGGTGGCGGTATAAATATTGAATTGTTATGGTAAAAATATTTACCTAATTGAATTGAACCTTTTTCTCAAATTACTTTTAACGATGTTGTCTTGGTTAAACCCCCTCTCTACTTCAGCATTACACCATGGAAGTGAGAGCAACTTTATAGTCTATACTGAAATTTCTAAAACAATTGTTACCGCCTGCATCCCTTTATTTAAATACTTGCAACCAGAAAGAAACAGCGATGTTTGTGTTGATCGATTTTATAAATTTAATAGTGGAATACTATACCTTAATTTTGAAAGATGTTTCAGCGTCATAGTTTATAGCGATTTTCAACATTTGTTTAAGTTGTGATTTAAATTTAAGGCGATTTAATTGTTCAAAATGTTTATTTTACTTTTATAAATTTTTATAATAAACTAAAAATTATTCTTTTAAAAGAAAAACGGCAAAATATTTTATGGCTAAACAAGTTGAAAAATTGCTAAAAAAAAAATGGCTAATGGCTAATTTAATTTTTTAATGGCTGAACAGGGTGAAAAATGGCTAAAACTAGCCACTAATTGGCTAAATTGGCAACACTGCTTAAAAGTCTCGAAATCGGTGCAAACTCTGCATTTTTATGCCCTGTCAAAAATTGTATGGGAATTTAAAAAATTGTATGAGCATTTTTCACAAACTTCGTAAATTTTGGACTCGTTAACTTGTGCTGTTCAATTGTGCATTTATTTAAAGAGATTTATTAAATGCTTACCGTCGAACACTGGGGAGAAAAGCCCTTTTTTCGCGGATCAATTCATAGCTATTCAGGTGCAATAGTGAGGCACACTCAGGCCTCTATTACGCTTCACAACTCAACTTAGTTGAGTTGCAATTTTTTAATGTTTGTAATATGGTTTACAACTTTACTATATTGAGACGAGCAAAAACATCAAAAAATTACAAGTGAACACAACAAGTTCTGAACCGTAAAAGGGGCCAAAATTTTATGTGAAAAACTGTAGGAATAAACTAAGAACAATCTGATGTTCCAACAAAATCGTGGAGGTATAGGACGAATGGAGACGAATGCTTACAACAAACTACGTATTACTTTTTTTATTTAAAGCGATATCATGAACACTCTTAAAATGTTTAAAATGAGGTGAAATGTTTTGAAAAACGAAAATATGATATTGGATAAATTTGATGTTTAACATACCCTAGAGGGAAGCGAATTGACACCAAAGTAGTTCCGTGATAGGTTTTGTGTGGTAGAGACCGGTTCTAGTTCTAACACTTTAAATGAATAAGAACTATCACTTTTACATTGGGTTGTCATTGGTTGACCCCCTCCACCATTTGACACATCTATTCTCAATGAACATGTTTAGTGTATTGTAGTAACTTGCAGTATTATTTCCATGCAATGTAGTATTTTTTCAATTAAACAGGTCCTAGAAATATATTTTAGAACCAAATTTAAGAAAGTCCCAAACAAATTTGTCCCACCACCAGTGAAGACTGTACCGTAATTGTATTTGCCTGTTTTATCGTTACTACAATGGGATGTGTTCTGACGAAAATACGGAGTAGGTAATACACGTTTTTCCTCAAGAGCCCATCCTTATGTGGTCGATTGGCAGGTGAATCGTACAACGCATTACAGAGAGAATTTGTTTTTTTCCCGGACAGTTCGTATGTGGAATAACCTTCCTGCAGAAGTCTTCCCTCTCACTTACAACATGATTAAGTTCAAATTGAATGTTCACAAACACTACTCCCTCTATCCTCCTTCCCACAACCTATTTTCCCAGTTCCAACACAATGCAATGCATTAGTAGGGGTCATCCCCTGAGTGCTGGTGCTAACAGAAAAAAAAAATAAAAAAAAAACTGACACAAATTTCCCGCAGGGTATTTATAAGAAGGGCGTTACGAATCTTTAACATTTATTTGAAATATGCAATAGGTCTGTTCGTTAGCTTTAATAGCAGAGACTTGCAAAGTGTGAGGAAAACTAATATTTACATAACGTTTCCCCTAATTAATCCAAAAAAGAACAAGTATATTCGGTCAAGCCCGAACATATGATACCCTACACCGCAGTAATTAATAACAAGTTTTCGAGAGTGTATGGCTGTATGAACATGGATCTATTTCATTAAAATTGTTTTGATAGTGGTCACAAAGACCCTTATTCCGGAAAGCAGCTTGTATGGGGGCTTTATGAAATTATGGACCGGCTGGGTCCTTGTGCCAATTTGTTACAAATTTCATCAAATTAACTTCAAAATGGCGACCTGGGGGGTCACCGCGTATTTCGATTCGAAAAGTTATATTTTTCGACGGCAATTTCCAATTCAAAAGCTTAACCGTACTGCGTAGCTCGTTCAAAACGATGACAGAGTTGTATTAATAAATAAATGGGAAATTTAATTAAAAGTTGGTAGCACTGCTATTAAAATACCAAAATGGATGAAAATATGTATCCCAAAACAAAAGAAATTTTAATATTATTCAATGTGCAAATAATATTATGTTGTCTTAATAAAAGCGGATTGTATTTCCCTGTGCACTGAAAGAATTTTCTTCGCAATACTAACGAATTTTGACATTAATCCCATGAAAAATTGCATTATAAAGGAACCTATGCAGCGCTTCGTTGGATCAATGAAACCTGTTTCATTAAAAGGACTTAATGAAACATTACATTAGATCCATGAATATTATTCATTGGATGAATACTTTCAATAAAGTAAAATTTTTTTTTTTTTTTTTTGTATTATTTTTAATTATTTTTTTTTTTTTTTTCTTATTTTATTTTACTTTATTTTATTTTTTATTTTTTTTTCTGTCTCTGGCGGGATTCGAACATGCAACCTCGGTGCTGATAGACTAGCTCATTACCAGCTAGTCTACCGGGGCAGTGTAGTTTTTGTATAAAAAAACTATGTTTTTTTCTCAATTAAGAGCGTAAATATGAGATTAAATTGTCCATAATAACAATAACAACGTTGATTGAAAGTGGATTGAAAGTTTTGTTTCATTACTACAGGGTTACCGTTAGAAATTTTCGAAAAGGGTCACAAAAAGGGTATTTTCCAGAAAAAGGGGTCAAAAAAAGGGTATTTCAATAAAAAAAGGGTCAAGTTATTTATTAGCAGTATTTCCCATTTTAATGAACATAATAAGATCAAGTTTTTTTATAAGCAAACAAACAAACAATATTTCAGTTAGGAAGAGCTCAAAAACCTTAATTTTTTTATGGAATGCTCTGTCCTATTTTAAACACCTGACAAAATGTTTATTCTTTATCATTATACATAGCTAATTTTTTAATATTTTTTATGTAATTTTCCGATTTAGTGATGTCAAACAATTTTAGTGTTTGTCGATTAAAGCGATTTTTTCCTGTAAGTGTCAGACTTTTTAAAGCTTTTACGATTTTTAATAAATATAAGACTTTGCTATCATACCGCTGTTACCAAATATATGGGAATTTCCGCTAATTTAGCAATTTTTTCTTGTTTTCATTCCTGTTAGGGCACTCTCAACACTGTCGATTCAAAAGAAGCAAAAAGTTCAATACCTTTTGCCATTATTAAGGGCGAATTTTTTTGAATAAAACTTGCTACTCTTTAAGAGAGCAAAACACCAAATTGCATTTTTTTTAATAAAATGTAAAATTTTTGTTTTGAAAAGAAACCACCGTAAAAAATAACAAATATTTATATGAGTTATGTTTGCTTTTAGGGAAATTGTACTTTACTATCAAAAATCAAGGAGAAGAAAGCATGAAATTGTAAGTTTATACTTTGAGTCTGTTCCATATCAAGCCATGCTTATTTCGAAAACATTTGTTTAGCACTTCTGTTCCGCAGTGTGGACAAAAAACAAAATGTGAGAGCTATTTCCATAAAAGGGTCAAAAAGTGTCACAAAATAGGTGATAATGATACAAAAGTATAATATAAAAAAAGGGTTATAAAAGGTATCAATACCGTCGAAAAAGGGTCAAATTGATACTTTAGTATCACAACGGTAACGCTGCATTACTATAATGACATTTTTATTGTCATAATGAAAATTTAAATTTATGAAGGCAATTATTGAAATATGTTGCTTTTATAAAAAAATTTTTTGATTTCATAAATTTAATGGCATACATGTAACATTAGATGTATGAAATTATTAAATCTTACATTTTTTAAATAACAATTAAACATTTTTTAATGAAACTATAATTTTGTATTAAGTTATGAATATAGTTATGTTTGTTTATTGTTTTTTTGTGTTCCCAATTAAAATTTTTTGTTTTACTTGGACAAACTTAAGTTTTCATATATCCAATGAAAATTTTTAACGTAATTACGAAATCTAATGAAGCGATTTTAACGAAAATACTTCATCAAACCTATGAAATTCCATTTAGACAATGAAAATTTTCATTTACCCAAGGAAAACTTTTTTATGAAAATGATTCTTTAAATATATGAAGCATTTTTCATTCAGTGTGGTCTGAAGAGTCCAAAGAAAAAACCAAACTACTTTATTATACCAGTGTTTGAAAAAAAACAGTACATTATTTAGCGTTCGGCTCACACACCCAGGAACGATATCTATTTGTTTATTCTTTGTGAAGACGAACACAACCCTTAAAACCTAAGAGCCTAACATTTAATAGTGTTCTGTTCTTCGTTAAAAAGCAAACAATTTTAGCAACGACCGCAATATGGGTATCAAATTTTATCTTTTGCCAAGTATATCATCTTTGTATGTAAATAATTTGGATTTGTGCAAATTAGATGCATTTTACACGGTGCTCTGGAATATATATAAATGCAATTTTGTAGTAACTCTAATATGATAGCGGATTTAGTTTCTAGATCATGTATGGATGAAAATAAAGAAAAGAAACTAAAGAAAGAAAAAAAAAAAGAAATGATCCACGACTTTTTGGCGGCATATTTTTTTTCGCAAATTAAAAAAAATTCAGATCGTGTATCATTTCTTTTTTTCTTTCTTTAGCTCTATTTTCATCCATACATGATCTAGAAACTAAATCCGCTATCATATTAGAGTTACTACAAAATTGCATTTATATATATTCCAGAGCACCGTGTAAAATGCATCTAATTTGCACAAATCCAAATTATTTACATACAAAGATGATATACTTGGCAAAAGATAAAATTTGATACCCATATCGCCCTATTTAAAACGAAGGGTTACCACCCCATTGCATTTTTGTTAAAATTTAATTAAATCGACTAAAGATTAAAATATGTTAATTTGACACTTTTATTACAAACAACCCCGAACAAAAAATTCAAAAACCGTTTTTTTACAGAAAATCCTTAAAAAAAAGGACATGGTTGATCGTCCTTGGACAAATCTTATATACAGTTGGACTTGCCTTAAAAAACCCTTTCTTACGATACCCAACTTGTATATGTTGGTAAGGAAACAGATGCTTAAAGTAACAAAACATGCAAACAAAGACCCTTTTTCAAACTGGTCCAGCTCACGAGAGGTCAACCCTGGAGCCAAAATATGTAAAATGTCATCTTAAAAAAGTCCAAGGTTTATTTTTAGGAGGGTACATCGAGCACTTTTTTTGGTGAGTCGTTCTAAAGAACATATGTATGTGTGTAGTTAAACAAAACTTTCTACTGTAAAACTATACAACGGCGGAAAACAACGAAATTCAATCTATAAGTAAAAAAAAACTAATGAAAGCCTTAAATCAAAACTTAAACAATTCTAGCAAAATTTTACTGCCGGTTTTTAGATGACGAGCACAAAATTCATTTGTTTAATTTACATTTTAAACAGAAATAATATTTCAAAATGGTCTTAGTCTAAAAAAAGACATTTGGTTATTATATTTTATGAAGAAAAAAAACTAAATAAAACAAAAATACCAACGCAAGTATAGCCAACCGACAGACAAAGAGAGAGATAAAGAGAGATAGAAAGAAAGTGAAAGAAAACAAAAAATTAGAACAAATTATGTTAAATAAAGAACACAGGTGAAATGAAATTAAACAATAGAAAGACATTTAAGCCATTTTAAGCCATAAAATTAGTACAATAAGCAAAAATAGGAAAAAAAAACTAAAATAATATTAACAAATTATGGTATTTTCTAGAGAATATTAACTTTGCCAAATACATTTGTTTAATAAAAAACGAACGAATGCTTTCATCCTACGAGTACATATGTACATATAATTTTCTAGCTTTTTTATATACACGCCAGATTTACCCGGTGCGCTTTGCTACCCGCTTTGAAATAAAGTTTGTAAAATTTCTTAAAGCAAATCTCGTCTTTTGATACCGAAGCAATTTCTACCAAATTTTAGACGTCTACTGTTATGATTCTCCAGGATATTTGGACAATACTATTGTCCTTGTATGGAGGTTCCACACTCACTTTTTCAGTACAGCTCTCTTCTTGACAGATGTTTTGTAGTGATAACCAAACTATTTGCTCCAAATTTGAAAACTTTCACTGTAAACGTTCTGCAAATAGCTAATCATCAGGGAAACCATAAATATGCAATTGCATGTTTTTGCTTGTGCGACCAATGAAGGCAGGATCAATATATTAATCCGTTATAGAGCTTTTTATGAATTTTGGCACCGATTTGTAAGTGCATATTTTTGTATATTTTACCGTTTGCAGCATTATTTTGCATAATTTAGTTAAATGAGCCTTTTTGAGGAATATTTTCTCTTTTTAATTTCTATCTGTATAACCAACGTGTTGCTTCAATTTCGCTATTCACATTTAATTTTTACCCGAAAATTGTAGGGAGTAGGTCGTCATTAAAATTTTATATATTAACATCCAGCCATCTGGCTGATTGCCTGTCTATGCTTATTTTGTGCGCAAAGTTGCAATATTGTAGATTATTTGATCAAATTTGGTAAATATATTTTAATTGTACCAAAGACGAGTTCTATGGTGAGATTAAATTCTTTTTGAATCAATTCACATTTGCCCAATGTTAACATTAATAAAGAATTTAGCGACCGTAACTAAAAACCATATTTTTATCAATTTTCAGGGCATATTTTCAAGTTTTTACTGCATATTTAATGCGCACAAAACGTATTTTTAGAGCATATTTTTTTTTTTTTTTTTGGTCATCTCCATGCCATTGCTAAGTTGGCGTGCTGCGATCTAAGTATGAGTTTTTGGTGCTGCAATCATCTGGTAGAGTTTTACACCATTTTTTGGTGTAATTTTTGTTTGCTGTCTTTGTAAGAAAGTGGCCACACACTTGCAAATAAACAAATGTTCTTAGCCTATGTTGAGCACCGGGCAATCAGGGAATGATTGTGAAAATCGTGAACTTGGCTTAGTATTTAAGGAGTCTATAGAGAACAAACAAACGCATTTTCATTTTTATATATGTATATGTGCATTTCCGTCAAAAGGTCCACCGTGACCGAAAATTTAAAAGTTATTAAAAGCTGATTATTTTACGAAATTGTTATAGAGACATATTTAGATTTTACTAATTTTATAAATTTACCCATAAATTTGTTCACTTAGATGAACAATCAGACTGCTAAGATGTGCAAACGAAATTTCTTATTTGTCAGAATGTTTTATTGTATGTTTTCTTAAATATTTATCTTTCTTAAAAGATGGTCTCTAATCTAAGGAAGAGTTCAAAGAGAAATATGTTATTCGGGTTAAAGGTACATTTTAATTTTATTTTAATCATTATTTAGTTAAATTATTATGGAAAAAATTTCACTTTCAAAATGTCAAAATGCAGAAGATTTTGGAATCAAACCAAGACATTTTAATGTTACATTGCTACGTTAAATTCTGAAAGTAGTTTGACTAAAAAATTGTGCAAGGTTTCGCTGAATTACGCCTTTTTATACATGGCCAAAAAAACTACTTCTGTTTTTTCACGTTCGAACCGCTATTTATTTTGCCATTATCTTTGACCTAGAATCGCGCCCTCCATAAACTTAAGCATAGATAACAGTGCTTTCTTAGTGCTATAATTTATATCTTTTTGCATTTTTGATGCGTACGACTGTCACGTTCAACACTTTGGAATTACCCATATATAGATGTTCATATCTATTTAGATATATACAACTGTTTGTCCATAAAAAAATATCTTTTTGCTCTCCATTATATTTTTTGTTCAAAATGAAAGGATAAACTCTGAGTCCTACAAAGACAATACAACTGCAAACCTATTGTTTTAACAAAAAAGAAAAAAATTAAGTTTATTTGAATTCCCTTTTGGGCAGAAATCCATAGAATACCCACATTTTAAACTAATGTATAATGATTGTGTAAAAGTATAGAAATATTTGTATGCTCTTCTTTTGTGTTTGTGTTAAAATTGGTACTATTCATGTTATAAATTGTATTACAATTTCTATTTCCGGTTTAAACGAGCTACATCCTACGGCTAATAGAAATATATGTACAACAACAATAATAGCAACAATATTTGAATAAGAAATATATTTTTAGAAAAATATGTCTGCTGTACGTACACATTTTTTTCTAAATTTATTATTGGCCTTTATATTCGAAATAACTGTGCACATGTAGTCAGGAGGAATGCACATACGTTTGTGTATTAAAGTCCAGATGTATGTATGCATGTTAATGCATGTTAATGCATGCAGGTATGGGAGTGTATTTTTTTGTTAGTTAGTCATTATATTCAATTTACATATTTCCTTTAAAATATGTGTTGGTGATCTAGAAATGACAGTGTGGTAGGGAACCAAGCAGAGCAAACAGTTTTTTTTTTCTGGACTACATAGAAAGCTAAAAGCATAAATGAATTATTGATCAATTACAACAAAAGAAATCTGATGGGGTTTGGATTTTTGTCAAATTCTCTAGTTTAAGACTTAACCGTTGAAAATAATTTTCGTTTTCTACGTTATATCGCCAAAAATTGGTCTCCCTTCATTAAAATGAGAGGAGAACTTTTATAATTAAAGATTTTTACAAAATCGATATGAGATTTAAATTAAATAGAGAACGTAGCTTTTATACCCTTCTTGTGGAAAGGGGTATATATGAATTTGCCATTCTGTTTGTAAATTTTACAATATTGATCTTAGACCCTTTAAAGTATATATATTTTGGATGCTTATGCGTGGCGAAGTTGATTGAACGATGTCCGTCCGTCCATCTGTTGGTTGAAATGGGGTTTCTGAAGACCAAAGATACTATTAGAACTTGGTTGGTATAAATTTATGTCACATATGCTCCGTTAAATTCAGCCTTATCGGCAAATGGCTAACAAACACGACTGTCTCTAAAACAACTGTGCTAGTTGAAAAAACAGACAAGCCGGGCACATGGCGTTTTAACATAATACGGGTACGAAATTGCAAAATAAAATTTCCTTTAAGAAAGATAATTTCTTTTCTAATATGCGCAGTCGTTTTAGAAACATAATTTTTTTTTGGACCAACCCCACTTTATTCTTCATCTCAATCATTAATTTCTAACATAACGAATGTTCAATGCAGACAAGAAATATATTGAAGAAAAAGTCCCTTAAATGCCCAGGAGTCGCCCCTAGGGGAATAAAATGTGCGACGGACCACAACTAGTTTTTTGTCCCTAACATTTTCTCAAAACATACTTGTCCTTTATCTCCACTACTTAAGGGGGCTCTCATACAAATATTGCGGCTTATTCAAATTCTAAAATTTGACGCCTGCAGTGCGTAGGATGCCCCTAGATTGGTAAAATGTAAAACCAATCCCACTTTATTTTTCATCTCAATCAGTTATTTCTAACACACCTACCCGCCGTCTCCATTTCTTAAGGGGGCTCCAATACAAAATTTTCAATGCAGACTAGGAATAAACATTTTCTCAAAACATACTTGCCCTTTATCCCCACTCCTTAAGGGGGAAATTCCTTAATTAATTAAAATCGACTTTGTGAATAAAATCAAAAGTTGCTAACAGATTTTAATCATTTAGGGATTGTTTTGTTAACAATTTCATTTCTTATACGCCTGGAAAAAATTAGAGGCGTAACTCCATTTTCCAAGTAAGAAAATCATCATCGCCACTACGTGAGATAACACTGCCATTGAAGTTGTCGCGCAAAAGAGCCATTGTTTCGTTAGATGTGTGGCAAGTGGCACCGTTTTGTTGAAGCCATATCGTCCACATCCATATCTTCCAATTCGGGCCAATTTTGGGCCTCGGTGTCATATTGTCAAAAAAGTGATCATTTTCTCAATATCTTGCAAACCGTTCAGAATTTTGATTTACCCTTTGAGACAAAGTTGTAGCTCTTGCCATAAAGAACAAAAAAAAAAAACACGGCACAAACGTTTTTATATATTAGATATAGATAAAATACTTCTTCTTCTATACGAAGATCGGCTCTGCAGACAAGCTTTACTTAGTATAGCTTGTATTTGTTGTACCATAAAGAAGAAAACCCTTGCGCTATGCAGTTAGCGAGTCGGGATTTGGAATTCGGGATTTTAAGTTTCGGGCATATGGCCTCAACCCAAATAAGTATGTATGTACATACTTAGTTTTATTTTATTTTTATTAATTAAAAATTTGAAAATAAATATTGGGTGATTTTTTAATTATAGTTTCCATTTTTAATTATTGGGCCATTTTTCATTTAAATTGGGTCATTTTCCGTTTGGGTGACTTTTTTACATATTGCTTTGTGCGATTTTGCTAAGGGTAATTTTGCTGGCAGCCTATAATTTTAGCTGCGGGTGATTATCTTTAATGATTAATGATTTCATTTTATGACCTTCATCTTGTTTAAGCGCTACCTCTTCCATCGCCTTTGTAAGTAATCAACTCGCAACAGTTTTCTAATATTTTGATGACTCTGCCTTGATACAACTTTAGCAGAATTGGATAACTGTGCATTAGAGTGGGTAAATTTTTTTGCCCACCAAGCGTATAGCAAAATCGTAATCTACGCAAAATTCTAAGGACTTTTCATAAAGAAACCATGCTTCTAAAATCAAAATCGAGCTTCCGGTTTTTGACTCAGTGCTCAGGAAATCTGAAAAAAATAATACTTTTTTGGAAGTATTTATTGAAATTGGTGAATAGTTGGCCTGTATCGCTGAAAGAGGGCTTGTTTAAAAGAAAATTCTCTCAGCTTTCTATATCTGTGCTCATTTTAAGAAAAATCTGTACATCAATAATTGGTTAAGAGGTGTTTGTCAAAATAATCATAGTCAAGCTAATAAGAAACCTAAAACCGTTACAATTCTGATACATAAAAGTTAAATAAAATAATTTAACTAAATTTTAATTCAAAGTTGATTAAAATAAAATAATTCCGCGGCATTTTGGCAAAACATCTTAAGTGGAGATAAGAGAGCAAAAAAGATTTTAAAAAAACTCGGTGAAAAAAGCATTTTTGTTAAAAAATAAAATAAACCGAAAATAAGAAAAAATTTGTTTATAATACAGAATTTTAAAAACGTAAGCAAAAATGTTTTTTAATGAAAATTCGTACGATTAACACAATTTTTTCAACTTTTTAATTTTGACTTAAGATGTTTTGTCAAAATGCCATAGAATTGATTAATCAAAACTTAATTAAACGAAAATTTCTTTAAATAAAATTTAAGCAAAAACTGAAAATAAAAAAATTAAAAAATAAATATTTTTATTATTATTCTATTATTTATTAAAACGCAATTTTTTGGAAAATTCAAAACTTAAAAAAAGGAACCGATGAAAATAAAAATAAAAAATATACTGGCCAAGCCGGGGGTAAATAAATTTAGTTTCGGCCTATATCTGTAATTTTCATACAATATCTTTTTTGCATCCATTCGTGGTATTCTGTTGTGGCTTTTAATAGTAACTGCCAAAATATAATCTCGATTACATTCTATTGCACGTGGGAAACATTGGTAAGCAATTATACAAATCGCTCAGTATATGTGCCGGTAACCCTAGATCAGTAAACGGTAGATGCTTGTAGTAAATGGCGGGTCAGACAAATTGCTATCGCCCATTTCCAATTTAAAAAATTGTATTAGCTATAAAAACAGAAATTTCTGAAATACAATTAGACACTTTCAGAAGTTACAATTGGAAATTTTTTAAGTTAAATTGGAAATTTCTGAAATACAATTGGATATGGTGTAGTAAGAAACATAGGCCCTAATTATATAATTGGGCCCGAACAAATTGACCCACTCTACTGTGCATTGATAAGACTTTATGAATTGGACTTATCGCCAATTGCTTATTTATTAGAATAACATTTTAGGCCCACGGTTTTCTCCTTCATAAACACATGAACAAATTCGTTTTATATTCGTTTCTAGTTTAATATTGTTTTTTGTATCCTTTATTTAAAAGTTTGTCCTTTTTCCTCTATTGTTTATGTATAAACGTATAAATTGTAGTATGTGTGAAAGTGTGGCTACAGATGTGTCTAAGTAAATATGCAAATGTATGTCTATTACTTGTGTCTCTTGTTAAAAACGTGTGTATATTTTGTAATTTTTTTGGTTTTATTGTTGCAATTTTAGCTCTTTGAAAACATTCCAAATTCCATTTGTTGCCGGTGAAAAGGATCTCGTGGTTTTAATTTGCAATTCAGATGTGCGGCATGAGTTATCCGACAGCGAATATCCAACAAGGCGCAAACAATGCTTGGAGGCACTCAAGTTAATGGGACTGAAGAGCTATAGAGATGCAACAGAAAGCAACTTGTCAGGTAATTAATACTTATGTTGTCATTATTTTACCCCAGTGTAAAGAGAAAAGTATAAGGGAATAACGTCCACGTTTTGTATTTCCAGTCTTTTGTGTCTTTAGACCAATATTGCTATTGGTAGCTGGAAAACCTTGTCTGATACACAAAAGGGTCGTTCATACGTAATATTAACATATTTTAAATCTATTTGCCTCTCGCTCTCTCTCTGACACACAATACTCTTGGATATTCCTTTACCTGAAATGTGATTAGATTGTAGTATCAACAATGATAACATTGATAATTGTTTGCCACTGTGCTGCTTAAAATTTTGTTGTTTGCTGTATGTTGCCGTAATGGTTGAGATTCGTTGCGTATGATTCACATTAAGATTTCTATTGTTCGAACGAGTAAATTGTTGTGTTTTTATCTTAAAGCAGTAACTGCAATATTTATTAAATTGCTATAATGTTCACCAGAATGCTGCATAGGAATTACAATACATACAATACAAAGGGTGATCATGAACTCGCTTAAAACTCTAGCAATCTTTGCAGTTTTACGCACCCGCAAATGAACAGTCAAATATTGTATGAAAATTTGTTAACACAAACTTGGTAAAGTTGCTTAACAAGTTTGGCTCTGTGTCTGTAACTTCAAGCAAAAATGCACAAACCTTTAATTAAATCGTAGCCAGTAACTTCAAATTCTCTCTCATTTTTTTGTTTTCATATTTTATTATCTTCATTTAGTTTCGTTTACAAAATGTGTGCCATTTAAGGAACGTTTGGTATAGGGATGCCGAAATTCCGGGATTTCTGGATCCCGGGATTTTTCGGGTAAAGAAGATTTTATTTGAAAAAAAATTACAAATTAGCGAGGGGACCAAAATGTATGGAAATTTTACGAATTAACGAGATTTTTTCAAGGGACCGACAGTTTATTACGAATTATCGGGAATTACGATTTATCGGGATTTGACTGTATATTAAAAATCCCGAAAAATCCCGGGAATAAAAAAAATAAATCCCGGATTCGGGATTTGTTAATCCCGAAAAATGCCGGGATTTCAGGATTTACCGTTTGGCATCCCTAGTTTGGCAGCGTTGTTGAAATAATGAGTGTCTATATGTGAGAGCATAAGAAAAAATGCTCTCAAAATTAATATTTTACAACGGCTTTCAAGGACAAATTTGTATGGAAAATTTGGTGTCGACGCAGTTCAGTTTAAACAAGGGATACCGATATATTGGCGATACTTTAGATTTACCGATATATCGATATCGGCGATATTTTAATGGCGATACGAAGATACTTTTTTATAGTTTTTTCAATTCAATTCAGCTAAGAGCAATAACACATTCAAAAGCAGAGCATAGTTGCTTGTAATTCTTAGGCTGTAAATTTAATGAGCTTAAGCCTAATTAAAATATCAAAAGCTTCAATTAAAACGAACAGTTCCATGAAAAATCACAATTGTTATTTACGTCTAGATCGCACTTCATTGAATAGATGATAATAAATATGGAAAGAAGGTGTCTATATCCAAATTAAGTTCACGATAACTTATTTGTTTTTTAGAAGTGGGCTTGTACCACTGTTGCCAACTCTTTTTCAACACTTCCCGCCAAATCGGACTTTAAAGCCGCTAGAAACCGCTGAATATTTAATAAAGCGGGATAATTTTAAAAAATACCGCTAAAATCTAAACATTTTTAAAATGTTTATATAAATCTAGATATAGGTTGCTTTTTCAGAGGTTTACGACTCTCAAATTTTTACAGTTTTTGTAACCAAATGATACATTTTTTAGGGTGGTTGTTTCACATTTTGATTCGTAGTTCTTTTCCTACTGAACTGATTTTGCAGGATTTCAATCCCAAACTGCTTAGCAGAATTAGAAACAATTTTATACCAATATTTATCTTTTCTTTTGATTCGTTCGAAAGTGAGCGTGATTTCAACAGGTGGACATGGCTAAATCAACTTAGAATTACTCAAGGACCCAGAATATGTACACATCAATTAACCGGGTCTTATTTTTGTTCAATTAAACGACTAATCGATATTTGGCATTTTAAACTTATTCGATTAAACGAATAGAATTTTAAAGTAAATCGATTAATCGAAGAATTCTAAGTCCAGAAATTTTATAAATTACGAGATTTTTTTTCGATAATTTTAGAAAAAATTAGTACTTGATTAAATAAACACATTCTTTTTTAAATAAAACTTGTCAACGTTGCTCCAAATTGTTGATTCACTTCATTCTTTAAGTATCTTTTATTTTTGCAAGAACGACACTTAAACCACGAAAAACATACCCGATAAAGTAATATAAATCTTTGAGTAAACATTGCTTTGTCGTTTTTTCTATTGTGAAAAGAATTATTAAATTGTGTTGAAAAATGTAACAAAAATAAAAGCTAAATTATCCACTAAACTTTTTTGTTTTTTTTTTTTAATTCCAACGGACACATACATTTGGTTTCTCTATTCGACTTAAAATATTAAAAAAATTTTACATTTAACAGAAATACTATATTCGATTAATCAGTATAAATTCTTCAATTTATCCCTTAATCGAAATTAGCAATGTAAAATTATTCCAACAATTATTCGTCTAAAATTGTTTGATTAATGAACGGGAATTGATATTTTATATAAAACTAGCTGACCCGACAGACATTGTCCTGTCCAAATTAGGAAAAATGTTTGCGTTCTATTTTTAAAATCCGTTAAAAAGATACGAACATTTGATAAAAAAAATTAGTCAAATCGATGGAGTCGTTTTCTGATTTTAGGTAAATCGAAAAAAGTGGGCGTTAAGGTAGGCGGGGTAAAATTTTAAAACCTAAGTTGGACCATGGCGATGATTTTAAAGAAAAAATCATCCAAATCGGTCAAGCCGTTCTCAAGTTATGCGCTTAATAGAAAAAGTGGGCGTAAAAGTAGGCGTGGTACATTTTTCTTTCTATGAAAACGTAAAATGGATTAATACGAACATTTAAAAGAAAAATAAGTCAAATCGATGTAGCCGTTTTTTGATTTTAGGTAAATCGAAGAAAGTGGGCGTAAAAGTGGGCGGGGCAAAATTTTATTTTCGTTTAAATCTAAGTTGGACCATGGCGATAATTTTAAAGAAAGAATCGTCCAAATTATATAGATGTCATTGGTGGTGCAATATGAAAATTGGATTTTGCCACGCCCCTCCGCGCGCAGAACGAAAATAAAAAATGAGACTTCACAGTGTCATCCGCTTGAATATTCTGAAGATTCCCAGAAAATTTCATTAAAATCGGCCCAGCCGTTTTGGAGTCCATACGTTACATACATACCAGAGAACTGCAAAATCACTATTTTTCTTGATTTATTCATACGCTCAAATTTACATTCACTCTTTGCCTGCAAAACAAAGTTCAACGTTGGTAATTTTTACATCGTTTCGTACACATTTGATTTTTGCATGTGTGCGTCTTTTATTGAAAGTGCTTTGTTTGCATTTTTTGTTGCGCACGCAATATAACACAAAAATGTCAAAAGGCACACATTCTTATACTTTTGCATTCAAGTAGTCATTGTCCACTCGATGAGACGCTTTGTTAACATTAACAACAATAACAACAATAAACCACTTGATGAGACGCTTTGTTAAAATTAACAACAATAACAAGAATTCATTGTACATACAGAACTACTGGGGTCTAATCACCGCATTCGATACTACACAGAAAAAATTATTGCCGAAATATTTTCAAACAAAGGCTTGTTTGAAAATTTTTTTAATTTCTCTAAATTTTTTTACTGATTCAAACAATATTTTTGTTTGATTTTTATTTAACCAACAAAAATGTTGACAACTCTTCAAAAATATAATAAACGCGTTATTGGTGTCAAGTTTTCATAATTTTATATGAAATTTTTAACGCTCTTTAATGTTGTCGTCTTTTTGCATTTTTTTATTTGATCGTAAGCAACACTTCTTTATGTGAAATATAAGAACAACAACAAAAAACACACACAGTCTATTTTTGGACGCTTTAAAAAAGTGCAACTCTAAGAAAAACAATAGCAGAAACAACATTACAAGAAACAAAATCCCGTATTCAATTTTTTAAAACTGTTTGGTTAAATACATCAAATACAAAAATAGAATGATGACGAAAAACATATCGAGTCGGGGTGCTGCCGTTTTTGGTTACATTTCTTCTTTAGCAAAGGAAAGGATACAGCAACAGAGAGTGATAGAGAAAAACATTGTGTTGTGTGTATAAATAAGACTTCGTTCAAAAATTATTCCAACAAAAAAAATGTGTCTCAAAGCCAGCCGGTGGCTCTGCTCTGCCGTCATCTTCTCATACAGTGCTTACTTGTATGCGCGTCATTGCTTGTGCGCAAAAACTTTTTTTTTTTTTTTATTTTGAAATTTAGTATATGAATTTCAGTAAACTTTTTGTTTGATTCAGTTAAATTATTTGTTTGAAAAAATCTGTGTTTTTTTTTTTAATAAACAAAATGCAAATAAATTGTTTGAATATGCAAATTTGTTCATAGGACCGATTTCAGACAAAAATTTGTTTGATTCTACAAATTTTTTGTTTGAATTGGAAAAATAATTTTTTCTGTGTATCGTATCGAATAAACTATCGATTTTTTTTGCATACGATAGACACTGACGTATCGAATGAAAACTCGATAAATGTATCGTCGAGTTACTCAATATCAAATGCTATTATTTCAAATTCACTACATTTTATTCGATATCGAGTTTCATGGTACCAAAATAAATAATTTCGATCAATTCTGCTAGATATCGAATGCGGTGATTAGACTCCTGTACTTTTTAAGAAATGATAAAAATAAGTCTTCTGTTTCTATGGAAATTGTTTGTACCTACATATGTGCGTTTAGTTTCGTTTGAATTTTTTTTTCTTGTACTACATAGTTACTGCTGAATGCCTACATGAGTAATAATCGCTTGATTTCTGGCTTTTTTGATTGTATTTTTTTTTTTCTTTGCCAAAACAATCATTGTCGGACCAAACACATATCTTAACATCTAACATCTTAATTGACAAACAAAGCTAAACGATGGAATATATAACAAAGCACGATGTTCATTAGTTGAATGACTGCAAACCAGCAGCGAATGTTTGCGATTGCGCAAGTTTGATTGTATGACCACAAGCGAGTGTATTTGTTGGTGTTCATTTACTGCGATTTTTTTGCAATCGCACAAAGCCGTGCTCTGATACATACACACATCCTGTTTTATATATATATATAGAAGATAGAAGATAGACGATAATTAGGGTTTTTTCCCGGGAATTTCAATATATATATTTCCCGCTTTCCCGGGATTTTTCATGCGGGATCCCGGGAAATAAAAAATTCCTCATAGTTTAAGAAAACAGCTATTATACCTTGAAATTTTGTTTTCTATTCTCTTAAAATAAGCATCTGTGGATGGGTTGTCGATTAGATCAATTACAAGAAGTGAGTACATACGTAAATCAATGTCTCCTGATGCAATAAATCTACTTAAAGCAGAATAGGCAGTGCAACAGTTGATAATTAATAAATTTAGTGAAGTGAAAAGTTAATAAAGAATATTAATTCAAAATAAGATGCAGGTAGTAAAGTTTAATTGTCCATGGACAAGTCTTTAAAATAGCAGATACCTAAACATATAGCTCCTTTATTGTAACATAGTCATATCTACAAAAACAAATGAACTTGGCAAAATGCGATTAAAGTTTTCAAAATGTACCGATTTAAAGATATATTTTGCTATAACTTCGGTTCAGTTTGAGATAAAATACGAGAAGGCATGAGATATGACTATGTTGCAATGAAGGAGCGATATGTTTATTAGGTGATAAACACAAATTTTTTTCAATTTGTGTAGGTTTATATACCCTTGAAGTGCGGGGAAACCGAAATAAAAAAAAATTTGGAAACTCGTGTAAGATACTACAACATACAATTTGAAAAACACATTGTCCTAAAGATTACGGATAGACCTAATGAAATGAAAAGGTTTGTAAGAGGTTGATGCTATTTTTTGCATGAACCTTGACATACATTTGACTGATATAGACGTTGTTTATAAAAAGAAATGCGTTGTAGAACAACGGTGCACTTTTAACTATTTATCCAACCTCGGTAAAACAATGAACGAAATTTTTCGGAAACATGGTAATTAGTAAATAAAATAATCAATATACTTTTTGACGACTTACTAATCGCTTTGAGTGTGTCAGAAAGTTATTTCCTAAGCCGTTTAAAAATGTTAATATATTTATTTAAAATATTTTATCTATTTTATGTTATAACTTTTTGATCTCATATCTTGAGTACCTCAATTTGTGTTTGTTTTTATTATTGTGTTATGAATTAAATTGTTATGTTTATCTTAATTTTTTATCTTGTATCTAGAGCATAATAATAATACGGAATTTACATATAAAACCATAAGGTAATAATAATTCAAGTTCCTCTTTTAATCTTCATTAATTTTGTAGTATTTAAGGATTTCTTTTATTTAATTAACTGTGTATTATTTATATGGAGCGGGATTCCGGGATCCCGGGAAATTCAAAAAAAAATTTCCCGCTTTCCCGGGAATCGAAAAACTCCGGGGAAAAAAACTCACACGATAATAGATAATTTAAAAAATGTTTAAACTTACGAAACAAAACTTTGAACATACCTGAAAAGAAATAAAGAAAATGGTATCAGTAAACAGTTCTGAAAGTTTAATAATAAATAAATACATAGTACTTATATGAGACGTTTAGGCAGATTTATGATTTACATATTTTTAATCGCAAATACCACAAAAAAAAAAAAAAAAAAAAAAAAAAAAATTCCACGAACAAAAAATAACAAGATTGTTTTTAACAAAATTGGGTTTATTTAAATTGAACATTGATACCAAAAGTATAAAAAATATCATTTTATGGTACTTTTGTATTGAAATTTTTAATCGCGAATATCGCGAACGTGGGCGCTTACTTTGAAAAACGGCTGTCAGAAAGGAATTAAGCGTAGTCAAATTAGCTTTAACAGTAGGGAAACCAGTGTCCATGCTCTGTAACTCTCGCGTCGAGAAACTTTTCAATTGAATATGTGAAATAAAAAAACAAAATGCCATATATTGAAACAAACAGCTGTTTTTCCCACTAAACTGTGTCTGTTACCTTTTTAGGCGAGTACTAGCTGTCACGTAAGGAAACTACTCACCAATTTACAGAAAAAGTGTGTCTGTAACATTTTTGTGAGCAAACTTCCTGCTTTGAACTGTCAAAAAAACTCACGAATAAAAATGGGGCGAGAAAAATTTTTACACTAAAAACAAATAAAAATGCAATTTGCAAAGAATAATAATATTTTGTTCTTGGGATATATTTTTATTGTTTAATTATTTTGCTTTTAACATTGTTTTAAAATACAACGACTGTTTTCAAAGCTCGTTTGAAAGCAACAGACATTATTAAGTAAAGCCGACGGTTGTATTTTGGCCACTGTCGTTAAAAAGTTTTCAATTTTATTAAATTTTGGTCGCCGTCAACGATATGTATGACTGGCGATCTGAGCGTCTGCAATGTCACATCGGCTTCGAGTGCAATGTTATGACAATTATAACGTAACAGCGTAATCTCTTTGATAGTTTTCGACATGAGTTACAGACACACTTTTTTCTCACTTCTCGAGAAACAATGGAATATTTTGTTTCACATATTTTCGATGCGGGAAGTTCTCACTCAAGTTACAGAACATGGGTACAGCTTGTTAAAATTTGCGACTAGCACAATGTTTTAATATCTTTTAAAATACATACATTTTTGCAATCTCTTCATAAGTTTAAAAGTATTGTTCATTTAATTAACTGTTAACATAAGTTTTAATACAAAACTAACAACAATAGTTATTTATACACGTACACTATACAAATTTAAATTCTTTTAATTTTTTGCAAATTCAATAAAAAAAATTATACACTTTTCTTATTACCAAAAAAAAAGGATAAATAATAATTAAAAAAAAGTTTAAGTGATAATTGAGCAGAAAAAAAAATTTATAGTATCCAACATTATCACTTTACTATCCCCTAATAAAATATTTAGGGGATTCACAAGGTGTGCTATTAAGTCATATTGTCATAATATATTAATATTTTACAGTAGTTAAAACAAATTGTGTTGTGCTTTATACAAAAAAGTCCTAAATTATGGACCGATCTTCACGAAATTTATTAGTGTGATTTTTAGTAATATAAAATTGTGAGTATTAAATTTTATTCTGATTGCATTATTAATTATGATTTTAGGCGTACTAAACTGTTTTCCGAGAGCAGGGCTTATATGGGGATATGGTAACTAATCGACCGATCTTCAAAAAATTTTACAGTCTTGTTTCTAGTCCTATAAAACTGTGATCTACCAAATTTTGTTACGATATCACCATTAATTATGATTTTAGGCGTACTAAGCTGTTTTACGGTAGTAGAGTTTATATGGGGCCTAGGGTAAATTATGGATCGATCTTCAATAAATTTGTACAGTCTTGTTTCTAGTTCAATATGACTGTGATGTACCAAATTTTGTTATGATAGCAATATTAATTATGATTTTAGGCGTACTAAGCTGTTTTACGGTAGTAGAGTTTATATAAATAATGGATATATCTTCACGAAATTTTACAGTCTTGTTTCTAGTCCTATAAAACTGTGATCTACCAAATTTTGTCACGATATCATCATTAATTATGATTTTAGGCGTACTAAGCTGTTTTACGGTAGTAGGGTTTATATAAATAATGGATATATCTTCACGAAATTTTACAGTCTTGTTTCTAGTCTTATAGAACTGTGATGTACCAAATTTTGTTATGATAGCATTATTAATTATGATTTTAGGCGTACTAAACTGTTTTCCGAGAGCAGGGCTTATATGGGGCCTATGGTAACTAATCGACCGATCTTCAAAAACTTTTACAGTCTTGTTTCTTGTCCTATAAAACTGTGATCTACCAAATTTTGCTATGTTACATTATTAATTATGATTTTAGGCGTACTAAACTGTTTTACGGTAGTAGGGTTTATATGGGGCCTAGGGTAAATTATGGATCGATCTTCAATAAATTTGTACAGTCTTGTTTCTAGTTCTATATGACTGTGATGTACCAAATTTTGTTATGATAGCAATATTAATTATGATGTTTGGCGTACTAAACTGTTTTGCGGTAAATTATGGATCTATCTTCTCGAAATTTTACAGTCTTGTTTCTAGTCTTATAAAACTGTGACGTGCCAAAATTGGTTATGATAGCAATATTAATTAGGATTTTAGGCGTACTACACGTTTTTCCGGGAGTAGGCCTTATATGGGGCCTAGCGTAAATTGTAGACGGATCTTCGCGAAATTTTACAGCGTGAGTTCCATTCGAATGAAACGAATATCTGCAAAATCTTATATCATTCCGAGCATTTTTCCACCATTTATGTTACTTTTTGTAACAAAATTATCAATTTTTTTTAGGTGGTGGGTCCACATTTTGATTCATAGCTCTGATCCTACTGAACCGATTTTGCTGGATTTCAATCCCAAACTGCATAGGATAACTACAAGCAATTTGACACGAAGTTTTTATATTTCTTTTGATTTTTTCGAAAATGAGCGTGTTTTCAATAGACGGACAGACGGTCAGACGGACAGACAGACGGACATGGCTAAATCGACTAAGAATTACTCAAGGACCCAGAATATATATACTTTATGGGGTCTGAGATGAATAATAAAAAAGCCTAATTAAAAATGTTAAAAATTTGGATTAAAAACCATAAATAGTTCAACAAAATAACCACAATACTAATTATAACCACAATACTAATTATAATAAAAAAGTTTCACACGGAATGACAAACTTAGTATACCCTCTTCACAACCAATTGTGGTGGAGGATATAAAAATGTATGGCATCCTGAGCAATAAATGGAAAAGGGAATGACATTTTACGTACACTTTTTATACTACCCAAAGATATGACCTTATTAGGTCTTACAAATAAACTCAGTTGAGTTGAAATAAAAACAACTGCTGCCGATGAGTTGTAATTTTTTTTAATGTTTTTGTTAACCGCAATATAACAGAGTTGTAAACCATATAATACAAAAACTGCAAAATTTAATCTGAACTAGATTTGAGTTGTAAACCGTAATCAGGGCAATAATTTAAACTTTTCTCATATAACATTAAAAATAGTTTCCGAAAGCTACACGAGAAGTAAATTTTTATATCTTTCCAGAAGTAAAACGTATTACTAATAAGAAAATGAAGGGTGTAGCTTATTAATGGTACGTTAGAAAAAATTAAACATAAAGTTATAAAAAGTAAAGAGTAAGAAATAATTGGCAGTTTATTATGATAAATAAAAACTGCATAATACAGGATTGTAGACGAACTCCTTACTTATTCCAACATAGCTTTTACGCCTAAATTAACAAAAAAATTGATTTTGCCCTTCGGCAGCCATCAACATGGATATTGTAAAAATTCTTGAAAAAAAACTAAATTATTTACTTTCACTTCCTTTAACACTTTAAAACATAATATCTGGCTCAAATAAAGCACTGAAGTGGAAAAATGAGACAGGAAAATAACTGAAAAAGCGAGACAAGTTATTGCTAAAATATAAAAATAAACAACTTTAAATACAGTAAAAATTTTTTTAAATATTAGTTATGTGCTTAAGATATAAATCAACAGCAAATCAGCTTACACGCCTAAGGATACTTTCAAAAAACAAAACACACAATTACACAAATAGAGGGGGAGATGTGGCTGGATGTAAGTGAGTAAAGGTATTAAAACTGGCAGTAAAACCAACAAGTGAATGCTTGTTATTGTTGCTGTTGCTGTTAATATAAGCCAATTTAAAAAAAAGCAAAAACGAAAGCATCATAAACATCTGACGTTTAGCAGTCAACATTCTCAAGGTATCATTAAAAATTAAAGTGATATTAGCGTGAAAATTTATAAAGATGAGAAATGTTTCATCATACTTTTTTATTGCAGTCAGCAGTAGAAACTTACTCCAGTACTTTCAAAATTATGACGCGTCAAATCAAAGTAAAAAAACATATAAAACGGATACGACAGCTCAAGTATATTAACATCTTTCTTTCAAAGAAAAAATTACAACCATTCAGGCATATTAGTTACAGCAGCAATTGTAAATGGCAGTAGAAGATGACATTAATACTTTAACCCTTTAATGCTTAAGAGTGCCTCAAGGCATGCTTTACAAAATTTCTACTGACGTCTACTATATAAATAATTTTTATTAATTTCCATTTTATAACAATTGCTTAAAGATCTAGAAAAATATTTGTAGAAGCTTCGAAACCTCTTAAAGCATTGTAAACAATCTCGAACACAATGCTTTTGTTCAAAGTGCAAACTTCATTTATGATGCTCAAATAATAAAAATTTTTTTTTTTTTGATTTTCATAAACAAAATCAAATATTTTTTATATTTTTCATTACTTTTTATTTTCAATACAAACTAAAAAAAACAGAATTCTCAAAAAATAAATGTGTTTTTATTACTAGATACCCAAGGGTGCCTCAAGGTACTCCTAAATGTTTTCTCACCTGGAACGTAAACGACTCATCGTACGGGCTGAAAAATTTTTTTTTTTTGAATTCAGAGGCCCAAAAATACCTTAAAAAATTGTTTTCGTAATATATTCCCATTTATTCTAAAACTTGGCATTAGAGGGTTAAAAATAAAAATTTTCATTTTTTTTCTTTATTAAACTGTTTAAAAATTTCAAGTCAAGCAAATTAAAAGACAGCAGTTACTTAAATGTAGCAATTTCGCGTTTTTTTTTTAATTTTCATCAATGTGGCTTTTTATATACACTTTAATATTTATTTACTGAATCTGCCTTATGTAGGCTTAACAGTAAGTTGTAACAATCTTAAAGCTGAAAATTAAAAACTAGTCCCCTTTCAGTGGAAAATAAATGCTTACAAGTTCCTCGGTCTAGCGGATTGGAAGATCGACTCTTCGAATTCTTGTTCGCGTTTGAAGTTGAGAAAGGTGCCTGGCAGGTTTAATAGGACTGTTGCCAATGGATTTTCTAAGAATACCGCTAAAACTGCTTTTACTAATTATTGTAAACAGCTAACGCACAAGCACTTGATTAAGTGTTTAATTCAATTGATTAAACATTTAATTCACTTGATTAAATTTTTAATAAAAACTGATTTCATTTTTGATTAATGCTTTAATTGGTGAAAAATTTTGAAGAATTTTTTCTGTGTAGTCGAGATACTAAACTTCAGTTCTTTGAAATTCAAAATTTTTAAGATTGGGATTTTGAAATTCGGGATTAAAATTTTATTTTGAAAGTTTCGGGCATGTGAACTCAACTTAAATTTTAAGTGCAACTTTATTTGTGTGTTTTTTTCAATTTGTACTTTTTTGGGGTTAGAACTCATTAAAAAGAGGTCATATTTCATTTAATTTTTAGGGCTATTTTTAATTTTTTTGGGGTCATATTGCTTTATGAACAATAGGACCAAATTTGGGTTCAATTTTAATTTTTTTTGGGGCTCATTTTTCTTGACCGGTAGTGCTGAAAATTTAAGGTCGGCTGCAAATCCGCTGTTTGTCGTTAAAGATGCAAGCAAGCGATAATGGTTGACATCTTGGGCCAGGCTCTTCAGTATGTAAGACTATAAAGCACTGCAGTTCTACGTTGGTATTGCCAGGTAAACTAATTAAAAATATAATTTGTGATTGCTGCTAAACTTGAAAATTTAAAGTATATATGAATGTCCATTCAATTCAGTGCTTTTTTTTTAACTTAAAAAACAAAATACTTTATTATCCTGGAGTTCAAAAGTTGGTAATGGAATCTAAAATAACGACATTTTTTTATACGACTTTTCATAAAAAAAAAAATATGTCATTCACAATTATTTGAAATATAATCATGATGCCATTATGATTGTCCCTTAAAATGAAATAAAAAAATACAGGATGCCAGTAAAATATATGTTATTTTTGATTCTTATATGCAAATCGAATATTATTGTTTTAACAATAGATTACAAATAATTTCAAATTAAAGATTTTTGTTTGAATTAATATCGAACTCGAACTTGATAACTACTTATATAATTTTTACTAAAATTGTCATTATAACATTGACGGAAAGCCATACCCTGTTCAAATAAAATTAAAGAAAAATATAAAATGAAACCACTAAACTACAGGACATTTGACGCCGTCTGTGTAGTTTTTGTTTGGACTTTTTATAAAGCAAAAAAAAAAATAAATCAAATTGTGTTTGTTTAACATTTTATTTTGCGTTTTTATACAAATTGAAATTGTAAACAAACACAATAAATAAAAAAAGTTCTAAAAAAAATATAGAATTTGTTTGTTTTTTTTTTAATTCTCCCTGAAAATCATTTCATACAATTTCTTTTTGAGTGCAGTCGCATTCATTAAAACAGATCAAGCTTACAAAGTATAACTCTTATTTTTTTATGAAAATATTTTTAATAATAAAAATATTTTTATCTTTTTCAAATATGTTAGTTTGAATTTCATTGTTGGGAAATATGAAATAAGATTTTAATGATGACAACAATTCAGATTATGCGTAGAGAAAGATTCAAAAGTAATACTCTTAATAGTGATACCCTACAACAATATAAGTGATAAGAGTATTACGCGTTTGTGCAGATTTTTGTAACATCAAAATATAATAGTCATAAAACGGCAATAATGTCAGTCCATCGATATAAACGTTGTTATCGATAGTTCAACAAAATTGGTCGCCTTTTTATCCTACAAGACAATATATTTTTTGAAATTAATAAGATTTTGTTTATCATGCTCAATTCCCAATTTTTATTCTTAATAAAAACACTGAAATTTATTGTTGGGGGATAAGCTAGTTTCTATTGCTTAAGCCAGAAACGTTCTCCACAAAAATTTTAGAAAAGACGTTATTAGCAAGAAGTTATTAGCAAATAAAACTGCAGAGTGAATGAGAATTGCAAAAACTCAAAAAGTCTTTTTTGCAACCAGCGTTTAAAAACTGCAGCAAAAGTAGAAAACCTGCCATTTCTTGCACTTCTTCATGTGTCATTGGCAAAAAAGAAACTGCTGCTTTTACTTTGAATTCAGTAAATGGAAAGAGTCGCTGCCAATCCAACTCATAAAGAGAAATGTTGTACACAAATTTTAATTTTTTGTTCGATAGTTTTTGGTTTCGACTGCAGTTTTTTAAACCCTGTTTCCAACGATATCAAAGCTTAAACAAAATAGTAACTATAAACAGTGAATTAATTAAAAATTTTGTATCCTCAAAAACTACTTCGATAATATTTTTTAAATGTTAAGAATTTGTTTGCTTGTAAGTATAAGCAGCAGTTAAAATAGGACAAGGTTTTATTATTTTTTTTTTTTTATTATTTAAAGCGGATGACTCATTTCGTATTTGGGAAATGCGAAAGTACACTTTTTCACATAATTTTGCGTTCCGAAAGTTGTAATGAACTTTAGCTCCCATGCAAACCCCAACAACAAAATCACTTTCATGTGAATAAATTTCGCAGAAATAACTTTTTGCCAGTCCAAAGCTTGTAATACAAATTTGAGGTAGTTATGGGTCTGTTAAGGGCTAAAATTTTCTTAGTTTCATAGTTCAACTTTTTAGAAATCACTTTTATTTATTAAAATCTTGCATCAATGCAAACAAAACGAGAAGGAAATCTCAATGAAGGAATGACTCCTATTCAAATCAATTTCAGAGAGAGAAAATTTATCCCTTAGGGTTCTTCGACCAAATAGTTTGAGTCTTAGGTCTCCGAATGCCGGGCAATAACAGAGAAGATGTTCTGTATTTTCATCAAACCCCCTCTGACTGGATTACTAGTATTGAAAATGTCCAAATATTTTCTCCAAAAATATTGGTTTTGGCACAATAGCTCTATGCCATATGGGCATTTCCGTCAAAAGGTCCACCGTGACCGAAAATTTAAAAGTTATTAAAAGCGGATTTTTTAACGATATTGTTATATGTGAGAATGTTTTATTGTATGTTTTCTTTAATATTTATCTTCCTTAAAAGAGGTGATATTTGACAAAAATTATTCCAAAAAAATTTTCTTACATGGTCTGTAATCTAAGGAAGAGTTCGAAGAGAAATATATTATTCGGATTAACGGTAAATTTTAATTTTATTTTAATCATTATTCCGTTAAATTATTACGGAAAAAATTTCACGTTCGAAATGTCACGTATCGACCCAGATTTTGGCTTAAAAAAAAGAAAATACAGAAGATTTTGGAATCAAAACAAGACATTTTAATGTTACATTGCTACGTAAAATTCTGAAAGTAGTTTGACTAAAAAATTGTGCCAGATTTCGCTAAATAACGCCTTTTTATACATGACCACAAAAACTACTTCTGTTTTTTCACGTTCGAACCGGTATTTCATTTGCCATTATCTTTGACCTAGAATCGCGCCCTCCATAAACTTTATCATAGATAACAGTTCTTTCTTAGGGCTATAATTTAAGGGTTAAGAAAACGTAAAAATATTTTTGATGCGTACGACTGTCACGTTCAACACTTTGGAATAAATATTGTCCAAATATTTTTATGAATGAATGAATACAAAACAAGCAAACTAGATAAAAAAAAAAAAATTGTGCTAAAATATTTTCTATGTATGAGATTTGTTTGGTTTTGAAAATCAGCGAAATCCACTCTAAAACATAAACGGTCACAACTCGAAATTTTTAACAACTGTGATTTATTTAACTGTTGGTTTTGAATTGAAATTTTTTATATTTTTAAATTAATTTTTTTTAATGAAGAAAGGAATTTTATAGTAGGAAATAATAAAAAAAATTTTATTTTGATAATTTTTATTCTTAACTGAACACGGGCTCGAACTCAGGCCGAATTTAAGTGTTTCAAGAATAACCACATTCTCATCATCAGAATGCTTTGCAGTTCTACCGTTTGCGCTACTGCAGTGGCTGATAGTCTTGAGTCAAACATCAATCTTTTTACCAATGATATTGGTGAATCGAAATTTGCTGCAATTCATTATCTATTTTAAACTTGGTTACATGTTTCTTCCTTACTTCTGTTTTTTTTTACAGACTTTTTGTCAAGACTTTTTCTTGAAAACCTAAGTACATTTGTTTTTTATGTTTTTCCACCTTTTGTCTTTTTGCTGACCTTTCTTTGCACAACTTGACGGACAAATGTAAATATATAGAGCTTGTGCGATAGCTATTTTTATAAAAATTGTGATATATTGCACTGTGGGTTTTAATTGAAATTTTTGATGTTTTTAAATTAGGCTTAATAAGTTCATTAAATTAAGTTTTCACTAAATTTATTTTCAGAGATGGAAGGAATTTTAAAAATTTAAATAAGTTAAATTTATTATTAAAGGTATTCACGTCAATTTTTTTTACTCTTGCAACGTGCAAAATAGCAAAGTTATTTGACGTAGGCAGCCCTTTTTGCTTGCACCTTCAATTTTCAGTATTTTTGAAACCATTTTTTTAAACAACGCACCTTCCGTATGACAATATTCAAAGATGCTTGGCACTTGCGATTATTTTAAAACATTTTTTTTATAAAATTTAATCGTAAGTTTCTTGAAAACTACACAATAATTTTATTAATTTACAAGTCGAATTAATAACTTATCTACCTATAATAAAAAATTCAGATAAAGCTGGGATCACACGATTGCCGCAAATGCACCAATATGACACAAATTTGATTGTAGCTTAAATGACTCACAATAAAAAAATTGCACCATGCAAATATTCTGAAATCACACGATTGGCTTGTTTTATACAAATTTAATTGCCGCTAGTTGGTATAAAGTGAAATGGGTACAATAATTGCCGCAGCACAGTCACACGATTGTTCTTACTTGACAACTGCGAAAACAGCTGTTGTGGTAGCTTTTTCATTTGTTTGGAATTTCATTAAAAACGAAAAATTTGTTCATATGTTGATTAGTTTTATTTGAAATATTTAAAGAAAAATTTATGAAATTCCAAAAATTAACAGTCTTTTCAACAATTTCGAATGTTAACGTTTGTATAGAAAATTTTTATGAAATAATAAAATTTAAATAATATTATTTAAATATCAGCAACTACACACAGAAAAAAATACTAATGTTAAAACAACATGGCGAAATGTTGATTGAGAATCATGGTAAATTTTTGCAAAAGTATGCCCTTTATTTAAATTTATCAATTTTTCATATTAGTTTTAAATGAAAAATATTAAAATAACCTTAAATCACGTTTATTTAATATTATTCACTGTTAAAATAACATTGTTCATATTAAAATCAAAGGCTTATCTTGTTAAATTAACATGCATACATACTTAAGTATGTGCTTTATTTTATTTTCATGTTTTTAATATGTTATAAAAAGAAGACAATTCCCGTATTCTTTTAATTAAAATTATTTAGTTAAATAGTACATGAAGTTTTCAAAGAAGAATGATGACGAAAACCATATCGGGCCATTCTGCTGATGCTTCTGTTAACAAATGAGATACAAAATAAGTGAAACATGTGTTACAGGGTTAAGTGTTTTAAATTATTCTGTAATAAATGCATATGTTGTCTTCTTCAATGGTTTATCACACTCCAATCAATTTGATTCTACATGAAATTCACGTTGTTTCAACTTTCATTCAACGTGATTCGGATAGTTATTTTGTTCTAACTTTACTGCAATGTTAAATTAACATGAATTATAGTTATTTTAAAAGGAAAAAATGTTGTTTGCAAGTTATTGTAAAATCATGTCAAATTAACATGAAACAACAATGAAGCAAAATCACTACTGAAAAATTTAAAATCAACCTTGTTTTGAACGAATTTACATTGATTTTTTTCTGTGTGTATCAGCCATGTCACAGAGAACAATTTCGTTCGGAAACGGAATTCATTCCGTAATTTGGTGCTTCAGATAATGACGAAAACATTTTTCGGAATGAAACTATTTTTGTTTTCATGAACAGAATGGGAGTTTTCTGTATCTGAAAGGCCAAAAAGCTATAAAAATACATTTTCTATTCATAAGCAAATATGTTTTCTTCAATTCCGAACAGAATTGTACTGTGTGACATGGCCCTATATTCTGTAACTTTATTAATTGAACTACCGATATCGTTTAGTAAAGAGAAATCTCGGCTATTTTAACAAATTTTTTATTCTCGTTTTCAAGTTAACAAATATTTTCTTTAAGAAATATCAACGACAAATATCTGTAAAAGAAATAATAATTAGTTTTATTAAATGTCTTTAATTAAAATATTCGCATTTACCAGCTACATAGTATGCTTGTGAACATATGTACATATTTGTTAATAACAAAAATTAAAAAAAAAAAAATTAAATTGCATAATAAATAAATACATACAATTTATCTTCATTACTTCCTAAAGGAAACACAAAAACGTAAAATTTATTAAAAGAAAGGCAAATATTGGCGCGTTTTGTGTTGTTTGATTGCCGCACAAGAAGACAATAAATATTGGTGCATTTTTGTTATTTTTATTGACGCGCGGTTGCTTAGCAAACGGTCACACGTTGCACCAGGGTTGCATTTGATTGGTAAAATTAAGCACAATATTGTCCTCGATTGGTACATTATCCATTTGGTTGTGCAGTCACACGATTGGGGTATTAAAAAGTGTGAAAATTGGTGCATTGCGGCAATCGTGTGATCCCAGCTTAAGTATTCCATGATTTTATTTATCTCTTTGACGCTTTTTCTTATTTAATTGTTTAATTTTGTACAAACTGTACAATTTGCAATATTTTTCGATTCAAAGAAAAAAATGGACGCCAAAATGGTATTTCTGCGTTGTTATTTACTGTACAGTTTTAAGCATTTTTTTCAATTTGGCAATGCCATAAAAAGTTGCAAAATTTTTATGCTTTTACTCTGATAATCTTGCACTTACTTAGACCCTGACAATTTTGCATCGTTTGTGCGAAATAATTGAAGCACAGCCGCGAATAACGTTTTAAGTTACAAAATAATAATTTTTCAGGAGAGCAAAACAACGTTTTTTGGCAGGCAGCATTATTTGTTTTAAATTTTTTTTTTTTCTGTTATTAAAAATAATGATAATAAAAACTTTAATGCAAAAGGCTTTTAAAACATTATTCCGCACTGCAAAACCATTTCGGTTTCATCATTTTGTTAGTAACTTGCAATGTTCTTCCACTGGCGGACGCTTTGAACGCCATTTTGAAAGTGTTAAGGTGCATAGTTTTGGTTGATTTGATGTTTAAACTGTGTAAGAGAGTAAGGTTAACGGTTATCAGCAAAAAAACAGTTTTTGCAAAATGTGGCGTTTACAACGCTATTCGCGGCTGTGCTTCAATTGTCTATGTGGTTGTTGCTGTGTTTTTGCACTTTTGCTTTCGCATTTTACTCTTGAATGATACGTGCTCGAAATTGTTTTCATAAACCAAAATACCGTTATGCCCGTTTTTATTATACTTGTGTCGCTTGTACATCATCAAATAAAGAAGACTATTTTTAGCTATGCCAGTGCGCTTATAAATAATTTAGTAGTTTTCTTTTGCCTAAATAGAACTATTTAAAGTTGTGACACTATTAATGAAAAAGTGTTGAACTTTGTGGAGCATCATGCCAAAATGACACAAAATTTAATAAAAACAAATTAGATAAACTTTCTTCTTAAAGCGTTTCCCTACTGTGGAACTCATTTTAATTATAAAAGTACAACAATGTTTTTAAAAACGGTTTTGTGCCTCCCTTGACTTGTGACTGTTTATGATTTAGTATGCGCTATTATTTTACCTAACTTCATACAATATACATTTAGCACGATAACGGCCACGCAATGTAAGCTTGGGCAACAATTGGCTTTTTTATACTATGATGAAGGGTATATGAGATTCGGCACTGCCGAATTTAGCTTTTTTTACTTATTTTATTTATTTCAGTCATCATTACTTCAGAAAAAGTATCTGTATATTGCAATATGAGTAAATTAAAGTTGATGTAAAATTTAAGGAGATTTTTATACGCAATAGAGATTTTTTAATATTATGTTCTATTTTTTTTACTAATATCTGTAATCTTAATGCCAGAAATTAAATTTGTAATGAATAAGACATTTAATTTTATTAAGACTCCAGGTGTATCATATTTAAAATGTTTGCACAGGAGTTTTTAAAAAATGTCATCAATACTAATAAAACTTCAAAAAAACGTAAAAGACATCTAAAGAAAAATAAGTAAGATTTTGTAGTTAATCAAGCTTAAACATAAAATACCCTACGCCACTCCTCCTACTATTTCCTTCAAGAGTATGTCGCTAAGAGGTTCGTTGGTGCTTCTGTAGATGTTAATGGATAACGACGAGTGAAAAGAACGTGAGGCTTTCAAGGACATTTCCAAAAGTAAAGCTTCCTTTACTATGGTAGCATCGTTTTTCTTCTTTCTTATTTTTCCCAAAGTAATTTATTTTCCATTTATTTTTTTAACAAAAACGTAACTCAAGTTTTATATTTTGGGCATAACATTTTTGTATCCGAGTTTTTCAGAAATCGTACCTTCCTTCTCCAGCCCCGCAAACATTTAATCGGATGTTGTGTATTGATAACCGAGATGTTTGCACCTAATTTAGAAACTTTGGCTAGAGAAATCTATAAAATCTTTGTATGGGAAGTGCCATGCCTACTTATCCAATCCCGCCCACATTTTGAGGGATACTGTGTACTGTAAACCGAGATGTTTGTACCTAATTTGGAAACTTTGGCTTTTGCAGTTCTCCAGATATTCATAAAATAAAATTAATGCCCCTATTGCGGTTCTCCACTTTTGTAACAGTCTGGTTGCCTTTGATAAAATCACATTGCCATTCTCAACTCAACTGGCAGTTGGCTATTCAGTTGTATATCTGTTTGTTTCGTGGTATTGCCGTTTTCAACTTTGTAAAAGTTTGGTCGACAAAAATGTTAAATACACACAACTGCAAAAAGTAGTTGTGTTATTGGCAGTAAGAGTTTATTTTTTTTTAAATTCGGTGAAAATCGAAAACAAAATGGAGAAATCGTATGTATAAATTTTTGTAATAACTTTTTCAGTTTTTTTTTTTAAACTTTTATTAGTTTGAAAATAAAAACGAAACCTCAATTTGAGCGGCTCGTCCAGCTTATTTAGCGAAACTTTAAAATTATTGGCGGAAAACACCAAAGTTTGGTATGATGAAAAATTCATGTATGGAGTTATGGAAAGAGTTTATAGTAGAGTTAAAAAGTTTGGGACCACGACAAGAACTTCTTTTAAAGACATAAAATCTTCTTAATCTAATTATAATGTTCTTGGCACAGGTTTGGATACAATACATGGCAACTTTAAAGAAAAAACTTGCCAACAATAAAAGAAACAATCAAGCGACAGGGGGAGGGCTATCACAAGAAGTTGCATTACCCTTGAGAATACTGTTTCTCAGCTCTTGTATTGCAAGTCCGGCCAAGTATTTCGTGTTGAAAATATTCCACCATCAAGTGACGATTTTACTGAGTCAGTTGAACCAATAATACAACCAGCAGATTGGCCAACAGCTACCCCAACCAGAAGAAGAACTCATCAGGCACAAGAAAAATTCGTTACTTATTAGAAGTTCTTACGTGGCACTGGGAAATTATTCACGAATTTGTCTTCTTGTACATATCGCATCTATACAAAAGTCTTCCTTTTCATCATCATAAAATAAATCGACACTAATATCAATTATAAAAACTTTTTATTCAACACAGCATTTAAAAATATTTTTAGTTCAAAAAATTTTTTAATTTTATAAAATTTTCACTTGTCAAACGTTATATTTAAAGTTGGCAAATCGATATTTTAAGTTGGTAACTTTATAGCAAACTCAACTAAAAAAAAATGGGTATCACAATACCTAAACTGAGTTTGGTTGTGCATAAGTTGGGTTGACTCCAACACGACCAAACTAAGTTGAGTGGAGAACCGCAATAGGGGCATACAAAATTAATGCTAGAAACACAACTGGGACGAACAACGAATTATTCGCAACGAATATTCGTCACCAGAAATGTATATAAAAGTACACACAATCATTGCGTAAACCGAAATTTGTCGTGCGTAACGAACTATGCGATAGGTTTATTTCTATTTCTTACGCATACGAACGACGAACAAATTGGTAAAGGGACAGCGCAGCATGATAGCAAAGTCCAATATTTATTAAAAATCGTGATATCTGTAAAGACTTACAGAGACAATACGCTTGTATTGCGAACTTGGCTTAAATTCGCGAAATATTGCAAACTTTTAAACAAACACTTAAATTTATTACAAATCGCTAAATGAGTGAAAAAACAAAATGTTGGAAATTAAAAAAAAAAAATTTGCAAAAATGGCGAAAATTCGGCAAAATTTTTAATATTTCCAACAAGCCATAACATTGATTAAAAGTCCCTAAAACTATAAGGAATGGCTAAAATTCGGTTAAAATTGCTTTATTATTCGCTAAAACTTGATAGCAGTGGCATGATAGCAAAGTCCACTATTTATTATAAATCGGAAAAGCTGTAAAGAATCAGAAAACTTACAGGAACAAATCGCAAACATGACTGAAATTTGCGAAAAATTGCAAAATTTGAAACAAATCCAAAAACTAATTTGAGATCGCAAAATCGAAATGCAGAACACCAAAAATGCTGAGTTAATCCATTTCGAGTGGATTCGGATTCTCGAACACACCCGAACTAATAGTTTTTGATAAATTAAAAATAATTTTAGGTTCACGCACTTATTGTGTCTCATTTGACGAATTTACGCAACGAATTCTTGCCGACGAATTTGTCGTACCATGCGAAGTACGTCGTTCGTCCCAGTTGTGTTTATACCATAACAAGGTTTAGTTTGAATGTGCTCCATTCCCATTTCATACTTTTGATAAACTGAAATTTTTTGTTGACGGGATAAGCTATTCCTATGCGCATTTCACTGGTTGCTTTGGCCAGATCGTCAGGAAACTTCATCCAAAGATTTTAGAAAAACTGAAGATATTAAACAAATAAAACTGTTAAGCGAATAAGAATTATAAGCCCCAGTTTAATTTGTAACTATGTATACCAAAACTTAAAACAAAAACAACAGCAATAAACGGTGAGTTTAAATTTAAATTAAAAAACAACAAGTGAATTTAGAGTAAAATTAGCGGCACTCGTGGTTGTTTGCTCATATCTCAGCCATTTGTGGACCGATCAGGCTGAATCTCAATAGCAAACAATTCCGGACCATATGTGACATAAACTACCAAGTCCCCATAATATCTGGAGTCATCGGAAAACCCATGTCATCGCACAGATGGACATCGATAAATCAACATCGTTCCTCATAAGGCCCCAGAATATACATTTATACTTTGTAGGGAGAACTATGGTTCCCGAAAATGAGTATTTTTCAAAAAAAAAAATTATGTTTTGGTCATAATTTTTTTGTATTTGAACCGGATTTTCCGAGTTTTTGAGAAAATGTGTTCTACTAAAGATTTCCGATTTTTGGATATATGAGGCGTATCCAGCCCTAAAATTTAACTGCCTTTTTCACAATGTCTCTCGAACGCTTTCATTCGCATAAATTACATGTAAAACAAAAACAAATTTAAAGGGTTTGTTTTTGTTTTACGTGTAATTTGTGCGAACGAAAGCGTTCGAGTGACATCGTGAAATAGGCAGTTAGTTTTTATAAAATTTTTGATGTTTTCTATATGGAAGGTACCACGCCCACTTCTCTAATCCCGCCCATATTTTCAGGGATGCTTGCTTGAGGATTGACAACGTCATATCTCAGCCATTTTTGGAACGATCTGGCTGATTTTCCATAGCCAAAGTTAATATGAGCATATCTGACTAAAATATATACCAACTAGGCCCCCATCATATTTGGGGCTTCGGAAACCCCGTTTCAACAACAGACGTACAGACAACTGGATTTGAACTTTTTACCAGTGAAGGGTAAAAAAAACAACTTATTATTAATCCTTTAGAAATACAATCTTTAATTTTTCAAAAGATTTTGAAACATTTTATGATTTGTGATTCACGTGTATGTTGGGATCTTGGTTTTCAGCTTTAAATCAATTCATGTTATTTTGGGTATGGGTAAACATCATGAACCGATTTCCTGCTAATCTTAGCAGGCTTCGTTAATGCTTACAAATTCCATCGAAATGTCTTTTAAATTGAGCCATTTCACGGACACGTATGCAATGAGGCCGACATCTCCAGTGCACTTAATTGAGTGGTCAGAAACCATATCAGCCTAATTTAAATTAGAACAAAATTGAGTTTATAGTGCCATCGTGCCATCGTGCCATCGTGCAATTTTATAATTTTTCTATGTTTTTGGATTTTCTAGTACAGCACTCAAAAACTTAAGAACGACTCCTTTCAGTAAACATTTTTAACTTTAAAGCTTTTCCTACTCTCCTAAAAAAAAATTTTAAAACAGACTTGGTCTCTGTTATGACCTGTAACCACTGAATTAACAAAAATGTTATAAATTCAACCTTTTAAGTCAATTTATTAAGCAGTTTGTTAGATATGCTACCAAATAATTTTGAATTATGATATTGCTTTTTCTATTTATAGAGCATTATAGAGGAGGGTGCGAATACTATTCATCAAAATGTCAACCTTTCGTTAGCAAAATCTTTTTTTTTTAGCGGAAGATAGCTGGAAAAACCAGTCAATTTTCATAAGCAAACAAATCAAGACAGACTTTGATTGTGGTCAATGATTTCCTACATTTATGCATGATGCATCCTCCAAGCAAATACTTGGAAGAAATGTGCTACTCAAAGAAGGCGAAAAAAAAACGAAAACTAAATATTTAGTTAGACTTTGCCAAACTGCAATCATGGCACAATATTTCTTGTGTGGACTTTTTCTATTATATTTTAGTACGTGGTTTCTCCATAAGTCAGCTGTAATGGGCAAAAAAAAAAAAAAAAAAAATTTATAACACTTTTAAATTACCCAAACTAAAAGGACGTTGTATAAAGAAAGGTTTTATGTTAGAAATCAAAAAAGATTGCGCATAAAGACGTTAAAAAAGTAGTTGCCTTTATAAAATTGCTTAGCCTTTTAACATCACCACCGTTAGCATTATCATATTTTAACTTTTTTTACATAACATGCAGTTTATCAGATAGAACCAATTACTGTTGCACTTTTTAAAAAGTACCTATAAAAAACAGTATCCGGTGTAGTCATCACCTGCGGATATTGGGGTTAGAGATTGATGCTAAATAGTAGAAATGAAAAAAAGTAAAACACGAAGGCTTCTCATTAAAAACTTTCAATCATAGTCTTTTTAAAATTACTTTAGTTGAACAAATCCAATTCATTACTACATTTTTAAATACATAATACAATTGTATGAATTTAAATGGTTGAATAGTTGCTTACTTTTGTAAAATGATTTTTGCTCCTTCTCTTTCTATTTTAAAAAGGGACCATTTTAAAATTTACATTCAAGTAATTTAATGCTTGAATCTGGTTTTTTCTTTCAAATCTTTATGAACTGATAAAATCGCAATTTTTTTAATCAAACTAAATGAAAAACTAGCAAAACTGTAAAAAAATATCTGAAAATAATCATAAGTAAGCAAAAAACGAGAAATTGCAGTGAAAAAAGCAGAAAAATAAAAAGAAATCCATTATCAAGTGATTATCTGGCCACAAAAGTTGAAAGAAGAAAAATAAGAAATAAACATAATCCAAATGAAAATACTCACAGTCAAACATACAGTGGAGAGTAAAAATTTTGCAAAGTTTGTAAAACACAGTAAGCTTAATGAGGGCGTCAAGCGTAAGGTTTTGAAGCGCATAGCTTTAACGCTCAAAAAACTAATTGAACCGTTTATTTAAAAAACCAATTTTTGATTCATAAACAAGACTTAGTTCCTATGCTTAAGATATTATACAAATAAATCTTTAAAGCGAATGAGAATTTGAACCACTGAAGTCTTATTTGCAACGATATTAAAGCTTAAACAAACCACCAACAATAAACAGTGAGTTTATCTTTTCTAACTTTTCCTACTACAAATAGTTGGGTTTTTCCGACTTGAAGTGTTCAGTTTTTGTTGTTGAGTAAATAAAAGAAAACTTCCCAGCAACCATAAAATTACTTTTACGCATCTGATATTTTTCAGATGTCTCTGCTTTGCTTCACCTTCACATGCGGACAGTATTTGCTTTCATTGCAATTAACGATGTATTGACCTTTAAAAAACAAAAATCGTCCAATAACTTAATTTTAGATTTTTTGTTGCTTGACTGATTTTCGAAATAAACGATTCAAAGGAAATAATAGCATAAACGATTTGTCATTAACAGTAATATAAGTTTGTCTATTTTAATTAAGCAGATAAAATAGAAATAAACATGAAGTAAAACCACTAGAATTACCTAAAACTAGCTAAATTGCCAACTTCACTACTTAACGCGCTGTCCAAATGGAATTTTCGAAATTGCAATATGCTGACGCATTTGGGATTGATTTGTACATTTGGTTTGAGCATGTGAATTTTTGGAAAAATTCTTAGCAAGATTTCTGATAGTTGGTCAAGTTTGATAAGATAGAAATATTTTACAGCATAATTTGCTAAAAGTAAGTTTTTATCCCAAAACTTTGCATACATTGCTCAGCGAATCCTTTATAGACATTGGTATGTAAATAGATATTACTGATGAAGAAAACATACGTATAATGGGTGATTTTTTAAGAGCTATAGGAAAGTTTAAAAAAAACACATAAAATTCAGAAAAATGCATGAAATCTTTATTTGAATCGATAGTACGGTCCATATAATTTAATGCTTGAAGATTATTTCATGCAAATGTTGACCGTGACTGCGCCTCATATGGTCCATCCGCTTAGTCCAATTTTGGCATACTCTTTCCAACACTTCGGCCGGTATCTCATGAATAAATGCTTCAATGTTGTCTTCCAATGCGTCAATTGAAGCGGGCATGTGTGTTTAGACATGAGTTTTAACATAGCCCCACAAAAAATAGTCTAAAGGCGGCCAATTGACCGGTCCCGAACGTCAAATAAAATGTTCACCGAACTCGCCTCTCAATAAGTCTATTGTTAAGCGTGCTGTGTGTCATGTGGCACCGTCTTGTTGAAGCCACATGTCATGCAAGTCAAGCTCATGCATTTTTGGCAAAAAAAAAAGTTCGATATCGTCTCACGGTAGCGCTCACCATTCACAGTTACGTTACGATTCGCATCATCTTTGAAGAAGTACGGTCCAACCATGCCACCAGGCCATAAACCGCACCAAACTGTAACTTTTTCTGGATGCATTGGTAGCTCTTGCAATGCTTCTGGCTAATCTTCACTCCAAAATCGACAATTCTACATATTAACGAACCGAATAGCTGCTTCAGGGGGTCGATTAAACTGACCATAAAATGGAAGAAGCGCGCGTTTAACTTTCTTAACAGAGCACGCATTTTGATATTCAATAATTTGCAAGCGTTGGTCGTTTGAAAGACGACCAAACTGACGATGTTTGACAGTGAAACAAAACACGAAACGTGCGTCAGCTGTTTAATCCAGTGTTGTCAAAAAGATATAGCTAAAAAATCACCCGATATATAAGTATAAATGAACTTACAAGTTTCGATCATTTGTTTTTTTCCATCTAAGTGGATTGATTCGGCGAGGGACCATGTGTTTTTTCTTAAATTTTGTAAGTTCAATAATTAAAAACACAAAAACCAAAAGTACCAATTGAAAAACAAAAAAGTACCAAAGAGTATCCCCTTATAGTTACTGTATCACTCTGGACTCTGCCTATTGAACTTTATATTTCAAGGTAAAGTTTTTATAAAAAATAAAAAAGTACCAGTTCAATGACAAAAGAGCACCAAAAAGATCCCACTTCCAGATCATCTTTCGCTCATGGTCATGAAAGTTTAATTTTATATTTTTAGGTGCAATACTTACGGAAATTAAAAAATTACTAGTTGACGAATAAAAAGTACCAAAAAGTTCCCACTTATAGAATCTCATGCACTCAGGAGATTGTATGTTTAATTTTACGTTTCTTGGTCTTAAATTAACGAAAATTAAATAAAGTACCAATTGTACAACGAAAAAGTACCAAAAAGCTCGCCCATACAGATTCTTATTCAGCCTGGACCTTGCATGTCTAATTTAATGCTTCTAGGTCCAAAACTAACGAAAATTCTAAAAATACCAGTAGAAGAGCAAAAAGTACCAAAACGTTCTCTGTTATAGATTCTTATCCACTCAGGACATCTTATGTATAATTTTATATTTCTGTTTCTTATATTAACGAAAATTAAAAAAAAGTACTAAAGCTCGCCCTTACAGATTCTTATTCAGTCAGGACTTTGCATGTTTAATTTAATGCTTTTAGATCCAATACTAACGAAAATTCAAAAAGTACTATTAGAAGAGCAAAAAGTACCAAAACGTTCTCTGTTATACGTTCTTGTCCGCTCAGGACATTGCAAGTATAATTTTATGTTTCTTGGTCTAATATTAACGAAAATTAAAAAAATTACTTGGCAGGCACGTATTCACTCAGGACAACGCATATTTAATCTTATGTGTCCATGCCCAATACCAACGAAAATTAAAAAACTACCACTTGAAACTCAAAAAAGTACCAACATTTATCATTCACTCAGTACTCTGCGCCTTTAGGTGTTTAAGTACAATATTATAGCAAATTACAAAATTTCTAACTGCAGAATGAACAATCCATTTAATTTCCCGCATTTCCTCTTTTTGACACTTTTTCTCCCATTTAACCAATCTAAGGAAGAACTAGCCAGAATTTGCCGTCTGTTTGACTAAACCTTTATTTTGGTTTGTAATGAACAGGCAGACGAGCAATCACTAGGTCTTTTTTAAATATTGCGCAAGTTATGCCAGTTATAATACCAATGGGAACTACCAAAAGTGGAATATTCAAACACCATCTTGATACGGCTAGCGATAGGTGGAACAAGCGACAAAAATGCTCTATTCAACTTCTTTACTATTTCCGAAAAAATGTCTCGAGTTTGATATACTTGCAAGCTGCTTTCTGAGCGATCGGTAGACACGCTAAAAACCTTGGTCTTTCTTAAAGAATTTTGTCGCGGCTGCTGAACTAAAAACTGAGAAGACAATATTTAATATCCTATGTGATTTCCCAGCTTTTCATTCAACCAGGCATTTGTGAGTCAATTTTTACGGGTTCTCTCTACAGTATCGGCATTACGTTTAAATATCTTAACAGTTAGATCTTATATTCTTATTCTTGACAAGTGATATGGTCCTATCAAAGCAGAGTCACAGTCGACTACTTGATTGAACGTTTTGTTTTCTGCGAGCTACTATGCTAACTATCCGACTTGGATAAGAAAAACAAGTACTAGAGCTATATGCGTCTATGCCAAATGTTATGGTGCGATAAAAACCGAAAGTTATATAAATTAATGTATTTAAGAATTTAGATATTTTATATTTGAAAATAGAACCAGTAGAAAACATGTCTAATGCAGCACCTTAGACCGCCAAGCCATTAACGGACATTGCTAAACAAGCATTTAAATGAAAAAAAAAAAATATTGATAACGGTTGTTCATTTAATACTCATTTCACTTTTTAAGCGGAAAATCAAGTGTGTTTTTGTTTTGTTTAAAAAATGCAAAAAATCAACACATCAGAATAAAGAAAAACAAACAACGACAAGGGACTTTATCAGCCAAAATACGAGGCAGTCGTGGTTTTTTACTCATATCTTAGCCTCTTGTTGCCTGATCTCTGTGAATTTTAATAGCAAATAGTTCCGGACTATATGCGATTTAAATTTATAACAACCTTGTCCCCATCTTATCTGCGGTCTTCCGAAAACACATTTAAACGGACGCACCGATAGACGGACATTGTTTAATCAACCACGCTATTCATAAGGACCCAGAATATAAATATCGCACACTAAACCAGGAACAGGCACATCTCAAAATTTATCAAAAATCAAATCCATAGCGAACAAGAAAGTTTCGTTTTCGTCAGCGAACAAGAAAGTTTCGTTTTCGTCACTGTCTTCATTAACTTTTTTTCTTTAACATTTGTGAAACCCAATTTAGTTTAAAAATTCCAACCATGTTGTTGAAGTCCCCAGCAAATAAAATTGGACCACCTGATCCATTTTGATAAAATGGACTACTCCATGGACTGGTCCGATGTAATGCAAGCATGGACCATGTCATTGTTAAAAAGTGTTTGTAGTGAGACGATATATCTTCGTTTTTTAACGACATGCTTTCGTTTTTAAACGACTTCAAAACTAATCCTCTTGTGTATACTAAGAGTCGAAAAGTGGGTTATATGGGCCTCTCCTAGGACATCGTAATGTTAAATAGACCATGTTTTTTCCATACGTTTGGGTTACTTTTGGACTAGTCCTGGTCCCTTGTGGGCTACTCTTTACACGCGTGTTTGGACTAGTCCAATAATTTGCAGGGTCAGTTTTCAGCCTTTGCTAAAAGTTTTTGAATTTTGAGTTGTGCCTCTTTATGATAAAGTTTGGGATATATACTTTATATAGGATCTAGCATAAATATTGTTGAAAATACAAACGGAATGACGAATTAATGCAAATAAAAACCTTTTGTGTTTTTATTTGCCAAAAATGACAACTGATTCTAATTAATTTAGAATTTGTTTAAAAATTTCGCATTTTTGCATTTAAAATAGTGCGTATACTTTATTTTGTAGCCAATCATATAAATTAAAGATTAATCATACGTTTTATTTACTATAATATTTAAAACTATTGCATACCTTAGGGATGAAAATAATTTATAGTATTAACCAGTGCTACCACCAGCAAAATTCAAAACTACACTTGAGATGAAGGAAAATTACCCGATTTAAATGAAATTACCTAATATAAAATTGAATTTTTATTTTATAAAAAGACATTTACAAAGAATCAAAAACACAACAAACTCTTTGAAAAAAGATCAATATTAGTCAAATTGTTAAGATTCTTATTGTTATTTTAAATAAATTAACAAAAATAACTTTAAAGACTTAAACACAATTAATGAAACATAAAAAAACTCCTAAAATAATAAGTTGAACTTCCACATTTGGTTTCATATATCTAGGGAATTTTGGTTTCATATATCTGGGATTTTTATCTACGTAGGGATTTTCTTCTTCAAAAATTGGCGGTAGGGTAAAAAAGCAGGTTTTTAAACATCATTAAATGTAGGAACTTTTAAAAAATGCAGCAAACTGTATATATTTGGCAATCATTTTCGATTTTTGACAGAATACTAATATAATTTTTGACATTACAAATTTTTAAATTTCTTTGGGTGATCGCTTGCCGCCATTTCAACTTTGATCTAAAGGTAAATTTGTAAAACTCTCTTTTACAAGAATGGAAATGCTTTGAAATTAATAAAAGCAATAAAAGCAATTAGGCTGTAGGAAATATCGCCCAAAGAAAAATGAACCAAAAAAAAAAAATGAAAAATCGCCAAAGCGAACATGAAAAAATGACCCAAAAAGGTAAATATGAAATTTTGCCAAAAAAAAAACGAAAAAGGGCCCAAAAAAAATGAAAAATTACCCAAAAAGCAAAAACGAATTTTTTCCCAAAAAAAAAAAAAAAAAAAATTACTCAATTTGCAAAAAAAAGTGTTTATTATTCATATAAATTTAGGTGACATGTCATACAGTCCAGTGTCTTAGTGTCCTTGGCCTTTATGACACTTTTAAAAGTATCATAATGTCCATCGAAGAATTGTCATAACGTCCGCAACTTAACTTATAATCAAAAATGTGAAATTTTTTTTTTAGAATACCGTTCAAATTTCAAGTGATTTTTTTAAAGATACTAATTTAACCATAATATGGTTGTCGGTGACAATGATTTGGTTAAATTATACATAATATGGATAAAATATTTTTATAGCTTTTTCTCCGGGTGTATATATTAAATATATATATCCAAAATAAGGATTTCATCTTCTATGGTATAACAAATACTGGCTTCGCTAACTAAAGCTTCTCTGTATAGCCGGCCTTCGGCCGTGCGCAAGGATTTTGTCCTCTATGGTATAACAAAGACCGGCTTCGCTAACTAAAGCTTCTCTGTATAGCCGGCTTTCGGCCGGGCGCAAGGATTTTCTCCTTTATGGTCTAACAAAAACCGGTTTCGCTCAGTAAAGCTTCGAAAAACCGCCTTGTTTCCGAACAAGGCCGACTACGCAGAGAAGCTTTAGTTAGCGAAGCCGGTGTTTGTTATACCATAGAGGAGAAAATCCTTGCGCCCGGCCGAAGGCCGGCTATACAGAGAAGCTTTAGTTATCGAAGCCAGTATTTGTTATACCATAGAAGAGAAAATCCTTATTTTCGATATATATATATATTTAATATATACACCCAGAGAAAAAGCTACAAAACCATTTTTAAAAAAATTCTACCCATATTATGTTTAATTTAACCAAATCATTGTCGCCGACAACCATATTATGGTTAAATAAGTTTCTTGAAAAATAGTTTTGTTGTTTGCAACCATGGTTTTCTCTGCTATGTAAGATTATGGTAGAATTTTAAAAATGAAAAATGGTCCAAAAAAATGGGCTATTTTTCATACAACATTTTTAAATTTAGATTTAAAAAACGAAAAATCACCCAACAATAACTAAAAATAGCTAAAACATTTTGGGCCATTTTTCATATGAGATCAGGCCCAATTTTACATGCAATTTTTTTGGGCGATTTTTCTTTGGGCGATATTTCCTACAGCCAAGCAATTACTATAAAATTGATTTGGATAAAAGTGACAATTTTAATGAAAATTTAACTTTCCGCATTTAGTCAAAATTAGATATCTTTGATTTATCACTGCCACTTGCCAATACAGATAGCAAAAGGTTTTTTTCTATTACTGATATTATTTGTTTGGCTTATTTTTTAGCCAATTTTTTATTTCTTCGGTAATGAATCACTAAAAGTGATCTTACAAAAAATAATCAACTAAATGCTAACTGGGAACAATTTTAAATAAAATTTATGTATGTATAGCAATGCAAATGGTTTTATTTGTAAATTTAAAAAGTTGTAGGGATTTTTGTAGAGACAATTTGTTAACACGTAGGAAAAAATAGGGATATTTTTTGGTCTGCGTAAGGACTTTTCAAAAAAACCGTATAACATCACTGCCATTGCCATTCCTTGATAATGGCTGTTTTTTTTAGCGCCATAGAGCTTAAGAAAGGTTAGCTGTCAAACGAACTGTCATACTGATTTTACTTTTCGCTCAGGCACATCATCATGAATAGATTCATGCTTGAAACACGCCACCAAATTATCCAAATTTACTTTGTAAATAAGCCATCGAATTTCGCAACTTATAGGCGACGTCATGAAGGCGATTTGTTGATTTAGAGAAAATAAACTGTCAATTAGACTTCAATGCCGTGCGATGTGACACCTTATGATTGTTTTTCGTAGGGCTGTAAAGTCACCGGCTAATGCTGATAAACCAACAACAATTGACATGGTTCATTCAAACAAAATTTGACGTCTGCAATGCGTTTCGTCAAGGACAGGCACAGTGCCTATTTGTTTGAAATTATTTTCAACTGGTAAAGCCGTGTATTAATCTGCGATAAAAATTAATTTTTTTGTGTTGTTTTAAGTCTCATGGTCTTAAAAAATACCCTTTATACCTTATTTAGTAAACAAAATGACTGCAGAGTTTAATAAAACTGACCCTTTCGTAATTCAGGTTTACAGCTGTAAAGGGTGTTAAATATTCTTCAAAATAATCATTAAAAAGTTGCAAGATAAAAATAAAATTAATTATATGTTGCAATATTGGAAACATATCTTCACCCAGGCTAGTTTTTAGTTGGAATATTTTTTTTTTTTCAATAAACTTCAGGTTCTAAACACTATGATCGGCATCTTTATCCAAATCTAAGGGTACATCTTGCGATAAATAAGGGTACATCTTCCGAAATTCATTACCAAATTTTAAGGAAAATATATATTTAGTGATTGAAGTCTTTTCTTAAAAATACACCGAGACTTTGGTTCAGTAACTGTGCATTTTTAAGCAACAATATTTAAAAAGAAATAAATTTATCAATGGAATCGAATCTGGATTTTATTTGGGTATCTTAAGTAAGAATTTCAAATTACACCTGAATTACACCTAAGAGAAATTTCCCACGCTCTACCCATGACAGTAAAAACAAGTTAGAGTGCTATATTCCGCTGTGCCGAATCTTATATACCCTTCACCATTGTGCGAGTAGAATAGAGAGCAACTAAATAATTTTTACATATACATACATATTTACAATACTTAAAACTTCATTATAAATGAAATTTAAAAAGCGAAAACTGGTTAATATTTTTTTTTAAATCGTTTTCAGTTTCTATTTGTTAAAATTATTTCATTAAATATATGAAATAATAAAGAAGGGTGATAACGAAAATCATATTGGACATTATGCTAGTTTATGTAAACAAATACGAAGGGGGGTGAGGGGATTGGAGGAAGAGACGACAACCGGATTTGAACTTTGCTTTGCATAAGGACCCAAAATATATATACTTTATAGGGTGTAGGACCTTCGGTGAATGGTATAAAAAACAAACTTTATTATAAAAAAAAGAGTAATTTTTGGGATTTCAGTATTTTGGTCATAACTCTGCTATTTCTTAACCGATTTGACAGATTTATATACCGACGTGTGAAAGAAGAAACTTGCCAGTTATTTTGGCTATAAAACTTGGACTCGGGAAGATCTATAGTTGCTGAAAATGGGTATTTTTCAAAAAAAATAATATTTTGCTCATAACTTTTTCTTATCTGAACCGATTTTCCCGAGTTTTTCAGAAAATATTTTCTATTAAAAATTTCCGATCTTCTGATATATAAGGCGTTACCATAGGTCATATTACAGTCAAAAAATTCAGGTTTTTATACAATTTTTAATACTTTTTGTATGAGAGGTACCACGCCTACTTCTCCAGTCCCACCCACATTTTGTAGGATGGTGTGTATTTATAACCTTAATGTTTGTACCTAATTTTAAAGATTTGGCTCTTGCCGTTCTCCAGATATACAGAACAAAGTTATAAAAATACAACAACCACAAGGGATTTTTTGGAAAAATTAGAGGCAGTCGTGGTTTTTTGGTCGTATCTCAGCCATTGTTGGACCGATCTGGCTGAATTTCAATAGCAAGAAATGGTGGACTATATGTGACATAAGTGTAAAACAACGTAGCCGCTATCATGTTTGGAGTCTCCAGAAAACACATATCAAACGCAAGACGGACAGACGGACGGACGGACGGATATCGTTAAATCAACTTCTCTCCTCATAAGGACCCAGAATATATATACTTTATAGTGTCTAAGATCAATATTGTTGAAATTACAAACGGAATGACAAACTTATATATACCCTTTTCCACCTGTGGTGAAGGGTATAATTATACCAAATTCGGGTAATTGCCCACAAAGTGGCAACACTGGTATTAACGCAAACGTGATATGTTAAAGCTTAACTAAAAAGATATATTAATTTTAAAATTTAAAATTTATATTTAAAAGTAAAATAAGGAGATTTATAACAAAAGATAACCTAAATTAAGATTAATATTATACAGTGGACTCCCGATAATTCGTAATCGCAAGGGACCGGCCATTTCTTACGAATTATGAGGGTTTTCGATTTAGCGGCGTTTCGATTTAAAATAATGTAAATACGAATTAACGGGGTTTTTCAATTTATTTATAAAAAACAATTGTTGAAATTAAACACAAAGTAAATAAAATAAATACATAAAATTAAATAGCAAATTAATTTTTTAGCGTAAAAAACGTGTAAATTTATTAGCAAACAAAATGCAATAAAATAAAAATAAAACTGACAAAATCATTCTTTCCATGTTTCTGTTGTTTTTATTACGAATTGTAAGTGATAGTTAGCAAACAATTACGATTTATAAGAGGTAAAGAAGATTTTATTTGAAAAAAAAAAAAAAAAATAGGAATTAGCGAAAGGAACCAAAATGTAGGGAAATTTTACGAATTAACGAGATATTTTCAAGGGACCGACAGTTTATTACGAATTAGCATGAATTACGATTACGATTTATCGGGGTACGAATTATCGGGATTTGACTGTATTCTAAAAAAAAATTCCAAAAACAGCAATAAAAGGTTTCTCATTCTTATTTTTTGTATTTATTACCACACATATGAATTAAAAAAAAATCAGCTTACTTTTGCTGTCAACCAAAACATAAATATTTAAAATTTTAGAAATCAGTTTAATTTGTTTTACCCATTATGATCACCACTGTCTTGCAGCCAGCATTCCTACATAAAATATGAAAAGTTAATAGAAAGCCAACAGCATATAATGCACACAAACCAAGACTTTTTACTAAATGCAATTTAACCAACTATAAAAAATTGCAGAAAAAACTAAAACGGAAAATCATTCCTAAATTTTTCTAGCGTCTATAGTTACTATAACAATAAACACTAAAGAGTCTGTTGACACACAATAAAAGCCATCGAAATTCTTTTATATTTTTCGTTTTTATACTTTTTTTCTTGCAAGAAACCAGATGAAATGAAAAAAAAACTAAAAAAAAAAACAGCCAAGACTTAGTTACCCCAAGAGTGCATGATGCAAGAAAAATAATATAGAAAATTAAATGAAAAAGTCTATCAGAAATAAAAATCTTGATCTCCTTTTCTATATTTTTTTTGTCTCTTCTTATGTTTTTTTCTGGTTTGATACAATTGCATTCAAAGCCAAAAATAATATTTTGTGTAATTTAAGTTGAAGGAGGAGAGGGAAGTCAAGTGTTACAAAGGGGTAAAAAGTAAGGGGCCTTGAAAGGGATTCTTTGGAATAGATTTATGTTTCTAAAGAACTTAAAACAGTTTAAAAAATAAAAAAGTTTAAATAAAACCGGGGCATAATTTTTTTGTCTACAATGGCAGAGGTTCCCTTCTGGTATATTGCTGAATATGGTTCTCTGTCCCTATTAAGGCCTTGCCTTGCCTTGCCTTAAGCCCTTTGCCAAATTCTTTTTAGTCTATTTGCTTTATAATAGAAAAATTGTTAACAAATAAAAAAAAAACAAATGCAGAAAGATGAAAAAAGCAACTTTAGAGATATTTAAAACAAGTAATAGAAGAATGTTCTCAGTGCAAAACTACTTAGGAATAGAAATAACATTCATATGTACAACTAGTGCTAGTGAATTGAATGTCGTGCTCTTTTAACTTCCTACTATTCATATGATATATGTGCACCAGGATACGAAAAAAGGACAACAAACCTTTGGAGATAAAATGCTTTATTAACTGGCTTATAGTTAAAATGAAATGTTTCTATTTATAGACAACTTTTTTTTTGTCATTTCTTTCTATTAAGTTTTGTAGAAAATGTCTCTATAATTGAAATGACATTAAGAATGGTGTTGCTGCAGTTCAAAGCAGGGATTCTTAAAGTTTTTGTTTTGTAAGGTTACATATGATATAAGTTTTGTGTGGGAGCATTTTAAATTATGGACAGAATAAAAAGCTTCTGCTTTGAAGCGAATATACAGGGTGTAACATTTTTCTAGTTATCACAAACAATAAACAAAATAAGCATTTCGTTCCAAAAGTGGTAACAATAAATTGAAATGCCATATTATTTGGCATCATTAAAAACTCCAAGTGCAGGAATGCCATGTTTTAAGCGTAATCTCATAATCTTAACCCAGCAAAAACTTGGTAATGACATGCCATTACTGAACAACTTACTTTTCAATGACTACTACATACCATCTTCATTACATAGAAGAAGTTTGGAAATGACTTATTTAACTCCCTATTTGTAAGCGAGGGTGGTAAGTAGTTGCCTACAATAATTTAATCTCATCTTTACGCTCTTAATTGAGTAAAACAACGTTTTTTTATACAAAAACTACACTGCCCCGGTAGACTAGCTGGTAGTGAGCTAGTCTATCAGCACCGAGGTTGCGCGATCGAATCCCACCAGAGACAAAATAAAAAATAAAACAAAGTAAAATAAAATAAGAAAAAATAGAAAAAAAAATAAAGTAAAATTAAATAAGAAAAAATAGAAAAAAAAAATAATAAAAAAAAGTAACAAAAAAAAAATGTTTTTAAAGTCATTCAATGTTAGTTGTAATTTTGGTGACATAGGAGTAATAACTTTTTAACTCCCTATTTGTAAGCGAGGGAGGTAAGTAAAGGGTGGTTAAATTTCAAGGGCCGATGTTGATTCTGAATAAAACACAAACTATTTAGGAAATTATTGTAATTTTATTTTATTATGATATATTGGTATTAATCAATTATGTATGGAAGAAAATATCGGCCAAATGGGCGCCGCGACCACGGCGGCACACCTCCATCCGATGGTCCAAATTTTCGATGACCCTGAGGCATAATGGAGGTTCTATGCCGTTAATGTGCCGAATTATCTCATCCTTTAGCTCTTGAATTGTTGCTGGCTTATCGACGTACACCTTTTCTTTCAAATAACCCCAAAGAAAAAAGTCCAACGGTGTCAAATCACATGATCTTGGCGGCCAATTGACATCGCCATTACGTGAGATAACACGGCCATTGAATTTGTTGCGCAAAAGAGCCATTGTTTCGTTAGCTGTGTGGCAAGTGGCACCGTCCTGCTGAAACCACATATCGTCCACATCCATATCTTCCAATTCGGGCCATAAAAAGTTCGTTATCATCTCACGATAGCGAACACCATTCACAGTAACTGCCTGACCGGCCTCATTTTGGAAAAATACGGCCATAAAAAGTTCGTTATCATCTCACGATAGCGAACACCATTCACAGTAACTGCCTGACCGGCCTCATTTTGGAAAAAATACGGCCCGATGATGCCGCCAGCCCATAAACCGCACCAAACAGTCACTCTTTGTGGGTGCATTGGATTTTCGACAATCACTCTTGGATTCTCATTCGCCCAAATGCGGCAATTCTGTTTATTGACGAATCCACTGAGGTGAAAATGTGCCTCATCACTGAAGATGATTTTCTTCGAAAATTGATCATCCACTGTTGCCATTTCTTGCCACCATTCTGCCCATTCACGACGTTTGGAATGGTCAAGAGGCTTTAGTTCTTGAGCCAATTGCACATTGTAAGCGTGTAAATGCAAGTCTTTATGCATTATGTTCATCAACGACGAGCGTGAGAGGTGCAATTGTTGGGCACGACGACGAGTTGAGGTGGACGGCTCTTCAGCCACACTATCGCGAACAGCAGCAATATTTCCTGCAGTACGAGCTGTACGAGCATGCACTGGTGTTCTCACATCTTCTACAGACCCGGTTTGCTCGAATTTTTCCACGATTTTTGCGATTGTACGCACATTTGGACGATCAAATTGACCAAAAAAACCACGAAGTGCACGATATGCATTTTGATTTGAACGCCCATTTTCATAATAAGTCTGGATAGCTTTAACACGTTGTTGGATTGTGTATCTCTCCACGGTTCAAATTGAGTAAGTCTGAAATAGAGAAATGTCAAATAAAATTCGGAAAAAACTTGGCGTTTAGGTGTGGTTCACATTCAACATCGGCCCTTACAATTTAACCACCCTTTACTTGCCTCCAATGACATCACCGTGTTAAAATAATAAGTTAAAATGCCAATGTATAAGTAGTGAAGAGTCGTTATATTAGCTTTTTAACTCATTACTTTGCAATGTAAGCTTTTGCTGGGTAAGATCTCTTAAAATAAATATGTGGCTTGGAATAAAAAGGTCAATGTCAATTGCTATTTGGGTTAATCATTGCAGTTGTTGTCTTTTAAATCGCTTTTATTTTCCTAAAACCGCCAATGTCTAATCCATAAACGCTTTGTTAGCCCATGTCACTAAGAACTATTCTACATAAAGAAATTTTTCCATTTTGTCAAAAGTGAATATTTTATCATTAACCCTTTTAGTTCCAAACCACAGATATATAACCTATTAATTAGTTGCTCTTGCGAATTAAGGTTTTTTTCCAATTATTATTTTTCCCGCTTTCCCGGGATTTGTCTTGCGGGACCCCGGGAACTAAAAATTCCTCATAGTTTAAGAAAACAGCTATTTATAATTTGAAATTTAGTTTTCTATTCTCTTAAAATTGGCATCTGTCAATGGGTTGTCGATTATATCAATAACAAGATGCAATAAATCTACCTTAAGCAGAATGGGCAGTGCAACAGTTGATAATTAATAAATTTAGTGAAGTGAAGAGTTAACAAAGAACATTAATTCAAAATAACAAAGAACATTAATTCAAAATAAGAGCAGGCAGTTAATTTTCAAATTATAAATAGCTGTTTTTTTAAACTATGAGGAAGTCTTAAAAATAGGGGATACCTAAACATATCGCTCCTTTATTGCAACAAAGTCATAACGACAAAAAAATCGAGCTTGGCAAAATGCGATTAAAATTTTAAAAATGTACCGATTTATACATATATATTTTGCTATAACTTCGGTTCAGTTCGAGTTATAATAGTGATTTTTTGTTGCGAGAAGGTATGAAGCAACTGGTCGCAATTATTTTTTTTTTTTTTAATTTAATTGTATGCCCTGCTTAAATCGCAAGTCAAACTAATGTAATTGGCTATGGCGAATCTAATATACCCTTCGCCATATTGCGAAAGAAATAGAAAGTTATAAAAATAAAAACCCAGTGCGCTTTGCTAGCTTTTACTGTTACTGATCGTTTTTGTATTTGTTTGGGAGGTAAGGTTATGTTAAGAAGGATTATGCGCCCAAGGGCACACCTCCACTCGGAGACCAATGCGGCCCATTGTGAATCCCTTCAATATAGCGGAAGAAGAATGAGAAAAGTAATGAAGAAAGGAGATCACAGATGGATTTAAGATAGTTATTAGCAGGGAAACCAGAAATATGCTCTAAAAAACGCGTTTTATGCGCATTAAATATGCAGTAAAAACCCGAAAATATTCCATGAAAAATGTTAAAAATATGCTCTAAAAATTAAAAAATTCTCATATGAAGACATATTCACCCTTATTGTGTTTGGCGTATTTAAGATACGCCTACGACAGTTTGGTAATAGATTAAAGAAAAAAAGTTCACGTTCTCTTTAATCTATTACCAAACAGTCGTAGATGTTTTTTAAATACGCCAAACACAATAAGGGTGAATATTCAACAATTGAATATCAAAATTTAAAAAAAAAACTTAAAAATATTATCGCTAAAGCCCATATTAGGTTAAAATGCATATACATAAGTGATGTTTGCGCCAAATATTATCCAGATATTAGCATCCATATGGGTTTTAAAAAGATTTTAGGTACGGTCGCCAAATTGTTAATAAATTTGAACATTTAAAAGAAGTTAAAGCTATTTAAGGATGGAAGCTTTGAGCAAATGTGAACCGATTCGAAAATAATTTAATTTGCAGTAAAATATTTTTGGGACAAATTAAATTTAAATACCATCATAATTAGATAGCTTGCGGACATTAAGAGTCTAATTTGGATGTGAAATTATAGACCGATTCTCACCATTTGCATAGACTTCGTCCATATTTCAGCAAATTGTATACAAAATTGGAACTTGTACTTTGAGCACAAGGCTAACATGGACAGACAAGCAGCCAGACGAACGCATGGACATCGTTAGATCACTCTAAAAAGTGATTCTGAGTCGATCGGAATACTAAAAAATTGGTCAAGATACAAATTGCATAGCATTTATCCTTGATGACAACCTGCTTTGTCTTAGAATTTTAGAGTAAAAATTAAATGTAGATGTCGAAATTGAAGTAACAGATTTAAAAAAAAATAATTTTTATTCCGCGAAAGCTGCTGTAGGCATCTAAAAATATTTAATATATATCAAAATATGCCTTAAAAAGGCAAAATATGCGCGATAAACCTAAAAAATGCTCTTTTAACGAAATTATGCAAAAAAATGCTGCAAACGGTAAAATATGCAAAAATATGCACTAACAAATCGATGCCAAATTTCATTAAAAGCTCTAAAACGGATAAATAAATTGTTTCTGCCTTCATTGGTCGTACAAGGAAAAACATGCAATTGCATATTTGTGGTTTCCCTGGTTATTAGATACCACATAATACAAAAACTCCCTCTACAGTCCCCTCATCCGAAACAACCGACCTATTTCCCTGACAACCCCCAGTAGATCGACTGGATTACATCCAGCGATACACCCCAGTCCATCGTGAAATCTATCTTCTAGCCATCTGCCAGAGACCCTGCATCCTAGGACACAGAACATGCTCAATCGTCTCCAGCTGCTCTGAATGCTCACATAAAATGCAAAAGTCCGGCATGGTATTGTTCCATTTACTCGTAAAAGCCCTAACAGAACAATGACCCATTAAGAATCGTATAAGAGTCCTCAGACCACTCCTCTCCTATCCTTATAGAACCCTGGTTGCTGCTACATCCAAACCGGGCGATAATGCTTTAGACACCTCTGCAATCCGTTCTATCCCCCCCACGACCGGTGAACGGCATCACGGAATATATTTCGCATTACATCATAGTAGTGTCATAAGAGGAGTTTTACCCCCGTTCCCGTCTTAAGCCGTTCGATGGTGCCTGGTTGCACGGCTCTGAGCACTCAGCTCTGAGTGCAGCCTGAATATCGACGTAAATTGTCACCACAGATCCCCTACTATTTACTCTAGTATAACCTCCGTCGCTCTCCAGATCGCTAGGATTCCACTTCACTCACCCGGGAGTCTAAATAACCTTCAGTGTCAGCAATATAAACACCGGCACCAGTGCGATATTCCATCTTGAATCCGTCTGTATATGTTTGAGAGGTACCACGCGCACTTATCCTATAATACCAACTTTTACGAATTTTTATATTTAAAACCCGCCTATGTGTTCCAAACTTTTACACTTGTTCTCCGGATATAAAGACATGTATTTTCTGCCACGCCCACTTCTCCAATCTCGAACATTTTTATGTGTACCAAATTTGGACAATTTTCCTTTAACCGTTCTTTTTATTTAAATATGTTGTGCCCCGCCCACTTCTCAAATCCCGCTGATTTTTTAAAAAGGTTGTGTATTGAATACAAATTTATGTGTACCAAATTTGTACTATTTTCCTATTACTGTTGTTTGGATATAAACAAATCAATTTTGTGCTACGCCCATTTTTCTTATCCCTCCCACATTTTATCGGATGTTGTTTATTGATAACTAAAATGCTTGTACCTAATTTAAAAACTTTGGTCTTGCCATTCTCCAAATAAACAGATATCTATAAAGTTTTTGTATTGAAAGGGCAACGCCAACTCCTCCAATTCAGCCAACATCTTGTTGGATGTTGTGTATTGATAACCAAGATGCTTGTACCAAATGTTAAAGCTGTGTCCTTTGCCGTTCTTAATATGTGACGCGAAAAATAGAAAGGGACCTAATGGTTTTGCCATTTTAAAGATTTAAATACGTATATCTTTGGTGTACCATCACTGAGCGTGTTGGTATTGGTCTCATTTGAAAGCGACACAGTGATGGTACACCAAAGATACACGTATTTAAATCTTTAAAATGGCAAAACCCTAAGGTTTTTCGCGTCACATATATAGATTAAAATATATAAGATAAATCCGACGGTGCCTAGTCGTGCCCAAAGTTCCCCATATTATAAAAAGCATCTATTAAATCAAATACTAGTTGAAAACCCGGTCGCAAAAAGTTTTACCTTTCTTAAAGTAAATTTTATTGCGGAATTTCGGTTTTTTTAGTTATTTCAATAAGCTAAAGCGTTATTGAGTTACGCGAACATATGTTGTGCAGCCTCCTTAATTTTCGAAATAACGGTATATCTCGAAAACCAGAGCTAACCTAAAAAAACGGCTAGCACCACTGCGTACCCGAATTAGGTTAAAAATCTTTCGTTCGTTTCATACTAAAATATTAAATAGCAAATACTTTGATCTATCTATTCAATGTATAATTTCTTAGTATGTCCTTATGTTTGTTATATGTCCTATACTTTCCGCAACTTTCTGGAGCCATCTGATGACATATAAAGCTGAAATTTGGCACACTGAAAGTACTTTTTCTGCGGAAGATCTTAACTTAGCCAGATTTTTGATTTTCGGTTTTTGGGACCGGCTTTTCAACTAGTATCTGATTGAATAGATGCTTTTTATAATATGGGGAACTTTGGGCCCCACTTGGCACGACTAGGCACCGTCGGATTGAGCTGAAAAATTAGGACATGATTTATCCTCATATTTTAAGCAGCGCAAACAGTTAAATTAAAAAAAAAAATCCCATACAAGATGCGACCAGTCTAATGTAGTGCTGGGAAACTATCGATAGACTATCGATATTATCGATAATCTTAAAATATCGAAAATCTCGATAGGAAAAATGTAAATATCGATATTTTTATTATTTAAAATACAGCTATGAAGACATCTAACAGCAGCTATACACACCCAGTTTTTTGCCGCAAATTTTTACTTGCTATTATTAATTCGCGCTTAATTACAGCAGTGAATACAAACAACAAGAATGGCAAGTGGTTTGGATGCCTTTAAGTCGAAATTTGTATGTACATGTTTATATAGGGACTGAAATGTCAAATATTTTTGTAATGTTGTAAAAAAAAATGCAAATCCAAATGCAATTGCAGGCATAAGACAAAACAATGAACGACCATAAGAGGATAAGTCCGCTAGATTGATTACCTCTTTGGGTTTAGAATTTAGAACATTTTTTAAAGTTGCAATGGAATATCTTATAGCCCCTGTTACTTTGGTTCTTTCAGAAAGGTACTTATCAATTTTTAAAAAACTGCCATCTAAAATAACGTGCGTGTATACAAACTTCTCATACATTCAATAAAGTGATAAAAACAACGGGCTGTAGCCTTATAAAAAAATAATTAAAGTTTTCCTGCACAAGAACAAATTTTCAGTGGATAGTAATATCGATATATCGATAGTGAAATCTGAACTATCGATAAATATCGATAGTAGAAAATATCGATAGTATCCCAGCACTAGCCTTATGACTATTTTGCAATAAAGGAGCGATATGTTTATAACGTGAAAAACACAAATTTGTTTCATTTTGTAACGGCTTATATACCCGGGAAGTGCGGGGAAACCGAAATAAAAAAAACTATGGAAACTCTTATAAGATACTACAACAAACCATTTAAAAAATACATTATCCTAACTATTACAGGGTGGATCTAGTAAGAAAGGGTCCGGTTGATGCTATTTTTTTGCATCAATCTTGACATACATTTGACTCATATAGACGTTGTTTATAATATAGAAAAAATTGTTTCTGATTGTGAATTAGAGGCATGCGACAACTTTAAACTTTTGCACTTTAAACTATTTATCCAATCTCAGTAAAATAGTGCACGAAATTTATCGCAAACATGGTAATTAGTAAATAAAATCAGAAATATACTCTTTGTCGATTTCTTAAACGCATTGAGTGTATCAGAATGTTATTTCCTAAGCTGTTAAAAATTTTTATATACTTATTTAAAATATACACTCCGTTAACATAGAATAGCCTCACTTCATAATTATAAAGAATCGTAAAAATTCAGGTGTTTCTTAAGTAACTAGAAAATGTGTATTAAAGTCGTTGATAAAAGGGGACTCTATTGTTATATTGACAGAAATTCCAAATGGGTCAGGAAAATTGTTGAATTTCTTTTGTTTGGCCAAGTGAATTGATATTTTAGATTTTGTTGTTTTTAAGCTAATAAGGCCTAAAATTTCCTTGTAATTAAAACAAAATTTTTTAATTACAATTTTCCCAACGTTTCCAAAGTTAAGGGGACTTTTCGATTTGTTTTCGTTAGCAGCAGAAAACATTTGAATATTTCAGTGTCAACTTAGATTAGCCTCAGTGCAGAACTTTTAATTTTTGTTGCATTTCTACGAAAAATTTTATTAAATAACGTTTAGTTTCGATAGATAAACGTGTTATTTGTTGAAAAAAAAAAGAAGTATGGGAAAACATCCATCGCTTAGTTCTATGGAAATCGCAAAAATTGACGCGTTGCATTATCAAGGGATGTCTAATCGTGCTATTGCCAGAAAACTTAGCCGAAGTCCTACAGTTATAAACAATTACCTCAAGAATCCATCGCAGTAAGGAAAAGGGTATAAAAGAGCGACGTACAAAAAGGTTTCAGCTCGAGATAAACGCAAAATACTCCAAGTTGCTTCGAATTAAACAATGAGTTTAAGCAAAGTCGGAGATGCTGCCTGTATCCAAGTAAGTAAAACTACAATTTATAAAATGTATAATAAAAAGCTCGGAACACCTAAATTGTCGAAAACTTCCACAAAAAGACGTACATAAGACACAGAGATACAAATTTGTGAAAGAAAGGTGAGGCTAATCTAAGTTAACAATAAAAAGTAACTATTTTTAATAACGTTATTTATATGTGAGGCTATCCTATGTTTACGGAGTGTATATACATACAAAACATTAATTAATTTAAATAAATTAATTTAAAATATTTTATCTATTTTATGAATTAAATTTTGGATCTCATAACTTGAGTACCACAATTTTTGTTTGCATTTATTATTGTTTTATAAATTAAATTATTATGTTAAACATTTTTTCATTTTTCGAATTTATTCTATGAGTTAAATTTCAGGTCTGTATTTTATAAAGCTTTTTTGTAATAGTTCTATTCTTTTAATTTTTCAGAAATGATAGTGTATAAAGTCATTTCTGAAAAATTAAAAGAATAGAACTATTACAAAAAAGCTTTATAAAATACAGACCTGAAATTTAACTCATAGAATAAATTCGAAAAATAAAAAAATGTTTAATAAAATATAAAGTAACCTTCACAAGGAAATAATTTCCAGTTTCTAATTGTTAAATTATTATGTTTATGTTATCTTTTTATCTTGTAAATAGAGCATAATACAGTGCTGTCTGGGTAGAGTGAACCCCCGATGCTATGAATACCTCGTTAGAGTGAACACCACAATGTTTACATTGACTACTCTGTAGAGTGAACACTCATGAACCTCTATAGAGTGAACATACTTTAAAGTTAGTTTTTAGGTTTGGCGAAGGAGGAAAACAATGATAAAGAGTATAAAAATAACGGAAAAGTAACGATTCTTTTAGAATTAGTTGACAAGTTACTCTCACAAATGCGCATTCTATGAAGTGTTTGTTTATTTCAGTCTGCGCGCATGTTCCATTAAGGTCGTGTCTCAAAGTTAATTTCTGAATAAATGGTCATAAATTTAAACTTCAGAATTACATGAAAATAAATAAAATTTATAACCTATAAATGCATTTAAAATAAATTAATTATTTTTTTAAATGAAAAAAAATTCAACCTTGATTTAGTGAACAACCTGGGTATAGTGAAATCGCTCTGCAAAAATTAGTTCACTCTACCCAGACAGCACTGTAATACGTAATTTACATATAAAAGCGTTAGGTAATAATAATTCAAGTTCCTCTTTCAATCCTCAATTAATTTTTGTAGTATTTTAGCATTTCTTTTACTCACTTTGTAAACAAGTTCCCTTACGCTTTTTTAAAAAAAGTTTTTTTCATTAATTTAAAACCAATTTACTTTGTATTATTTATATGGGCGGGATCCCTGGATCCCGGGAAATTTTTTAATTATTTCCCGCTTTCCCGGGAATCGAAAAACTCCGGGGAAAAAACTCTAATGCGGATCAAAATCGGAATATTTTCAAATAATTAACAACATTTGCTTCAGTTATGTTTTTGATATAAGAAAACGTTTAATTCCCTTGATTATATTTTTAAATAAAACTGATTTTATTTTTGATTATTGGTTTAATTGAAAAAATAAAATTTGTGAGAATTTTTATTTTTATTATTTTTTAAACTTGGTGGAAGAAAATTTCCTAAATGTAGAAATTAAGCTTTTGAAATGTATATTTTTATTTTATGACATGTTCAATTTTTTTTAATTACAAAATTCTGTTCTTCACTAAGCACTTAAATGTAACTTAATTCTCCAAGCTGGTAAAGGATGATTTTTTTAAGAGCTATAGGAAAGTTAAAAAAAACACATAAAATTCAGAAAAATTTATGAAATCTTTATTTGAATCGATAGTACGGTCCATATTTTAATGTTTAAAGATTATTTCATGCAAATATTGACCGTGACTGCGCATCAAATGGTCCATCCGCCTAGTCCAATTTTGGCATACTCTTCCCAAAATTTCGGCCGGTATCTCATGAATAAATGCTTCAATGCTGTCTTCCAATGCGTCAATTGAAGCGGGCATGTGAGTATAGACATGAGCTTTAACATAGCCCCACAGAAAATAGTCTAAAGGCGTTAAATCGCACGATCTAGTCGGCCAATTGACCGGTCCCGAACGTGAAATAAAATGTTCACCGAACTCGCCTCTCAATAAGTCCATTGTTAAGCGTGCTGTGTGGCATGTGGCACCGTCTTGTTGAAATCACATGTCATGCAAGTCAAGCTCATGCATTTTGGGGGAAAAAGTTGGATATCACCTCACGGTAGCGCTCACCATTCACAGTTACGTTATGACTCGCATCATCTTTGAAGAAGTACGGTCCAATGATGCCACCAGCCCATAAACCGCACCAAACTGTGACTTTTTCTGGATGCATTGGTAGCTCTTGCAATGCTTCTGGCTGATTTTCACCCCAAAATCGACAATTCTGCTTATTTACGTACCCATTGAGCCAAAAATGAGCTGACCATAAAATGGAAGAAGCGCGCGATGAACTTTCTTAACAGAGCACGCATTTTGATAATAAAATTCAATAATTTGCAAGCGTTGTTCGTTTGTAAGACGATTCATGGTTAAATTATAGACCAAACTGAAGATGTTTGACAGTGAAACAAAACACAAAACTTGCGTCAGCTGTTTAAACCAGTGTTGCCAAAAAGATAATAGCTAAAAAATCACCCAAAACATTTAGATTCAACCTAAGTTTCCATTATGATAACAAGGTGGCCTAAATTTCGCAACAATAAAACAACAACAACAGGCAAAGCTATAACAGACAGCTTTTTTTTGAGATCACCTCCTTGTAAATAAAAACACTTTTAAGTGATATTTTTTTTGTATTTAGTAGTGCTGCCATACTTTTATCTTAATTAAATATGACTTTCAAATAAAACTCAAAAAATTAATCTGAATTTAAATAAGATTTAAATTTATATGAAAATTAATTAAATATAGATTTATATACTATCCTAAAAATTAGGCATTAATTTGTGATAATAAGCGGGCTAATTCTGTCAGTCATGATCGATTCTTCTTCGATTCGAAAGCAATTTTAGTTCTTTCATTCGATGCATATTTAGATGCATTAAATTATTTTTTTTAGTTTGTGAAAACTCAAATAAATTTTTGAAAACACTGAAAAAATCATTTTTGACTCTTTCAGTAACGACTGGAAAAATTGCTTTCAAATCGAAAAAGTACTCGATCATGACTGCCAAAACCAGCTCCCATGACTTTTATTTTAAAAAAATTTTACAAAAAAGTGTTTTCCAATAAAAAAAAAATCAGATAATAATAGAAAGTATTGAATGACATTACATAAGATATCTAAAAAATCGTTACATATTTCGGGGGGTTTTCAATGGGGGTAAGGACAATTTTGTTTTATATTTTTTCAAAAACAAGTTCCCTTTTTGACCAAAAAATTCCTACGTGCTTCATTGAATCAAAGTAGCTTTTTAATTTTGACCTTAGCCTTGAGAACAGCAGCAAATGGCTACATGGTAGATTCAAGGGGCACTCTCAACCCATTTATGCCAGCCCATAGATCCGCTGCATCTGGGATTCCATAGAAGTTGCTTGGAGTGAACAAACAAACTGCACTTTCCATTCGAAATTAATTGCATTTTGATTTTGTTTTGTGTTTTTAAATGCAATTGAGCGGCTTTTTATTTACTTTTGACAGAATTTTAAGCAAGTTTTTGCATATTATAGTTGGGCCTTTACACTTTGCTGCTTTTTTTCTAAGCACGGCAGTATTAACATCCACCCGTAAAATAAGGGAAATGTTCCAGTGACTTAAATAGAGATTCTTAGTCGACTGTTAAGCTAAGAGTTCGGTCTTCGACCACTTGGCGTTAGCAACACCATTACAAACGTATAATACCATCCGTATCGAGAAAATTAAAAAAATTTGGTTGTACCTTTTCTTTTCGTAACTTTTTTCAAATTGCTCTAATGACCACCATTTGAGAACCTTCTTCCTAGTAGACCTGTTTCAAATGGAAATATTTAATTTATTATCTCTTCTCTAAATTGGCCTAATGCCAAAACAATTATTGTAGATTTTAAATAAAAAACAAAAAGTCCTTATAGCTTAATATTTATTTGCCGGGTTTAAATACAAAAAACTGCATAAAAATATGAACGAAAAGAGTGGGCAAAAACCATTTAGTTTAGAAAAAAAGCCATTGACTAAAATATTTCGAATTTCCGGTGATTTCTTTTAGTTTTCGGAAATGTTGTGTTAAATGTTTGTGACAGGCGGTAAAAAAGGATTTGAATTATTGAAAGCAAAAAAAAGCTTGAAATTTTTTTTTACATTTATTTATATTTTAAGAAATGGTTTAAGGATAAGAGTTACTAAATTTTTTTAAATGTTTTTCCTTTCACTCTTATGACTCTGAAAAAATAAGAGTTTTCTTTTTACTATTTTACATTTTGCACTAATTTTAGTAAATGCATGCACCTTGAAGTGTTTAAAATAAAATTGCTAACATTTCTCCAAGAGTTATTTACGTCACGGCTTAAATCGGAAATCATTAAGTGTGAATTATACGGTTGCAATGTAAAACGGTAAAAGGCACTGAGTTGTGTTTTTTAAAATGCATGTAATTTCACCTTCAAGAAAAATAAAAGAAAACAATAACACCAAATAAAAAATGTAACAACATACACACAGGAACACCAGGTTGTAATTTTGTAAACCTACGAGGATGATTTAAAAAATTTAAGTTTAAATCGTGCTAAATTTTCACAATTTACAGGGGCTGTTAGAAAAGCTAAACTCACTGTTTATTGTTGTTGTTTTTATTTAAGCTTTGATATTGTTACAAGTAAAACTGGATCCTATAACTCTCATTCGCTTAACAGTTTTATTTGTTTAATATCTTTCGTTTTTCTAAAATCTTTGGACGAAGTTTCCTGACAATCTGGCCTAAGCGACCAGAAAAATGCGCATAGGAATAGCTTGTCCCATCAACAATAAATTTCAGTTTATCAATAGTATGAAATTTTTTGAATCCCAGGAAAAACTTTGATACATTTTTTTTTATTTCTAAGTAATTCTTAATTAATTAAGGTGTTAATTAAAGTGTGGCATACACAGAAAGAAAAACACTCGGGAAAAATTTACTTACTTTAATTACGAGACGTACTCAAAAATTCAAGTAGGAATAACACTTAAACCTAAATGGGAAAACTTATCCCGGAATTTCTAAAATAAGTACAAAATTCTTAAACCAAGAAAAAAAAAGATTAAACTTTTCGTTGGTAGTGCCACTCTGAGAGTTAAATTACAAACTGAGCGTTTTAAGCTCATTTAACTTGTCAGACACTACAACAATACCACCTGAGTAGTTTAAAAATCGATTTGCTTGTTTTGTTTAGTAACAACAAAACAAGACGAAAACACATTATATTCATGTTTAGAAAGTAAAATTGAGAACTCTTGCTTCTCATTTAGTTTATAATTTCAGTTCCATATGAACATTAAGTTTTTAAAGTAAAAACCATATCGGTGTTTTTTAATTGAAATTCTGTAAGGTGTTTTAAACAGTTAAGTAAATCAATCATAATAAAATTCTTCTTTCAATTTCACTTTTGATTTATTTTAAGTATGAATTCAGGAATGAATCAACTTTATAATTCTTCAATGAAGCGCATTTTCAGATTGGTTTTACTTAAATCAATCTCATTTTCGGATTATTTCAAGTACGAATTCGGGATTGAATATGAATAAATTAAGTATTTCGCGATTGAAAATCTGTACTTGAATCAATCTTTATGTACTTGATGCAAGAAAATCCGGACTCACAGTAGTGTTAGCACCGCTTCGGATTGATTTGAGTTCGGATGGATTGATTTTTCTTTTAAGTGTAAATACCACCGATTCTTAACTTTGTAATACTTCTTTAAAGCGTTTAAGCTTTTTCTCACACATTGTCTTTTAGTTGTGGTTTATTTGTGAATTTTTTTTCTCTATTACTCCCCTTTATACTCCTTCCTCAAAAATCTCCATCTTACACGATTTGTTGCAGTTGTTTTCGCGTCTTCCCATGTAAGATTTCACTGTCCTAGTTCTTGGAGTACCGATCCGTTTAATATTGCTATTTAGCCTTGTATAGCTAGGTAAATGATTGGTCTGCTGTAGCAGGTCATAGGGTAATAAAGCTGCCCTCGGTCGTTGCGTATAAACAACGCCCTCCGTGTATTTGGTCTAATGATGGGAACCTTGCTAATGTTTGATTCCTACCTTTTTTCAGAGGGTTGCAGCTGCCTGACCTTTCTGCTGGGATAGATTCTTTGAAGGGGGATTGAAGGGAACGCAGTTGGGGTGCATGAATTTGCTGGCAAGCCCTTTAACCACTATACCACGCTGCCACCCCTTATTTTTTGTATAAAAAAGCGTTATTTCAAATATATTTTCAAATAATTAAATCGGGAGCGGTTAATCTTCTCGAATGCGATACGCATTGAACTTTGCGCATTGAACTTTTGCTGTATGTGCAGTGCAACCCCTTGGATTTCTCAAGACGCTTAACACAACAGAGAGTTCCATCTTTTTGAAAAGTTCGATCTACTGGCAGATCGTCCAAGCTTCTGTTGCGTATTTAAGCAGTGAATATAAAAAAGCTCCAACTTCTATGCAAAAGGCAGGTGCATTCAGTCGACCCCATTGTGTCCGCTTAGTGCTTTTAAGGACCGCGCGGTAGGGTCGTAAAGGCAAGTATCCACGTTATTTCTAAATATTGTTGTATGCTCAGTGGCTCGATCATGCAATGGTCAAATTTGTGAATGGTTCGCTGCAGATGACTAAAAGAAATTTTCCAACATGCTGAGACAAGGAGCAACAGCGATGGCATCTGTATTATTGACTTTATCCTTAAATAAGTATTGAGCAATAATCCTATTTGTATAATTTTCTAAGCTTGATAGTGCAATCAAGGGAGTAAAATGGCCATTGATAATTAATCTACCACTGTTGACGAATTAGGATATTCTTAGTTTGTTTTGTGTGAAACTCTACAGAATTTGGCGAAGATTCGCGCATAATTAACCATAAGTTCTGTTAACTAATGTGCATAAGACTAAAACATATCAAGATATGGTATTGAAATTTGGTCCAAGTAAGTGACTTCAAATATAATCATAAAACTTTGTAATGAATAGCCCAAAATTGAGCAAATCTCTCATGTAAAGCATTTTTTGGAATAGACTTAAACATGCCTGAAATCGCAACAAACTATAACTCTGTGAGGTTAGCTTTTATATAGATTGGTTAATAATTTAAAGACCCATATGTAAAGCCCACTCTTGAAATATTCGCAATCTCGGTGGAAGGTATCAAACATTCGGTACAGCCGAATAGTGCACTTGTACTTGGTTTTAATCCTTTAAATATCGCAGCTGTAATTTACTATTTAGCATAGGCCTGTATTTGTTGCCCATACTAGTTTTTGGTTCACCCCTCGTAATAATACAAGCAACAAACGACCTTCTATTGCCACTTTTTTACACTCAAACTTTTTTATTATTCCTCATTTTAATTTTAAATTTCACCAGCATTTCTTTTTTCGTTTCTCACGTATGAGCGTTATTTGAATAATACAATATTACTTATACGCTACATCAGATTAAAACGATTCTTATAATAATAATGGTTAGTCTGGGTTCACACTACGAAAGTAATCTTTTAGAAACTCTGGCCCATATTCATAGTCAAAAATAAAGTCGACTTTTTCTAAAGAATACTTTAAAACAATGTTTATGACATCCATTTAAAGCCGGTTTTAACTTAAAGTCGACTTTATTTTGACTATGAATATGAGCCTTTGAGTTTATTGGTGAGAAGGGAGAGAATCATAGCATGTTCTCTTCCCCTCTCACCAATAAATACAGACTTTCTGAAAGAAATCTTTCATAGTGTGAACCCAGACTATGTAAAGCACAAATGGAAGACTTTTAAAGTGCTTAAGAACTAACTAAAAGGTTAGCTGTCTGTCAAACGAACTGTCATACTGATCTCGGTTAGAACCACCAAATTATCCAAATTTAATTTTAATACGGCTTATTTTAAGATTAAGAAGTTTCGTTAATAAACCAAATTGGCGTATGCGTAGTAGGATCAATCACCAACTCAAATGACGCTATAAGATTCAGAAACCTGCCTCGTTTAATGACATCATCGGAACTTTTTTCTTTAAAAATGGAGCTTGAGCTCCCTTAACATTCAATGTTTTTGTTTGCAAATAGAAAAGAATCGATTAGAAATCTTTTAGAATTTCTTGTAGTATTCAATATGTGTACTCTTTTTAATAAAATCTTAAGAACTGCTTGATCATTTTATCAAACTATTGCAAATGACTTGACTTGAAAAAGTATAGAAAATCTTAATCAATGGCAAATTATTTCTAAAGAGCCTTTGGTGTTCAAGGAAACTATTTTTGATACTATTATAGTTAAAAGAATTTAATTTAAAATTCAGAACCAATTCGCTATTTCTTAGAACGTGATAAACTGAAATATTTAGTACCCATCTTTCGTTAAGCAATTTATTGCTGATAATTAACATATTTTTATTTTTAATGTCTTGTTCCAAGACTTTTAATAATCAGCCTAATTACGGTTCTCGTATTCGAGTTTTTAATTACTCCCCTTTACACTATGGTAACACGTTGTTCGAGAGCCATAAAAATTAAGTCTCTGGTAACAATTCTATTTCATTTTAATGTACTACGATCGTCGAATTCAAAAGTCAATATTAGTCTTCTATTTTATTCCATTCGACAAAAAATAATAGAGAACTCACAAGTAAGGATGGGGTCAAAAGTAGACGAACCCATTATTGTTAATAAACTTTATGGAAAAAGTTTTTATGGAATAAAAATATTTTAGATTGACATTAACCAAACATTTATTCGAAAAAATTGTAAAATTTCTCAAGAAAAAATCAGAATTGGCGCCATCGTACGACAGACAGAGGACTGGGAAAGGGGTACATACATTGAAGTAATTATCAGCTCCTTTCTGGTAACTTATTTCTGCAGGTATGCGTATTGTTGCTGCCAGTCTCAGTACGGTACCCAGCATAGCCTGACTACATACTTTCCTTAGATTTCCCTTAAAGCTCTTCTACAATCATCCACTCGCTTCAAATTTACAAAAGATCCCATAAAGGCCCTAAGAGCCACCTGGCTGTCTACATTTCGTCACAAATTTTTTTTGCCGAAAATGTTACGTGGTCCTATTTTAAAAAAATGCATACCTTTTGTGTACATATAGATATGGTTCTATCAATGTTTTAAATTTCATTAAAATCGGTTTGATACTTTCTGAGAGAAAGAAATTTCCCCTATCTTTCCTCGTGACCCTACGATTCGGCCCATTTTCAATAGGCTTGTTACCAGTGCCAATGAAAACCTATGTCCCTAATTTTATCAAAATATCTTCAAAATTGCGATCTGTACTTTGCGCACAAAGTTACATTGACTGTCCAGCCTGTCAGCCAGCCAGCCAGCCGGACGGACATCGTTAGTTCGACTCAGAACTGATCGATCGGTATACTTTAAGGTGGGTCTAGGACCAATATTTTCAGGCGTAATACACATCATCACAAATGCATAACACCCTCTCCACTTTTGTGGTGTGGGTATAGTAATTCGAGAACCCATACGACAATAGGCAAAGCATATTTTCAAGAACCTTTATAAGGCTGATTGTTTTAAGATTTCCGATAAAACTCTTTTTAATACTCTTTTAACTTCCAGTTAATTTTGTTGTTTATTTGCTATAAATTTTATAGTTTCCATACTATATGCCGCTTTTTGAGGTCCGTGATGTACCCTTAATGCTTCTTGATTTTATAGTTTCCACCAATTTAAGCCTGCAATTCGACTAATTGCCTCAGTCGAAGCAAGTAATCAATCTGATTAAATTAGGAAACTTATTTTGGCCATGGAAAAACATGTATTTTTTTATAACACGTTCTTTTTCGATAAAAGTTAATCCATTTGACAAAACTATGTATCTTTTTTCTGTCTTTTACCATTTTTTTCTTCGAGCGTTTTCTCTATATAGACCTTCGCATATTAGCATTTAAAACTTGTATTTTCTTTTTCATTTCATTCGCTTTTATTCTAAATTATAATTAATGTGTAACTTGAAGCCATAAAACCCAAATAAGTAACTACAGTACAAAACATTAGAAACAATATGAAGCAAAAAATTAAAAAAAAAGTTGTTACTGCCTTAGAAAAAAGAAACGGCGAAATATTGCTGCTCTCTTGTATGTATTTCGCAGTGTTGCCACTTTGTGGGTAATTACCCGAATTTGGTATAATTTTAACTGTCGTGGGTAGAGCGTGGGTATTTTCTCTTAAGTGTAATTCAGGTGTTATTTAAATTCTTATTTTTTTTTTAAATATTGTTGATGAAAAATACACAGTCTTCTGAACCTCAGTCTCAGTTTCTTTTTAAGAAAAGTCTTTAATCATTAAATATGTATATGTTCAGTAATGAATGTCGCAAGATTGACTCTTAGATTTGGATAAAGATGACCTGAAAAACCTGAATACTTAAACTAAAAACTAGCATGGGGGAAGATTTTCAATATTCCAACATATAATTAATTTTATTTTTATCTGGCAACTTTGAAATGCTTTAGTTATGTCACGAATAAAATTAACAATATTGATCTCCAAGACGTCAATTGTTGCTGGTTTATCAGCATAAGCCAGTGACTTCACAGGCCTACGGAAAACAATCAAGAGGTGTCACATCACAAGTCCTTGAAATCTATTTGACAGTTTATTTTCTCTAAATCAACACATCGCCTTAATTTGTGAAAAAATAAGTTGCGTCATTTTAATAATGAAGTCGAGTTTCGAATATCGATGGCTGATTTTATAAGTAAATTTTAATATTTTGGTGGTGTTGTTCACGGATGAATGTATGCATGTTGATGTGCCTGAGCAAAAAGTCAGAGCAGTATGACAGTCCGTTTGACAGCTAACCTTTCGTTAGCTCTATCGGGATTAAAAACACCCATTATAAAGAAATGGCAATGAGTATTTTGAACCTTCCCTTGATATATGCAACCAAATGTTGAAGTTAAACTCATTATTTTAGGAGTTTTATTTTATTATCAAAAAGTAATTTCAATTTTTGGGAATACAAAATTTTAATTTCAAAATATTTTGTTATTCGTGCTTAATTCCCAGTTTTTATTCTTGACAAAAACACTTGAAATTTATTGTTGATGGGATAAGCTATTCCTATGCATTTCACTGGTTGCTTAGGCCAGATCATCAGGAAACTTCATCCATAAAGATTTTAGAAAAACTAAAGATATTAAACCAAATAAAACTGTTAAACGTATAAGAATTACAGCAACAGTTCTACTTGTAACAATATCAAAGCTTAAGCAAAACACATCAACAATAAACAACATTATTGTAGTTGTAAGTAGGTTAAGAAAAACAAAATAAAAACAACAACAACTTACAAAAGATGTTGTCAATTAAGTGTTTTTTAGGCCGTACACTTGCCTGTTTTATCAAAAAGTAATTTCATTTTTGGGAATACAAAATTTTAATTTCAAAAGATTTTGTTATTCGTGCTTAATTCCCAGTTTTTATTCTTGACAAAAACATTTGAAATTTATTGTTGATGGGATAAGCTATTCATTCCTATGCGCATTTCACTGGTTGCTTAGGCCCAAAAATTTAAATTACTTTTTGATAATAAACAGGCAAGTGCACGGCCTAAAAAACACTTAATTGACAACATCTTTTGTAAGTTGTTGTTGTTTTTATTTTGTTTTTCTAAAATCTTTATGGATGAAGTTTCCTGATGATCTGGCCTAAGCAACCAGTGAAATGTGCATAGGAATAGCTTATCCCATCAACAATAAATTTCAAGTGTTTTTGTCAAGAATAAAAACTGGGAATTAAGCACGAATAACAAAATCTTTTGAAATTAAAGTTTTATTTTATGTTTTATTAATTGTTTTAAATCGTTAATGTTATTTTTGTTAAATTATTTTAAATTACAATAAGAATCTTAACAGTTTGACTAATATTGATCTTCTTTCAATGAGTTTGTTGTGTTTTTGCTTCTTTTAAAATGTCTTTTTATTAAATAAAACTTGAATTTTATATCAGGTGTAATTTCAATTAAATCGTGTAATTTTGCTTCATCTCAAGTGTAATTTTGAATTTTGCTGGTGGTAACACTGGTATTTCGTATCACTGGTGTGGCAGGCAGCAGGAAGTTTTGCACACACAGGTGCTCATTAAAAATAAACTTAAAAAAGAAATCACAAGCACACTCATACGCGACTTTAACATTTTCGCTACCATTAACCATTTGGTCTGGTTGTTGCCACATAAATACTGCTGCTGCATGCATCAGGTATTAAAATAATCTGCATAAATTTTCCTTTTTTTTCTTGACAAAAAAAAAAAAACATATTGAAGAAAACACCAACTAAAATTTTACTTGAATTTTCTACTAGTTGTTGTATTTTGTTTTGTTTTTTTGTTGTTCTTTCTAATATTTTATTCCTGATATTTATTTTTTTTATTTTTAATTAAATTACAGCTTTACAACAAAATGCCAAATGTGAGGAGGTTTTGTTGAAACGGGCACGTCATGTTATTAAGGAAATTAAGCGAACGCAAGAGGCTTCTGATGCATTGAAAACTCATGATTTTAAAAAGGTAAATAAAAAGAAAAAATAAATACATTTATATAGCAAAAAAGTAAATATTTAATTTGTAAGGTGTTAAAGTGTGCATGACATTTTAAAATAAGGATTAAGCAAAAAAAAAAAAAGATGGCGAATTTCGTAGAAAGAGCTTAGAATTGTATTTCGAATGAAACAAACAAACTCTTAATGAGTAAGGCAAACGTAAATTTAATTAAAAGTAAATAGTTATTAGAAAAACAAGTTTTAATATGCAGTACAAACTTAAAAATATTTAAGCAAAGAAAGCCAAAAAATAACATTTAAGTAACACGTCGCCAATGGCAAAGGCAGGAATATGCTTTTCAAAATATTTTTATGAAAATAGTTATTTTTTATTCACAGTAATTTTTGGGAATAAAAACTTTTTCAAATTAACAAGATTTTGTTTGTCGTGCTTAATTCTCAACTTTTATTCTTGATAAAAACACTGAAATTTATTGTTGGAGGGATAAGCTATTCCTATGCGCATTTCATTGGTTGCTTAGGCCAGATCAGAAAACTTCATCTAAAGGTTTTAGAAAACCTTAAGACAATAAACAAATAAAACTGTTAAGCGAATAAGAATTATAAACACTAATTATACTTGTAACAATATCAAAGCTTAAACGAAAACACCAACAATAAACAGTGAGTTTATCTTTTCTTACAGTCCCCGCTACAATTGGTTGGAATTCTTCCAACATTAATTGTAGTTGTAAGTAGGTTAAGAATAAACAAAATAAAAACCACTTATAATTATAAGTATTTATCGACATTTTTTTGATTACTCTAAATAGTTTTTATAGTTTTCTATATACAGGCTTTCAAGGTCATTAATTTAATGTAAATAAAAGATTATTTATTTCATTATCAATAAAATCCGACGTTTCGTTTGTATTCTTTCCAACTTCTTCAGGGATTGAGTTTTATTAAAATAATAATCTTTTTCGTCCGTTTACATCATTTATATATCATATTATATATCACAGTATTTTGTGTATGTGGACAACACAAAACTTAACATATTAAAATAAATATATGTATATATATTTAAAAATTATCACAGAAAATTTGTCCTTTTTAGATCACAGTTGTTATTCGCAAGAAAATCAAAAAATTAAGCAAGTTGCCAGTTCAGTTTTTTTAAGGCCGTGCACTTGCAGTTTATTACACTGTGCAACAAAAAAAAAAAAAAAAAAAAAAAAAACCAGCCGCAATACTTGCGACGCGAAATGAAACTAGACTATGGGTAGAGCAAATCTGCCAAAGGGTTTTGAAAAGTTAGGCCCCTAAAGTTTTTTAATTTTTTGAAAAGGCGTTTGGTATAAGTCAAAAAAAAATATACTTAGGCCCGTTTTCACAACTTACCGTTAGCTAAAAGTAGACTTTAAACGGCCTTATAAAAAGTTTTCCACTATTAAAACTTTACTTTTACCTAAACTGAGCGATAAAGTAAATTAAGGTTCATCCTACCTGGTAGGTTAAAAAAAAGTTGTAATAATGGAACGCTTTTTATACGGCATATAAAATCCTACCTTTAGCTATCGGTTAGTTGTGAAAATGGGCATTAATGTAATGGGTGAATTTTTAAGAGCTATACGAAAGTTAAAAAACAACACATAAAATTCATAAAAATGCATGAAATCTTTATTTGAATCGATAGTACGGTCCATATAATTTACTGTTAGAAGATTATTTCATGCAAATGTTGACCGTGACTGCGCCTCAAATGGTCCATCCGCTTAGTCCAATTTTGGCATACCCTTTCCAACATTTCGGCCGGAATCTCATGAATAAATGCTTCAATATTGTCTTCCAATGCGTCAATTGAAGCAGTCATGTGTGTATAGCCATGAGCTTTAACATAGCCCCACAAAAAATAGTCTAAAGGCGTTTAATCGCACGATCTAGGCGGCCAATTGACCGGTCCCGAACGTGAAAAAAAATGTTCACCGAACTCGCCTCTCAATAAGTCCATTGTTAAGCGTGCTGTGTGGCATATGGCACCGTCTTGTTGAAACCACATGTTATGCAAATCAAGCTCTTGCATTTTGGGCAAAAAAAAAAGTTGGATACCATCTCACGGTAGCGCTCACCATTCACAGTTACGTTACGATTCGCATCATCTTTGAAGAAGTACGGTCCAATGATGCCACCAGCCCATAAACCGTACCAAACTGTGACTTTTTCTGGATGCATTGGGAGTTCTTGCAATGCTTCTGGCTGATCTTCACTCTAAAATCGACAATTCTGCTTATTAACATACCCATTGAGCCAAAAATGAGCTGCGTCGCTGAACAGAATTCTTCGAAAGAAGCGCGCGATGAACTTTCTTAACGGAGCACGCATTTTGATATAAAAATTCAATAATTTGCAAGAGTTGTTTGTTTGTAAGACGACTCATGGTTAAATTATAGACCAAACTGAAGATGTTTGACAGTGAAACAAAACACGAAACATGCGTCAGCTGTTTAAACCAGTGTTGCCAAAAAGATAATAGGTTAAAAATCACCCAATACTTCTGAGCTAAAATACTATTGCAGATGTCTTCAGTGGAATTTTATGGCAATTATTTTCTTGAAGTATATTAATCCTCTAACACTTATTTTAAGGGGTAAATTTTGGCCTTTTTTAAACTTCCCACATTGGTGTTCGAAAACTTCAAAAAATTTCAAAGCTCGAAATTTCGAAAATCTGTTTTACTTACATTACAAGATTTTTTGGCCTTTGAAGACCCCTGATGAAATTTAATGCAAAAAAATTCGTCGAAAATTTTTTAACCCTCTAAAATGCTGTTTTTGTATACTTTTGTGCGGAAGTTAAAAAAACGATAAAAATTACCCCATTTAAATGAGTGTTAAAGGGTTAATATATTCTAAGAAAATAGTCGCCATACAATTCTACTGAAGACATCTGAAATAGTCATTCAGCTTAGAAGTACATTTAGTATATTTTTTTGACTTATACCAAACGCGTTTTCAAAAAATGCAAAAACTTTAGGGGCCGATATTTCGGGATGAGCTATTGGAAGAGCGGATTTGCTCTTCCAATAGTTTCATTTCGCGTTGAAAGTATTGAGGTTGGCGGCGATGACCAGAATTTTGTTGCACTCTGTTTTCACAGTAATTTTTGATATTACAAAATTTTTAATTGACAAGATTTGGTTTGTCGTGCTTATCTTATCAATCAGCCTATCCCATCAACAATAAATTTCAGTGTTTTTTTTATCAAGAATAAAAATTGGGAATTAAGTACGACAAACAAAATATTGCTTATTAATAATTACATTTTTTTTTTTTTTAAATGAAACGTAGGAATTTACTTTTTAGTGCAATATTCGAAATAAAGATTTGTTTATCCCACAGATCAAAAAAGTATATAAATTAAAGCGGATTAAACAGTATTTTTTTTTACCATGCACTGAAATACAGCACTTTTGGGATGAGGGCTCACAGCTGAAGCGAATTAGGATATATAATATAATAATGGGTGATTTTTTTAGCTATTATCTTTTTGGCAACACTGGTTTAAACAGCTGACGCACGCTTCGTGTTTTGTTTCACTGTCAAACATCTTCAGTTTGGTCTATAATTTAACCATGAATCGTCTTACAAACGAACAACGCTTGAAAATTATTGAATTTTATTATCAAAATGCGTTCTCTGTTAAGAAAGTTCATCGCGCGCTTCTTACATTTTATGGTCAGTTTAATCGACACACTGAAGCGGCTATTCGGTACGTTAATAAGCAGAATTGTCGATTTTGGAGTGAAGATCAGCCAGAAGCATTGCAAGAGCTACCAATGCATCCAGAAAAAGTCACAGTTTGGTGCGGTTTATGGGCTGGTGGCATCATTGGACCGTACATCTTTAAAGATGATGCGAATCGTAACGTTACTGTGAATGGTTGCCGCTACCGTGAGATGATATCCAACTTTTTTTTGCCCAATATACAAGAGCTTGACTTGCATGACATATAGTTTCAACAAGACGGTGCCACATGCCACACAGCACACTTAAAAATAGACTTATTGAGAGGCGAGTTCGGTGAACATTTTATTTCACGTTCGGGACCGGTCAATTGGCCGCCTAGATCGTGCGATTTAACGCTTTTAGACAATTTTTTGTGGGGCTATGTGAAAGCTCATGTCTATACACACATGCCCGCTTCAATTGACGCATTGGAAGACAACATTCAAGCATTTATTCATGCGATACCGGCCGAAATGTTGAAAAGAGTATGCCAAAACTGGACTAAGCGGATGGACCATTTGAGGTGCAGTCACGGTCAACATTGGCATGAAATAATCTTCAAACATTAAATTATATGGACCGTACTATCGATTCAAATAAGGATTTCATGCATTTTTCTGAATTTTATGTGTTTATTTTTTTAAACTTCTTATAGCTCTTAAAAAATCACCCATTAAATATATTTTTCAAAAACTAATGCGAAAAATGCTTTTTTTTTGGAAATATCTTTCATTCTAGGGGGTGACTGCCAAAACTTTTTTTGGTTCACCTTAATATGTCGCATATTAGCTTCAATACTGACAACTCAAAATTATCTATTTTGAGATGAACGCGCTTCAACTTTTTGATTTGCTCAACCAACTAACCGGGGAAAGTACAAAAATATAAAGATGAATTTCATACACAATACAAAGAAAAACATAGCGAACAATTCTGTATCACTAACTCCAACATTAAATTTTTCGAGTTATGCCACTTTTGAAGTAAATTATCGATATATACTTATTTTTATAATCACTTAGTGTTAGTAATACGACAAACCATTAGAAGTTAGAAGAGTAAAGGCTCAGTTAGCCGGGAGTAACAGTAAACTAACCGTAAAAAAGCAAGACCAATCTATTTCTTACAGATTGAGACGTAACATCTTACTGCTAACTGTAATCGTTCTAATTGCTTTACATACAACAAAATGAATCAGCTGATTTTCAACGTTACTGTTACTCCCGGCTAACTGAGCCATTAGTCTGCTTTCACACGTTTCATTTTTTTGATACACAACTCTTATGTTTTTATGAGAGAGAAGTAAGAAGAAGAAATGGGGTTAAGTTCGGAGATGCCTGTACTCGGTCAGTACGCTTTGTGTTTTTATTCGTTGGTATATGCACAACGATGGCTGCATGTAATTTTTTTCTTTTCTATTTCTATTCGCTGTTAATCAAATTGTTGTCGTTTTGAACCGAAAAAAGTTGAAACCGATTGCTGCGTGTGACTATATTGGCATCTTTAAAAGAGAATTGAAAAGCAGCTGAGCATGAAAAGATGAAACGTGGTAATTCAGACTTAAGCTAAAGGTCCACACCATGCGTTTATACGTACATATGGTACTTTTTGAGCATTTTATGCATTTTAAAATTCAAGCTACATGCAATGCGTTTTATGCGCCAAATTGGTTTTTTTTTATCAGCTGTTGTGCTAATATGTTTAACAATTAAAAACAATTTTGCAAAAAATGGAGAGTGTTATTGATATTTAAATAGAATTAATAGAGGAGTAAGCTTTTATTATAAAAATATTCGTGATTTTTCACGGTATCAATAGGTTTCCATTTCATGGCATTTGCTAAAAAAAAATAATAGACACAACAAAGATGACACTCAGAAGATAAAAGTAATCGATAACTAGAATTTCAAATTTTGTTCGTGTTAAAATTGTACTAAAAATTAATTTTAATGTATTTTATTCTGTAAAGTTTATACAATTTTTATTACGAAAGCTTGTTTTCTCATTAAAACCCTTTTTAAAAGCAAAAAAATAGTAAAAAGTAGTCCACCATACAAACATATTTATCGATAACATTGAAAAAAAATATGATTTGTCATCAATGGCCATCAATAACAGCTGACTTTTTTTCACCACACATGCGACGGATACAAAAGTAGACAGTAAAGCTGAAGGTCCACACCATGCGTTCATGCGTAGATGCGTATGATACTTTTTGTGCATTTTATGCGTTTCTAAATTCAAGTTACATGCAATGCGTTTTATGCGCAAAAATTTTTTTTTTATCAGCTGTTGTGCTAATATGTTTAACAATTAAAAACAAATTTGCAAGAAATTGAGAGTGTAATTGATATTTTAATAGAATTTATTTAATAGAATTCATAGGGGAGTAAGCTTTTATTATAAAAATATTCGTGATTTTTCACGGTATCAATATGTTTCCAATTCATGGCATTTGTTAAAAAAAATAATAAGCACAACAAAGATGACACTCAGAAGATAAAAGTAATCGATAAGTAGAATGGCAAATTTTGTTCTTGTTAAATTGTGCTAAAAATTAATTTTAATGTATTTTATTCATTAAAGTTTATACAATCTTTATAACGAAAGCTTTTTCTCTTATTAAAAACCTTTTTTAATGCAAAAACATAGTAAAAAATAATCCACCACACAAACATATTTATCGATAACATTGAAAATAAATATGATTTGCCATCCATGGCCATCAATAACAGCTGACTTTTTTTCACCACACATGCGACGGATACAAAAGTAGACAGTAAACCTACTTTCATGCGTTGATGCGTGTATGCATTCTCTGCATTAAGGTATGTAACTTGTCATATACAATTACACTGATTCAACTTTATTGTCAAATCGTCGGTTGATTATTTAATTGTCGTGTGTCGTATGTAATTTGTATCCACATACGACAATTAAATAATCAACCGACGAAATGCATAAAAAAGGACAGACGCATAAACGCATGGTGTGGCCCTTCAGCTTAAGAGTCTACTAGAGATAGTCCAGTTTCGTTTAAACAAAAAGAGATACAAATCAGATTTTTTTTAAGAAATCTTTTGATAGTTTTCAGAATTATTAAAAAGCTTAAAAAACTTGCCCTTGTTATTACCACTTTAATGGTAATTAAAATAAACTGAATTTCTAAAGAAAAATACACTCAATTTTTAGTTTTATAACGAATTCGTTTAATTTAGGTCACATTTTGATACAAGTGGTTTAAGTTCCACTTGAATTAAAAAAAAATATATATTTTTATTATACCAAAAAAAAAAGTAGTTCCTTAACGAAATTATAAAGTCGTTCAGTAACTGAAAATTATTATGAATTTTAAATATTTGTTTTAAGTCAGTGTTCAGGAAGAATTATTCAAACCGCTGTTGTATGCTTTTATTTACAAAACAAACTTTTAAAAATACATTGATATACACTTAAGTACAATGTAAAAAAATAAAGTGCGTAATTCAATTAAATTATCAGCCCAATTATGAAAAAACTGCAGTTAAAGTGAAAATTTGCCATTTCTTTCACTTCTATATTTGTCATTTGCCAAAAAACGGTTGCTTTAAATTTGGATTCATTAAATGTAAACAGTTGCTGTCACACCAACTCAAACGCGAAAAGTTGTACATACATTTTTCGTTTTTTGTTCGACAGTTTTTGGTTTCGACTGTAGTTTTTAAACCCTGAATAAAAATTCCCCGGAAGTTTTCTCCCTTCTCCGATGTTTCCTATGTAAATTCAATTGTAAAAATGTTAAAAGGGAAAAATCTCCCGGAAATAAAAGATATTCAAAAATGAAAACTACAAAAAAAATTTGATGAGCTTCGAAGAGATTCAACAATTCAACAATTCAACAATTCAACAAAAAGTATGCAAAAATATAAATCAGAAAATGTATGTTTTACTCCATATTATCTCTGAGGGTCCTTCAAATGCAATAGTAAAACAACACATATTATCGGATGATGTGTACCGATGACTTAAATGATTTTACCTAATTTGGAATCTTTGGCTCTTGTCGCTCCCCAGATATACTTATAAGGAAAAAGGGGTAAAATACAATAACAAGAGATTTATTGGTAAAATCAGCGGCAGTAATGGTTTTTTTAATCCTATCTTAGACATTTGTGAACCGATCAGACTGGATTTTAATAGCATGAAATTCCGGACTATATGGGACATAAATATATAACTAACGAATCCACATCGTATCTGAGGTCTTCAGAAAGATTATTTCAACGGATAAAAGGATAGACGGACGGACGGACATCGTGATTTGAACTTCTCTGCTCATATGGATCTAGAATATATACTTTTAAGGATCTAGGATCAATATTATAGAAACATCAAAGGAAATGACAAAGACCGCATGTTGATTATGCAACTAACGCCGAGTTTTTTCTCTTTTCTCTTTTAAAGTTGCTAGGAAACTCTTTTCACATTTATGTGCATACATTTTAAGCATTTTTTCAATCAAATGTAAACAAAACAACTGTGTTGTCAACCAACCATTTTATATTATTAATAAGCGATTAAAAATTCTAAAAACAGTGGCAATCGCAACTTTTTTATTATGTAATACATATTCTATTATTATACAAATACATACCGCACTTGATCATAAAGATGGTATTAACTCAAAATTTAAAAATTTTCAGTAGAAGCAAAACAATTTAAAATTTAATAATAAAGGCATATGAAAAATAATTTTTGAGCCAACCGTTTCACTACCAAAATATAAGCAAAATACTACGCTATTTTTATAGTGGGTAAATATAAAAAATAAAAAAACGTTTTGCGTTAATACGCTCGTTATGAAGTTCGATATGTTTGTATGTATGTATATGTTATTATTTATAAAGTATTCAGATTAAAAATAATCTCTATAACTTATGTAAAGTTATTATTAAAAATGTACTTCCTGAAAAACGTATCTTATCGTATCGGCCATCTCGAAAAATTAAGATTTTTTAAGACATATTTACACTTTTAAAAAAATATGTATTTGAGAAACAACACGCCAATTACAAGAAGCTTAAAAGCTTACTAATTATTAAAAGAGCAAAATCTTGGTTTGTTTTTATCTTTAAACTGTAAAATTCAAAATTAAAATACAGTCGAAGTTTGCTTTAGTTGGTTTTTTAAACCTTTATTAAATTAAAAATATTTTTTTTGACAGCAGCGTTTTTTCTTCAACTCAAAAGTTGAAAACATTTAAAAGCAAAAAAAAAAATCAAATCAAAATTGACAAAAACGAATAAAATGCCCAGCCATGCATCGTCGTGCAACTTTTTCAACCGCGTTTGCTTACAAACAAAATGTTGCATGCAAAAGTTGCGGCGTTAGTTGCATAGTGTAAATATGGTCGAAGTTGCATAATGTAAATATGGTCAAAGTATTATAAATTGTTTTACCTTCGGAGGGATGAAAAAAAGGATGCAATTTTGTGTACTCGTATTTTCTCAAAAACTCTGTTTCTACCAAAAAAAAAAAAAAAAATGCTTTTTTTGAAAAATCAAATAAAATCGCATTTATTTTGTAAACCAAAAAAGGGGAAAAATATTGTTTTTAAAAGAATTTATTTTGTAGTTTAACTAAAGCTATTTTTGCTTTTCACCAAAAAACGAGTTTTTTTTCTCAAAAAAAAAATTTCAAAATCGCAGTTATTGCTTAACTAAAATGCCTAGAACATAAAGCATAAAAATCTGTTAAACTTTTATTTGTCAAATTTTTGGTCTTAATAAGTGTTCAAAGAGAATTGAGTCTTCAACTTCAGGCAAAAATCCTAAGGCCTAAAATTAAAAATTAAAATTCTCTCTCTTATTTCCTTCTATTTCTTTGTTTACAAAATGTATGAAATGTAATAAAAGTATGGTAGCATTATTAAGAGAATAAGTGTCAAAAATATGAGGGTATGTGAAAAAACGTTCTCAAAACAATATGGATTTTATTTCATTACGGCTTTCTAAGTATGGAAAATGTAATACCCAGTAAAAACTTCGCTACAAAATAATGTGTTAAGTAATCAGAAAAACATGAAGGCACTACTTACAATTCTACTGAAAGAACCAATGAATTTTACAAGGGATGTCCCAAAATGAACGCATTTTAAAGTAAGTCATTATTTAACAAATAGAAACTGGGAATTATTTCCTTCCGAAGGTTACTTTATATTATATTCAACATTTTTCATTTTTCGAATTTATTCTATGAGCTAAATTTCAGTTATGTATTTTTTTGTAATAGTTCTATTCCTTAAATTTTTCAGAAATGACTTTATACACTACCAGACTATTATATTGTATTTTCTTTTTACATTTTACCTTAGCCTTCCGTTGGAAAGCAATGAGGTATACTGAATGTACAGAAAATTTACAATTATTAGACACCAGCAGAATGTAATGCATTTTCTGGCCCGCTACGGCCGTCGTCAGAATTATTTGTGTCTCACTGGATAGTGTTACTTTATAAATTGAATGTATTTAACTCAACTATTTTAACAAATAGAAACTGGGAATTATTTCCTTCCGAAGGTAACTATATATTATATTCAACATTTTTCATTTTTCGAATTTATTCTATGAGCTAAATTTCAGTTATGTATTTTATAAAGCTTTTTTGTAATAGTTCTATTCCTACAATTTTTCAGAAATTACTTTATACACTACCAGACTATTATATTGTATTTTCTTGTTACATTTTACCTTAGCTTTTCTTTGGAAAGCAATGAGGTATATTTTATGTACAGAAAAATTTACAATTATTAGACACCAGGGCCCTATTCCACAAAGCAACTTATCAACTTTTCACTTTGCACTTATCAAATTGCATTTTTTTGGCAAAGTGATAAATGTTTCTGTTCCGCAACATTCTATGCAAATCTCACTTTGCACTAAGCTAGTTTTTGCAGAGACTTTGCTCTCTTTGCAAAAACTTTGCTCTCTTTGCAAAGTCTTTGCGGTCTCATGCAAAGTCTTTGCGCTCTCTTGCAAAGTGAATGTGCAAAGTGTTCCACAAAGGATTTTATCATCTTTGCATTTCTGTCTTATCACTTTTCACTTTGCATTGCTTAATATAAATTATTAAAATGAGCTAAAAAGTAAAAATGGAAAATATACTTGCAGTGTTACATGTTATTTAAGTAAAAAAAATATATTTTATTTTCTAGAAAGTTTTTTTATAAAATTATTGGAAATAGCAAAAATTTGCAAACTGCAAAGTGAAAAGTTAATAAGTTGGTTTGTGGAATAGGGCCCAGCAGAATGTAATGCATTTTCTGGCCCGCTACGGCATTCGTCAGCATTCTTTGTGTCACACTGGATAATTCCCAGTTTCTATTTGTTAAAATAGTTGAGTTAAATACATTCAATTTATAAAGTAACACTATCCAGTACAAAAAAGCTTTATAAAATACATAACTGAAATTTAGCTCATAGAATAAATTCGAAAAATGAAAAATGTTGAATGTTAGTCATTATTTTTTACTTAAATACATCCAGAAAAAAGTAGTTTTAGAAGTTGTTATAAATGTAGTTACAGAAGAAAGCTACTAAATAATGAGTAAATGATGCTATTCATTTTGAAAAAGTAAGCGAAGTTTTTACTGGCTATCGACGCAGTTCAGTTCGAAATCAAAATCGATTTTTTACATTAAAACAAAAAGTGTGTTTTTAGCTGTCAAACGACGTGTGTGAAGATATATATGAAATGGTAAATTTATTTTTTAAAAATGTCGCATGCGATTCAAAAATATTATAAAGAAAATACGACTATTTACACGAAATTTTTAAGTTTTTATGAAAAATCAATCATTTTTATTTAACATTAAAAACTAATTTGATATTTTATAAGTCATTTTATATTAAAATTTTTGATTTTTTAATAACATATGACTTAGACTGAATTTCTTATGCATGAGTTTCGTGAGGGATATTGCCACTGTGTTCAAATCCTTCTATTTCAGAGAATCAAACCTTTTAGAAAATGAAGACTATGGACAGAGGCCATATTCCTCCAGAGCACTTTCATGAGAATTTCACTCTAAGTCAAATTTTCAAAAATGTATACAAATTTTCACAAATACAATTTGGATATAGTGCTTACAGATTATTGTAGCCCTGTCCATAGTCTTCCTTTTTCCATTAGGTTTGATTCCCTGAGATCGAAGGATCTAGACACAGTGGCCATATCCCTCCAGAGCACTTTCATGTGAATTTTATTCTAAGTAAAATTTTCAAAAATGTATAAAAATTTTTATAAATACAATTTGGATGTAGTGCTTAAAGATTATAGTTGCCTTGGCCACAGTCTTCATTTTCTATTAAGTCTGATTTCCTGAGATCGAAGGATTTGGACCATATCCATCATAGAGGCCATATCCCTCCAGAGCATTTTCATGTGAATTTTATTCTAAGTAAAATTTTCAAAAATGTATAAAAATTTTTACAATTTGGATTTAGTGCTTAAAGATTATTGTAGCCTTGTCCATAGTCTTTACTTTCTATTAAGTCTGATTTCCTGAGATCGAAGGATTTGGACCATATCCATCACAGAGGACTTTCATGAGCATTTCAGTCTAACTGAGCTACCTAAATAAGAGCGGAAGCGTTTTTTGTATGTCAAAACTTCTCATTTGCATACAATTTATACGAAACAAACCATTAGAATGCGAATTAGAAACCACCCGGCTGATAAATCTTATTTGACAGATCGCTATGTCGGTTTGTTTTATTCAAATTGTATTTAAATAAAATTTTCATGTTTAAAAAAACGCTTGCCGCTTTTGTTTAGGTTGTTCAGTAAGTCATATTTTTTTTTCAAAAATCATAAATTTTAACATAAAAAGACTAATAAAATATCAAATAAGTTTTTTAATGTTAAATAAAAATGATTGATTTTTCACAAAAAAAATGTTCTTTATAAAAAATTTTAATCGCATGCGATATTTTTAAATATATATTTTATCGCATGCGATATTTTCAAAAAAATTATATAACTTTTCATATTTATCTTCACACACCTATCAAAGGAACTGTCATACTAAGCCCATCTTTTGGTATTTATGATCAGTGTACTCTGGCAAATCATAATGAGTAGATTCAAATAATAAAATCTGTCATTAATTCGGTCATCTTTTAAACGATATAATTGTGTTAAGCGATGTGGCTTATGTTTAGTTTAGCAGGTTTGTTTTTAAACAAAATGGCCGCATATATAGTAAGATAAGCCCACAGTTCCCTTTCAATTTCCATTAGAATTCAGAAAATGCACTTATCTTAGTAATATCTTTATATTCTCCCTCACAAACCTGCTTCGTATTACGGGAATGCCATGGTCCTTTAAATGTTAAAAATTCGTTTAGTTACCTTACTGCATATCTGCATACCATAATGCGTAACGCTTAGTCGTGCGCTAACTTTTTGTAATGCATCATTTAGTCCTTCGCACAATAAGAACATTTTTTATTGGTATATTTTTCACTTTACACAAAATTGATGACACACAAATATATTCTCGTCTGTAATCACTTACTAATAACATCCAGCACCTATAAATTAAATTAAGAGTTCTTTTTTTATTCTTTTACAATCACTCTTTGAACTTTAATGCACTTATCTGCATAAAACTATAAAACGCTCAAAGCACTGTGGCTTAAAATCATTCTTATCGCCAACAAAATAGGCATACTGCATGCATACACATACACACACACTTAAAAGTTCAACAAAAAAGAATAAATAAATGTTTGTGTATTTGTAAGTGTATATGCAAAGTATCATTAGCCTGTAATTGTATTATATGCTCTAGCTATAATGAGGGCATCATCAACGTCATCGTCGTCATCGGCGGCAGCATCATCATCATCATCATTATTATTATCGGCACTTGTATGTTAATCCCAAAAAATATGCAATAAAAAGTATTAATGCAATTTCTGGCAGATTACTATAATCAGTAGGCAACGACAATGGCTGACGACTACCAAAAGCACACACACACAAAAACACACGTACAATGTGATTTGCTTATGCTGCCACTTTTCTGATCTACCCGCCAACAATTTAAATGCTGTTTTCTCATATTTGTAACCAAAATCTGATGGCATGATATTTTACGTCCATTTAAATGTTTATAACTGAATTTTGTATGTTAGTGTGTAAATGTGTGAGTGTGTGTGTGTCTAAATGTATAACTATCTTTCCTCTTTTTATTATTATAGTTGATACTTTTTATTTTCTATACCAACATAAAATGATGCACTTTAAATGTTGCCCTCTTTATTTTTCTGATTTGCTGAATATTTGTAGAATGTAAATGGGGAAAATGCAACGACCGTAGTCGTGTTGCAATAACAGCTACAATTGCAAATACAGCAATAACAATATGAATCAAGTGAACTATTATCAACAACTGAACAGCCATCATTAGCGTATTTTTTTTTCTTTTCTCTTTTTCGCGTTTAATAGTTTTTTTTCTCGTTCGTTGTGCATAATATGAGCACTATGCGTTCATTTAACATAATTTGGGTAATTCGTATAATGTGCTGCATATAGTCCTTTTTATTGCCTTTAAAGCACAATGGGGCAAATAAAGCAGTTAAAATTAATTTTAAATACTCCAACATAAGATGTGACAATTTTCTTTATAACATATTTTTTTATTGCATGCATTAATCCAAATTAGGTTTTAGTCTTAAGTCGAGACAGTCAAATTGTAGTTTAAAACGTAGTGCACTGAAGATGTTATTTTAAGTCATATTGTAGTCTAATTTTAATTATTAATTAAGGAAAAGCCTTCTTAAATAGAAATAATTTTATTCAGTTCAAATTTGAATCCAATAAAAAAAAAAACATTTTTTTGTCCTCTTGTCATCTTAGTCTTACATATTTATCAATCCAACTGTGGCTTTAGGCGAAGTAACTTAAGCTTTGAATTTTGTGGATAAGCAGAACTATGGCAAAATTCTTGCTTCAATTGTAAGTCATTCTGGTTTTAATATAAGATAATTTAAAAGTCCATTTTTGGGTTCCATCTTAAGACTTAACTGGCACAATTCTTGTTTCTTGGCTGTAAAGTCGTTAAAAAATAGTTCTAACTCGGACTCCAAGCGCTGAAGTTTTTTAAGTCCGACTCCAACTCCAATTCATACTCTTACATTGATTCTAAATTTATATAAGACTGGTCCTTATTTGACTTTAAACTCTTTTTTTAATGTATTTCCTCTTAAATGGTTGAATACAGCAAGAAAATTATTTTATAAAAATTTGAAATCGATATTTAAAATATTGCATCGCTAATTTCGAAGAATATTTATTTTCAAATATACTAAAAACTTTTTTATATTTTTTGTAAGGAAAAATTTTAAAGTTGGAGTCGCGAGTTTTTGGGGGTACTGCAACTTTACAGCCCTGGTAATAAGTTGTTGAAAATTCCAATTTTAGGTTAAATTGCATCTTATTTCGATTAAACTTTGAAATAAATCAAATAGTTTTATAACCCACTAACTATTACTTGTGACTTCACGTGAAATTTGGAGCATGATTTAAAGCAAAAGATTCATCCAAAATAAAAAAAAAAAAAAAAAAAATTGTATTTAGTTTCTATAATATCAATGCTTATTTTAATTAAAAATATTTCATTTAATAACATTACAAAATTTACTTTTTTTCCAGCAACACTAGTGAGCAACCGACAAACAGCATGTGAAAAGCAAGGGGTATCTTAATATGTGTATTCCAGCCACTGGACCATATTGGTATTTCCACAGAAATGTCTACTTTATGTCACGTAACGTCACCACTCATTTTTAATTGTTTCTCAAAGAATAATGAAAATATTATTTACTTTTTTGCATTTGGGTGTAGAGCGCAACTTAGTTTTCATTTAGTGAAAGAGAGGAAAAATTTAAACAACGTGGTTCTAAAATACAAGAATAATTGCTTGGTGACGTGACGTGACAAAAAGAGAGCTTTTCTGTGGAAGTGCCCATATGCAGCCTCTATACGAAATTTATTAAAGAGAGAAAAGTTCCAGGATTACAAATTTTCCCACGTTATTACCTCTTAAAAAGTACCTTATACGTATCTTAATTTGGGCTATATTTTATCTCTTTACCAAACTAATCGAAAAGAGAAAAGGTACCAAATTTGGAAGAGTATCAAAAGTACCAGTTTTAAAAGACTACGAAAAGTACCAGCTTTTCCTTATTTGATGCCAATATCAAATTTATCAAGAAGAGAATAAGTACCAATTTTGTCCCGTTTTTTACCCCTTTAAAAGTACAATACTTTTTAACCTGGATCATATGCAATCTGAATACCAAATTTATCAAAAAGGAAAAAATGTACCAAAAGTAACAATTTCTTCTCATTTTTACCTCTTAAAAAGTACACTATGAATTACTCTGAGCCATATGATATCTCTGTACCAAATTTGTCGAAAAGATCTGCATGTATATAGAATTTATCAAGAAACGAAAATGTAGCACTTTTGGCCCATTTTTACCCACTTAAAAAATTCCATATATTTTAATCTAAGCCATATGCAATCTGTATACCAAATTTATCAAAAATTAAAAAAAAAGTACTAAAAGTATCAATTTCTTTTTTGGACCTCTTAAAAAGTACCCTATGTTTCAACCTGAGCCAAATGCTATCTCTGTACCAAATTTATCAAAAAGAAAAAACAATCAAAATTAGTACCAAAAGGAGCAGATTTAAAAGACTACCACAAGTACCAGCTTTTCTTAAGTTTAGGCAGAAACAGAAAGTATCCTGTTTTTGCCCCCCTTAAAAAGTACCATATATTTTAATCTGGAACATATGTAATCTGTATATCAAATATAATTAAAAGAAAAAAAGTACCAATAGTGCAAAATTTTTTCCTATTTTAACCTCCTAAAACTAACGCTATATTTTGACATTGGTCATATGATATCTTTGTACCAAATTAATCGAAAAGAGAGAAAGTACCAAGTTTGAATTTGTACTTAAAGTACCAGCTTTAAAATACTGCCAAAAGTGACAGCTTTTCTTAATTGTAAGCCCTCTGAAAGTACATTGTATGTTAACAAATGCTATAATCTGCATGTATATAATGCATCAAAAAGGTAAAGAGTGCCCATTTAATCCGGTTTTTACCCCCCTTAAAAAGTACCATATATTTTAATCTGGAACATATGTAATCTGTATATCAAATATATCAAAATAAAAAGTACCAATAGTACGAAATTATTTCGTTTTTACCTCTAAAATGGGACCCTTTTAATCTGGGCCATACATTTTTCGTATACAATTAATTTTACAATTCTTGAATGAAGCGCATTTTGAGATTGATTCAATCTTAATTTTACTTAAATCAATCTTACTTTCGGATTATTTCGAGTACGAATTCGGGATTGAATATGGATAATATATAAAGTATTACGCGATTGAAAATCCGTACTTGAATCAATCTTTCTGTACTGGATTAAAGAAAATACGTACTCACTGTACTATAAATACCGCTACGGTTTGATCTGAGTACTCTGGGCCATCTTCTATCTCTATACCAAATTAATCGAAATTAGAAAAAGGACCAAAGTTAAAAGAGTACTAAAAGTACCCGTTTTAAAAGACTACGAAAATTACCAGCTTTTCCTTATTTGAGGCCCTAAAGAAGTACAAAATATTTTAATATAGGCTTTTATCTGCATGTATAGCAAATTTATCAAGAAGAGAAAAAGTACCAATTTTGTCTCCTTTTTATCCCTTTTAAAAGTACTATTTATTTTTAATTTGGAACATATGTAATCTGTATACCAAATATTACAAAATAAAAACTACTAATAGTACCAAATTATATCGTTTTAACCTCTTAAATGGGACCCTTTTAATCTGGGCCATAAATTTTTCGTATAAAATTAATTTTACAATTCTTGAATGAAGCGCAATTTGAATTCGTACGAATTCGGGATTGAATATGGATAAGTATTTCGCGATTGAAAATCCGTACTGGATTCAATCTTTCTGTACTGGATTAAAGAAAATACGTACACTCACCGTACTTTAAATACCGCTTCGGATTGATCTGATCGGATGGATTGATTTTTCTTTTGAGTGTATTAAATTTTATAAAAATTTTACTTTTTCACCAATTTTGTCATTTCGAAAGATGTTTTTTTACCACAACTAATAACAACGTTCCAAGTTTTATTATTTGATTGCATAGTCTATTTGATTACAATGGTTTGAAATCGGATAGAAACTACAAATCGTATAAACAAAGTTTCCATAAAATATAATTTCGTAATTTTGCAGGCCTGTGCTTTTAGATGAATCTCAAGTTTAAAGCATATTTTTGCTCTGGTTGTTTTATGGTTAATTTAAACAGACAATTGTCACCGGCAACCGCAGTGGTTAAGTTGGTCCTCCATTAAAAATCCACAGTATGGTTGCTTCTTAACATCTGATGGTGACAACAATATGGTTAAGTTAACCATAAAATGTTTATACATTTTCGTTAAAAATGGTTTTGTCGAAGGTGACATATTGAAAAATATGCATACTACATCTACCGGATGTAGTGTGAATATGAAGTGAATTGTAATCCATATTTTTGTCCAATACTTACATTGATCGCAGCTCCTTAAGGGTATGTCTACGAAAGAACTTTCGATCTTATTGGAACTTAAAGTGCAGTACTTAAGGAGACTTTGTAGTGTCTGTGTCAGACATGAAGAGCTAATATTGTCCCAAGGCGATATTAATTGAGTGGCAATTAAGTGGACTGTACCAGGGCTTAGTATTGCAACATAGAACTACTTTCTAACAAATCGCTATCCAGACAAGAGCTCTTATCACAAGAATAACTTTAATTGACTCTCTCTACATTTTCCCAACCCACAGTGCTCTACAGTGTATACAAGAGAATCCGTCAATAATATGCTAACAAAAAGCAGAATCAGAAAATTACAGGGAATTCGTAGAATTTGCTTAACAGCTTAAAAATATTTTGGTAGAAGGAGTCAAGGCGGATTTTTTTCGTCGAAAAAGGGAAAATCAAAGGAAAAATAGTGTAAAATGAAAAAACAAAATGTATTCAACTAATTTATGCAGCAAATTTTTTCCCATAACTTAATAGTTTTTTCTTCAACCTTCTAACAAAAGCAGCCTGCTATAAGGCACACATGCAAAATTTATTTTGTTAAAGCCGAATATTTTTGAAAAGAAAATGCTAAAGAGAACATAATACATACATATACATATGTTAATGATGACAGAGACGTATATGAGGATGGTGTTGCAAAGAATGATGAAGGAGGTGTAGATCAGGAGTTATGCTATAAATGATAATCATATTTATAGAGCAAGACTTTTTGTGTTTTTTTTATTTTTTATTTTTTTCTTTTTCTATTTTTTTTTGCTGCATATAAATTATTTTTTAACAAAAAAAAGACGGCATTAAACAGGACATACTATATGCTACAACCTTGACGAAACAGTGGTAAAGATAGAGGTTAATTCTAGGTAGAGTAAAAATAACTGGAATACAGTTTCGAAAAAAAAATTAATTAGTATAAATCGTCGGTTGATTATTTAATTGTCGAATGTCGTATGTAATTTGTATCCACATAGGACAATTAAATAATCAACCGACGAAATGACAATTCTCTTAATAAAACTCTAAATGGGAGTTCACCTTTAAACAAATTTTTCGAAAAATATATTCAAATACGAATGCTAAGCCGAATTACTGTGATTTTTTTTAAAATAAATTCTATTATAAAGAGCGAAAGCTGTTCCCCTTTTTTTTGGATATAGATTTCATTGGAAAATATGAAAAATGCTAGGAGAATGCGACAACAAAAATGTCGTTAAATTTGGTTGCAATATAAGGATTTTCTTTGCCATTAAGTAACCATACCAACAATTGCAGCAGCAAATTTAACTGCAATCAGCAAATTTGATTTATGCATTTTAAGGTTTCATATACAAACACACTTTAACACTCATATCTCTGTCACAGCGCCCCTTAATACACACAGGCAGCACGTTCATGCATTCGTCCCCCGTTAACTCTCTTTTGCTCTTGAAGCTATATTTGTCTGTAAAATTATTTATTTTGTGCCACATCAAACAAACATACTCGAACGTACTTTAAGCGATATATAGAGAAAAAAGCTTAAAGGCATACAATTCGCTGCTTTTGTTGTCGTTGTGATTGTTGCTATTGCCGTTGTTCGCAAACGATTCTTTTGATGGCAGGCCTTTTTTTTTTAAAAACTATCTTTTGTGAACACTTTGTTCTCTAGATTTTTCACTAACGTTCTTTTTTTCTCATCGGCATATTGTGAGTTAAATGCCAGATGGCTCGTTTCTTCTTCATTTGTTATTCATTCATTCATACATTGAGTCATTGAAAGCCATTGATTCAAAGTACCGAAAAATAAAGCTAATGATTGCATGTTTTCTCTTTTTTTTTTTTGTGCATCATGCATTAATCGTAGGGATATTCAAAGAATGAAGCATATTTAAAAGATTTTAAATATCAGTAGCCAGACGATTTTCTATTGAAACTAAAGAAAGCAACAAGGTTTTGTCATAGAATCATGTACATAAATTCTCCACAAGAAAAAGAGGCCTGAAGGAATTTGTGGTACTTGGTAGATTTGATTAAGTAAAATATGATAGGCGCAGGATTTTACGTAGAAAAATATGGCAGCCGAAAGATTTTTAATAGCAAATCGTGGTAGCCGTTAGCTTTTATTTAAAAAATCATGCTAATGCAAACAGTTTAAGATGAAAAATATTGTAGCCGATAGATTTGCTTTAGAAAATAATGGTAGCACCAAGATTTTTTGTAGAATATCATGGTAGCTGCTTCATTTTCGGCAGAAAATCATGGTAGCGCAAAATTTTCCATAGAAAATTATGTTATAAAATTGTGGTAGCCGTTAGATTTTCTGTAGAAAATCATGCTAATGCAAAGATTTTTAAATAAAAAACATGGTAGAAAATAATGATAGCAGCAAAGATTTTTTGAAGAATATAATGGTAGCAGCTTTATATCCGGTAGAAAACCGTGGTAGCGCTAGATTTTTTATAGAAAATTATGGTAACCACTAGATTTTCTAAAGAAAATCGCAAGGCCTGAGGAATTTAATTTGTGGTTTCTGTAAGATTTGATAATTAAGTTATGGTTGGCGCAGGATTTTTGTAGAAAATTATGGTAGCCGAAAGATTTTTAAATAGAAAGTCGTGGTAGCCGTTAGATTCTACATAGAAAATCATGCTAATGCAAAGATTTTAAAATGAAAAACATGGTAGCCGAAAGATTTTCTTTAGAAAACAATGGTAAAAGCTAGATTTTTTATAGAAAATCATGGTAGCTTGCGTATTTTTGGTAGAAAATCATGGCAGCGCCATATTTTCCGTAGAAAATTTGGTTGCCACTAAATTTTCTAAAGAAAATCGCAAGGCTTGTATGTGTATGTGCAAGATCTTGTATAGAAACTTATGGTAGCCCTAATATTTTTTATAGCAAATCATGGTAGCCACTAGATTTTCTAAAGAAAGTCGTGCATTTCTAAAAAAATCATGGTAGCTTTTAGATTTTCTATAGAAAATTGTGGTAGCCGCTTGATTTTCTATACAATATCATGATAGCTAGATTTTTTATATAGAAAGACATTTAGTAAATGAAGGTCTTTGTTATGGTTGCTGCAAGCTTTTCTATAGAAAGTTATTAAAGTTGCAAGGTTTTCCACAAAAACCTTCAAAATTATAATAGCCGTAAGATATTCCTTAGAAAAACAATGGAACCGCAAGTCTGTTTCTTGAAAATGTGGTAAACAAGCAATTTTATATTAAAAACCATGGTAGCCGCATGACATTTTTTATTTAAATTTTGAGGGCACAATATTGTTTTTCTAAAAAATTATAGTAGCCGTAAGATTTTTTCTGGTAAAAGAAGCTGACTGAATAATTTTATCTAGAAAATTATAGTTGCTGTAAGAATTGAAATGCTGCATTAATAATTATGGTAAAGCAAGATTTTAACTAGCCAATTATAGTAGCCACAAGATTTTCCTTAGAAAACAATGGTAGCCAAATGATTATCTGTTAAAAAATATGCTAGACCTTAGGTTTTCTATCAGAAATTATACCAGCTTCGAAATTTTCTGTTAAAAATAATGGTAGCAATAAGACTTTCTTGGGAGAACAACGGTCGATATCAGATTTTCTTAAAAAAATAATTGTTAATTTTTTTGGAAATTCATGAGAGTCACAATAATTTTTAAAGAAATCTATGAAAGCTTCTTCAATCTGTTTGTAATCCCCCTACTACCTAAATATCCCTTCTATTCATTTTTAAATGCAAAAATGCGTTGGTTTCGTTATTCAAAAATATTTTAAAGTAATTTGTTTAGCTCTCTCTATTCGCTCAACAGCAAAGGTTTTTTTAAGTTTATCTTTGTATCAAACTACAGATGTAAGAATTCTATTTGAAAAATCATAAGCGGAAGGGGGATCAATTTCGCGAAAGAAAAGCTATTCAAAACTTAATTGACTTTCATTGATTAAAAACTTTATTTGAATGGAAAATTCTAAGGATCTATATGTATGAAAAGATTTTTCTTTTTATCTATTCTGTTTAAAAATATAAGAATATTTTTAAAGAAAAATAATTACATCTTCACAGGGGGTTTCTTTTTTAAAGTAAAAAAGGGAAACAGGATAAAATTTAATACTTTTATAATATAGAAATTTATCTATTGATTTACTTGTTGATATGAATTCTAGATATAAGATTCTCTTGGTCTGCAAAATTTATGGGATTTAAAAAAAAAACCGGTAGCTTTGGTGTCTTTTAATCTTATAGAAATAGAAATAAGCTTTCATTTGTATCCAAAAATGGTTTTTGGTTTTAATGGTTGGTCAAAAATTACACATTGTTATACAAAAAAAGTAAGAGCGCTATATTCAGCTCTATTAATTACAATGCGCTACCCAGTAAAAACTTCGCCTACTTTTTTAAAATGAATAGCTTTTTTAACTCATTATTTTGTAGCTTTCTTCTATAACTACATCTATAACAACTTCCATAACTACTTTTCTCTGGATGTATGCAGGTAAAAAAATAATGACTTTCTTTTTAATGCGGTTATTTTGGGACATCCCTTGTAAAATTCATTGGTTCTTTCAGTAGAATTGTAAGTAGTGCTCTTATGTTTTTCTGATTACTCAACACATTATTTTGTAGGCGAAGTTTTTAGTGAGTAGTTAAAAAAACTAACAAGCGGGGCACCTGGCGGTTTAATCTAATTGGAGTACGCTGAATCTAGAGGTGCTAACCGATTTTTTAGGTTAGCTCTTGTTTTCGAAATACACCGTTTCTTCGAAAATAGTGGAGGTTGCACAACATATATTTTCGTGACTCTATATTCTTTCTATCTCTTTTCCAGATCGTTATTATTCTTTTTTAATTAACGCCAAAGCTATTCTTGATACTTTTCTACCCAGTAAAAACTTCGCATACAAAAAATAAGTAAGCAGAAAAACTTAGAAGCACTACTTACAATTCTATTGAAAGAACCAATGAATTTTACAAGGGATGTCCCAAAATGAACGCATTTAAAAGTAAGTCATTATTTTCTTACCTACATACATTCGGAAATAAGTAGTTATATAAGTTGTTATAGAAGCAGTTAAAGAAGAAAGCTACTAAATAATGAGTGAGAGAAGCTATTCATTTTGAAAAAGTAAGTGAAGTTTTTACCCAGTAACAAAAGTTCGCTATCATCTCACGATAGCGAACACCATTCACGGTAACTGCCTATCCGGCCTCATTTTAGAAAAAATAGGGCCCAATGATGCCGCCGCCCATAAACCGCACCAAACAGTCACTCTAAGTGGATGCATTGGTTTTTCGACAATCACTCTTGGATTATAATTCGACCAAATGCGGCCATTCTGCTTATTGACGAATCCACTGAGGTGAAAATGTGCCTCATCACTGAATCACGAAGTGCACGATATAAGTTTTGATTTGAATGCCACCTTTCATAATAATCCTGAATAACTTTAACGCGTTGCTCGATTGTGTATCTTTCCAAGGTTCAAATTGAATTAATTGAGAAATGTCAAATGAAATGCAGAAAAACTTGACGTTTAGGTGTGGTTCACATTCAACATCGGCCCTTAAAATTTAACCGACCTTTATATAAGACATTTTTACAAATATAAATTTACCAATCGGTCCATTACTACTTTAAGTCTCCATACAAATATTTATATCACATAAAAGTTATTAAGTTATAGACAATTTAAAGCCCTAATTTCCCTTGGTCTGTATATGTGAACATACAAATAAAATATTGACAAGTTTTATGGTTAAACTTATAGTAAAACTTAAAAAATTTATCTAAATAAACAATATCCATTTAAAACACACAGTAACCAGAATAACAAAAATATTAATTTGTATTGAAATTTCCAATATATTTTTTAACCATGGTTTGCAGATTAAATAATTAAGAAAAAAACTTGGGCTTCTATTCTCCTTATACCCCCCATCAATTACAATTTATATACCACACTGTGTAACGTTAGTTAAGATTTATATGTTTTGTTTTTTTTTTTAATATAAAAACCACATGCAGAGTTTAGCAAATATTTTTAAATTGTTGACCGCACAACAGCAGCCCCAGAAAACCACAAAGTTTATAATTTAATAAATTTCTATGTTTCTATTTTCTTTCTTTCTTCTGTCGAACTACCAATACAAAAAAAAAAAAAACAAAAAACAAAATGAAGCAAGACATTAAAAAATCAAAAGTTTTGTTGAATATCAGCAGTGAATGTTTCTCTGTTAACGCTTTAAAGAAGAAGAAAAGTATTTAATTTAACAGGAAATTGTATTTAAACTCTCTCAGGATACAATTCCAGCAATATGTTGCAATAATTTTTTTTGCTGTCATTTATTTTTTGCGCTTTTTTAAGTCCCAATGCTGTATTTTTTCCTAATAACGACAAAAGACGTGCTTACTAAACAATTCGTGTTCATTGTTGAAGTTGTTTTTATTGAAATTGCAAGAAAAAAAAAAAAAAAAAAAAATTAAACTGGACAAAAGGCATGCAACACATACTTATTTGCTCCAATATAAATGAAGAAGTATCAGTGAGACAAATTGTTGGGTACAAAAGAACATTTGTCCTGTCAGGGAAATGGCTGTCAAGATGAAGAAAATTGTCTGCCATTCAAAAACATATTTGTCTTGGAACAGAAAACTCTCAAACTGACAAATTTATGTATTGGAACAGAAAATTCACAAATCTACAAATATCTGTCTTGAAATGAAAAAAAAAAATCTGTCCCAAAAATTTCTATCTATTTCTATCTTAATACGTTTAATTTATAATCCGAAAAATTTTAGGCCAGATAAAAATGTCTGACAAATTTCTGTCTTAAAAAAGAAAATTGTTGATCCAAATAATTTTTCCAAAAAATTTAATAAACTGCCCGCCCGACATTCTGTCTAGGCATCGAAAATTGTCGATCTTACTTATTTCTGTTTTATAGAAGAAATATTGACCTGACAAATTTCTGTCTAGAAAAAAATAACAAAAAACGTACCCCACAAATTTTCTTTCTAGGCAGACACAATTTCCAAATGGACAGAAAATTGCCAAATCGAAAATTTTTTATCTTGAAACATAAAAAATTTTCAAGATTTTGTTTTTCGTGCTTAATTAATTAATTTCTGTTCGTTCCACAAATTTCATTCTAAAAACAGAAAATTTTCGATCTGGCAAATTTCTATCTTAATGCAGATAAATGTGGATAAGACATATTTCTGTCTTAGTACAAAAATGTTTGTCCGACAAAAAACTGTCTTGGCATAAAAAATTGCCGATACAACTTATTTCTGTCAAATGACAGAAGTGTTGTTTTGACAAATTTCTGTCACACAAATTTTCTTTCTAGGCACATGCAATTGCCGTTCGAACAAATTTATGTCTAAGAACAGAAAATTCGCATATCGACAAATTTTTTATCTTGAAACATAAAAAATTTCCAAGATTTTCTGTTCCACAAATTTCATTCTAAAAACAGCAAATTTTCGTTCTGGCAAATTTCTATCCTAATCCAGATAAATGTGGATAAGACATATTTTTGTCTTGGTACAAAAATGTTTGTCCGACAAAAAACTGTCTTGGCATAAAAAATTGCCGATACAACTTATTTCTGTCAAATGACAGAAGTGTTGTTCTAAAAATTTTCTGTCTAGAAAACAAAAAAATTATATCCCACAAACTCTGTTTCTAGGCACATGCAATTGCCGTTCGAACAAATTTATGTCTAAGAACAGAAAATTGGCATATCGACAAATTTTTGTCCCACAATTTTCGATCCGAAAAATTACTTTCTTGATGCAGATAAATTTGGATACGAGAAATTTCTATCTTAGAACAAAAAAAAAAAAAGTTTGTCCGAAAAAATCTGTCTTAAAAAGTAAAGTTGTCAATCCAAATAATTATTCCAAGGAAAAGAATTGGCAGTTCCGACAAATATCTGCCTAGAAATAAACAGTTGTCGATCGTACTTATTTCTGTTTAAGGGCAGAATTTTTGAGCTGACAAATTTTTGTCTAGAAAAAAACGTATATCCGACAAATTTGCCTTCTAGGCACAGACAAATGCCGGTCCGACAAAAAATTGTCAGTTTGACATATTTCTGTCTAAAAAAGAAAAATTGTCAATCTAAATAACTATTACGAAGACTAAAAACTGCCAATATGACAAATATCTGTCTAGGCATAGAAAACAATGAAAGATATGTTAATCTGGCACATTCTCGCTTAGAAACAAACAAATTTATCCACGACTTTTCTTTCTACGCACAGAAAATTCTCGATCTGACAAATTTAACTCTGAGAAGAGAAAAAATTTTCCAAGTATGGTTAACTTAAGTTTAATTGTACAATATTCTGTCTAGGAAAATGTATGTATTAACAATAAATTTTTATTCCTTTCAAGACTCATGTGACATTTTTTTGACATCACGTTGTTATTGTTATGATTTGCTCCTACAATTCTATTTTTTCGACCAACATTAAAAAAAGGTTTCGTCTCCAAGTTTACACAAAAAAAATTAAAAAGAAAACTATAAAAATTTCTCCCTTTTCATTTAATTTTATATTCTCTTATTCGCAATTTAATAGTTTGTTTTTCTCTCATGTTTTTTTTTTTTTTCTTTCTTTTATTTGCTTCCCACAGATGGGTGAACTAATGACACAGTCGCATGTGTCACTACGTGATGATTTTCAAGTATCATGCATGGAATTGGATGTTCTTGTCGATGCGGCCATTAATTGTTCTGGTGTTTTGGGATCACGTATGACTGGCGGTGGTTTTGGTGGCTGCACAGTAACACTTGTGCAACGCAGCGCTGTTGATAATGTTGTTGCCACAATGCGTGAGACTTTCAGCAAGAAATTCAATAAAACTGCTGCCAATCGTATCGAGTTTTATATTTGTACGCCAAGTCAAGGAGCTAGAAAAATACAATTGTAAACAAGTACCTGCTGTGCTGAAGTAGGAACTATTGAGTGGGCGAAAACAGGATTATTGTGAAATAAGGTGGAGTTTTTTTTCTTCATTAAATTAATTTGAAAAATAAGTAAAAATATATTTAGAAATAGTTTTTGATTTGTTTAAATAAATAATTAAGTCGCTTTAAAAATTCAGAAAGTAAAATTAGTTTAACGTTTATTATAAATTGTTAATAGAAACATTTTCTTAAGCTTAAAAAATAAATCAGCCTAAATATAAATAAAATTATGCATTAATTTATTCTTGGCCTTAATTTTTCCTTTTAAATTTTAATGGTAAAAATCGAAAAAGGGAGAACTTTCACAGGACCTTTTTAGTAATTAGGTTGATTATAAAATATTTATTTAATAACAGTTATTCTTACCATAAACGTGTAATTAATAAAAATAGTTTATGCTACTTATACGTACATATGTCCAACGATTTGCGCATACATAATGAATAACTCTGGCGTATAGTTATTCTGAATTAAATATAACGCATACGAAAAAACAACTTGAAACCAGTGTTCGCAAATTAGCAGAACATTATTTAGCGTTCGGCTCACACACCCAGGAACGATATCTATTTGTTAAGTGTTTGTGTAGACGAACACAACCCTTAATACCGTTCGTAACTATTTTCAAGAAAGAGCCGAGAATTATATAATGTTCTGTTCTTCGTTAAAAAACAGAACAATTGTAGTGATGCTGGAGACAAACATTATATTTTAATGTTCTTGTATGTTTTTTTTTACATTGATAAAGAAATAAACAAAAAAAAAATGTTCAGCAACGACGCCAGCAAGACCAGCTTGTGTGTGTATTGTGTAAAATTATTTTGCGGCTTTTTGTTTTTTTTTCGTATGAGCATTTTGTTTTTGAAAGAAATGTTTGGTTTTTTACAAACCAAAAGGGCGCTAGGCTCAAAAGAAACGAAAAAACACAATGAAGCTTGTGTTTAAAAAACCGAACGAAATTAAATGGTGTTAAGTTGGATAAGAACAGTATTATTTTTGTGTTCGAAAGATGACAAGCAGGGAAACGTTTTATTTTTAATGATTTACTACACAAACACTATAAGCGTTTGTGTTTTCCACAAATCTAGCGAACCGAACACAAAGGAGCGATATTTAGTGTTTAATTTCGAACACTGGCTGAAACCAATGGACAAAAGAAGAGGTTTTATCGGCATAGACTGGATATTTGACGTACCCCTACAAAAAGTAGCACAAAAGTGCCAAATTACACGAAAGAGTTGGGCAATTCGCAGGTCCATTTCTTCAGATATTGCGGTCACCAAAGGCTTGCGTTAACAAAAAAATCGTGAGTCATTTGCCAGTCGCTTTCGCCATGCACGGTAATGTTGCCATTTAAAGATTAATGGGCTCAGTACGCATTCATTTTAACCGCACCAAAAAGTGATTCTTCTAAAAACGGCACAAATCACAAGTAATTGAAATTTTTCAATGGCAACCTCATGTTAAGGTGATAGCTCCCATTCATATAAAGTGTTAGATCGAGAAGCAGTCTCTGCTACCAAAGACCTATCACGAGACTACTTTGGTGTCAGTTTGCTTTCCTATACGATAACAACATTGTACTTATCGACGATCTATTTCTTAATTATCAAAATATTATATTTCTGTTTATTTGTTTGTAACAAATTTATTTCTCATTTTCCATTCTATTGTAAGAAATTTATTAATGAACCCAAAGGGAAAGGGAACTAGCACCAAACATGTCACGTGACAGTTCTAAAGTGTTAAGGACCGGTTCTAGTTCTAGCACTTTATATCGGGTGATTTTTTAGCTTTTATCTTTTTGGCAACACTGGTTTCAACAGCTGACGCACGTTTCGTGTTTTGTTTCACTGTCAAACATCTTCAGTTTGGTCTATAAGTTAACCATGAATCGTCTTACAAACGAACAACGCTTGCAAATTATTGAATTTTATTATCAAAATGCGTTCTCTGTTAAGAAAATTCATCCAATTTTTTATCGAAAAATTGTGTTCAGCGACGAAGCTAATTTTTGGCTCAATGGGTACGTTAATAAGCAGATTTATCGATTTTGGAGTGAAGATCAGCCAGAAGCATTGCAGGAGCTACCAATGCATCCAGAAAAAGTCACACTTTGGTGCGGTTTATGGGCTGCTGGCATCATTGGACCGTACTTCTTCAAAGATGATGCGAATCGTAATGTAACTGTGAGTGGTGAGCGCTACCGTGAGATGATATCCAACTTTTTTTTGCCCAAAATGCAATAGCTTTACATGTGGTTTCAACAAGACGGTGCCACATGCCACACAGCACGCTTAACGAAAGACTTATTGAGAGGCGAGTTCGGTGAACATTTTATTTCACGTTCGGGACCGGTCAATTGGCCGTCTAGATCGTGCCATTTAACGCCTTTAGACTATTTTCTGTGGGACTATGTTAAAGCTCATGTCTATACACACATGCCCGATTCAATTGACGCATTGAAAGACAACATTAAACATTTATTCATGAGATACCGGCCGAAATGTTGGAAAGAGTAGGCCAAAACTTGACTAAGCTTAAAATAATCTTCAAACATTAAATTATATGGACCGTACTATCGATTCAAATAAAGATTTCATGAATTTTTCTGAATTGTATGTGTTTTTTTTACTTTCCTATAACTCGGCAAAATCCAAGGGGAGAGGTTAATTGGTAAAATTGTTAAAAATAAGCCCCACCAAATTAATAACAGTTCGATACAATAAAAACAATCATAATATTACAACCGGTAAAGCCCAAACACTATAGTACTTTCAAGATTGCGAGGTTAAAATTCATATAAGTTATTTGTGGCGAATATTATCTAGATATTAACATTCACATGAGATTTTTTGTCTTCAAGTGATATAAGGGACGGTCGCTAAATTGTTTATTAATGTTAACATTTAAAAGGAAGTTAAAACTTTTTATAGATGGGAGCTTTGGGCAAATGTGAACAGATTCGAAAAAAAAACTTAATTTGCCGTAAAATATTTTTGGAGAGATTTTAATCTAAATACCAACATAATTAGATGGTTAACGGACACAAAGAGTCAAATTTGGAAAGAAGTTTTTATGGGGAATATGTTAAATTATAGACCGATTCTCACCATTTACATAGACTTCGTGCTTTGTACAATTAAAATGTATTTACCAAATTTGATCAAATTATTTACAATATTGCAACTGGTACTTTGCGCACAACCAGCCAGACGGACGGAAGGACATCGTTAAATCATTTTTAAACGTGATTCTTAGTCTACCGGTATGCAAAAAGATTGGTCCAAAACGTATATAACTGCTTTTTCCTTAATTTTTGCTTATATGTATGTCAAATTTCAATGTGTAAAAAAAAACATTTATCTTTTATTACAATCTGCCTTTGTCTTACAATTTTCGATTAAAAATTAAATGTACATAAATGGCGAAACTGCAGCAACACGTTGGGGTATACAGGTATAGGGTGTTTTTTTACAGGTTTGTTTTCCGAATAGAGATAAAACTGGCATTTTGTGGTCAAATCTGGCAACTCTAATGTCATTTATGTTCAGTTTGGTTTGCCATTTCATCATGAACAGGTTGACAAAAGAACAACGCTTGCAAATCGTGCAAATTTATTTCGAAAATAACGGTTCAGTTCGCGAAGTTTACCGCAAGCTCCGTCCATTTTATGGTCGACATAATCGTCCATCAGAGCAATTAATTCGGTTAACCATGGATCGTTTTCGGTTAACCATGGATCGTTCCGCAGAGACGTCGAACAGTGCGCACCGAAGAAACAATTGCCGCTGTAGAGCAAAGTGTTGAAGAGGACCCGAATGAATCGATTCGCCACCGTGCACAGCAATTGGAGCTTTGTCCATCAACTTTATGGAAGATTTTGCGCAAAGATCTTGGCTTACGACCTTACAAGATCCAGCTTGTGCAAGAATTAAAGCCGCGAGACCATGCAATGCGTCGTGATTTTGGTGTATGGGCCGAAAATGAGATTGATCTCGATGCTGATTTTCGTCGCAAAATTTTGTTCAGTGATGAGGCTCATTTTTGGTTGAATGGCTACGTCAACAAGCAAAATTGCCGCATTTGGAGTGAAGAGAATCCACATGAGACCCTTGAGACGCCATTACATCCACAAAAACGGACTGTTTGGTGTGCTCTATGGGCTGGTGGAGTCATTGGGCCATACTTCTTCCGAAATAATGCTGGAGAGGCAGTTACCGTTAATGGAGACCGGTATAGAGCCATGATAACCGACTATTTTGTTCCCGAATTGGATGGCATGAATGTGGATGAGTTGTGGTTCCAACAAGACGGCGCTACATGCCACACAGCGCACGCCACAATCGATTTATTGAAGGAAACATTCGATGAGCGCATAATTTCTCGGAATGGACCTGTCAATTGGCCACCAAGATCGTGTGATTTGACACCATTGGATAATTTTTCCTTGGGGATATGTGAAGTCGCTCGTCTACGCCAACAAACCAGAAACGTTAGGGGAATTGGAAGCCAACATTCGTGTCGTTATTGCCGACATACGGCCCCATATGCTCGAAAAAAAGGTTGAAAATTGTACCTGTAGAATTGGCTTTATTCGAGCCAGCCGCGGCGGCCACATGCCTGAAATCATATTTAAACATTAATGGCATAAAATTATCCTTCCAATAAAGCCAAATTGATGGTCATTAAAACGATTTTCTTGTGTTTTATTTCAATTCGAAGTTCTATACCACTGAAAAAAACACCCGATAAATATAGAGAAAAGAAAAGCCAAAAGCAAATTTGTATTTGCTGCAAAAGCTCTTTCTTGCAGACATCAAAAAAAATTAACATGTACATATCAAAAAATGCCTCAATAAGACAATATATGCGATTAAAAGTTATAAAATGCTACAAAAAAGCTATTTTAACTAAATTATGCAAAAAATGCTGCAAGCGTTAAAATGACACTTAAAAAGTTGATGCCAAGATTCATAAAAAGACCCAAAACGGATAAATATATTGATTCTGCCTTCATTGGTCGCACAAGGATAAACATGCAATTGCATATTTATGGTTTCCCTGGTAATCGCCAATACAGTGTTATTTATGTCTTGTTTTCCTCTATCACAATTCGCGCTATTTTATTTTAATATTCTGTAATTTCCCGCAGGAAATTATGTTTGTTTGATTGTAAAATTGTTATGTGTTTTTTTGTAAATTTTTCTACCAAGTTTTAGCCTTTTTTAAATTTAGCCATTTTTGATCATGAAACAAAAGTTGTTTTTCGCATTTTTGTAGAGAATTTCAGCTGAAGTGACAAGCTGCTAAAAAAGCAAACAAACCATCAATGGCGCTTAAACTAAAATTGCTTTTGTTAAACAATCATAACAGTAGCTTTTGTGACCATGAAATTTGAGCAGAAGATGCCAATAAATTTATTTATTAAGAAAAACGAAAATTAAAAATTATGTCGCTTAAGCTGTTTTTGCGGAAAGGGCTCGATATAGTGTTCGCCATAAGAGCTTTTTTATGTAACTTTAAAATTTAATTATGTGAAACCATTAAAAACAGAAAAAACTGTTGTTGTACCAGCAATACCTCATGGCTGGCTATTTCCTTTACATAGCGTTTACATTTGCCAGTACTGGCAAGACAGTAGCAATTCATTCAAACTTTTTCACTAATACATAAACACTTTTGCCGCTATTTTGTTTTTGCATTGTTTTGCCAACTAATATGTATATGCTTACTGTCTTGCCAGTACTGGCAAATGTAAACGCTGTGTTATTTGCTTGGAACCACTTTACAAATCGAACTGGCCAGAGTGTAGCCTGATTCAATCCTTCGATAAGTGATTTATTATTTTTGAATATTTAAAAGTAAAATTACCACCTGTGTTACATTTTTATTTCATAAAAATCCACTTTTTATACCCTTCACCACAGGTGGAAAAGTTTATATATAAGTTTGTCATTCCGTTTGTAATTTCTACAGTATTGATATTAGACCCTATAAAGTATGTATATTCTGGGTCCTTATGAGGAGAGAAGTTGATTTAACGATATCCGTCCGTCCGTCTGTCCGTCTTACGTTTGATATGTTTTCCGGAGACTCCAGACATGATAGCAGCTTCGTTGTTTTACATTTATGTCACATATAGTCCACCATTTCTTGCTATTGAAATTCAGCCAGATCGGTTCAACAATGGCTGAGATATGACCAAAAAACCACGACTGCATCTAATTTTTCCAAAAAATCCCTTGTGGTTGTTGTATTTTTATAACTTTGTTCTGTATATCTGGAGAACGGCAAGAGCCAAAGCTTTTAAATTAGGTACAAACATTAAGGTTATAAATACACACCATCCTACAAAATGTGGGTGGGACTGGAGAAGTAGGCGTGGTACCTCTCATACAAAAAGTATTAAAAATTGTATAAAAACTGAATTTTTTGACTGTAATATGACCTATGGTTACGCCTTATATATCAGAAGATCGGAAATTTTTAATAGAAAATATTTTCTGAAAAACTCCGGAAAATCGGTTCAGATACGAAAAAGTTATGACCAAAATACTAATTTTTTTTGAAAAATACCAATTTTCAGGAACCATAGATCTCCCGAGTCCAAGTTTTATAGCCAAAATAACTTTTTTCTTCTTTAACACGTCGGTATATAAATCTGTCAAATCGGTTAAGAAATAGCAGAGTTATGACCAAAATACTGAAATCCCAAAAATTACTCTTTTTTATAATTAAGTTTGTTTTTTATACCCTTCACCGAAGGTCCTACACCCTATAAAATATATATACTTTTTAAAAAAATTTGTATGAAAAAAACCTTTAAAAACCCATCTTTGATTACATTAAGTATTAAAACTGAGCAATACACTAAAAAATAAAAATATATTTTATATAAAACAAATAAAAAGCTAAAAGCAAAAAAAAAAATAAGTAAAATTCCTAACAAAGCATAAAATTGACAGCGAGAATTTGATGTTTGTAGTTGCAGCTGTATTTCTACACATAAACAATTTGAGTTATCAGTTGTTCCAAAAGCAACAACAACCATAGAGATTTCCCAAAATATATCACCACAATCAACTGTCACCACTCTAAACTTCAGTCACTGGAAATATGTAGAATGAGAGCAAGATGAAAAAAAAATAATGGACAGTAACCATGAAATATTGTACGTTTCATGTAAACAATAAAACAACATCAGCGAGTAATGACAGCAGCAACAACAACAACAACAGCAAAACAGTATGAGAAAAATGAAAAAGTGTTTAATATCAAGAGGAAACAAAAAAAAAATGAATAGAGGCAATGCTGAAAATGAGGAAACACATATCACGGAGCTTACAATAACAAAAACTATAGCAACAAAAATAATCATTTGAACAGTTTTCCAGTAAATGGCAGAGACGTAGTCAAGATGATTTTTTGAATAGAAATAATTCGGAAATGCGCAAAGAAATAACACATTTTAACCTTAACCATACAACCATTTTGTAATTTTCACAACCGTTTATATATATTCCACAATATGCATTTTAATTTAAATAAAGGAATACATATGAGGTGCTGAAACTCGTTACTTGCATTTTTTTTAAATAATCATGATATCAACGACTTTTGACACATTACACCGCTTTGCTTTAGTATCTGAAGTGAAAAACAAACAAAAATCTCTCCTTGACTTCTATCAAATACATTGAAAATTTGAGTGAGTACCAAACTTTTTTGCTCGCATTGTCTAGCGAGAAACATAACTGCTTCTTTCCATGAAACGGAACAAAAATCGTCCCTTGTAGCTCAAATAAAGAATTTGAGCATCAGCGTGTAAAAGGTTATGATGAGATTGCCTCAATTCTCATCCACCATTTTCAGATAAAGTGACTTGACCAATGTGCAGGAGATTAAACTATTCTGCGATGGTTGTCCTATTGAGCAGAGGGTTATCAGATACAAAGTTTGGTGTGAAAAAGATAATAATGGTGTTTCCTGTCGTCGGACACTCTTTCTTACTGGCAGATAGGGGTTTGGGTAGGGGGCTTATTCTGACAGTCGTATTCGAATACTTTTTCGATTCGAAAGTAATTTTAGTCGATACTGAGCGAATCGAAATTATTTTTTGTTCAGTGCTGTGAAAACTCAAATAAATGCTTTACATCACTTAAAAATAATTTCTATTCGTTTAGTACCCAGTAAAAACTTCGCCTACAAAATAATGTGCTGAGTAAACAGAAAAATGTAAGAGCACTACTTACAATTCTGCTGAAAGAACCAATGAATTTTACAAGGGATGTCCAAAAATGAACGCATTAAAAATAAGTCATTATTTTTTTACCTACATACATCCAGAAAAAGTAGTTATAGAAGTTGTTATAGATGTAGTTATAGCAGAAAGCTACAATATAATGAGTTAAAGAAGCTATTCATTTTGAAAAAGTAGGCGAAGTTTTTACTGGGTATCGACAGAAAGACCTAAAAAGAATATTGCTTTCGAATCGAAAAAGTATTCAATCACGACTGTCAGAATTAGCCCCCTGGACATATTTTGAGAATTCGGACCAGTCTATAAAGTTACTGAGGAAGTTGCTGTTGAGGATTTTAAGGCTGCATTTTAGGTTTCTCCTAAGGAAACGAATCATTACCAAAAAAAAAAAAAACAAAAGGTGAATGTTTGTACGGGGGGAGGAGCACTACCGATCAGCATTAACTCAAGCAGCTCCCAAAAGCATTTTTAAACAAGTAAGAATGTTATATTCGGCTGTGCCGAATCTTATATACCCTTCACCTTTGTGCGAGAAGTATACAGAGCAACTAGACAAAAACTGAATAATTTTTACATATACATACATATTTACAATACTAAAAACTTCATTATAAATTAAAATTTAAAAGCGAAAACTGGTATATATTTTTTAGAACATAAAAATTAAAAAAAAAATTCTCTTTGAAAAACCAAGTTTCTAACCTTAACAAACCGCTCGACAACTGAACCATACAGGAACGTTGTATGAATATCATTAAAATATGGCCAGATTTTCGGTTCACCGATTTTTCCGAAATTATTTTCTACTAAAAATTTCCGATCTTTTGGTATATAAGGCGTATCCATAGGTCATATGACAGCCCAAAAATTCAAGTTTTTATACATTTTTTCATGTTTTCTGTACGGGAGGTACCACGCCCACTTTTTCAATCTAGCCCACAGCACTTGCCGTTCTCCAGATATACAGATAAAATAAATTAAAAAAAACAACAATAAAAACAAGGGATTTTTGGGAAAATTTTGAGGTAGTCGTGGTGTTTTGCTCATACACCCACTATTTGTGGACCGATCTTGCTGAATTTCAATAGCAAGAAATGGTGCACTGTGATATAAATGTAAAACAACATTGCCCCTATCATGTCTGGGATCTTCGGAAAACACATAGCTCATTTGCGGCAAGACCGGCATAACTCAAAAAACGAAACTTTGGAGTATATATATTGTGTATTAAATTCATCTTTATATCTTTTATACTTTCCCAGTTTGAAGATAATGTGTTCTCTTTTTTTCTAAGTAGTTAGAACAAATCAAAAACTTTCAATGCGTTTATACCGAAATGGATTTTTTTGAGTTATGCCGTTCTTGCAGCAAATGAGCGACATATCAAACGTTTGACGGACAGACGGACATCGTTAAATCAACTTCGGTTTTCATTAGAACAAAGTATGTATGCACTTTATAGGGTCTATGATTAGTATTGTAGAAATTACAAACGTAATGACAATCTTATATATGGGCATTTCCGCCAAAAGGTCCACCGTGACCAAAAATTTAAAAGTTATTAAAAGCTGATTATTTTACGATATTGTTATAGAGAAACATTTAGATTTTACTAGTTTTATAAATTTACTCATAAATTTGTTCACTTAGATGAACAATCAGACTGCAAAGTTTCGCAAACGTAATTTCTTTTTTTTTTGAGAATGTTTTATTGTATGTTTTCTTTAATATTTATCTTTCTTAAAAAGGTGATATTTGATAAAAATTATTCCAAAAAAAATTTCTTACATGGTCTGTAATCTAAGGAAGAGTTCAAAGAGAAATATGTTATTCAGATTAATAGTAAATTTTTATTTTATTTTGATCATTATTCAGTTAAATTATTACGGAAAAAATTTCACGTTCGAAATGTCACGTATCGACCCAGATTTTGGCTTAAAAAAAAGAAAATACAGAAGATTTTGGAATCAAACCAAAACATTTTAATGTTACATTGCTACGTAAAATTCTGAAAGTAATTTGACTAAAAAATTGTGCCAGGTTTCGCTGAATTACGCCTTTTTATACATGGCCACAAAAACTACTTCTGTTTTTTTCACGTTCGAACCGCTACTTCTTTTGTCATTATCTTTGACCTAAAATCGCGCCCTCCATAAACTTTAGCATAGATAATAGTGCTTTCTTAGTGCTTTAATTTTAGGGTTAAGAAAACGTGAAAATATTTTTTGCTTAAAATGTTATTGCATTTTTGATGCGTACGCCTGTCACGTTCAACACTTTGGAATAACCCATATACCCTTTTCCCCCTGTGGTGAAGGGTATAAAAAGGGTGGCCAGTAGCAATGACTAAGCCACGACGATAAAATCAACACAAAATCTGAAAAGTTTAAGATGGGCCTAATCTTAGTTTTACTTAAATCAATCTCATTTACGTATTATTTCCAGTACGAATTCGAGATTGAATATGGATAAGTTAAGTATTTCGCAATTGAAAATCCGTACTTGAATCAATCTTTCCGTACTTGATTCAATAAAAACGTACTTACCGTACTATTAATACCGCTTCGAATTGATTTGAGTATGGATTGATTGATTTTTCTTTTGAGTGTAGAGGTCTGCACAAATATATTTGGATTCAAAAATTACTCGTGTAATGGCAAGGCATGAAGATATATTCCCACCATGCATGATTGTGTGGCGCTCCTGTCTTCTTTAGCTCAAGTGTAAAAGTTTATTACTACACATGTACAATACTAATACATTTATATAAGTGTGTGTGTATGCTGTAGTTGTTTGTAAAACATAAGAATCTGATGATAAATTTTGTGATTATGATGAGTTATTAACTCAACAAAAAAAAGTTGTATGTACGTATTAGTGAGCATACAAAAAAATAACTACAATAAAAAGTTAAACACTCAAAGGCAAATAACAACAAGCTCAAATGTAACTACCGTTTTAGAAAAATATGTCAGGCTATATCACTCAAATTTACGTATTTATTCATATGTATATACACAAATAAAACATATAAGGATTAGAACCCAACCCTGCATACGTTCATTCATGAATAAAATTTACAGAGAAACAAAATCAAACAAACACAGATATAAGCATGTTGTTCTGAAATGTTTTTTTCTTTTTGCAGTTACTTTTTTATATACATATCGCTGGCTTAACATGTAAAGGCTCTAAGTCCACTTATTTAAGAAATTGAGATTTTAATGCAGTAATGTGCAATAAGTAAAAATACATTGTTTACAAAGAAAAAATTACATTTATCTAATTTTTTGTTGTTGTTTTGTAGTGATGAGTAAAAGCGCTAAGTCCAATTTATCAATAGAAAAAGCTCTAAGTCCCAATTAAAAGTACAGTTTAACCATTTCTCTCAAATTGGGTGAGTTCCAAAACATCAGTTGCAAAGCAACTCGGTTTTTTAAGTGCTTTCTACCAAGCAACCGTGAAAAATTTTACAATGTTATCTGTACCAAAGTTCACTAAAAACAATATCGATGCGTACACAATAATCAAACTAGATATAGTTAAACTCTATGATACTTTTTTGACTTTGACTGCAAAGTATTATGATGTTTAGGAACTCAGCCATAGTTCCATCACATGTATTAAAAAAATTCACTAACTGTTTTATAATAATTAATGTGCGCTAATTTTTTTTAATGCCAACGTGGTAAATAAATGATTGTTTTTTGTCTCTCCTGTAAAATTTTCAAATATGGACTTAGAGCCTTTACATGTTAAGCCAGCGATATGTATTTTTTTTAAACAAGCAATTTACAAAAAGCATTTTAGTAATTTGTAGTTTTATATTGTAGTTTTTGCTCTCTTCATTGTCCTTAGATACATACATACATACAATCGAAACTACACACTGTACAGTAGACAATATTCCTTTTTCTTTATTAGTTAAAATCATATTACTGATAAAGCGTCTTCGACTTTATGACAACTATATAAGTTAATTTGTAATCATCAAGGGCAGCAGCTATTGAAAGTGCTGAGCTTGATACCAGCTACAATCCTTTTCCACGCACCCTCAACCTAGCTTCTAACACAAAGTGTTAAATTATAACAATAACTTCGGTTTTTATAATACCCTTCACCGAAGGTAGAAATGGTATATGGGCATTTCCGCCAAAAGGTCCACCGTGACCAAAAATTTAAAAGTTATTAAAAGCTGATTATTTTACGATATTGTTATAGAGAAACATTTAGATTTTACTAGTTTTATAAAATTACTCATAAATTTGTTCACTTAAATGAACAATCAGACTGCAAAGTTTCGCAAACGTAATTTCTTATTTTTGAGAATGTTTTATTGTATGTTTTCTTTAATATTTATCTTTCTTAAAAAGGTGATATTTGATAAAAATTATTCCAAAAAAATTTCTTACAAAGAGAAATATGTTATTCGGATTAGTGGTAAATTTTTATTTTATTTTGATCATTATTCAGTTAAATTATTACGGAAAAAATTTCACGTTCGAAATGTCACGTATCGACCCAGATTTTGGCTTAAAAAAAAGAAAATACAGAAGATTTTGGAATCAAACCAAAACATTTTAATGTTACATTGCTACGTTAAATTCTGAAAGTAGTTTGACTAAAAAATTGTGCCAGGTTTCGCTGAATTACGCCTTTTTATACATGGCCACAAAAACTACTTCTGTTTTTTTCACGTTCGAACCGCTACTTCTTTTGCCATTATCTTTGACCTAGAATCGCGCCTTCCATAAACTTTAGCATAGATAACAGTGCTTTCTTAGTGCTTTAATTTAAGGGTTAAGAAAACGTAAAAATATTTTTTGCTTAAAATGTTATTGCATTTTTGATGCGTACGCCTGTCACGTTCAACACTTTGGAATTACCCATATATTACTTTGTCATTCCGTTTGTAGTTTCTACAATATTGATCCTACACCCTATAAAGTATATATATTCTGGGTCCTTATGAAAAGCGAAGTTCAAAACCGGTTGTCCGTCTGTCCGTATATCTGTTGAAATGGGTTTTCCGAAGCCCCCAGATATGATGGGGACTTGGTTGGGGTATCTTTATGTCAGGTATTCTTATTATAATTTTGCTATTGAAATTCAGCCAGCTCGGTCCACAAATAGCTGATATATGAGCAAAAAACCACGACTACCTCTAATTTTTTCCAAAACTCCCTTGTGTCTGTTGTATTTTTATTACTTTTTGCTGTATATCTGGGGAACGGCAAAAGCCAGAGTTTCCAAATTAGGTACACACATTAAGGTTGTCAATACACACCATCCTACAAAATGCGGATTTAAATTTTACGGCTGCCATATGTCCTATGGATATGACTTATATACCAAAATATCGGAAATTTTTAGTAGAACATATTTCATAACAAACTCGGAAAAATCGGTTCAGACACAAAAAAGTTATGATTAAAATTAAATTTTTTTTAATTTTCATTAAATTATTTTTATGAAGAAAGGAATTTTACAAACATGAAAATTAATTAATTGTTATTGATAATCTTTCATTCTTGACGTGGCTGGGGCTCGAAGCCCGGCCGGCAGGTTACCATGACATGTTTCGATCGCAACCACTCGATCTCCACTCGCAGCCATCAACGACCGCTGACGTCAATAGTCAAACATCAATCCTTAAACCAAATCGTATTTTAAACTTTGGTAGATCGAAATTTGCTTTCCTGAATGATTATCCATTTTTAATTGATTTTACGTGTTTTTTTTAAATACCCACTATCGGGAACCATAGATCTCCCCGAGAACAAGCTTTATAACTCAAGTAAATGGTAAATTTTTTCTTCAGCACGTCGGTATATAAATCTGTCAAATCGGTTAAAAAATGGCTGAGTTATAACCGAAATACTGAATCCACAAAAATTACTCTTTTTAATAATTAACTTTGTTAAAATATATGTATACAAGTATATATAAATATCACTTAAGTAACTGGTAAAATTCTTCCTTAACACGTCGGTATATAAAACTATCAAATCGGTTAGACAATGGGTAATTTATGAGCAAAATACTCCAAAAATGGGCTAAAAAACATCAAAATTTTTTTAAAAACCTAAATTTTAGGGTTGCCATACGTCCTATGGATATGACTTATGTACCAAAATATCGGACATTTTTATGAGTTATAACCGAAATACTGGGGTCTAATCACCGCATACGTTATCGAGCAAAATTTACCGAAATTATTTATTTTGGTATCTTGAAACTCGATATCGAATGAAATGTATTGAATTTGAAATAATAGCATTCGACATCGAGTAACTCGACATTACATTTAGCGAGTTTTCATTCGATACGCCAGTGTCTATCGTATGCAAAAAAATTCAATAGTTTATTCGATACATAAGTATCGAATGCGGTGATTAGACCCCTGAATTCCCAAAAATTACTCTTTTTATACCCTTCACCGAAGGTAAAAAAGGTATATATAACTTTGTCATTCCGTTTGCAATTTCTACAATATTGATCCTACACCCTATAAAGTATATATATTCTGGGTCCTTATGAAAAGCGAAGTTCAAAACCGGTTGTCTCTTATTTTAAAAAAATATTTACCAGTTTTATTTAGTTTTTGTCTAGTTGCTCTGTATTCTGCTCGCACAATGGTGAAGGGTATATAAGATTCGGCACAGCCGAATAAAGCACTCTTACTTGTTTTTGACAACAGCTGATATACAAGGAGTTTCCTGCAGGCCGGTTTCATTCCAACTGTTTCTCAAAGGTATGGACTTAAATAAAACTCATAAATAACTTGAAGTTGCAGTTGTATTGCAGTAACGTTTCACCGTCTGTTCTGGGCCTTGCAAGTTAGTCACCCGAGAATTTACTCAAAATTGTCTAATTATTAAATTACTTATGTGGTGTTGATAGAACACGAGCGCCTTACTCGTCCGTTCAACTTACATTTAAAACAAAAACAAAATTTCGAAATTTTTTTTTGTTTTAAATGTAAGTTGAACGGACAAGTAAGGCGCTCGTGTTCTATAAACTACACATTAGTAACTTTTAAAAGTTGTAGACTCAATAATTGCAATTACCTGGTCCTTACCACTAAGTGGGTAGTATGCCAAAACTTTAACTGGCACAATTTACGAGCTACACGGAAAAAATTATTTACTAAATATGGCTTGAACCAAGAAAATATTGCATGATTCTCGTCCAAGCTTGGTTTTAGCAAAATGTTTCTTGATTTTAGAAAATTTTACTAAATACTAGCGAAATAAGCTAAAATCAAGAAATTATTCTTGAATTTTGGTTTTTCTTGCTTTAAGAAACAAAATTGATTACATAAGAAAATAAACTTCTTTCCGTGTAAATTCAGCATACAATGATTTATTAGGAAAGAAGTATTTTTTTTTGCACATAAAATTAAGTTAAATAGGGAAATGACTTCTTCTCACAACTAAAAAAAATGACATCATAATAAGACAATGTAGATAACAAATAAATAAATTGTCGCCTTAAAGAAACAGAACAAAAAAATAAAATCAACCAAGAGCCTCTGTTTTAGCATACGGACATCATCAAAATGATTGATATCCTGATGACTGCAAAGACGGGAATAAAGATTAATTTATAAAATATATATAAATGAGGGACATTTTTATGTTTATTGATTGAATAGAAATAAAGATAAATAAAAGCAATTGTTTAACTTGAATAAGAAAAAGTTTAATGGCCATTTTCTCAATGTATCGAAAAACTGCTTGTTACTTAATGTCGACATAAATTTGTTAAAAAATAAAATGTGCGTTAACGATTTAGGTTTTCTCAATATACCGACAAAAACATTGTTTTCAGTTGGCAACACCTCTCAAAATACATGTAAAAGTTGGGAGTCAGCTGATTGAATTCATCAGTAAGGCAAATAATTGGCAGATGAGTACCGGTTAGCTTTGCGGCAGAATAGAAAGAAATGATACATTAAGAACACCAAATTCCTTTAAAAAAGATAATCGCCTAATAAGGAAACGGCCAAACGGTCTTATCTTTTATTAGAAATAAAAAAAAATTAAGCGAGTGAAAATATTAGTATGAAATAAGAATCTTGTATAGGAAGATTATTTGCATCTATAGGATGGCGCCAAAGTTATCACTCTTTCGAAAGATAATTTAATTTTTGTAAACGGCGGTAACTGTTAGTTTTGCTTTGACATTTTTAAAGTCAACCGCTACAAAATACACTTCAGGAATAAATGGAAATTGTTTAAAATTGTTGAGGGCTGCATTTCCGGGTAGCCTTTTCTCTCATTTTGGTGATTTGCAATGGGGTCTCTTTAACTCATGTGTTAAGGTCCAATTAGACGTAACATAAACATAATGCCACAGCCCTAACGATTACCGTAAAAACCAAAATTGAATTGGTTTGTATGGTTATGATTTTGTCGTTATGGTAAGTCACCTATAATAAAATACAGTGTTGTCCATTAGTTTGGTTTAAATAGCTGTTTTGTATGGTTATAGTATGATGGAAAACGCTATCAATTCTGGTTGCGACCACTTGACCGATACTATTTTTCTTTTTCTAAATGAAAAAAAAAAAAAAATGTTAACATCATAAAACTAAGTGGAGGAAAGGCAAAATTGCAAAGAATTCTGATGATGAGAATGTAGTTGATCTCAAAACATGTAATTTCGGCGCGAGTTCAAGACCTGGTTCAGTCAAGAAAAATCATCGATAAATTTTAATTTATTTACAGCCGTATTCATAATGAAAATTTGGCATAAAGTTAGCAAATGGTTTGTTTATTCATAATACACTAACAAAACTCTCCCTATCTTGTTAACGAGCTGCCAAACGTTTCCCAACTTGTGAAAAACAGCCGTTTAATGTCAAACAATTTTGTTGGTTTTTTTAATTAACTGTTTTTTTTTTTAATTTACTGTCTTTTACTTAATTTTAAACTTTGATTTTAAAAACTTTTTATATTTGAAGGGAAAAACAAAAAAAGGAAAATATGACAAAACATGTTGCATTTTAGAGCAATAAAATGTGGCATCATAAAAATTCAGAGTTTATTTATTGAAAGTTGGCAGATGGAGAAAAGTTCGTTATGAATCAACTCTGTGCCAACAAGCTGCTAAGCTAAATCGGCATTATAGTTAGCAGCTTGTTGTACGTAGTGTACAAACTGTGGCTAACTTTTGTAAGGAATACGGCTGTTAATGTTTAAAAATTACTTCCTTCATTTAAATAATGCAATAAAAACTGAATTTGAAGAACTTAGCCTTATTTGAAATAAATATCAAATTTGAATTCAAGATGATAAACAGTTCGATTAATCACAAGAAACTTAGGCCCTAATTATATAAAATGCAACGCAATTTTGTTGTTGCTTTCTACAGAAAATCATGTACCGTTTTAAAATTTTCAACGTCACAACTTATGAGGCGTTTGAAATTTTAAAAGGCAATGTGAACTTCTGAAGAAAGCAACAAGAGAATTACAAAATATTTATGACTTTGTTTTTGCTTGCAATGTAATTATTTGGCGTTGCGTTGCGTTTTACATAATTAGGGCCTAGTTGTTTTTCATTTATTAAAAAAATTACATTTGTTTATGGTGAACTGATATATGTATGTATACACTCAAAATATTATGTAGTTAAATTCAAACGAAAATTCATTTGAAACAAATTAAAATTCATTTAAAAAACGGATCATTTACATTTCATTTAAAACAAATGATTTTTTCAGTAATTTCTAAGTTTTTTATTTATTGAACATCATATTCGTTAAAATTGAATAGTTTTTACTTTTAAAAAATATATTTTAACCGATAAAAATCAAACAAATTAACAAAAAAAAATACGGAAAACATTATTTTTTGGTAGTTTGTTTTTTTAATAGCAAACATAAATGTTGAAAAATAAATTTATTCGTAAAATAACTATATTTTTATTCAATTTCAACAGTACCGAAAACGAATTTAATAACCTACAATCAGTTACTGTAATAATTTTATGAGTGTATTAGACTGGTCGCAATTTTTTATTTTTTTAAATTTAATTGTTTGCGCTGCTTAAAATATGAGGTTTGGTGTAAGAAATCATGATCTAATTTTTCAGGTCAATCCGACGGTGCCTAGCCGTGCCGGGTGGGGCCCAAAGTTCCCCATATTATAAAAAAAAAACATATTTTCTATCAGATCTTTATAGTTATACTAGTTGAAAAGCCGAAAATCAAAAATATGGCTTCGTTACGATCTTCCGCAGAGAAAGTACTTCAAGTGTGCCAAATTTCATCTTCCTATGTCATCAGATGGCTTCAGAAAGTTGCGGAAAGAATAGGACATACATGCAAACATCCTGACATACTAAGAAATTATATATTGTTAAGATAGATTAACATATGTTCGCGCAACTCAAAAACGCTTTAGCTTATTGAAAAACTAAAAAAAACCGAAATTCCGCAATAAAATTTACTTTAAGAAAGGTAAAACGTTTCTCTTATATGCGCAGTCGTTTTAGAAACATAATTTTTTTTTTCTTGAAAAAAAAAATAGTTTTTTTATTAAAATTTCGGAATTTTTGTTTTAAAAAATTCATAAAAAACTGAAAAATGCAGCTAGCTTCTAATTTTATGCAGACATATAAAAAACAACATTGCAAACAAAACAAGCTATTTTTTTTTAATCGTTTTTAGAACATAAAAAAAATAAAAATTTAAAAAAAAATTTTCTTTTTAAAAAACAAGATTCGAACCAGAGAACTCACAGTTTCTATTTTGGCACACCCCTAGAAAACTAAACCATGAAGGAACGTTGTTTGAGTATCATTAAAATTAAACATGGCCCGTTTATTGTTCACTGTGTTGAGTTGTAATTACTTTTGATGTTTTTGTTCACCACAATAGCAAAGTTGTAAACCATAAAACTTATTTCAGTTGTGAACCGAAATATGGAAATATATTCACCAAAATAGTTTGTGGTATGTAAGTATGCGTGTTTGTTTTCTTTTATCTATTTGGGGAGTTTTTAAGTAGCAAAAAAACACAAAAATTCCTAGTTTCGATTTGTTAAAATATTTTCGTTAAATAGATGAAATAATAAAAAAGGATGATAACGGGAGGTACCACGCCCACTTCTCCAATCCCGCCCACATGTCGTAGGATGGAGTGTATTGACAACCTAATTGTGTGTACCTTATCTGGAAAATTTGGCTTTTTCCGTTCACCAGATATACAGCAAAAGGTAATAAAAATACAACAACAACAAGGGATTTTTTTAAAAAATTAGAGGTAGTCGTGGTTTTTTGCTGATAACTCAGCCATTTTTTAACCGATTCGACAAATTTATATACCGACGTGTTAAAGAAGAAATTTACCATTTACTTTAGTTATAAAGCTTGGACTCGGGGAGATCTATGGTATCCGAAAGTGGGCATTTAAAAAAAATTTTTGGTCATAACTTTTTTGTATCTGAACCGATTTTCCCGAGTTTTTTATAAAATGTGTTCTACTAAAAATTTCCGATATTTTGGTATATAAATCATATCCATAGGACATATGGCAGCCTTAAAATTTAGGTTTTTATACAATTTTTAATTATTTTTTTTTTGTACGGGAAGTACCACGCCCACTTCTCAAATCCCGCCCACATTTTGTAGGATGGTGTGTATTGGCAACCTAAATGTGTGTACCTAGTTTGGAAACTTTGGCTTTTGCCGTTCCCCAGATATACAGCAAAAAGTAATAAAAATACAACAACCACAAGGGATTTTTGGAAAAAATTAGAGGTAGTCGTAGTTTTTTGCTCATATCTCAGCCATTTGTGGACCGATCTGGCTGAATTGCAATAGCAAAATTAAAATAAGAATACCTGACAGAAAGATACCCCAACCAAGCCCCCATCATATCTGGGGGCTTCGGAAAACCCATTTCAACAGACAGACAGACGGACAGACGGACAACCGGATTTGAACTTCGCTTTTCATAAGGACCCAGAATATATATACTTTATAGGGTGTAGTATCAATATTGTAGAAATTACAAACGGCATGACAAAGTTATATATACCCTTTTACCTTCGGTGAAGGGTATAAAAAAAAATCCCATTCAAGATGCGACCAGTCTAATGTATATAGTGTTCATTATTTAGTTAATTTTTTACAATAATTTAATTTTTATTAAATTATTTTTATGAAGAAAGGAGTTTGACAACATGAAAAAACAGAACTAAGGAAGAACATGGAAATCAATTTAGATGGATAATCAAGCAAATTTCGATCTACCAAAGGTTAAATACAATTTGGTTTAAAGATTGATGTTTGACTATTGACTGCCAGCCGTCGTCAATGGCGGTGAGTGTTAAACGGCAAACCCATCTGAAGAGATTGGGTGGTTGCAATCGAAACATGTGAAAGCCTGGGTTCAGTTTCCAGCTCAGTCAAGATTGAAAAATTATCAATAAATTTTAATTAATTTAATGTTGTAAGTTTCATTTCTTTATACAAATAATTTAATAAAAATTAATTTTTTATTAATTATTAAAAATGATTTGCTCGGCTTGAGGTCTAATGAATAAATATGTAACATTTTGTCCAACAGTTGTTCCCTTTTTCGTATCCTGCAACCGTGCTTAAACTTTATCTTTCATTTCAGCATTTTTTTTCAACACCAAACAAATCGCTAAAAAGGGTCAGTTGAGTGCCCCGGTAGGCTAGCTGGTAGTGAGCGTCGAGGTTGCGAGTTCAATGCCCGCCAGAGACTCTGGTTTCTTTCCTGACGACAAGCATCGAGCTTCGCGGGGATAAGCTTAGGGAATTAAAAAAAGTTCAATCATTTCACACATTATACATTCTAAAGGTGAAACTGCGATTGAAGTTATGAGGTTGGGATCCCTGCCGGATATTGAACTAGTATCAAACGAGTACAAAAATATCCAGTACATGTTTCCGACTGTTAACTTTTCTTTACCATTAACTGTGCTTGAAAAATCACTAGTACTATTGGTTCGAGATACGTACTAGTATATTTGAACCGCAGTGGGTCCCTAGGAACCAGTTTGTCCAGTTGTTGTGTATAGCAAAAATAAGCAAGCAAATTTTAAAATTGTTTGAAAATGTTTTGAAATCAAATTTAAGAAGCAGTAGAAAAATACAAATATTTACTCGAGTTTTAGTTTTGTTACACAATAATGCTACCAGTCGTGCCCGTGTGTTACATCAAGTATATCAGTAGTCACAAGCACTAGTATTTTTATATAAAAACTCCGTTAGCGCTAGTGCCTATTGTTATAGTAATTTTTTTTTACTTAAGTTATTCTTAAATGTTAAATTTAATCCTCGAATTTATACGTTTTTAAAATCTGTTGCACTTCTAATTTGTTTCCTTAAACATTTTTTTTTAAACCACAGCACTAATAAAAAAAAAGAAAATAGTGTCATCCTTTTTCATGTTTAATGTCGAGTTAGTAAAAATTAACTGTTGACAAAACTATAACACTAAACATTTAACTACAAGAACAATAGCAACAACACCATATAAGCAATTGCCACATACAAGAAAATGTCCAGTCAACGGCAATAATAATTTAAAAGAACATATTCTTTCCCTTGTACCAAAGAAGAACTCAATATTGTGTCCTTTTTCTGTTTCCAACACATACAATCATCCCTCTGGCAACAACTCAAAGTCATGTCATCAGAAAATGTAGGAGGAGAAAAGTTATTGTTACATTGAATACTTCTGTTTTATATGTACAAATGTTGTTGCTATGTGTTATTGTGTTGTTCCTATTGTTGTTATTTAGCTGCTGCTCTTTACGAAATCAACAACATCAAATCTTAACCAATTCTTGATATGCGGTTTGTATCGTTGCGGCTGGTTTCTGTGGTCAACATGTCTCACCACTTTTAAAAAAATAAAAAAGAAATAAAACAATTGTGGAAAATTTTAAGGAAATATTTTACTGTAACAGCACTTTGTTGTTGATAAATTCTAGAGATGTTGTGTTTTTTTCTTATTCTGGGTTACGTTTCGTATGTTTTTGCTGTCTGAACTAAATACTCTACCGGACAGTAGGACTACAGCTGAGTAGTACTTGTTCAGTTTAAGAGAAGAGAGTAAATAAACATATTGAGCAGAGCGAAAGTGCAATAGCAGGCAACAGAATGCTAACTGTAAAAAAACCTTAAAATTTAAAGACTTTTTTGTATCTGGTTGTCAACAACTTGTTTTCAGCACATACGACCACAAGTTTTATTGAAAACAAGTAAAACTTATTAAGAAGAATGTTATATTTGTTTAGTTTACTCTTTGTGGATATTCGGAAAAGTGCTCCAGCTAGGGGATCGAAGAGGCCCCCAAGGATTAGATTTTATTTCTGAAAATATAAAATTGATATTCTACATTTGTTCATGATTATAACAGATTTTTTTTCGAGAAACCCTAAGCCAATATCATCTCAAGGGAGTTATGCATCTACGACTTAACGAATTCCTTTTTAGTATTGCTTCCCTAAGGGGCATGAAAGTAAAAGATTGAAAATAGATCGCGGCTGACCTGATTTTTAATTGAAACTACGGCAACAAATTACCTCTAGAACTGTTCCCTAGAGATTTAAGATGAGGTATTAGTGGTAGTCAATGGCTATCCTACAAAAAGGGGGAAAAATAAGAAATATCTTTCCAATAATGTACAAAATTACTACATGTGGTGGCGACATGTATTGGTTTAAGTGCTTGCTACAAAACCAAGCACTTCAGGATTACTCCCTGGCTAAGAACAACAATTTTGCATCATGTTTTTTGAGTTAAAAAAAAAAATTAATTGGTTTTAACCCACTCCAAACAATACATCCCAGAAGCCCCTAAACTCCCCTCCCCCAGCAAAGAGGATAACATCATTGCAAAAGTCAGGCAGATGTCACTTCCTAGGAAAAAGGTAGGAGTTTAAGATTAGCAGCAAGTTTCGTTGTTTCAAGCAGTATTCGAAAATAAACATTAATTATCGCTCCTTAGTGTTGGGTTCGGTAGATTTGTGGAAAATACAAACGCTAATAGTGTTTGTGTAGAAAATCATTAAAAAAATAAAAAAAAATCACAAAAATAATACTGCTCTTATTCAACTCAATAAAAAGATGAAAGCATTTAGTTCCGTTCGATTTCAAAAAAAAAACACACAAACTTCATCGCGTTCGGTTCAGCTAATTAGTTTTCGTTCGTTTCAGTTGTGCTTAGCGACCTTTTGGCTATTTAAAAGAAAATCTAAAAGTTTTTTACAAAAACAAAATACATATACGAAAACAAAACAAAAAGCCAGCAAAAAAATGTTATACAATTCACACACAAGCTGTTCGTACTGCAGTTATTGCTTAATTTTTTTTTTTTTTCATTTCTTAGTCAACGTAAAAAATACATTAAAGAACATTAAAATATAATGTTTGTCTACAGTATCACTACAATTGTTCTGTTTTTTAACGAAGAACAGAACACTATATAATGTTCGGCTCTTTCTTAAAAATAGTTACGAACGGTACTAAAGATTGTGTTCGTCAACACAAACACTAAAAAATAGCAGGCACCGTAACAGTTATTCCTTTGTTCATAAAAGTCAAAAGAAAAACAGTAATTTTTTGATTTTTATTTTTATTTTTTCGATCAAAAATAACAGTTATTATTTGATTTTTATTTTTAGAACAAAAATAACTGTTATTTTTTTATTTTTATTTTTTCGAGCAAAAATAAAAGTTATTCTCTAAAAAAATGTACGTGTTTTAATAATTTAGATGACTTGAATAATTATTTTAATGTGCATAAGGATTTCCAATGATAATTACACACTAAAATAAAAATTTAAAGTCTACTAAATTATTAAATCACGTACATTTATTTAAGGAATAAATTTTATTTTTGCTCGAAAAAATAAAAATCAAAAAATAACTGTTAAGTTTGATCGATAAAAATCAAAATTATAAAAATCAATATATTTTATCATTGACAAGTTCATGAGGAACAATATGGTATACTTAAATCAGTTTTTCGACATTTACTTCTATATGCTTTTTTTGTTTTAAAATTCCAATATAACTGTTTTTTTCGGTCCCTGAAAAATAGATATCGTTTCTGGTGTGTGAACCGAACGCTAAATAATGTTCTGTTTATTTTCGAACACTGGTTTCAAGGTAATTCCAAATAGCAGCCCAGCTCCATTACCCTCAGACCTGCTACAGCAGACCAATCATTTGCTTAGCTGAAACAAGTTTTAGCTTTCAAGTCTTGAGCTTGAATAGTGTGAACCAGCACTTACAATACTGAATGGATCGATACTCCAAGAAATAGGACAGTGAAATCTTACATGGGAAGACCCGAACACAACTGCAACAAATCCTGTAGCATGGAGATGCTTTGTGGAAGCCATATGTTCCCAAAGCGGGTAATGGAGAAAAAAAAAAAACATATTTCTAAATTACTTGTCAATTGTTTAAATTAATTAATCCTTAATGCACTACATACTACATTTTCAAAAAAAAAAAAAAAAAATCCAAGCCTTTAAGTTTGCCCACAGCTGTTTACAAAACCAAAAAAAAATTATCTTTTTGGTCAGTTAGTTTTTTGAATTTCCCTCCCTAAAAAAAAACAAAAACTTTAATAAAAAATAATGAACAAAACAAAATTCTTTAATTAAAACTATAACAAAGTTTTGTTTGTCGTACTTATTTTTGGCATCTTTTTTAACTTTTCTTTATTTTGTTACTTCAAAAAGCGGGTTGTGGTATTTTTGGTATTTAAAATGCAAAATATATAAAAAAAGAATATTTTTAAATTAAAAATAAAACACAAATGCCATATTGCTTGGGAATAAATAGGAAGAGAGCCCGGAGACTGGAGAGCGAGGCATTTAAACAGCATCCCATAGCTTCATCATTTGCATATCAAAACAATTATGATGATGTTGAGTCAAATGAAGTTGACGACAATGAAGATGAGTGTGAAACTGGTGACGGCTGTGCACCAGAGATGATGAAGTGTGTAAAAAGTTGTGTTGCTGTTTAGTTTGTTAAATGAAATCAAAGTTAAAAGTCATAAAAATAAATGTTCATTTTGTCATTATAGTTGTACTATGAGTAGGGAATGATAATAACAGTAGGAATTTTTATTAAAACTGATTACATTATAGTAAATAACACAGTACAACAGCCAATCCGGGGGGATTGACATTTTAAATTTTTTCCTTATCTTGATGTTTTTTCGCTTAGTTGTAACATTTTGGCAAAAACGTAGTTTAACATAACTCGAGAACCACTTGTCCGATTTTTATGAAACAAATTTAGAAAAATTAAGAATTACAATTTCTCTAATCTGTTTGTATACCGTTTTCCTATATGTGCAACACTTTCGAAGTTAAAAATGAATGTATGAAGAGAAAAAAGTATTTTTTTTGCCTAAAAATTTAAATATTTTTTTTTTTAAATTCATAAAAAATCCAAAATGGAAAAAAGTGCCAAAACTAATTACTTTCGCGTAAAGTCACATAACTCATGAGCAAAAAAAGGCATAGATCATGAAAATCGATGCACGCGTTTCTCATTTATTCACAATTAGGTAAATGTATGAATTTCAAAAATTTGCTCCAGATATTATTTTGAGAAAACATTGACACTCAGAAGCCGAACTCTCTCTTATTTTTCTACTGTACTAAAAGAGAAATATTGATGTGGCAACACTGGTTCTGTAATGTTCACATAAAACATGCATTGTCATTATACTTCTTCTCTTTCTCACACTGGTTCTGTTATTTTTGTCATTCAACAAGTGCCGACGAACGCGAACAGTAAAAGTGATTTTTCTCCAGTTTTTTAATAGTGAACAAAAGAGAACAGAATATGGAACTGTGCAAGGCAGATATAAATGGCTTTTGCTACTGCTGTGGTCTATATGTCTCAACACATAAAAAAAGGGGAAATTTCAGTACTGATTTTGTTCAAACATACGAGATGTACTTCAACCAAAATGTTATAGTAAACCAAAATTGGGTACCAAATATAGTGTGTAAAAGCTGCTACAACCGTCTAATGGATTGGAAAAATAGAAGACGTGAAAGTATGCCATTCGGTATCCCAATGACTTGGACTAATCCTGGCGAAGGTCACAATCCATTGAATTGCTATGCATGTGCAAATAAAGGAGCCGCAAAAAGGATAAGAAAATCGTATAATTACGTTGGTGTTGCAAGTGCCGCAACACCATTGCCTCATTCGGACCACATTCCTGTGCCAAAAGCTTCTAGCCCAGATATTTTCTCTTCTACGACTGCTCCGACATATCATGCACGTGATGATCCCCCATATGAGCCATCAGTATCCAATGAGCCAATTTTAATAAAATAAAATAAGCTTGATTCAATTGTTGCCAAGTTGGAATTAACACAGCATAAATCGGAAGAGCTGGCTTCCATTTTGAAATCAAACAATTTGTTGGCACCCGGTGTGAAAGTCACAGCTTATCGAAGTCGTCAGGCAACACTCCAAAGTTTATTCCTTGTGATTGATGAAAAAACTTCTGCATATTGCCCGGATGTAGGAAAATTTATGGACGCAATGGAAATAAAATATGAAGCAGACGACTGGAGATTATTTATTGACAGTTCAAAACTCAGCTTGAAGGCGGTTTTGCTGCATAAGACCAATAAAAAACCTTCAGTTCCAATCGCCTATAGTACAGAAACGAAAGAAACATATGATGCACTGGAAAATATTTTAAAAATGGTTGACTACGCCAAACATATGTGGCGCATATGCTGCGATTTAAAAGTTGTAGCAATGCTTTGCTGTCTATAAAGCGGCTATATAAAATATATGTGCTTTTTGTGCGATTGGGACACACGATTTTCCGGTGACCAATATGCATGCCACGGATGGAAACTCAGAGAGCACAGCAGGTTACAAACGGCCAATATTATTCGTGAGCCTCTAGTGCCGAAGGAGAAGATATTGCTGCCTCCACTGCATATTAAACTTGGAATTGTTAAGAATTTTATCAAAACTGTCGCCAAAAGAGATGAAGTTTTCTTGTGTTTGAAACTAATTTACCCGAGACTCAGCGAAAGTAAAATTAAAGAAGGTAAGTTATAATATCACATTCATTTCCCATGATTTTCCATCTTAACAAATTAATTTTTTCCAATCAGGCGTACTAAATGGTCCAGATATACGAAAGCTGATTAAAAATGACGCATTCAACAATATTTTGATTGACGCTGAATTGAATGCATGGCAGGCAATCAAAGAAGTAATAGAAGGCTTGTTGGGAAAGCATCGTTCTAACAACCACGATGTTTCTGTCGCAAGGATGTTAAGAGCATTCTCGGAAATTGGTGTCCACATGTCCTTGAAAATCCATTATTTACATCATCATCTGGACTACTTCAGCAAACAATTGGCTACCGAATCTGATGCACAAGGTGAACGCTATCATCAAGTTGCTATGCCATTTGAAATGAGGTAATACTGATTTTTTATTTTCTCAAACTCATTTTAATAAAACAAAAACATACAGATAGAACCAAAAAGTCGCCGAGTGCAATAATTGCGGAAATTTGCTGGTGGAGTAAGCTTGTGTGGCAAGACAAGGATGATCTTGATGATAAAGAATTTTCAGGAGATGCAGAAGGGCCAACAGTGGAGTCACACATTGACATTATGTGTGGTTCAGAAACTGATGATGGCGATGAATGCGATGCCACTAGTCCCGAACAACCACCATCGAAAAAGTCTAGGCAATATTTATTAAAATAAATAAAAATAAATAAATAAAATAAAAATAAAAAATTATAAAAATGTTTACTTAATTTTTTTAGTAGTTTATGGAAGTCTGGAGTTATTGGGGAAAATTTATAAAAAAGGCGATAAATGACACTTTTTTGAATAAAAACAAATATACCTTCACTTAATTGTAAATAAAAGCAGAACGCGTTAATCGATTTCTATGATCTATGTCGCATTTTGTTTATAGGTTATGTGACTTTACATGAAATTAATAACACTTGATCCTTTTTTCCGTTTTGGATTTTTTATGAATTAAAAAAAAAAAAATTTTAATTTTTAGGCAAAAAAATATTGTTTTTTCTCCACAAATTTATTTTTACCGGCAAAACTGTTGATTATGAAGAAAAACGTTATATGAACGGATTAAAGAAATTGTAATTTTTTGTTTTAGCAAAATCGGACAAGTGGTTCTCGAGTTACATATGTTAAACAAAAAAACATTAAGATAAGGAAAAAATTTAAAATGTCATAAAAAAAAACTGACACATACGAACGCCAAACCCTTTGAGGGTTTTACTATACTGACCTAGTACCATCACCCTGACTTGGAATTTCTCACCCCCCAGACAATAATCCCAAAAATGTTCCATAGTGTAATTGTATACCCTACATTACGATTGGTAAGACGGATACTGTGTGTTTGTAGCGCTTAGTAAAAATTATCGTGGCTCGTCATTAAGGAGGAGTATTTTAAGGGCTTAAATTAAAAAATGGGGAAACAAAACCAAGAAATGTTGCTTTAGGGACTGGTTTTTTCTGAAGCTTGGGACAATTTTGACAGATAAAGCACATATGGGGGTTTAGTGACAAAAATGCAAAAAAAAGCGCAGTTTACAGATAAATGAACAACTTAAAGAGAAATAGCCTGACTTTTTTATATATTTTCATTAGATTTCAGGGTTAGAAAACTTAATTGATATGAGTTCCGATTTCTGTATGAGCTGACGTTGAATTGCATAAGACATGGAAATACAAAGTACGCCAATCCCTTTGAAATATTAAAATAACAAAAAAAAATGTAAACGCCACCTTTAGATAGCCACTTTTAATTGAAGCGTCTGGTGCAACAGTTCTAATGTTTTTTTCTTTGGTACTGTCATCTTCCAGTTTTGAGTTCTGCCTGTTTCGTGTAACAGTCGTGCCAGAAAATAAATTTAGTTATGAGTTGAGAATTTAGAAATAAAAATTAAAATACGTTTATTTGTTTGTATGTTTGCTTGTATACGTATTGGCTTGTTCCCTACCCTGTAGTAAATAAAATAGTCAGTTGCAAAAAACACTAACTATAAATTAACTTTTTTTTAAATGACTACAAATTGGTTTAAATCTCATGCAGATATCAACCAAAAAGGCACACGTAAAACACAAATAAAAGCAAAATAAGTAAAACAAGCATGCCATGAAGTCAAATGAAAAAATATATACAAACATTTTAAAATAATTAAAAATTAAATCAATACAAATCTGTTTATGTACTAGCAATTATGTGGCGTTTTTATTTCAGGACTACTATAGATCATCATTTTGGGCAGTTTAATGCAAAATTTTCATAAATACTTGTTTCTATATCAAAATATATAAAGATATACTTATGTATGTATGTATGCATGTTCATATGTAGTACATATATTTTTTTGACAAAAATTTAAATAATGTATTATAAACTGACAATACTTTTAATTAATTACAAATAGGTTGAAAAATAAGTAGTTAGTAGTCAGTTAAAAAGTTATGCAAAGATAGCCAATTGACTAATGCCTATGACATGCCTACATATGTTAAAATAGTGAGTCGTCGACAAGAAAAAAAAGTCATTTTATCAACTAGTTGTGGTTATAAAAAAACCAGTTTGAAGTTAATTATAAATGTGTTTGACTTCCTACAGGGTATAGATTCCTAAGCTACTGAACAGAATTTTCTGAAATTTTCAAACAAGTTTCCTGACGCTTACCATAGGCTTTAAATATTTGTAAATTTGGAAGAGGGTGTGGAATCTTCTATACAAAGAAAATATAATAAACAGTAGAGTTTGCTTAAAACCGTAAAATTCTGAAACAGCGGTTTCGCTCTTAAAATGATTAAAATCGAACGGTTTCGGTTCGGTCTAAATGAATTTTCTTAGATCACTTTTAATGTTTACAAACTAATTTATCACTTGAGCAATTGAAAAAGCATTTATATGTGATTCAATCATATGAAATCATTTTAAAAAGAATTAACACATGATTAATGCATAATCTCAAAAAAGATTCAGAAAATTGTATCACAACTTATTCTTTGAGCTTAATCATCAGTAGGGTACCATTTTCTCAAAACGAGTGTATCATTTATCATCGAAAAATTAGCTGATTCCTCAAAGACTAAACTATGATACATTTTTAATCATATTCGATTCTTTTTGACTTTTCAGCGCGATAATACACAAAAATATGCGCTTAGTTTCTGATTATAAAACAAACATTTGCCCTTCCCGGGACACTTCCTGGTGAGTCATTTATGATTCGCCTTTTTATTAGTGTAATTGATTAATCAGTTTTTGGATCATCAAAACTACTCAAAAATGCTAGCAGGGAATCAAGCTACTTTAATTAAAAAGACACAATAAATATAGGAAAAAAAGTTTTGAGTTTTGGCCAACAAAATGGGTCGTGGAGACCATTGTGCATTGCTTCAGGCTGTTATGTATACAATTGTTTTATGCTGAAGTACGAGTATTATGTAAGTATAATTTGCAATTTCTTTAAGTATAAATTTATTTTTAAAATAAAGCTTAAAACCGAGGTTTTTTCGGTTTTCTGTTTCGGTTTGAAACCGCTGTTTCGATTTCGGTTAAAACCAAACAGCAATCCCTAATTAAGAGTATATCTGGAAAATGGTTACAGTCATAGTTTCAAAATTTGGAACAAATGGTTTGGTTATCTATACTAAGTGGCCTGGCTTAGATAAGTGGGAGTGGCAACTCCTATACAAAGACAATATAAATTTCAGTGACACAAAATATTTGTATAAAATTTTGTTCAAATAAACTGGTTATCAGTACGAAACATCTGTAAAGAATTCAGCGGAATTAAAGAAGTGTACGTGGTACCTCCCTTTTAGAGCCAATAGAGATTTCTACATATTTAGAGAACAGCTGCAGTGAAAGTATTCCCATTTTGTAGAAATAGCTGGAATATAAATAAACCAAATCAAAAATAAGGCTCAATTAAACAAGGAGACATGGGATTTTCCATACAAAGACGCTACACAGAAAGAAAAACACTCAAGATAAATTAATTATACTTACTTTAAGTACGAGTCGTACTCAAAAATTTAAGTAAGATTAACTTTAAAACGCACTTAAAATAATCCTAAATGGGATTTCTTTCGAAAATCAATCTCGGAATTTCTTAAAATAAGTAAAAAATTCTTAAACCAAGTAAGAACTTTTTGTTGGTAGTGCCACTCTGAGAGAAAAATTACAAAGTGAGCGTTTTAATCTCATTTAACTTATCAAAGTTTGTTGTAGACAACTACAACAACACTACACAAGTAGCTAAAAAAACGATTTTCTTGTTGTGTGTAGAAACAAAAAAACAACAGAACAAGACGAAAACATATTATTTTCATATTTTAAAAGTAAAATTGAGATCTTTTGCTTCTCATTTAGTTTATATTTTCAGTTATTTAAGTACATTAAGTTTTTAAAGTAAAAACCACATCGGGAACAATGATGGTGTTTTATAATTGAAATTCTGTAAGATTTAAAATGGGCAAGTAAATCAATTATAATTAAATTCTCCTTTGTACTTTTACTCTCTTAGTGGCACTACCAACGAAAAGTTTAATCTTTTTTTTTTACTTGGTTTAAGAATTTTGTTCTTATTTTAAGAAATTCCGGGTTTGATTTTCGAAAGTAATCCCATTAAGCAGCGGGGTGGGGGGTCCTTAAAACCGTGGTAGATAAGGCCATGATGGCATTATTGCTCAATTGAATGGGAGATAAAGTCATAATGGCCTTATTGCCCAATCATTGAGAGGTAAAGTCATATTTAAAATTTTGCGAAATGAGAGATATAGCCGTATTTGTTTTCGCAAATGAGAGATAAAGCCATATTATGCTTGGTGTAAACATTCTGTAAAGGGGAACACCCTTAGTTATCATTGAAAAACATTTTTTTTATTCTTGCGGCGCACGCAGGAAAACTTTATCCAGCGAAGCCTCCTGCCGCGTCCTACTAGAGGAAGATATTAGTATGCGAAGCCAGATTTCAATACTTAACTTTAGTGTCTCCGGAACTGAAATGAGAGATAAAGCCATTTTCTAATATTGCTAATGTGAGCTAAGGCCATGATGGCTTTATCTCCTATTCAAATGAAAAAAAAAACAAAAAAAGGCTGTATTTCCCTATTGTTATTGAAGGAGAGATAAAGCCATCATGGCCTTATCTACCATGGTATGAAAGCACCCCTCCCCCCATTTAGGATTGCTTTAAGTACGTTTTAGTGTTATTCGTACTTGCATTTTTGAGTACAATAAGTATACAAAACTTAATTTATCTCGAGTGTTTTTCTGTATGTGTAGCCAACTATTGAAGCCCCAAGCTTCCATTAAGTTTAATCTCAGACTATCGTTTTAAATGCGACATTAAGAGTTGCCGTACATGCCTTTTATTTAATTATTTGTTTTTATGGGTATCCCCTTTACCATGTAGTGTTGGCCGTATGGGTACTGTGATCTATTATTCACAAAGCTATACGGACAACACATAAAACCAGCTTTGAAAAATCACTTCTAATGCCAACATTCTCTCAAAAATATGTCAGCATTTTAATTTGTATTATCAAATGTATGTAAAACCTTCTATTGCGAATCTTATGAACAATTCTGCTTGGCTCATTGTTCCTTCCGTACTCAAGCTGCTGCTGGAAGAAAACTGACTGGCATTTATGTATTTTTCTATTGTTTATTTATTTAACCGTTAAAGGTACTTGAAGTAATTTGGCAACAAAATGTTTACATATCCACTGCCATTTTCCCTCTTACACGATTCCTCTGTCATTTAACAAACTCAAACTCGGGCAATTTAACTATGACGAAAAAAAAAGGATAAATTTGTTCGTTATTGTCCTGTTTACTGTAAGCGAATTTAATGTTTTGTATTCCAGCAAAGTAAACAAGTCTCAATTCTTTTGTTGCAAAGAAATGCAGTTTCAAAAGACAACAAGGCAGGAGTAAACACAAAGGCACTAAGAGTCTTCGCTATAAGCTAAATCTAGGACAGCGAAACACCTTAATGTTCTAAAGTTTCCATGTGTGAGTAAGTTTGGTAACAATATTGGTGTTGTTCCTTTATTTCCATTCATATTTACATGAAATACTATTATGACACAAAAATGTTCATAGTTTTCATTTTCTAATTTTATGCGATGTTCTTTTAGTCGCTCTTTTTTAATAACTTTTTTTTAGATTCTATACTTTTTCTTTCTTTTAGTCTAAAGGAATTTATGGCTTATCATTATTATTATTATTTTGGATTAAAGCCAAAGTTAAAGCAAAATAGGAAGTAGAAAAATCTATTTGGCGTTTCTCCTTTTTTTTTAGACTGGCATAGAAAAACTTGTGCCCAAATATGAATTTGCTATATTAAGCAGACAAACACATACAAACACACTCCTCTATTCACATACACACGCGTACTTCATGTAGACATAAAGATGAAAATTAAAAATGAAATAGATTTAAAATGTTAAAACTTTGCACAAACTTGCCATTAAAATTTGTTTTTTATTGCAACGAAATAGAGTTTCGTTTTTATTTTTTTCCCCCCACCAAAATTTATAATAGAAAATGAAATTAAAAATTGTGCAATACGACTACGGCTTTGGAATGCATAAAAGATACAAAATGGAAATTTATGTCAGATCCGTAAAGAAATAGTTTATGAAAATAATTTTTAAAAAAAGAAGAAGAAAGCCATAAAAAGTTTAGCTTATTTGGCCTTTAAAAGGGGACAATTAGATATAAAGAAAAGTTGATATCGCAAGTATTTTAAATATTGTTTAGATTTTGAGGTACTAAAACTTAATTTCTAATTGAAAAAGTTATAAGAGGAGTTGTTGTACACTGTAAAATGGCTTAAATCGTATATTCAGTCTTGCCAAATTTTGAATTCTTAGCGGAAATATTTTGCACGAAACCACGGCTTCAGAAAAGGGGGAACTGTATGATAATCTTACATATAACAAGTTAGAACGTATAGTCGTTCAAGCCCGATCATTTGACACCCTACACCAGCGTTAATAAAGACATATTTTCAAGAGTCATGAACCTGGCAAATCAAACTTATGTGCACGATCCCAATTAAGTTAACTTTTTAAAATATTTCATATATCCGAGATTTGTCATTTACAACTACACAAAACTAGCTGACCCGGCAAACGTTGTTTTGTCATATAACTTATTTCTAGTGAAAGAAACAGAAATGAAGCGATTTATAGTGTATGTGTATGTCCTTTATTTACTAAATATTAATTATATTTAAATAAAAAGTTCTCGAAGAACAGAGGGCGTTAACAAATTCTCTCCATTCTCTTCTATTATTGGCAAGGACTTTTTTTTTGTCTCCATGTTTTATAAGCTGTTGGTCGTCCCTGACTGCGGTGTCCTTGAGGGCTTCATTCGAGGCAAGTTCTAGCTATTTACATCTTCTTATTTCTTGTTCACTGGGCATACTATTAGTATGTTGCCATAGTGTCTCATTTGATATTTGATTTGGCCAGAAGATCCGTAGAACTTGTCTTAAACAACGATTAACAAAAGTCTGGATTTTGTTTAGGGTAAGTCTGCTATAGCTCCTTGTAGTGCAGCCATACAGAAGGACCGGTTTTACACTGCAGTTAAATATTCTCAACTTAGTTTTTTGTGAGATTTTGTTTGAATGCCAGATTTTATGTAACTTGTGAAAAGCAAAGCGGGCTTTATTAATTCGTTCAGAAATATCTTCATCCGAACCACCAGTAACGTTCCACTTCCCACTTCCCAAGTAGTTGAAAGACTGGACATCTTCGATTAAGTTGCCATCCAGTATAAGTGGTGTTGTCACATTAGTACCAATACGCATAAGTTTTGTGTTCTTAAAATTTATTTTCAGTCCTACTTTCCTGGCATTTATAGACAGTCTCGTTATTCTCGCCTCAATATCTGTAGAACGGTGTGACATAAGACAAATGTCATCGACATAGTCAACATCATTTAGGTATTCATTCAAATTCCAACGGATTCCAAAACGTGCTTCGGTATTCGTTTCTTCCATCACACTATCCAAAAGCAGAAGAGAAAGAGTTGGAGATAGGATACAAAGCTGTCTTACTCCTGTATATGTTGTATACTGTGAACTGGTATATAACTCACATATTATATTTACAATTTTCTCTGGGATACCTTTTTTAATGATTGTCGACCAAATTGAGCTACGCGATACTGTGTCGAAGGCACGTTCAAAATCTACTAAGAGTAGGTAAATATGTGAATTATACTCTGCAAATTGTTCTATAATTATGCGTAGTATAATCGTAGATATAGTATAAAGTGTAAAGATATAGTATAAATTATGTATTTTTTATCCTGAAGTATGAAAATCAAACAGAGATAATCAATTTTCATCACAAAGAGCAATTACGTGTACGATTGTGTTTGTCAGTCCGTCTTTAGCCAACAGTAATAACATCGATGGCTGCCGACGCTAGAACATGTCACGTATAATTTTCCGTGCATGGTGTGTTCAAATCTAAGCCGCAAACAGACATCGTTTAGCCTTGCGCCTTATTGATTGTCATTGCAATTGCCAATCTAATAGGAAATTGAACGCGTTTCATTTAATTGGGACGTCTTTAGGAATCATCGGATTTCATGGCGGCAAATAATTTTTGTCTCGGAAGTTACCGTTCCAAATGGTAGCATTGCCAACGTTTTTCATACATTTTTTTAAGAACCAATCGTGTACCATTGCAAAGCCGTGGTGGATTCAAATTCCGAAAATACATACAATTTTCTAGAGAATCGGTTAACTATTTAAGAAGGTATAGGAAGGGGTGTTTTTACCCTTTTGCTTTATTTTAAGTCGTAAATGTTAAAATTAATAGCCTTTAGTTCTTTCAAGACATGAAACTATCATCGGATAATTAATAAAGAAGACATGGGTAGAGGGAGCTGTTAACCCGTTTTGCCCTATTTTATGCCCTAAATATTGGAATTCTAAAAAAATGTATATCTTAAAGTTCTTTTAGATGTTACAGTGCCTGCATGCAAAATGTTAAGAAAACCGGTTGATTAGTTAAGAAGATATACGAAGGGGGGGCTTTTAACCCGCTTGTCCTATTTCAGGCCCTAAATAATAAAAAATTATAGGCTATAGTTCCCTCGAGATTTGACACTATTTGCCTGGCAAATTTCAAGAAAATCGGTTGATTAGTTAAGAAAATATAGAGAGGGGTAGCTTTTACCCGTTCTGTCCTACTTTACGCCTTCTAGCGATATGAAATTTACTGAACGACCTGTTTCAAATGTCATTGTAAACATAAGACATGACGAAACATGGTTTGGTAACTTTTCAAGTGACAATAAAAAGTCGTAATATAGGAAATGGATGGTATTTTGTTTATATGTATTTGCATGGGAATTTATAGGAATTCATTTATAGCGAGATAGTCAATGGTGACGCTTAAATGGGTCCCTGGATACAAGGGTGTACATGAAAATTACATGGCTAACTCATTCTTACATGTAGGCAGTACTTTGAATTATAACGGTTCAATATATGACATACGTGTTCCGCTTTCGAAAACAAGCAACTTATCGCATACAAATTGCATCTTATTGCTAGTCAGAGATGGTTCAATGAAACTATCTGCGGGGTAAAATCTGACCAATTATGATGGAAAAAGGACTCTGCGAGCATTTAAGCTGTTCAGATTTCACCTCGTGAACCGCATTGCGCTTATAACTGCCCATTAGCCTATTGTGAAATACGCCCAGACGCTGGGACTCCACTAAAATGATCTTTGTCAATGGAACATCTTTTCTGTCATCGTCCGGTGTTCAAGAACTTAAGACCCAGACGGTTTATTCTCAAAACCCTTAGAGACAGAATTTGTTTCTCTGAAACTAATTTAATTGGGATCCACTTCTTCAATGAATCAAGCGCTCAATAGAAAAATAATGGTAGCAGCCAATGATACTCAACGTGAACTTATTACTGGATGTACTCTGATAGAACGCTAACGTATTCATGACACTTTTCATCATTGTGATGGCAGCCTAAACATCTCTTGACAAAATTGTCCTCAGTTAAAATTATGTCATCAATGTGATGACACATCGGCATCACAGAAATTCCGAATCGGTGTCAGTTTAATAAAAAAAACTTGAGTCATTGGGATTGACTTAAGTCAAAGTGAGTATATTGTTCACTAAATAATTGAAACAAAGATAAAATGGGAATTGTTGCTTCTTATTTTACTTTTTTAACATGAAAATAATGTTAATAATAATACACAAAATGTGGCATCAAATTGATGACAATGTAGTCATAGTATAGATGACGCATAAAATATGACAACATTTTAAGATGACCATTGGAATGATGTCACTTTTTGCCTCATTGATGCCATTTAAAATATAATGGATGGCAAAATTCTGATTTTGGGACATCATCTATATAAAGAACCATTTTTCTACGAGTGTACAAGCACAATGACCAGGCATCAGATTTATTGAAGGTGCTCAATATACCTAGGAAATCGTCTTCCTAATCAAATTGAATCCGAATATGAAGTCAGAATGCTCAAAAGTAGGACAGTTTGCGATACATTCTAAAATAAACGTTATTTGTATTTTAAAAAAAGATGATGTCACTTAAATTCAAATTTCTTCAAAAATAATAAATGGATTATAAAAGATAATAAAATTACTAAAATAACAATGGATTGCTAGTGACGATTGGTCAAGAAATGACAGATTAACAGGCGACATAAGTTAAAATTTCATTCAAAATTTTATGATTTTTTTGCAATTTTGCATTTTTACACCAAACAATTAAAAATTATTTCAACACGAACATTTTGCGCCCAACAAGACCTAGAATAGTGGAAAAATTATAAAGCTACAGAAGATGTAGTGAATTAACCCACATAATAATATCACAGTTTTAGGCCTTTTTGTTTTAAACATTTCGCTATGTGTATTTACTTGGTGTGTTTTTTGTGATTTGTTAAAAATGGAAAAGTGGGATATTGCAAATAATCTTCTGTAACTTTGTCATTTCATTACCGATTTGGCTCCTATTGGGCACAAAATTTGCGTATTGAATTTTATTGTTTGGTTTTAAAAAAATAAAAATAAAATTTTTGTGAAATGAAAATAAATAATTTAAGAATCCGTCGAATATTTTCGAAGATACTTTTATTAAAGTGAGATCTTCTCTTTAAGAACCACCAATAACGGTAATTTGCCAATATCAAGAAATTTTTACATAAAGATTAGGTGTCAGATTTATTTGGCCACATCTGTTGTGAATTATTTTAGGATAATAGGATACAGTAACTGGCGCCGCAACGAAGCTGAAGTTTGAAGGTGCATTTTCACGGGGAAATCACGTGTGTGAAGATAAATATAGAAAGTTAAATTATTTTTTTTAAATATCGCATGCGATACGAAATGTATTAAAAAAATATCGCATGCGATAAAAAAAATATTTTAAAGAAAATATGACAATTTACACGAAATTTGAAAGTTTTTATGAAAAATCAATCTATCTTTATTGAACATTGAACAGTGTTCGCAAATACAATTTTGAAAAAGTGCTTAAAGATTATTGTAGCCTTGACCATGCTCTTCACTTTCCATTAGGTTTGATTTCCTGAGATCAAAGGATTTGGACGCAGTGACCATATCCCTCACACAGCACTTTCATGAGAACTTTACTCTAAGTAAAATTTTCAAAAATGTATAAACATTTTCACAAATACAATTTCAATATAGTGCTAAAAGATTATTGTAGCCTTCTTCATACTTTCATTTTCTATTAGGTTTTTTTCTCTGAGATCGAAGGATTTGGACAAAGTGGCCATATGCCTCACACAGCACTTTCATAAGAATTTCATACTGTCATATTTTTTCAAATATCATAACTTTTAATATAAAAAAACTTTCAAAATATTAAATTAGTTTTTAACGTTAAATAAAAATTATTGATTTTTCATAAAAACTTTAAAATTTCGTGTAAATTGCCGTATTTTGTTTATAATATTTTTTTATCGCATGCGATATTTTTCCAATATATTTTTTATCGCATGCATTATTTTTAAAATTAATTTAACTTTTCATTTTTATCTTCACACAAGTGGGAAAAACTATGTAATTTTTTTCAGTTTTGGTCAAAGTTTCGCCATTAAATAATTACTTTTGCAATTAACTTTAAAATAAACAAATTGTGCACGTAATCAATAGGGATGCGACTTCCATGCAAATTAATGTTTTTGTCGATAAATTTGCGTTAAAATGGTACCGATTTGTTTTTGCATATTTTGCTGAAAATTCATATTTTTTGCATATTTAGGTTTAAATGCATAATTTTCCTTTTTTTTTTTAAATTTTTAAGTGACTATTTCTTTAATTTCCATATAAAAAAATTCTTAAACATTTTTTAAATAGACAAAAAAAAAATCGAAAAAAAGTTCAATAATCAAAAAATAAATTCTTTTGAAGCTTTGTTTTGGGTACAAGATTTTCAACATTTACATAAAAGATCCTTCTATTATAAACCGATGCTGCATTTAACATGGTTAAGGCTTCCAACGAGTACAAAATATTTTATCCAAAACTGTTACAACTTGCTTGGCACATGGATTTTACCGCGTTGCAGAGGAAATAAGAAGTCAATTCGATAATATTGCAATTTTTAATTAAATGTATCCCTTTGATTCCTCTTCCACCGCAGCCAGTAGGAACACGATGGGGCAGAATTCTATTCAAAAAACTTTGAGTAATTTAAGAATGTTTGAAGAGCTTCTTCACTGATAGAAAAATGCATCTCCATATTGATGATGCCCTAACATCAGAATTGTGCCATCAATGTTACTACAAATTACATCAATGATGCAAAAAGTAACATCAATCCAATGACTAACGTCTTTCATAAGAAGCAAAAATTCCTATATTCTTTTTTTTTAATTATTTAGTTAAATACATCAAATTTTTAAAGTAGAATGACTACGAAAACCATATGGAGCATTGTGCTGGTGTCTTATTATTGAGAGTTCTGCTGTAAACGAAGGTCGTAATTCAACAAACGTGAAACAAACATATGTAACGGGTTAGTAAATAATAATATTCTCTCACTTTGACTTAAGTCAATTCCAATGACTTTGACTTAACGACAAACTATCATTAAATTGATGCTAATGGGTCCTTTCTACGATGTTACTGCGTCATCGAACTGAGGACATGTTCGTCATTTCTGTGATGCCGATGTGTCATCCCATTGATGACATAATTTCATTTTGACCCTGATGACACTTTGGCCAAATGATGTTAAGGGTGACATCACAATGATGAAAAGTGTCATGGTGTCAAAAACGAAGACATCTGTCATAGTACTGATGTCAAATTACATCAGCGTTATGACGCCTTTTCTATCAGTGTTGATACCGATGATTGTGCAATTAAAAGAGTAAACGAATAACTTATTAGGAGGGAATTAGTTAACTTAATACTCAAGTCAAATAAATAGCCCTACAAATTAAAAATAAATTTAAAACGGAATTCAAAAAATTAAATAAATTTAAAATATTTTTGATCTGGAATCAAAGTGAGATCTGAAATGATTTTTTTTAATATGCATTGTCATTCTTTAAGTACAGGACAACGTTTTACATTTGATAAAACATTATTTATTTATTTCAACAAACAATAGTTTAGATTAGTTTGTTAAGTTTCTTAAAGATATTTGAATAACAATAGACTGAATTTCTTATATTTTGCTAAATTAAAAAGCGATTTTTTATGGAAATTTTTTAAGTTTTTAGTGCATATTTTGGAGTTTTTAGTGCATATTTTGAATTTTTTTAGTGCATATTTTAAGCGCATATTTTGGATTTTTTATTGCATGAAAATCTCAACCCTAGTAATTATATTTGTAATGAGATATAAAAGACAATATTTGGCTTAAAGTGTTAAAGTTAATAAAATTTCCCCATGCCATTCATTAACTTGTCTCAGGCCACTTGAGCAGAAAATGTAGAAACAGAACTAACACCTTCAAACTTCAGCGTCTTTGCGGCGACAGTTAACGGTATCAAATGTTCCTTTTATTTTACACAACGGGGTTCTACAATACACATGTACAGTTTAATCAAAACCGCACTATTTTCTTTAAATTAAATACAGTTTTCCCGTTTTATGCAGAAATCAACCACTGTGTGTGGTCAAAAATTTAAGCTTATTTAAATTTCTAATTCAATTTCTTCAACATCTAAATCAAACGATTAAATTTTTTGCAAGTAGCAGCTTTTATTATCGATTTGTTTTCTACAAAAAAGAAAAACAAAATATGTCTTTTTATTTTTTAATACATACAAAGTATTTATTTAAAATTTTTACATATTTAAACTAACTTTATTAGATTAAATAATGAATAAATAATGCGTTAAATAAATACGTTTAATATGCGTTGATAAAATTCTGTTTTAATGTCCTTAAATAAATAAATTATTCATCTATTACTTACTTTACTTATTAACATATTCATTTATTTATTTTAACTTGTGTATCACAACATTTGTTTTTGTAGATGTTTTGTTGTTGTTGTTGTTATTTTGTGTATTTTGTAATAAAATCATTTTATTTCGCTTTGATGTACTGGGTTACGATAATAATTATGAAATTGATGGTGTGTTGCTTCCGCTACTGGCGATGAAGATAATAAGAGAGATATCACCTTCATTATCGACGTTGTCATCTGACTTTATATTCTGCGTGGTAGTTATTATATAACTTTTCATGTGGATACTCTATCTATGAAAACTGGGCAATAAAGTTTGAATATGGCGTATGTAACCAACAATTTTGTTAAGAGTTTTATGTTTGCCTATAAAATTTGTTCAGATTTTTAAGAAAAACAAAACTTTCGCTTTGATTAACAGAAGGCAAATATTATTAAAAATCTTAATCGCCATTATTATGAAAGTCGACGGCAGCGGAACAGTTTTTGTATTTTCTGAGTCGTTATTGACAATAATCAATTACTATTGACAGTCACTTGATATTTCTCTTAGGCGTTTTTTTAGTCTACGTCGAGTAGAATTGTCTCTGTTTTGTCGGAAAATAGTATAAATAGCGATAAACATGAGCTAAAATGATGAAGAACAAAAAATAATAGAAAAATAATTGGAGATGCGATGTTTTTGTCAGATTTTCGAAAACAAGTAGACGTCGACACAACTTTCTTATAAAATACCAAATTAACGTCGAAGTGATGTAGTCGTCGACTTGGTGAAAAAACAAACAAAAATTAATGTCGACCTCAACAAAGACTTACTTAATAGGGGTGAATAACTAAAAAATTTGGAGTTTTTTTTACAAATTTTGAGCGTTTATTCTGAAACAACCTGCAACACAAATGTATTCAAACTTTGCACCATCGCATTTATGTTAAGGCCTTTTCCCATCTTCCATGTATTCCGCGTCAAAAAGGGCGGCTTATTGTTTGAATCTATGTAGACTAACTACCGGACGAACTTTGCTGGTCCTTTTTACACTTATTCCTGCTTGAATAGGAAAACGTCCAACACAAGGGCTATACAGATTTATATATGTATATCTGGAGAACGGTTACAGTGAAAGTATTTAAATTTTATACATAATACTTGCTTATTGATATAAAACTTCTGTTAAAAAAGTAGGCTTCGTTAGAAGAAGCCATAAAGATTCTATAAATTTCGGTGTATGGGCACTTTCAGAGTCACGTTACGCTGTGAAGGAAATATTTTTTACTGATAATTTTTCCTATGGGTATTTGAGTTCTTGTTATTATACCCACACCACAATAGTGGAGAGGGTAGTATGCATTTCTGCTGATGTGTGTAACGCCTTTAAATATTGGTCCTAGGCCAACCTTAAAGTAAACCGATCGACGATGTCCGTCCGGCTGGCTGGCTGTCCATGTAACCTTGTGCGCAATTTTGGATAAATTTTGATAAAATTTGGGGCATCTTATTGGCACAAGGACTAAGCCTATTGAAAATGGGCCAAATCGGAGAACCCCGAGGGAAGATAGGGTGCAATTTCTGCCTCTCGCAAACTTTCAAACCGATTTTATTGAAGAAGGACTTTCTTACTTGTTTTTATTTGTGTTATTTAAATTTGTATATTCGCACTAGGTTCAAGAAAGGTTAATATCCTATCGATAGTTTCCTATATGGACTGAGAAAGGAATAACCTGTAGATGTTGTGTGCGGTGCCGTGCAATAAAGCCATAGGAAAAAAAGCCATACGGCCTTATTTCTAAATGGAGTGAGAAATAAGGTCATATTGCTTTACTTCCATGTAAGGAGTGAAATAAAGCCATACAAGGCCCTATTTTCCATTAAATTTTTTTTCTTTTAATATAATTCTAATTTATTTAAAAATTGTTTAGTTGTTTTTTCTCTCGGTGTAAGGATTTTCTCCTCTATGGTATAACAAAAACCGGCTTCGGTAACTACAGCTTATCTGCATAGGCGGCCTTCGGCCGGACGCAAGTATTTTCTCCTCTATGGTATAACAAAGACCGGCTTCGCTAATTAAAGCTTCTCTGCATAGCAGGCCTTCGGCCGGGCGCAAGGATTTTCTCCTCTGTGGTATAACAAACATCGGCTTCGCTAACTAAAGCTTCTCTGCGTATTCGGCCTTCGTTGGGAAACAAGGCAGATTTAAGAAGCTTTACTTAGCGAAATCGGTACTTGGTATACCATGAAGGTATATGGCCCGCCCAAAGGCCTGCTATACAGAGAAGCTTTAGTTAGCGAAGCCGGCTTTTGTTAAGTTCTTTTACAGTAGCGTTTATATAGCGCACCGCTAGTATTAGTATTTTATAAAAATATTAATTACTTCAATAGATAATTTTAGGCAACTTTTATATGCTGTATTGTCAAAGATTAACAACTTCTTATTAAAGGCCGTTTAACACTATCACACAAGTCTTAAGTATTTTGAAGAAAATGTTACCCTGATCTAATTATAATTATTGTTTGAATTTTTTCCAAAAAATAATAACAACTTATCGTGAAAGGGTTGTATTTTACATAAAAATACTTAAGACTTGTATGATAGTGTAAAGTACCCTTAAAAGATATAAAAAAAAGTGTCTCTCCAATTCGTTAAATACCCAACAAATATTTTTACTTGCTTAAGTTTTGGTCTCTACATATGCTAAGATAATGTTTTTTAATTAAATAATCTTTTATTTTTGCATAATTTTATAATATACCCCAATATAGACAAGCAACTAAGCACACACACAGAGAATCACAAACATTTTTCAGAATATAATTATAGATTAACATTATAAACGTATGAGGATATATGATCTTTCTCACACTGATAGATATACATGCATGTACACAAATACATATGCATGAATTTAAGTCTGATAGTCATTATAATTTGATATGCCTGCATAAGTTAAAATAAATAACCCAACAAACATAAAGACAAACATTTGAAATGATGTGGTTTAACTATGGTTCTCTAACTATTTTTAAATCTTATGATCTGTTTAAATAAACTTTTGATTTCAGTTCGATAACGATTTGCAAAAAAAAAAAAAAATTTTATTTTCAATATTATTCTTACAGCTTTTCCAAATATATCACCTTATATTACAAAGCCTTCCAATATGTGGGTCTAATGGCTAATAAATGACTGATGGCTAAAACGTTGGTTTAGTTGAACTAAACTTGAATTTTTGTGTAGTTTAAACTCAGCAACTATAGTTCAGTGTCCCATGTAGAGTTTCTACGCGGGAAAGAATTCCCGGGACATTTTTTTTAAATTAGTCCCGGGATATTTTATCCGGGAATTTTGTTAGCATCGTTAAAATCAAAAACGTGCAATTAAAATATATTCTTTACTAAAAACTACCTACAAATCGAACTATTTTTTCTACGCCAATAAATCAACGGTCTTTTTAATTGCTGATGAAATGTGAAAAGCTTCTTTAAGTACAAAATGATGAACGATCGACAAATTCTAAATAAATCAATGTAATGAAAATACAAAAGCCTGAAAATATCTTAAAAAAAGAATTTGACGTCTATGAAGTCACGCGTAACAGGCCAACAAATTTATAATCTTTGTATGATGCGCTTCTTACTATAAAACCAACGTCTGTAGAAAGCGTGAGCACGTTTCCGGTAGCAGGCAATATACATACCAACATGGATTAGAAATATAATCTCCGATGAGCTTTTAAATGCTTTAATAATACAAAAAAATTTTTGCTTAAAAGAAAATAATTTTACCAAGTTGCTTTTAATAATAACTACTAAATAATAATATATTATTTTAACATATATTTTTTTAAACAAGTAAAAACTTTTGACTTGAACTCATTAGATGATTTCATTCATTGTTTTATTCAAAGAACCCCGGGATTCCTGGGAATACGATTTTTTTTGTTTCGTTTCCCGGGAATAGAAAAATTCCGGGAATAAGAAACCCTAGTCCAACGATAAATCTTATCAAATTCATATGGTCTTTATTTGACGTGTGTGAAGATAAATATGAAAAGTTAAATATGTTTTTAAAAAATATCGCATGCGATAAAAAATATTTTAAAAAAATATCGCATGCGTATTATAAAGAAAATACGACTATTTATACGAAATTTTACAGTTTTTATGAAAAATTAATAATTTTTATTTAATATTTAAAACTAATTAGATATTTAGTTAGTCTTTTTATATTAAAATTTATGATTTTTGAAAAAATACGACTTAGAGTGAAATTCTCATGAAAGTGCTGTGTGAGGGATATGGCCACTGTGTCCAAACCCTTCGATCTCAGGGAATCAAACCTAATGGAAAATGAAGGCTATGGACAGGGCTACAATATCCTATAAGCACTTTTTCCAAATTGTATTTGTGAAAATTTTTATACATTTTTGAAAATTTGACTTAGAGTGAAATTCTCTTGAAAGTGCTGTGTGAGGGATATGGCCACTGTGTCCAAACCCTTCGATCTCAGGGAATCAAACCTAATGGAAAATGAAGGCTATGGACAGGGCTACAATATCCTATAAGCACTTTTTCCAAATTGTATTTGTGAAAATTTTTATACATTTTTGAAAATTTGACTTAGAGTGAAATTCTCTTGAAAGTGCTGTGTGAGGGATATGGCCACTGTGTCCAAACCCTTCGATCTCAGGGAATCAAACCTAATGGAAAATGAAGGCTATGGACAGGGCTACAATATCCTATAAGCACTTTTTCCAAATTGTATTTGTGAAAATTTTTATACATTTTTGAAAATTTGACTTACAGTGAAATTCTCTTGAAAGTGCTGTGTGAGGGATATGGCCACTGTGTCCAAACCCTTCAATCTCAGGGAATCAAACCTAATGGAAAATGAAGGCTATGGACAGGGCTACAATATCCTATAAGCACTTTTTCCAAATTGTATTTGTGAAAATTTTTATACATTTTTGAAAATTTGACTTAGAGTGAAATTCTCTTGAAAGTGCTGTGTGAGGGATATGGCCACTGTGTCCAAACCCTTCGATCTCAGGGAATCAAACCTAATGGAAAATGAAGGCTATGGACAGGGCTACAATATCCTATAAGCACTTTTTCCAAATTGTATTTGTGAAAATTTTTATACATTTTTGAAAATTTGACTTAGAGTGAAATTCTCTTGAAAGTGCTGTGTGAGGGATATGGCCACTGTGTCCAAACCCTTCGATCTCAGGGAATCAAACCTAATGGAAAATGAAGGCTATGGACAGGGCTACAATATCCTATAAGCACTTTTTCCAAATTGTATTTGTGAAAATTTTTATACATTTTTGAAAATTTGACTTAGAGTGAAATTCTCTTGAAAGTGCTGTGTGAGGGATATGGCCACTGTGTCCAAACCCTTCGATCTCAGGGAATCAAACCTAATGGAAAATGAAGGCTATGGACAGGGCTACAATATCCTATAAGCACTTTTTCCAAATTGTATTTGTGAAAATTTTTATACATTTTTGAAAATTTGACTTACAGTGAAATTCTCTTGAAAGTGCTGTGTGAGGGATATGGCCACTGTGTCCAAACCCTTCGATCTCAGGGAATCAAACCTAATGGAAAATGAAGGCTATGGACAGGGCTACAATATCCTATAAGCACTTTTTCCAAATTGTATTTGTGAAAATTTTTATACATTTTTGAAAATTTGACTTAGAGTGAAATTCTCTTGAAAGTGCTGTGTGAGGGATATGGCCACTGTGTCCAAACCCTTCGATCTCAGGGAATCAAACCTAATGGAAAATGAAGGCTATGGACAGGGCTACAATATCCTATAAGCACTTTTTCCAAATTGTATTTGTGAAAATTTTTATACATTTTTGAAAATTTGACTTAGAGTGAAATTCTCTTGAAAGTGCTGTGTGAGGGATATGGCCACTGTGTCCAAACCCTTCGATCTCAGGGAATCAAACCTAATGGAAAATGAAGGCTATGGACAGGGCTACAATATCCTATAAGCACTTTTTCCAAATTGTATTTGTGAAAATTTTTATACATTTTTGAAAATTTGACTTAGAGTGAAATTCTCTTGAAAGTGCTGTGTGAGGGATATGGCCACTGTGTCCAAACCCTTCGATCTCAGGGAATCAAACCTAATGGAAAATGAAGGCTATGGACAGGGCTACAATATCCTATAAGCACTTTTTCCAAATTGTATTTGTGAAAATTTTTATACATTTTTGAAAATTTGACTTAGAGTGAAATTCTCTTGAAAGTGCTGTGTGAGGGATATGGCCACTGTGTCCAAACCCTTCGATCTCAGGGAATCAAACCTAATGGAAAGTGAAGGCTATGGACAGGGCTACAATATCCTATAAGCACTTTTTCCAAATTGTATTTGTGAAAATTTTTATACATTTTTGAAAATTAGACTTAGAGTGAAATTCTCTTGAAAGTGCTGTGTGAGGGATATGGCCACTGTGTCCAAACCCTTCGATCTCAGGGAATCAAACCTAATGGAAAATGAAGGCTATGGACAGGGCTACAATATCCTATAAGCACTTTTTCCAAATTGTATTTGTGAAAATTTTTATACATTTTTGAAAATTTGACTTAGAGTGAAATTCTCTTGAAAGTGCTGTGTGAGGGATATGGCCACTGTGTCCAAACCCTTCGATCTCAGGGAATCAAACCTAATGGAAAATGAAGGCTATGGACAGGGCTACAATATCCTATAAGCACTTTTTCCAAATTGTATTTGTGAAAATTTTTATACATTTTTGAAAATTTGACTTAGAGTGAAATTCTCTTGAAAGTGCTGTGTGAGGGATATGGCCACTGTGTCCAAACCCTTCGATCTCAGGGAATCAAACCTAATGGAAAATGAAGGCTATGGACAGGGCTACAATATCCTATAAGCACTTTTTCCAAATTGTATTTGTGAAAATTTTTATACATTTTTGAAAATTTGACTTAGAGTGAAATTCTCTTGAAAGTGCTGTGTGAGGGATATGGCCACTGTGTGCAAACCCTTCGATCTCAGGGAATCAAACCTAATGGAAAATGAAGACTATGGACAGGGCTACAATAACCTATAAGCACTTTATCCAAATTGTATTTGTGAAAATTTTTATACAGTTTTGAAAATTTGACTTAGAGTGAAATTCTCTTGAAAGTGCTGTGTGAGGGATATGGCCACTGTGTCCAAACCCTTCGATCTCAGGGAATCAAACCTAATGGAAAATGAAGACTATGGACAGGGCTACAATAACCTATAAGCACTTTATCCAAATTGTATTTGTGAAAATTTTAATACATTTTTGAAAATTTGACTTAGAGTGAAATTCTCTTGAAAGTGCTGTGTGAGGGATATGGCCACTGTGTCCAAACCCTTCGATCTCAGGGAATCAAACCTAATGGAAAATGAAGACTATGGACAGGGCTATAATAACCTTTAAGCACTTTATCCAAATTGTATTTGTGAAAATTTTTATACATTTTTGAAAATTTGACTTAGAGTGAAATTCTCTTGAAAGTGCTGTGTGAGGGATATGGCCACTGTGTCCAAACCCTTCGATCTCAGGGAATCAAACCAATGGAAAATGAAGACTGTTGACAGGGCTACAATAAACTATAAGCACTTTATCAAAATTGTATTTGTGAAAATTTTTATACATATTTGAAAATTTGACTTAGAGTGAAATTCTCATGAAAGTGCTGTGTGAGGGATATGGCCACTGTGTCCAAACCCTTCGATCTCAGGGAATCAAACCAATGGAAAATGAAGACTGTGGGCAGGGCTACAATAACCTATAAGCACTTTATCCAAATTGTATTTGTGAAAATTTTTATACATTTTTGAAAATTTGACTTAGAGTGAAATTCTCTTGAAAGTGCTGTGTGAGGGATATGGCCACTGTGTCCAAACCCTTCGATCTCAGGGAATCAAACCAATGGAAAATGAAGACTGTGGACAGGGCTACAATAACCTATAAGCACTTTATCAAAATTGTATTTGTGAAAATTTTTTATACATTTTTGAAAATTTGACTTAGAGTGAAATTCTCATGAAAGTGCTGTGTGAGGGATATGGCCACTGTGTCCAAACCCTTCGATCTCAGGGAATCAAACCAATGGAAAATGAAGACTGTGGACAGGGCTACAATAACCTATAAGCACTTTATCCAAATTGTATTTGTGAAAATTTTTATACATTTTTGAAAATTTGACTTAGAGTGAAATTCTCTTGAAAGTGCTGTGTGAGGGATATGGCCACTGTGTCCAAACCCTTCGATCTCAGGGAATCAAACCTAATGGAAAATGAAGGCTATGGACAGGGCTACAATATCCTATAAGCACTTTTTCCAAATTGTATTTGTGAAAATTTTTATACATTTTTGAAAATTTGACTTAGAGTGAAATTCTCTTGAAAGTGCTGTGTGAGGGATATGGCCACTGTGTCCAAACCCTTCGATCTCAGGGAATCAAACCTAATGGAAAATGAAGGCTATGGACAGGGCTACAATATCCTATAAGCACTTTTTCCAAATTGTATTTGTGAAAATTTTTATACATTTTTGAAAATTTGACTTAGAGTGAAATTCTCTTGAAAGTGCTGTGTGAGGGATATGGCCACTGTGTCCAAACCCTTCGATCTCAGGGAATCAAACCTAATGGAAAATGAAGGCTATGGACAGGGCTACAATATCCTATAAGCACTTTTTCCAAATTGTATTTGTGAAAATTTTTATACATTTTTGAAAATTTGACTTAGAGTGAAATTCTCTTGAAAGTGCTGTGTGAGGGATATGGCCACTGTGTCCAAACCCTTCGATCTCAGGGAATCAAACCTAATGGAAAATGAAGGCTATGGACAGGGCTACAATATCCTATAAGCACTTTTTCCAAATTGTATTTGTGAAAATTTTTATACATTTTTGAAAATTTGACTTAGAGTGAAATTCTCTTGAAAGTGCTGTGTGAGGGATATGGCCACTGTGTCCAAACCCTTCGATCTCAGGGAATCAAACCTAATGGAAAATGAAGGCTATGGACAGGGCTACAATATCCTATAAGCACTTTTTCCAAATTGTATTTGTGAAAATTTTTATACATTTTTGAAAATTTGACTTAGAGTGAAATTCTCTTGAAAGTGCTGTGTGAGGGATATGGCCACTGTGTCCAAACCCTTCGATCTCAGGGAATCAAACCTAATGGAAAGTGAAGGCTATGGACAGGGCTACAATATCCTATAAGCACTTTTTCCAAATTGTATTTGTGAAAATTTTTATACATTTTTGAAAATTAGACTTAGAGTGAAATTCTCTTGAAAGTGCTGTGTGAGGGATATGGCCACTGTGTCCAAACCCTTCGATCTCAGGGAATCAAACCTAATGGAAAATGAAGGCTATGGACAGGGCTACAATATCCTATAAGCACTTTTTCCAAATTGTATTTGTGAAAATTTTTATACATTTTTGAAAATTTGACTTAGAGTGAAATTCTCTTGAAAGTGCTGTGTGAGGGATATGGCCACTGTGTCCAAACCCTTCGATCTCAGGGAATCAAACCTAATGGAAAATGAAGGCTATGGACAGGGCTACAATATCCTATAAGCACTTTTTCCAAATTGTATTTGTGAAAATTTTTATACATTTTTGAAAATTTGACTTAGAGTGAAATTCTCTTGAAAGTGCTGTGTGAGGGATATGGCCACTGTGTGCAAACCCTTCGATCTCAGGGAATCAAACCTAATGGAAAATGAAGACTATGGACAGGGCTACAATAACCTATAAGCACTTTATCCAAATTGTATTTGTGAAAATTTTTATACAGTTTTGAAAATTTGACTTAGAGTGAAATTCTCTTGAAAGTGCTGTGTGAGGGATATGGCCACTGTGTCCAAACCCTTCGATCTCAGGGAATCAAACCTAATGGAAAATGAAGACTATGGACAGGGCTACAATAACCTATAAGCACTTTCTCCAAATTGTATTTGTGAAAATTTTAATACATTTTTGAAAATTTGACTTAGAGTGAAATTCTCTTGAAAGTGCTGTGTGAGGGATATGGCCACTGTGTCCAAACCCTTCGATCTCAGGGAATCAAACCTAATGGAAAATGAAGACTATGGACAGGGCTATAATAACCTTTAAGCACTTTATCCAAATTGTATTTGTGAAAATTTTTATACATTTTTGAAAATTTGACTTAGAGTGAAATTCTCTTGAAAGTGCTGTGTGAGGGATATGGCCACTGTGTCCAAACCCTTCGATCTCAGGGAATCAAACCAATGGAAAATGAAGACTGTTGACAGGGCTACAATAAACTATAAGCACTTTATCAAAATTGTATTTGTGAAAATTTTTATACATATTTGAAAATTTGACTTAGAGTGAAATTCTCATGAAAGTGCTGTGTGAGGGATATGGCCACTGTGTCCAAACCCTTCGATCTCAGGGAATCAAACCAATGGAAAATGAAGACTGTGGGCAGGGCTACAATAACCTATAAGCACTTTATCCAAATTGTATTTGTGAAAATTTTTATACATTTTTGAAAATTTGACTTAGAGTGAAATTCTCTTGAAAGTGCTGTGTGAGGGATATGGCCACTGTGTCCAAACCCTTCGATCTCAGGGAATCAAACCAATGGAAAATGAAGACTGTGGACAGGGCTACAATATCCTATAAGCACTTTTTCCAAATTGTATTTGTGAAAATTTTTATACATTTTTGAAAATTTGACTTAGAGTGAAATTCTCTTGAAAGTGCTGTGTGAGGGATATGGCCACTGTGTCCAAACCCTTCGATCTCAGGGAATCAAACCTAATGGAAAATGAAGGCTATGGACAGGGCTACAATATCCTATAAGCACTTTTTCCAAATTGTATTTGTGAAAATTTTTATACATTTTTGAAAATTTGACTTACAGTGAAATTCTCTTGAAAGTGCTGTGTGAGGGATATGGCCACTGTGTCCAAACCCTTCGATCTCAGGGAATCAAACCTAATGGAAAATGAAGGCTATGGACAGGGCTACAATATCCTATAAGCACTTTTTCCAAATTGTATTTGTGAAAATTTTTATACATTTTTGAAAATTTGACTTAGAGTGAAATTCTCTTGAAAGTGCTGTGTGAGGGATATGGCCACTGTGTCCAAACCCTTCGATCTCAGGGAATCAAACCTAATGGAAAATGAAGGCTATGGACAGGGCTACAATATCCTATAAGCACTTTTTCCAAATTGTATTTGTGAAAATTTTTATACATTTTTGAAAATTTGACTTAGAGTGAAATTCTCTTGAAAGTGCTGTGTGAGGGATATGGCCACTGTGTCCAAACCCTTCGATCTCAGGGAATCAAACCTAATGGAAAATGAAGGCTATGGACAGGGCTACAATATCCTATAAGCACTTTTTCCAAATTGTATTTGTGAAAATTTTTATACATTTTTGAAAATTTGACTTAGAGTGAAATTCTCTTGAAAGTGCTGTGTGAGGGATATGGCCACTGTGTCCAAACCCTTCGATCTCAGGGAATCAAACCTAATGGAAAATGAAGGCTATGGACAGGGCTACAATATCCTATAAGCACTTTTTCCAAATTGTATTTGTGAAAATTTTTATACATTTTTGAAAATTTGACTTAGAGTGAAATTCTCTTGAAAGTGCTGTGTGAGGGATATGGCCACTGTGTCCAAACCCTTCGATCTCAGGGAATCAAACCTAATGGAAAGTGAAGGCTATGGACAGGGCTACAATATCCTATAAGCACTTTTTCCAAATTGTATTTGTGAAAATTTTTATACATTTTTGAAAATTAGACTTAGAGTGAAATTCTCTTGAAAGTGCTGTGTGAGGGATATGGCCACTGTGTCCAAACCCTTCGATCTCAGGGAATCAAACCTAATGGAAAATGAAGGCTATGGACAGGGCTACAATATCCTATAAGCACTTTTTCCAAATTGTATTTGTGAAAATTTTTATACATTTTTGAAAATTTGACTTAGAGTGAAATTCTCTTGAAAGTGCTGTGTGAGGGATATGGCCACTGTGTCCAAACCCTTCGATCTCAGGGAATCAAACCTAATGGAAAATGAAGGCTATGGACAGGGCTACAATATCCTATAAGCACTTTTTCCAAATTGTATTTGTGAAAATTTTTATACATTTTTGAAAATTTGACTTAGAGTGAAATTCTCTTGAAAGTGCTGTGTGAGGGATATGGCCACTGTGTCCAAACCCTTCGATCTCAGGGAATCAAACCTAATGGAAAATGAAGGCTATGGACAGGGCTACAATATCCTATAAGCACTTTTTCCAAATTGTATTTGTGAAAATTTTTATACATTTTTGAAAATTTGACTTAGAGTGGGGATGAACCCAGAAATCTGGGTTCATCCCCTAGAGAATTCAAAAGAGTAAATTGGCCATAAGTCGGTCCAACTCGCTCTGTTAAAAATTCTGGGGATGGAGAACGATGGAGAATAGTATTGTCCACAAATCCTTATAATTTTTTTTCGCCCACGTTGACTCCTTTTCCAGAAATCTGGGTTCATCCCCTAGAGAATTCAAAAGAGTAAATTGGCCATAAGTCGGTCCAACTCGCTCTGTTAAAAATTCTGGGGATGGAGAACGATGGAGAATAGTATTGTCCACAAATCCTAATCATTTTTTTTCGCCCACGTTGACTCCTTTTCCAGAAATCTGGGTTCATCCCCTAGAGAATTCAAAAGAGTAAATTGGCCATAAGTCGGTCCAACTCGCTCTGTTAAAAATTCTGGGGATGGAGAACGATGGAGAATAGTATTGTCCACAAATCCTTATAATTTTTTTTCGCCCACGTTGACTCCTTTTCCAGAAATCTGGGTTCATCCCCTAGAGAATTCAAAAGAGTAAATTGGCCATAAGTCGGTCCAACTCGCTCTGTTAAAAATTCTGGGGATGGAGAACGATGGAGAATAGTATTGTCCACAAATCCTAATCATTTTTTTTCGCCCACGTTGACTCCTTTTCCAGAAATCTGGGTTCATCCCCTAGAGAATTCAAAAGAGTAAATTGGCCATAAGTCGGTCCAACTCGCTCTGTTAAAAATTCTGGGGATGGAGAACGATGGAGAATAGTATTGTCCACAAATCCTTATAATTTTTTTTCGCCCACGTTGACTCCTTTTCCAGAAATCTGGGTTCATCCCCTAGAGAATTCAAAAGAGTAAATTGGCCATAAGTCGGTCCAACTCGCTCTGTTAAAAATTCTGGGGATGGAGAACGATGGAGAATAGTATTGTCCACAAATCCTTATAGTTTTTTTTCGCCCACGTTGACTCCTTTTCCAGAAATCTGGGTTCATCCCCTAGAGAATTCAAAAGAGTAAATTGGCCATAAGTCGGTCCAACTCGCTCTGTTAAAAATTCTGGGGATGGAGAACGATGGAGAATAGTATTGTCCACAAATCCTTATAGTTTTTTTTCGCCCACGTTGACTCCTTTTCCAGAAATCTGGGTTCATCCCCTAGAGAATTCAAAAGAGTAAATTGGCCATAAGTCGGTCCAACTCGCTCTGTTAAAAATTCTGGGGATGGAGAACGATGGAGAATAGTATTGTCCACAAATCCTAATCATTTTTTTTCGCCCACGTTGACTCCTTTTCCAGAAATCTGGACTTATCCATGATTACAGCATTAACATTAGGTCTGTTAAGTAGTTAACATTGTTCTGTTAACATAACAGAATGTGTCTAGGGTTATAAATTTTAAAATTTAACTTCACACACATAATTCTACTAATCTAAGGTTTTAAGTTGATATCGAAAAAAAAGATAAAAAAAATTTGATTCTCCATACAATAAAATATTTTTTGTAGAATCTTTACTCAATTCTCTTTAAAACTGCATTTGTGTCCATGCAATGAAACATTGTTTCGCGGTATTTAAGTATTGTGTATACCTTGTTTTTTTCTCTTTCTTCCTTTCAATAACAAACTCAACAAAATGTTTGCAGAAGAGACAATAAACTTTCCTTTCGTCTTTCCCCTTTCACCATCAAACTCAAATGTTTTGAATCATATGTTTAATAATCTGGACGAGGACTTGAAAAAAGTTAAGCAAATATTTTTAAAATATAATACGCCTTTGCCGTCCTCTGCTCCAGTAGAGCGCTTATTTTCTTTAAGCGGAATGGTAGACGCTCCTGGAAGAACTAAATTAAGTGATAATAATTTTGTTCTTGTTACTTAAAGCAAACATATATTCATATCTATTTTTATATTGTCCTCTATTGTTTTGAATTACTGTTCTTTTTTTTTTTTTGTTTTTTTTTATGAAGTTTAGTCTTAAGTTTTGAATTAGTGCACAAAAAATAAACTTAAGTCAATTTTAACTTGAAATTGAATGCAAAAATTTAAGTTGCAGTCAAATGAGTGAAAAACAAAAAAGTTACAATAAACTGATGATTGCTTTTATTTAAATCAAACTAATTTTTTTTGAGTGCAACATTTTTTAACATCACTATCACTCATGCTTATTGAGCCTGCAAATTTTCAACTCATCACTCAACATCAAAAAAATTATTGCTATAATTTTGCACTATCACTAAGTGTGAGTTGAAACTGCAAAATGAGTGCACTACCCCCATCTATGATTTTTGTGAACAGGCACAACACTCTTTCTCCTCTCTTTAGTGGTCAATTTGACCCTTTTATAGAGAAAAAATGCGTTAAACAAGGACATTTAAGGATAAAAAAATTGTACGAAATTTTTTTGCCGTAAAAGTACAGCTGGTTACCAAACGCACAACAACAAAAATTGTGGTCAATCAGAACATGAACATCAACACGTATTCGCCACATACAAGAACATGAACAAACTAATATCGTTGCTCTGCCGGCGTTATGGGCATGGCATGTTCTAATCGAAAGCTCATGGAGACGTGGGGTAAGATGACTGAACAACATAAAAAGATTAAATGGCAACATCTCTTCGTTAGCAGAATAAACCATTGCTTAAAAAAGAAAAAACAAATGGAAAACATTATTATTTGATGATTTTTTTTTTTTTTTTTTTGTATTTTTTTAATATTTTTTTGCTAACTTATCGTCTTAATAAATAACTTTAATATTTAAACCGTTGCTTTCAATTCAAACATTTCCTTACTTATACCTTATGATATCAATATAATCATTTCGGTAACAGTTTTGTCATTCCAGGAACGATTGATAATGTCCGGGAACATTAATATTTTTTAATAATAACGCATAAATTGAGCTTTTTTTAGAAAATACATAGTTTATTTTATAACACAACTTTTATTCTGTTCATGTAACGTTAATTCGATCATAAGAGTTTTGAATATTTTCTTTAATTTTTTGGCGTATTTTGCTTGAAAAGGATTTTGTATTTATTGTTTTTACTAATGTTTATATAATATAGATTCATAATAGACCTAGAAAAACTTGCCGAAATTATGGATTTCTGAAAGATAATCACTAAAAAGCAGTTTTATAAAAAAAGAATTGTGTGAGCTGCTCTGTCAAAGTTTATTAATAAACAAATTTTGCAAAAGTATAAACTAATAAAATCTACATAAAATCAATCTTAAAATTTACAAGCTTGGTGATTTTGAGCCATGTATGGTATATACATTAGGGTGAACGTTAAAATAAAAAGTTGGATTTCTTTAGGTCTCACCTGCCAAATTGGTGGGTATTGATAAAAAAAACAATATAAAAGAATTTTAGGACGATCGGCGAAGACTAAGCCGTCCCTTACGTCTACCAAAGTTTGAGAAAAATTATATTTTTACATGAAATCTGACTTTTATGTTTCATAGCTTAGAAAATATTAACTTTTTAGAATAGTTTTTAACTTCCTTAATATCTTATTAAATAAAATAAACTGAAAAATATCGAATAAGCCAATAATAAAAATTTAATTTTTAATTTTTAAAGAAACGCATTTTCTATGAATCACTAACTCTAATTTTGTTGAAAAACATTTTAATTATTTATTTAAAAAAAAAACAGACCAGCCGGGCACTCAAAAAAAGCTTTAACATATACACTGAATCCAGTGGTGGTAACCGTTTTTTTTATGTTAGCTTTTATTTTCGAGATATACCGTTATTTCGAAAATAGAGGAGGTTGCACAACATATATTCGTGTTACTCAAAAACGGTTTAGTTTATCGAATAAACTAAGAAAATTCGGCAATAAAATACGTGTGTGAAGATAAATATGAAAAGTTAAATATGTTTTTAAAAAATATCGCATGCGATAAAAAATATTTTAAAAAAATATCGCATGCGTATTATAAAGAAAATACTACTATTTATACGAAATTTTACAGTTTTTATGAAAAATTAATAATTTTTATTTAATATTTAAAACTATTTAGATATTTAGTTAGTCTTTTTATATTAAAATTTATGATTTTTGAAAAAATACGACTTAGAGTGAAATTCTCATGAAAGTGCTGTGTGAGGGATATGGCCACTGTGTCCAAACAATTCGATCTCAATTTGGAAAAAGTGCTTATAGGTTATTGTACCCCTGTCCATAGTCTTCATTTTCCATTAGGTTTGATTCCCTGAGATCGAAGGGTTTGGACACAGTGGCCATATCCCTCACACAGCACTTTCATGAGAATTTCACTCTAAGTCAAATTTTCAAAAATGTATAAAAATTTTCACAAATACAATTTGGATAAAGTGCTTATAGGTTATTGTAGCCCTGTCCATAGTCTTCATTTTCCATTAGGTTTGATTCCCTGAGATCAAAGGGTTTGCACATAGTGGCCATATCCCTCACACAGCACTTTCAAGAGAATTTCACTCTAAGTCAAATTTTCAAAAATGTATAAAAATTTTCACAAATACAATTTGGATAAAGTGCTTATAGGTTATTGTAGCCCTGTCCACAGTCTTCATTTTCCATTGGTTTGATTCCCTGAGATCGAAGGGTTTGGACACAGTGGCCATATCCCTCACACAGCACTTTCATGAGAATTTCACTCTAAGTCAAATTTTCAAAAATGTATAAAAAATTTTCACAAATACAATTTTGATAAAGTGCTTATAGGTTATTGTAGCCCTGTCCACAGTCTTCATTTTCCATTGGTTTGATTCCCTGAGATCGAAGGGTTTGGACACAGTGGCCATATCCCTCACACAGCACTTTCAAGAGAATTTCACTCTAAGTCAAATTTTCAAAAATGTATAAAAATTTTCACAAATACAATTTGGAAAAAGTGCTTATAGGATATTGTAGCCCTGTCCATAGCCTTCATTTTCCATTAGGTTTGATTCCCTGAGATTGAAGGGTTTGGACACAGTGGCCATATCCCTCACACAGCACTTTCAAGAGAATTTCACTGTAAGTCAAATTTTCAAAAATGTATAAAAATTTTCACAAATACAATTTGGAAAAAGTGCTTATAGGATATTGTAGCCCTGTCCATAGCCTTCATTTTCCATTAGGTTTGATTCCCTGAGATCGAAGGGTTTGGACACAGTGGCCATATCCCTCACACAGCACTTTCAAGAGAATTTCACTCTAAGTCAAATTTTCAAAAATGTATAAAAATTTTCACAAATACAATTTGGAAAAAGTGCTTATAGGATATTGTAGCCCTGTCCATAGCCTTCATTTTCCATTAGGTTTGATTCCCTGAGATCGAAGGGTTTGGACACAGTGGCCATATCCCTCACACAGCACTTTCAAGAGAATTTCACTCTAAGTCAAATTTTCAAAAATGTATAAAAATTTTCACAAATACAATTTGGAAAAAGTGCTTATAGGATATTGTAGCCCTGTCCATAGCCTTCATTTTCCATTAGGTTTGATTCCCTGAGATCGAAGGGTTTGGACACAGTGGCCATATCCCTCACACAGCACTTTCAAGAGAATTTCACTCTAAGTCAAATTTTCAAAAATGTATAAAAATTTTCACAAATACAATTTGGAAAAAGTGCTTATAGGATATTGTAGCCCTGTCCATAGCCTTCACTTTCCATTAGGTTTGATTCCCTGAGATCGAAGGGTTTGGACACAGTGGCCATATCCCTCACACAGCACTTTCAAGAGAATTTCACTCTAAGTCAAATTTTCAAAAATGTATAAAAATTTTCACAAATACAATTTGGAAAAAGTGCTTATAGGATATTGTAGCCCTGTCCATAGCCTTCATTTTCCATTAGGTTTGATTCCCTGAGATCGAAGGGTTTGGACACAGTGGCCATATCCCTCACACAGCACTTTCAAGAGAATTTCACTCTAAGTCAAATTTTCAAAAATGTATAAAAATTTTCACAAATACAATTTGGAAAAAGTGCTTATAGGATATTGTAGCCCTGTCCATAGCCTTCATTTTCCATTAGGTTTGATTCCCTGAGATCGAAGGGTTTGGACACAGTGGCCATATCCCTCACACAGCACTTTCAAGAGAATTTCACTCTAAGTCAAATTTTCAAAAATGTATAAAAATTTTCACAAATACAATTTGGAAAAAGTGCTTATAGGATATTGTAGCCCTGTCCATAGCCTTCATTTTCCATTAGGTTTGATTCCCTGAGATCGAAGGGTTTGGACACAGTGGCCATATCCCTCACACAGCACTTTCAAGAGAATTTCACTCTAAGTCAAATTTTCAAAAATGTATAAAAATTTTCACAAATACAATTTGGAAAAAGTGCTTATAGGATATTGTAGCCCTGTCCATAGCCTTCACTTTCCATTAGGTTTGATTCCCTGAGATCGAAGGGTTTGGACACAGTGGCCATATCCCTCACACAGCACTTTCAAGAGAATTTCACTCTAAGTCAAATTTTCAAAAATGTATAAAAATTTTCACAAATACAATTTGGAAAAAGTGCTTATAGGATATTGTAGCCCTGTCCATAGCCTTCATTTTCCATTAGGTTTGATTCCCTGAGATCGAAGGGTTTGGACACAGTGGCCATATCCCTCACACAGCACTTTCAAGAGAATTTCACTGTAAGTCAAATTTTCAAAAATGTATAAAAATTTTCACAAATACAATTTGGAAAAAGTGCTTATAGGATATTGTAGCCCTGTCCATAGCCTTCATTTTCCATTAGGTTTGATTCCCTGAGATCGAAGGGTTTGGACACAGTGGCCATATCCCTCACACAGCACTTTCAAGAGAATTTCACTCTAAGTCAAATTTTCAAAAATGTATAAAAATTTTCACAAATACAATTTGGAAAAAGTGCTTATAGGATATTGTAGCCCTGTCCATAGCCTTCATTTTCCATTAGGTTTGATTCCCTGAGATCGAAGGGTTTGGACACAGTGGCCATATCCCTCACACAGCACTTTCAAGAGAATTTCACTCTAAGTCAAATTTTCAAAAATGTATAAAAATTTTCACAAATACAATTTGGAAAAAGTGCTTATAGGATATTGTAGCCCTGTCCATAGCCTTCATTTTCCATTAGGTTTGATTCCCTGAGATCGAAGGGTTTGGACACAGTGGCCATATCCCTCACACAGCACTTTCAAGAGAATTTCACTCTAAGTCAAATTTTCAAAAATGTATAAAAATTTTCACAAATACAATTTGGAAAAAGTGCTTATAGGATATTGTAGCCCTGTCCATAGCCTTCATTTTCCATTAGGTTTGATTCCCTGAGATCGAAGGGTTTGGACACAGTGGCCATATCCCTCACACAGCACTTTCAAGAGAATTTCACTCTAAGTCAAATTTTCAAAAATGTATAAAAATTTTCACAAATACAATTTGGAAAAAGTGCTTATAGGATATTGTAGCCCTGTCCATAGCCTTCATTTTCCATTAGGTTTGATTCCCTGAGATCGAAGGGTTTGGACACAGTGGCCATATCCCTCACACAGCACTTTCAAGAGAATTTCACTCTAAGTCAAATTTTCAAAAATGTATAAAAATTTTCACAAATACAATTTGGAAAAAGTGCTTATAGGATATTGTAGCCCTGTCCATAGCCTTCATTTTCCATTAGGTTTGATTCCCTGAGATCGAAGGGTTTGGACACAGTGGCCATATCCCTCACACAGCACTTTCAAGAGAATTTCACTCTAAGTCAAATTTTCAAAAATGTATAAAAATTTTCACAAATACAATTTGGAAAAAGTGCTTATAGGATATTGTAGCCCTGTCCATAGCCTTCATTTTCCATTAGGTTTGATTCCCTGAGATCGAAGGGTTTGGACACAGTGGCCATATCCCTCACACAGCACTTTCAAGAGAATTTCACTCTAAGTCAAATTTTCAAAAATGTATAAAAATTTTCACAAATACAATTTGGAAAAAGTGCTTATAGGATATTGTAGCCCTGTCCATAGCCTTCATTTTCCATTAGGTTTGATTCCCTGAGATCGAAGGGTTTGGACACAGTGGCCATATCCCTCACACAGCACTTTCATGAGAATTTCACTCTAAGTCGTATTTTTTCAAAAATCATAAATTTTAATATAAAAAGACTAACTAAATATCTAATTAGTTTTAAATATTAAATAAAAATTATTAATTTTTCATAAAAACTGTATAATTTCGTATAAATAGTCGTATTTTCTTTATAATACGCATGCGATATTTTTTTAAAATATTTTTTATCGCATGCGATATTTTTTAAAAACATATTTAACTTTTCATATTTATCTTCACACACGTCTTTATTTGTAGTTTAAACGACGTGTGTGAAGATAAATATGAAAAGTTAAATATGTTTTTAAAAAATATCGCATGCGATAAAAAATATTTTAAAAAAATATCGCATGCGTATTATAAAGAAAATACGACTATTTATACGAAATTTTACAGTTTTTATGAAAAATTAATAATTTTTATTTAATATTTAAAACTAATTAGATATTTAGTTAGTCTTTTTATATTAAAATTTATGATTTTTGAAAAAATACGACTTAGAGTGAAATTCTCATGAAAGTGCTGTGTGAGGGATATGGCCACTGTGTCCAAACCCTTCGATCTCAGGGAATCAAACCTAATGGAAAATGAAGGCTATGGACAGGGCTACAATATCCTATAAGCACTTTTTCAAAATTGTATTTGTGAAAATAATCTATATTGATCATAGCTGCAGTATGTAGAGCGTATGTAGAGTATGTAGATATCCCTGAGATCGAAGGGTTTGGACACAGTGGCCATATCCCTCACACAGCACTTTCAAGAGAATTTCACTCTAAGTCAAATTTTCAAAAATGTATAAAAATTTTCACAAATACAATTTGGAAAAAGTGCTTATAGGATATTGTAGCCCTGTCCATAGCCTTCATTTTCCATTAGGTTTGATTCCCTGAGATCGAAGGGTTTGGACACAGTGGCCATATCCCTCACACAGCACTTTCAAGAGAATTTCACTCTAAGTCAAATTTTCAAAAATGTATAAAAATTTTCACAAATACAATTTGGAAAAAGTGCTTATAGGATATTGTAGCCCTGTCCATAGCCTTCATTTTCCATTAGGTTTGATTCCCTGAGATCGAAGGGTTTGGACACAGTGGCCATATCCCTCACACAGCACTTTCAAGAGAATTTCACTCTAAGTCAAATTTTCAAAAATGTATAAAAATTTTCACAAATACAATTTGGAAAAAGTGCTTATAGGATATTGTAGCCCTGTCCATAGCCTTCATTTTCCATTAGGTTTGATTCCCTGAGATCGAAGGGTTTGGACACAGTGGCCATATCCCTCACACAGCACTTTCAAGAGAATTTCACTCTAAGTCAAATTTTCAAAAATGTATAAAAATTTTCACAAATACAATTTGGAAAAAGTGCTTATAGGATATTGTAGCCCTGTCCATAGCCTTCATTTTCCATTAGGTTTGATTCCCTGAGATCGAAGGGTTTGGACACAGTGGCCATATCCCTCACACAGCACTTTCAAGAGAATTTCACTCTAAGTCAAATTTTCAAAAATGTATAAAAATTTTCACAAATACAATTTGGAAAAAGTGCTTATAGGATATTGTAGCCCTGTCCATAGCCTTCATTTTCCATTAGGTTTGATTCCCTGAGATCGAAGGGTTTGGACACAGTGGCCATATCCCTCACACAGCACTTTCAAGAGAATTTCACTCTAAGTCAAATTTTCAAAAATGTATAAAAATTTTCACAAATACAATTTGGAAAAAGTGCTTATAGGATATTGTAGCCCTGTCCATAGCCTTCATTTTCCATTAGGTTTGATTCCCTGAGATCGAAGGGTTTGGACACAGTGGCCATATCCCTCACACAGCACTTTCAAGAGAATTTCACTCTAAGTCAAATTTTCAAAAATGTATAAACATTTTCACAAATACAATTTGGAAAAAGTGCTTATAGGATATTTTAGCCCTGTCCATAGCCTTCATTTTCCATTAGGTTTGATTCCCTGAGATCGAAGGGTTTGGACACAGTGGCCATATCCCTCACACAGCACTTTCAAGAGAATTTCACTCTAAGTCAAATTTTCAAAAATGTATAAAAATTTTCACAAATACAATTTGGAAAAAGTGCTTATAGGATATTGTAGCCCTGTCCATAGCCTTCATTTTCCATTAGGTTTGATTCCCTGAGATCGAAGGGTTTGGACACAGTGGCCATATCCCTCACACAGCACTTTCAAGAGAATTTCACTCTAAGTCAAATTTTCAAAAATGTATAAAAATTTTCACAAATACAATTTGGAAAAAGTGCTTATAGGATATTGTAGCCCTGTCCATAGCCTTCATTTTCCATTAGGTTTGATTCCCTGAGATCGAAGGGTTTGGACACAGTGGCCATATCCCTCACACAGCACTTTCAAGAGAATTTCACTCTAAGTCAAATTTTCAAAAATGTATAAAAATTTTCACAAATACAATTTGGAAAAAGTGCTTATAGGATATTGTAGCCCTGTCCATAGCCTTCATTTTCCATTAGGTTTGATTCCCTGAGATCGAAGGGTTTGGACACAGTGGCCATATCCCTCACACAGCACTTTCAAGAGAATTTCACTCTAAGTCAAATTTTCAAAAATGTATAAAAATTTTCACAAATACAATTTGGAAAAAGTGCTTATAGGATATTGTAGCCCTGTCCATAGCCTTCATTTTCCATTAGGTTTGATTCCCTGAGATCGAAGGGTTTGGACACAGTGGCCATATCCCTCACACAGCACTTTCAAGAGAATTTCACTCTAAGTCAAATTTTCAAAAATGTATAAAAATTTTCACAAATACAATTTGGAAAAAGTGCTTATAGGATATTGTAGCCCTGTCCATAGCCTTCATTTTCCATTAGGTTTGATTCCCTGAGATCGAAGGGTTTGGACACAGTGGCCATATCCCTCACACAGCACTTTCATGAGAATTTCACTCTAAGTCGTATTTTTTCAAAAATCATAAATTTTAATATAAAAAGACTAACTAAATATCTAATTAGTTTTAAATATTAAATAAAAATTATTAATTTTTCATAAAAACTGTAAAATTTCGTATAAATAGTCGTATTTTCTTTATAATACGCATGCGATATTTTTTTAAAATATTTTTTATCGCATGCGATATTTTTTAAAAACATATTTAACTTTTCATATTTATCTTCACACACGTAATTTAATAAACGTTTATTAAGGAGAATTTTCATACATAATTTGTTTTGTAAACCTTTATTAAATTTAAAAATTTTTTATAAATACAGGCCCTTGACTTTTACATAAAAATAGATTTTCACCCCATTAGTTTGCTCTAATCGAATCCAAATTAGTTTTATTCGATTGAGCATTATCATTTATAGAACTCAGGCCCCTTTTTTTTTGTAATATTCGAAAAATATTGCAAGGAAAACACAAATTTGGTCTGGCCAGACCAAGACGGTAGTCCTAGGGTTAAGTTTCATTACCCAGGCAGAAAAAGACAATCACCACGACGCTGTGCCGAAGTTGCAGGGGGTACTAACAACATCAAAACAATGTACTGTTTACCAAATTTGCAATGTTGTCAAAATATTAAAATGATAACGCCAAATGTGCGTCTTCCGACTCTTCTTTTTAGTATTGTCACAGTACTGTAAATTTAAATTTACAATGTTGGATTCACGAATTTACAACGTAGTCACAACCGTCTTCCGACTCTTATTTTCAATATTGTTACAAGTATAAATAAACAAGCAGAAATTTGTATATTTTCCAACCTAAAATAGTTTTTGTGTTTTCATTTTAATACGACACTATTAAATTAATAAGACTAAATTTTTGCATATACAGCGTTGTAGCGGTATAGAATTATTATAAACACGGTATTAGAAAATTAAGGTTTAATCCTTGTATATACAGTGTTGTAGCGGTATAGTTTTATGGTAAGTACGATTTTAAAAAAACTAAAGTCGTATATTTGCATTTAGGGTATTAAAAAACTAAGGTTGTAATTTTGTATCTACAGTGTTGTGATGGTACCATATTTTTGGTAGAGTCACAATTTTGTATTTACAGGGTTGTGGCGGTACATAATATTTAGAAGAGTCGTAATTTCTGCCTGGGTAGGTTTACCTTTTGGTACTAAATACATGAACTTTTTTGTTCTTTAATAAATTAATCTTTAAAAAAATACATTTTTTCTTTTCACAAATAATTGTTTTTCATCAATTTTCCCAAAATAAACAACCGCGAATCTATGATGCTTTTTTAATTTTTTGATGCCCAGAAAATGATGCATGTTAGTACAAAAGTACAAGTGTGCAAAATCAATAGACAACAAGATGATATAAATTATGTATGTTGTACAAACTTAAAGGTTAAAATCTTTATTTCTAAAATTAAGATAAAATCTTAATTCTGGCAACGCTGCTATCAGACAAAAAAAAATTAAAACCAATGAAATTTTTGTTTAAAAATAAACACGTATACATCTTAAAGAAAAGTCAAAAAAAAAATAAAGCAAGAAGGGATAGTTTGATAACAACGTAAGTTTTTTGCACTTTTTAAACTTTATGTCCTAAAATATTTTTCAAAATTCTGCCACCACGTCTTTTGAAAACTTCACAAATCCACAGGTAATTGACCTTTTGTTTTGCATTTTGTCGGGCAATATATCAGTTTGTGCCTTATTAACTGATCTTGGCCTTAATATTGGAATTATAAGAAGAATTACTTACATATTGATGGTTGTCTTCCGCAACCACGTAACTCGATTTTTCCGATTTTTAGTTTTAAACGGAAAAGAAATCAGTAAATACCACCATACAATTTTGCATTTTTTTTTTGTTTGGCGGAATATCGGAACTTTTCCTAATTCTTGTATGTATTATAAAAGAATATATACACAGAGAAAATAGATTCGTGATCACAACCGAATTTGGCGCCAATCGAATTTTGTCGGTTGCATGTACTATCACACAATTCGGTTACAATTACTGAAAATTTCGTTGCTTAGCATAATATTTTTGATAGCAACATTTGAATTTTAGTACACTATCGGTTATAACAACAGATATTGTTAGTTGTAAGTATGATTATTAGAAATCAAAATTATGCTTACACCCGAATATATAATAGATGCAACTGAATAAACACATAATTGGTGTTCATAACAAAAGAGTTGATTGTCTTTATCAATATATTTTTTTAACCGGTTACATAAACCATTTTCCCGATTTATTAGATAGAAAATCAAAATAATTGCAATAAACTGCATTTTTTGTTAGTGTATTTATTTATTAATATTTTTATGTACAGTTTACAAATTATTTAATTTTATACAAATACATACATGCAGCTTTCCACATCATCCAACGGATTTCCAAAGGTTTTTTTTTTTTTTTTTTTTTTTTTTAATAATTTATTTTTATTATTGAATCTTTCTTATCGAAATTTACAATATGTATTCAAATCTTAATTCTACTTGTTGTTTATTAGTTGTTACCTGTGTAACCACTAACTGCTGTATTCAAATTTTTAAGACTGTCTTCTAGTAAGGCTCAAAGTATCGGTTCTTTTTAGCCTCTGGTGACCTTCGAACTGAAGCAAACCCCGAGCGAGGTAGTTAGGGTGAACCATTAGTTTATCGATGTAGATTATTGAATATTTTTTAATTTCCTCCTGGATAGTGGGGACGTTGAGATCTCTGTGGATAATATCATTACGTATATACCATGGGGCGCAAACAATTTGTCGTAATATTCTAGACTGTCTTCTTTGAAGCTTTTGGATGTTAGATGCGCATGCAGTACCCCATAATTGGATGCCATATGTCCATATTGGTTTTATGATGGACTTGTATAGAAGAACTTTGTTGTCTAAAGACAAGTTTGAGTTTCTACCGAGAAGCCAATGTAGTTGAGCTGCTTTAAGTTTCATAGCCGTTATTTTCGCTTCGATATGACGAGACCAGGTCAAACGTCTATCTATATGAACTCCCAAGTACTTTACATGGTTTTCTACCGGAACAGTGATGTTATTTATTTTTACTGCTGGGCACGTTTGTCTTCTGAGCGTGAAAGTTAAGTGAGCACATTTAGCCGGGTTAACCTTTATTCTCCATTTTTCTAGCCATGCCTCTAGTTCATTGATGTGGGACTGCAGATTTTGCGATGCGACTTTTGGGTCATGGTTAACGCTAATAAATGCTGTGTCGTCTGCAAATGTAGAGGTATGCGTGCTCAGGTTTGTTGGCATATCCGCTGTGTATATTATATATAGAAGCGGTCCTAATATGCTGCCTTGGGGAACACCAGCAGTAATTTTCTTGAGGGGGGAGTATTTATCTTGCGACCTTACTATGAATGTTCTGCCTGTTAGATAGCTCTCCAGAAGCTTGTGAGTGTTTTGAGGAAGCATTCGTGTTATTTTGATGAGTAGCCCATCATGCCAAACTTTGTCAAATGCTTGGGAAATGTCTATAAACAGGGCTGAGCAGTATTGCTTTTTCTCAAACGCCGATCTAATAAGGGTGACAATTCTATGCACTTGCTCTATTGTACCATGTTTCGCTCTGAATCCGAACTGGTGATCCGGGATGATGTCGTGTTCATTTAGATGAGGAGTTATACTTAAAATGAATATTTTTTCGAAAAGCTTTGATAGGATTGATAATAAGCTTATCGGTCTGTACGACGCAACCTGGCTAGCATCTTTTCCTGGCTTGGGAATCATAACAATTATAGACTTCTTCCATGAGGATGGGAAGTATCCGACTCTTAATATAGCGTTAAAAATGAACAGCAAGATTCTGGAAGCAGACGAAGGTAAGTTTCTTATCATTGACCCTGTGATACGGTCAAGTCCGGGAGATTTTCTAATATTCACTTTTTCTATTGCAGATTTTACTTGAGTAATGTTAAATTTTAATGGATGGTTTACCTTATCAGGAATGGTTGGACGACAGGAACAAGTATGTGTATCATGTGGCGTGAAAACTTTCTCAAGATGGCCCGCGAAAGCGTTTAATTTTTCATCTGTGTTTTTCGCCCAAGTGCGGTTTTCCAGTCTTAATGGAGATTCTTGGGTTATAGGGCATTTCATATGCCGTACAGCCTTCCATAAGCTATAATTGGAGTTTTTTGTGGCATCTAGGCTGTTTAGATAGCCTTCTATTGCAGACTCGTGGTTCTGTCTCAATTTGTTGCGAAGAGTTGTCAGGCATAATTGTAGTTGGGCCTTAGTGGTTGGGGAACGACTGTTTTGCCATTGTCTTCTTAACTTCCTTTTTTCTCTGATAAGGGTCTCTATATCCGTCGATGTATTGTAAGGAGCACGTTTAATTGTCCGCTTGATTGGGGTTGCATTTCTTGCTGCAGCATCCAAGACTTCTGTAAATCGGTCGACAGCTATTTGGATGTCAGATGAATTTTTTAGGGGAATGCACTGTGATAGGTGAGAGCTCACATACATTTTATACTTTAACCAATTTGTGTTTCTGTTAGGATAGGAAAACCAGTTTGCAGCTGCGGCGTCAGAGTTACATTTTAAAATGAGGATTGAAGGTGAATGATCAGACGAAAGATCATAGGAGGAACTAACTAGTACCTGATCGCGCTTGATGTTTTTGATTACAGCAAAGTCAATAAGGTCTGGTAGCTTGTTGAAGTCGGTTGGCCAATAGGTAGGCTCACCACTCGATACCACATCAAAGTTATTTGCAGTTACGGTATTATATAGCTGATTACCTCTAGGACTAATAAGTCTGGAGCCCCAATATGTATGTTTAGCGTTGTAGTCGCCAGCAGCAATGAATTTCTGGCCCAATGTGGAGAAGAAGTTGAGAAATTTATCGTGTAGAATTTTGTGCCTCGGGGGACAATAAACGGATGTTAACGTTAGTTTGAAATCAGTCAGATTTATAGATGTGGCCTGGATACAATCTTCTTCGAACTCTGGCAATGGTAAGTGTCTGATGTGTTTGTGCACAATTATGGCTGTGCCACCACAAGCTCGTCCGCTGGGATGTTTTGTGTCATACGTAAGGTAACCATTTACCCTAAAGCAGTTTTTATGAGTAAAGTGTGTTTCAGAGACAAGAAGTACGTCGATTTCATGCCTATGAAGAAAGTTTGCAACTTCGTGTTTATGTTGGGATAACCCGTTTGCATTCCAGAAACATATTTTTAACTGGTTCATTTTTTGTTGAGTAGAACTTGCAGGAGCATGTTCTGGCTTCGCATCATTTCCTGAAACATGCTCTGCATAGTGGCCATGAAGTTATTCATAGTTTGAATTAAATTTTCAATTGAGGTAGGCATTTGTAGACCTTCCCTAGGAACATTAGCGTATGGAGGTTGCTTTGCGTTGGAAGTACTCGGGGGATTAGGGTTTCCTTTTAGGACTTGGGCATATGATTGGTTTTGTTTGTTTGTTTGTGTAGTACTAGCAATAGAGCCAGCGGCTTGGCTGGGCGCATGTGATGGACCATATTGGGAGTGAGTATATTTTTGAACTAAAGCTGGTTTTTTTAAATGCAAGAAGACTTCACAACCCCTATAGTTTGCCGTGTGATTTTCGCCACAGTTGCTGCATTTCTTGACATTTGGGTCAACTTTAGAACGATTACATTCGGCGGTTTTATGAGCGTCGCCACAAACCACACATACGTGAGGCAATTTACAATATGATTTTGTATGCCCATATTCCTGACAGTTTGTGCATTGGGAGGGACCCTTTCGTTTTATTGGCTCCTCAACAGTTATTCTTCTGTTGAGTAGGTAGCGCAAGTTGTATATGGGATGAACTGAATTTTTGGTTTTGAGAACCGATGAATCAAACGATATCTCAATGCGGTGCAGTGGTTGGGGAACTTTGTTCCTGTTCAAAATGTTATGAACCGATTTTACCTCGTACCCCTCTTGCTCTACGGCAGATTTTATTTCATCTGTAGGAACGGAACTATCTATGCCTTTTATGACAATAATCAATCCCTTAGCACTTTTTAATTGGTATGTATAGTAGCTATTCTATGAGCTAAATTTCAGTTATGTATTTTATAAAGCTTTTTTGTAATAGTTCTATTCCTACAATTTTTCAGAAATGACTTTATACACTACCAGACTATTATTTGTTTTTGTTTGTTTTTAGCTCTGATTAGGATAAATAAGCTTTAAAGTCAGTTGTTGTCAGCACGTACATTCAGATTTCAAAGGGAAGCGTATTTTTTGTGTGACTTCGGTTTATGATTAAAAAGGCTACAGTGATTTTATTGTCATAATTTTTTTTCATTATGATAAAGCTCTATTTCAAGGAAATATATTACAATTTTCATTCAATTATTTCCATTGTAAGTATTAAAAAAAAATTTTTTTTGTATGAAGTTCAAGAAGTGCAAAAAATAAAATATTTCCTTTTTTCAAGTAGAGTTAAAGCTGTTAATTCCGCATAATTCCGGCGTAAAACTATATTTGGGTTAATCTTTTAAGTGTTGACTTTAAGATAAATCAAAAACATCTTTCGCGTTTTTGCGACCGCCATACATTTTTTTGCACTTTTTCAGTATGACCTCCACTCTTTCGGGAAAGGAAAGAATGGATAAAAACTCCCAAAATATATCGGAAAGACGTATTATTGACGTTAATAATGGTTGGATATGTCCATTAAGACATACTAGAAGTAAATTTTTTTTTTTTCGGGATAGCGGGATTTTTTTTTTAAATTTCCCGGGATCCCGGGATCCCGCTCCATATTCATTTATATATTTGATCTCATTTTTTATTTAATTCAGGAGTGAGAAGTGAACTTAACGCGATTAATAAATTTTGTCCAGCTAGATTTGCGATCTACCACACTGTGCGAAGGTTACTTTATATTATATTCAACATTTTTCATTTTTCGAATTTATTCTATGAGCTAAATTTCAGTTATGTATTTTATAAAGCTTTTTTGTAATAGTTCTATTCTATGAGCTAAATTTCAGTTATGTATTTTATAAAGCTTTTTTGTAATATTATATAATAGTCTGGTAGTGTATAAAGTCATTTCTGAAAAATTGTAGGAATAGAACTATTACAAAAAAGCTTTATAAAATACATAACTGAAATTTAGCTCATAGAATAAATTCGAAAAATGAAAAATGTTGAATATAATATAAAAGTTACCTTCGGAAGGAAATAATTCCCAGTTTCTATATGTATAGTAGCTTTTATTTTCTGCGTCCAGGTGTCTTGATATAATACGAAAGTTCGTTTCTGTACTGGCTTGAATTTTGGTCTCTTGAATTTGTCCGCGTCGTATAGAAACGACGTAGAAATTGTTCTTACCTACAAGTTGAGTCAACATGTTGACTATGCTATTTGATGTTTGCTCCCGCAGATAGATAGGTGGCGGTTTAACTTCTTTAGTGGCTGTCCCATTAGCTAATTCTGCTTCTTCATCGTCAGGTATGGATAGTACAGAGAATCTGTTACCATTTGTTGGCAAAGAGACTACGTTAGAGCCTTTGTATTGTTTGGCCACGCGTTCCTGTTGGGTGGACCTAGGGCTAGCCTTTCTCTTAGTTATTGTTATATATCTGTCCATGCCTGTTTGCACTTTAGTACTTTTTGGTACAGCTCCTGTATTTGTTAATGCAAATCGTGATGTTCTAGGTTTTTCGTTACAAAGGTGTACAGCTTATCCCTTTAAGTACCAACAAAAACCATCTTTGGCTTCAGTTCAATGCAATTTCTTTCATCAATGTCGTCTTGTTCTAATGTCTAAAGTAAAACAGAATAATTTACATGTGGTTTTTACAATACGAACAGTATTTGAAGCTGTAAATTAATATAAAAATCACTAAAAAAACTAAGCGATTTTCATAGAATGTACTTATAACATATTTGTTTGACCACTGTTCACGCGGAGCAAAATATAAACAATATGTACATGTATCTGCTTTGTACATATGTATGTATGTCTAAGATATTGCCCAGATAGCATCGGATGTTTGTTAGACGATTGTCTAACTCCTCAAAGAATCTTCTGATGAGTAACAATAATAAAAACATCAAAATTTTTTATTTATTAGTTTTTTATACATTTTCTGACACTCTTTTCTTTTAATCTTGGAATGAACCTTTTGCGGCTCTCCTTATGAGTCATATAAGAATTACTTAGCTACCTTAATAAGAGCGTTTTTAAAACATGAAAATTCACTTGTTAATACAATTTTATTTAAACAAGCCGACTTAAGTATCTGCCAAATAAGATTTTCCAACAGGATTGTTGTTGAATTCCTGATCTAAAGGTTTGTTTCGTATAAATTGTATGAAAAAAAGCTTGATGCTCTTGTTTAGGTGGCTAAGTTATATGTTTAAGCATTCTAAAAGTTATAAGGGAATTCCTACAAGAGTCTCATAAGATTTTTGATGTGCTTTCTGAAAGCCTCACCAGAAAATCTTTACTGAAATCTCAAACGAATTCGCCTATGCTCAATACACTGTGGAACAAAAAAAAAACCAGCCTCAATACTTGCAAATCGAAATGAAACTAGAATATTGGTAGAGCATATCAGCCAAAGGGTTTTGAAAAGTAAGCTTGGGTTCCCGAAATATGGGCCCCAAATTTTTTGAATTTTTTGAAAAGGCGTTTGGTATCAGTCAAAAAAAAAATATATACTAAATGTACTTCTGACCAAAAAAATAATTTCAGATGTCTTCAGTAAAATCGTATGGCGATTCTTTTCTTAGGAGGTATTAATTCTCTAACACTAATTTTAAGGGGTCATTTTTGTCCTTTTTTTAACTTCCCAACAAAAGTATTCTAAAACGGCACTTTAGAGGGTTAAAATGTTCCACGAATATTTTTTGCATCAAATTTTAAGACCAATAGTTCATGCACTTTATGTGAAACGGGTTTTCAAGAAATTCAAAAATTTCAAGGCCAGGAATTTCGAAAATCCGTTTTACATACATTGCACGCACCTTTAGTCTTAAAAGACCCCTAGTAAAATTTGATGCAGAAAATATTCGTGGAACTTTTTAACCCTCTAAAGTGTCGTTTTAGTATACACTCTTAAAATGGGTGTTAGAGGGTTGATAAATTCTAAGAAAAGAATCACCATACGATTTTACTGAAGATATCTGAAATTATTTCTTAGCTCAGAAGTACATTTAGTATATTTTTTTTTTGCCCTTTACCAAACGCCCTTACAAGAAATTCAAAAACTTTAAGGGCCCATATTTCGGGAACCCGAGCTAACTTTTCAAACCCCTTTGGCAGATATTCTCTACCAAGATTCTTGTTTCATTTCGCGTTGCAAGTGTTGAGGCTGGCGGCAATGTCCGGAATTTTTTTACAATGTGACATAAGCGCCTTTCGCTGTGTTGTAGAAGTATCTCGCAGAGGAATCACCTGGTTTAACAGTTTTCCCGTGTGAGAAATCTTTTACCATTAAAATTTGTGCTCGTGGACGAGTAATGCTCTTCATGAGATTCCCAGTAAATTCTTTCGATTGAAAATGCTAGCTAGGTACATATGTATATGTATGTATTTATAAGAAATATAATACATACACAAATATGTACGTGCATATGTACATAATTATAAAAATACGTAAATAACTTACCCCTATTTATTAATTTTTTTGCACATTTTCAATTTTTTAACACAAACTTATGTATTTTAATATAAAATTAAAATTATTTTATTATATTTAACATTTTGACAGTAAAATTAGTAAACAATTGGGACATATAGTTTTTTTTTGGTTGTGAATACCAAATAATTATATTTTCATTTGTTGTACTCGATTTGAAACTATACTAGCAATCGATAATTAGTTGCAATAAATGAATTAACATTTATATTACAAAATTTATTGACGAAAACAAATTATTAATTGCAAAGACCAATATTCAGTATTGCCCTGTATTAAATTCGGTTGTGATTCTAACCATTTGTACTAATTTTTAGAATTACATTAAATTAGTTATCATAACTAATAAAAGAATTGAAGGAATCATATTTCAGTTAGAATAACGTTTAAATAATCAAGAGAATTAAAAATCAGTTAGATCTATACATTTTTAATAGTTGCAATAGTAAATTGTGTTTCTGGATCAATATTTTATTACTGCAACCGTTTTCCAACCAATTTGTTTTCTGTGTGTAGCAAAAAGTTTTAAATATTTGGTAAAAGAAAGTATTTTTTCTCTCCTGAAAAGTAGTTTTTTTTTTTTGGAGTTACGAGCATGGTTGCGAACTATTTCTAATCAAAAAGCGCCGTGTCGCCAATCAAAAAGCGCTAAAAAGCGCTAAATAAAATTTAAATAAAAAACTCAAGTTTTATTAATTACACTGACCGTCAAAAAAATCGTTTTAAATGAAAATATATGAAAAACAAAGATAACGAGGCCTTATAGCAAAAATTATGTAACCAACAAAAATCAAATTTTACAGGAGAAGGTTTTTTTTAAAATAATTTTGCTTCAAGTCTAGGGTTTCGTTTGAAATTGGTTTTGCTCTTATTTCGTAACGGTACTTCCCAGAGATATGAGATTTTTAGAGATGATACAAATGATAAAAATTACCGATTTTCATCAAAAAACAAAAATCTAAAATTTTGTTGGTTTAATAATTTTTGCTATTAGAGCTCGATTCTATTGCGCTAAATTCAAATCCGTTTTCAGTTTTTTCTATCATGTCTTGTTTTTTTATAGGCTAGACTTATATTTTGACCGAAATAAGGCATTTAGGCTACATACATTTTATCATAACTTGAGAACGATATTGATCTTTTACAAATAATTATTTTCAAAATTATTTCTTAATTAGTGGCGGCCATTTTTCCATGAAAATTAGTATTTTTATCATTTATCAGAAATCCAGGTATATTATGAATAAAATAAGACAAGAAATCAGTATACAAAATGCTAACTAGACGTGATTGAATGAACTATTTGGATTCAGCACGCTAAAGTGAATTAAAATCACATAATCAAGTTCCCTACATCGTCTTTTTTTTGCCGAGCTATGTAAATACAACACTAATATTTTTAAAAAGCCTTTTCTGATATTTGAGGAAATTTAAAGTTATATAATTTCAAATATACACGGAAATAATTATTTACTTAATCAGCAGAAAATATGTCTTGACCACGGTTTTGATTGATTTGGTAACATGTCGATCCAAATAAAAACTAATTGAATCAAGCCAAGTTTTCTTGAGCATTTTCTGAAAAATTTAAAGAAATCGCTAGCATTTGTTTCTTGAATCTATTTTAAAATCAGACTAAAATTAAATAAATGCTTCTTGAAATTTTTGATCATATACCAAAAACGTGCATTTTTTAATCATGAGAAAATGTTTCTTTATTTAAGAAACTTTTACTTAATACGAACAAAACAAATTAAAAAAAATCAGTTATTTATTTTTGGATTTTCTTGTTTAAAGAAATGAAATGGATTTCTTTAGAAAATAAACTTCTTTCTTTGTATAGAATGCTTCAGAGTAAAGTTTTAACAAAACGGAAACAAATTTTGGTTTAATGTGTCTTGATTTTAATGTATAGAAATAAAAGAACAAAAATGTTGGGTATCAAGTAAATCGCTAATTTAGCGCTCTTTTCAAAAAAAGCGCTAGGGAAAAAATATGCGCCTTTTCGACAGTTGAAAAGCGCTAAATCTAGCGCCAAAGGCGCTAAATTGGCAACTCTGGTTACGAGGTTGGGGAAGAAATCCGTCGATATATATTCTGTTCCCCAGCAAAAATAAAGTGAGAATAACAAAGGGAAAAGTGAACAAATTACAAGGGACAAAATTATTTACGATAAGGAGTATTTTTTCCCGTGAAAAATTTTTTTACGTTATTATTCTCCTTTGAATTACCTCTAAAAAAAATTTTCATGGGAGTTTTTCATGATTGCAAATATGTGAAAAGGGGAAAAATTGCGAGGGAAAAATATTTCACGATAGTTGTGATTATACTACCAACAATAATGATACACAGAGAAAACAGATTCGTGATCACAACCGAAATTGGCGCCAATCGAATTTCGTTGGTTTCATGTACTATCACACAATTCGGTTCCAATTACTGAAAATTTCGTTGCTTAGCATAATATTTTTGATAGCAACATTTGAATTTTAGTACACTATTAGGCATAACAACAGATATTGTTAGTTGTTAGTATGATTATTAGAAACAAAATTGTGCTTATACCCGAATAAATGATAGCTGCAACTGAATTAACACATAATTGGTGTTCATAACAAGAGATTTGATTGTCGTTATCAATATATTTTTTTAACCGGTCAAATGTAGCCCATAAGGGGCAAGGACTTGTCCAAAGGTAATCCCAATGAATGGAAAAATGGCTTATTTTACAGTACGATGTCCTAGGGCAGGACCATATAACCCAGCTTGCATTACAAAGGAGAAGTCTTAAAACTTCTCCATGGTATACACCAGAGGATTAGCTTTGAAATCGTTTCAAAACGAAAACATGTCGTTAAAAAACGAAGACATGTCGTTTCACTGTAAACTCTTTTTAATAATGACATGGTCCATACTTGCACTACATTGGACCAGTCCAGGATAAAAATGGATTAAGAAGTCCAATATAATTTGCAGGGTATAAAAAAAATAATACATACATACATATGTACGTGTATATGTTCATAGCTATAAGAATACGTAAATTACTTACCCCTATCTATTAAGTTTTTGCCCGAAAAGATATTTTGTAAATAAAATATTAAAAATTAATTTAATCTATCAAATGTTTTGACAGAAAATTTAGTAAGCAATTGGGGCTTTTAACTATTTTTTGGTTGTGAATTCCGAATAAATATATTTTCATTTGTTGTACTCGAATTGAATCTATTCCAACAATCAATAATTAGCTGCAATAAATGAATAAACATTTATATTACAAAATTTATTGACGAAAGCAAATTATTGATTGCAATGACCAATATTCAGTATTGCCCTGTATTAAATTCGGTTGTGATTCTAACCATTTGTACTAACTTTTAGAACTTAACTAAATTAGTTATCATAACTAATAAAATAATTGAAGGAATCATATTTCAGTTGGAACATCATTTTTATAATCAAGAGAATTAAAAATCAGTTGCAATAATAAATCATGTTACTTGATCAATATTTTATTACTGCAACCGTTTCCCAACCAATTTGTTTTCTGTGTGTAATTTATCTATAGTTCACATATAAAGGCCACTCTTGGAAAACGCTTTAATGCCACTAAAACCATAACAAGTAATTATACGGCTATTAATTTTGGCACACATTAATTTCATGTAACTTGAAATTATGATGTCAGATTTTATTGAGATAAGTTCATAATTTGTCACAGATTTTTATTTAAAGCCCATTTCTGTAAAATAATAATGCTAAGGAAAGGTTTTCCATTGAGATAAAGTTTCTTTAAATTTATTTAAATATTATTATAGGCTTCACTGAAGGTTAATGGTTATATACATACATATAAGCTTGTCATTTCATTTTAATTTCTATAATATGATCTCAGACTCTTTAAAATTTATTTTTATATCACATATAGTGCCTGATCGGTCCACAAATATCTGAGATATGCGCAAAAAAACCACGACCTGCCTCTTATTTTACCCATAAATCCCTTGTTATTGTTTTTAATATATTTTTATTTTTTTTCTTAATTTTTTATGTATATCTGTGCCCATGTTCTGAAACTTTAGTGAGAATTTCTCGCATGTCGAAAATTATCAAAAGAGATTACGTCGTTACGTTATAAATGTCATAATATTCTACTCGAAGCTGATGTAATATTGCAGGCGTTAAAAACGTTGGCGGCGTCTAAAATTGAAAAATTTTTAGCGACGGCGGCCAAAATACAACCGTCGTTTAATGTTTGTTCTTTGCAAACGAGCTTTAAAAATTCGTAAATTTTATAAAAATGTTAAAAGCAAAATAATTAAACAGTGAAAAATGTGCCAAAACAAAATATTATTATTATTATTCTTTGCATTCTTAATCGTTTTTTAGTGTATAAATTGTTTCTCGCTCCATTTTTATTCGTGAGTTTATTTGACAGTTCAAAGCGGGAACTTTTCTCACAAAAATGTTACTGACACACTTTTTCTTTAAATTGGTGAGTAATTTTCTTACTAGTACTCGCCAACAAAGTCACAGACACAGTTTCGTGAGAAAACAGCTGATTGTTTCAATAAATGGCAGTTTTGTTTCATTTCACACATTTCAATCTAAAAGTTTCTCGACGCAAGATTTATAGACCATGAGCACTGGTCAAGAGCCAAAGTTTCCAAATTAGGAAATCATGGTTATCAATGCACAACATCCGAAAAAATGTGAGAGGGACTAAAGAAGTCGGCGTGGCACAACATAAATTTATTTATGTCTAAAGAACACTAAGAGAAACAAGTAAGAGTGCTATATTCGGTTATGCCGAATCGTATATACCCTTCACCATGTTGAGATAAGAACAAAAAGTTGTATACATAAATAACGTTCTTTAGATAGGTATAAATAAATATTAATTGAGCCACGCCAACTTTTGATTTCGTCATGCCGAAGAATATAAAAAAAACAAAAAATTTTTATATGTACCTAAGCCCGTTTCCTCTCTTGCCAAAGTTGATGTTTGAAATTCGTTTTATAATCTTAAAATCGTTTTTTAGAACATACAAAAATTAAATAAAAAAAATGAAAAAAAATTCTTTTTGGGATTCGAACTGGCAATATCATCAGTCCCAGGAGAGAACTTAACAACTCGGCTACGATTGCTTTTACTGAAGAAGCGTTAAATTAAAATATATTGAGTCTATGAGTTTCTTTCTTTATTTGAGAGGCATATCATATACATGCATTAATGTGTATGTGTAAAATTAAACACATTACAAATAAAATCCACCACTTGTAGTGAAGGATATAAAAAACAACAAAAAACCACATTACCAACACTGTATTACCATAGCCACTGTATGACCGTAGAAACCAAAATTGAATTAGTTTGTATGGTATGTTTATGTCGTTTTGGTAATACACTGTTGGTATGATAATGTCACGTCTAATTGGACTTTTAAAGGAAACAATTTGAGGCAGTCGTGGTTTTTACTCATATCTCAGCCATTTGTGGACCGTTCCTGCTGAATTTCAATAGCAAACAATTCCGGACCATATGTGACATAACCTGGCCCCCATCAAATATGGGGCCTTCGGAAAATCCATTTCAACGAACAGACTGACAGACGGACATCGTTAAATCAACTTAGATCTTCATAAGGACCCAGAATATATATACTTTATAGGGTCTAACATCAATATTATAGAAATTAAAAACGGAATGACAAACTTATATATACCCTTTTCACCACCTGTGGTGAAGAGTATACAAATTTCCTTATTTGGTACACATAGCTGGGGTATCAATAAAAAAACATCTCTAAAAATATAAGCGGGATTTTAGAACTGATCGTAGCACTTCCCGTACATAGACGTTATAGATTTCTGTACATTTGGACACGGCAAGAGCCAAACTTTCCAAATAAGTTTTATGGAACTTGGTTATCAATACACAACAACCAACCAAATATGGGCGGGATTGAAGAAGTGGGCGTGACACAAAAAAGTTTAATTCATATATAATGAATGATATGTATATAATGAAGGGCATATAAGATTCTGCATGGACGTATAATGCTCTGACTTCTTTTTTCCAATACATTTTGTGTGTGTGTTTTTATCACATTTCTTTAAAATTAGAAGCACAAGAAGTTGCAATATTTAAACAATTAATTTAATAAGCGTATTGATTAATTTAATTTTCATATTAATTCGAATGTTTATTCTAAGTCAAATTAAAATTTATAAAGCTTTCATACTGTAATAGTCTTATTGCTTCAATATTTTCCAGGAATATTTTCCATGCACTATCGGAATTTTTAATTTGTAGAACGTTTATTGGTTTGAAGACTTTAAAATGTTATACAATAAGAAAATACAAATTAGTGTGAATGAAAATGTATGTAAATATTTTATGCTAATTGAAAAAAATAAATTGTAAAATTAATTGCTTTTTTTGTTTTTGATTAATGACAATGATGATACAATATAAAAGTCAATAAAACAGCAGGTATAACTCAATGAAATTTTAGAATTATTTAAGATTTTAATAAAAGCAGTTTAGATTGGCAGGGTATTTTAAATAAAGGGTCTACTTGTGTGTGAAACTGATACATTTATAAATATTTATTTAATACAAATATAGTAGTATTTATAATTAAGGCTAGGAAGTGAATAAGACTATAAGGGTTGCGAGTTCGATTCTCGCTAGTGAAACATGTCTCTTTTGTTGCAACATGCTGAATATTTGTAATGCATAGAACATCGGTGCTGCTCAATTCCGCATTACATTGACAAATTCTTCAAGCTTAGCTGGGCAGAACCACTCACGAATATATTTTCAACAAGAAAGAGCCACAGGTCATACAGCATTGGGAAGCAAGAGAGTTGTTACGGGTCATAAGCGGTTAAGACATTATATAAAAAGCAGCTATTTTTCCTTGTGGGGGTATTTTACGTACATAAACAAGCCGTAGAGCACTGGGGTATGCTTATTTAAAAGCAATAAGTAAAATTCGATTAATACTTAGTTCAATCGATTTCATCAGAAATCTTGAAAAAAAGTCATAACAATTTTTTAAGAACACAGAAAAAATTATTTTTCCAATTCAAACAAAAAATTTGTAGAATCAAACAATTTTTTGTCTGAAATCGGTCCTATAAACAAATTCGCATATTCAAACAATTTATTTGCATTTGGTTTATTGAAAAAAAACACAGATTTTTTCAAACAAATAATTTAACTGAATCAAACAAAAAGTTTACTGAAATTCATATACTAAATTTAAAAAAAAAAAAAAAACAGGTTTTTGCACAAGCAATGATGCGCACACAAGCAGGCACTGTATTAGAAGATGATGGCAGAGAGAGCAGAGCGGCCGGCTGGCTTTGAGACACATTTTTTTGTTGGAATAATTTTTGAACGAAGTTGTTTTTTTATACACACAATGTTTTTCGTCATCACTCACTGTTGCTGCATCCTTTCCTTTGCTAATGAAGAAGAAATGTAACCAAAAAACGGCGACAGACCGACTCGATATGTTTTTCGTCATCATTATATTTTTGTATTTCATGCATTTAAGCAAACAGTTTGAAAAAATTGAATACGGGATTTTGGTTTTTTTTCAACCAACTTTGAAACCAACCAAAAATTTATTTTGTTTCTTATAATGTTGTTGTGGTTGTTTCTTTTGTTTAGAAAGAGTGAAACGTTTTTTTACCTGTTATTTTTTTTTTTTTTTTTTACTTCAAACTTCTTCATCTTTCTTACTGTTGTACTTTTTTAAAATAGACTGCATGTGTTTTTTGTTGTAGTTCTTATATTTCACATTAGGAAGTGTTGCTTACGATCAAATAAAAAAAATGCAAAAAGGCGACAACATTAAAAAGCTTTAAATATTTCATACAAAATTATGAAAACTTGAAACCAATGACGCGTTTATTATATTTTTGAATGGTTGTCAACGTTTTTGTTGGTTAAATAAAAATCAAACAAAAATTTTAATTGAATCAGTAAAAAAATTTGTAGAAATTAAAAAAATTATCAAACAAGCGTTTGTTTGAAAATAATTCGGCAATAATTTTTTCTGTGAAATAGCAACAATTTGGAAACTAATTACGCGAAATTATTTTTAAGCCTGATTTAATTAAATTGCCTATTTATAACTGAGCTTTTACACATGTCACTGCCAGTTCGAAAAACTCAATTTACAAACGATTTTTTACCAACAAAATCATATTTTACGCAATGGCAGTTCCAGTGGCAGCAAAATTAGCATGCCATTAAATTTCAAAACAATAAACAATGTTACTCTATTAAAAATTTGGATGATTTAATAGGTTAAATGTATTATTATGTTTAATTTTTTGGAATGCGCATTAAAAAAACTAAGGTGGTTAATTATAGAGCATTAATATTGTTAAAAAAATGTTATTCACCCTTATCTTGGGTGCAGGCGTAGTTTTAATTCTCCAACCACGATAAGAGTGAATATAAGTAAATAAAAACGATTTCCCCCAAAATGTGCCTATTGGATGAACTCGGTAAATCCTTTCGTTACCTGTACCCATGTTTTGCAACTCTAGCCCCGAGAAACTTTTCGATTGAAATGTGTGAAATGAAAAAAAAATGCCATAAAATGAAACAAACAACTGTTTATCGCACTTCACTGCGGCTGTAAAATCTTAAGCGAGAATAAGCTGTCACGTAAGGAAATCACTCGCCAATTTACATAAAAGTGTGTCTCTTAATTTCTGTGAGAAAGTTCTCGCTTTGTACTGTCCAATAAACTCACGAATTAAAGCGATTGAAAAAATTTTAATACTAGAAAGCATATTGAAAATGCAAATAATAATAATAATTATATTTTGTTCTTGGCACATTTTTTCATTGTTTAATTAATTAGCTTTTAACATTTTAATAAAATATACAAATGCTTTCAAAGATTGTTTGGAAACGACAAACATTAAAGTCGCACTTTACATTATTTGGTATAACCGACGCACATAGGCGGTTTTTTGCCAATCTAGCCGGACATTAATTTTTGTTTTAGCTTATATTGCTTCTTAAAAGTTATTGAGTGCCCCTAGATCGATGAAGCTTGGCAGAAATATGTGCTATTATCATAGGCAGGTAAACCTTAAAAATAAATCAAATCGGACCAAGGAGGAAAAAGTCCCCCTAAAAGAATTAATCCAACCTCTGAACAAGTAAGAAAGTAAAGTCGGTTAAGCCCGACCATATGATACCCTACACCACATAATAAAAAACTCATCATGCTTATATGTCCATATAAAAATGGATTTATCTATGTTTATAAACTTCATTAAAATCGGTTTGAAAGTTTGTGAGAGGCAGAAATTGCCCCCTACCTCCCCTTGTGGTCCTATTTTCGAAATACTGTATCGCTTATGTGTCCATATAGATTTGGATCTATCTATGTTTTAAATTTCATTAAGATCGGTTTGAGAGACAGAAATTGCCCCTATCTCCCCACGTGGTCCTATTTTTAAAAAAATGCATCCCTTTTGTGTCCATAAAGATATGGTTCTACCTATGTTTAAAATTTCATTAAAACCGGTTTGATAGTTTCTGAGAGGAAGAAATTTTCCCTATCTTCCCTCGTGGTAATACGATTCGGTCCATTTTCAATAGGCTTGGTCCTTGTGCCAATAAAAACCCAGGTCCCAAATTTTACCAAATTATCTCAAAAATTGCGAACTGCACTTTGCGCACAAGGTTACATGGACAGCCTGCTAGCCAGCCGGACAGACATCGTTACTTCGACTCAGAGAGTGATTATGAGTCGATCGGTATACTTTAAGGTGGGTCTAGGACCAATATTTTAAGGCGTTACACATTAGCACAAATGCATAATACCCTCTCCACTATTGTGGTGTGGCTTTAAAAATGCAATATTTTTAAAGTTTTCCAACACTTTTGTTTTGCAAATGCAACTTTTAACGTCGGCGAAAGTTAAAAAACCTTAAATTGGACCCCGGAGATCTTAAAATTACACTTTTCGCCCCCGCCCCCTTTTGTGGGCGGTTACATAAAATAATATTTAAAAAAAAAAAATTTAAATATTAAAATAAATAGATTACTAACGCCGTAATACTATAAAAATTAAATTGTTTAAATTTTATGGTCTCTTTTATGTTTTTCATAGTTTTTAATTTATCTGAAAATAATTAATTTATTCGAAATATAATATAACTATATAAATTGACTATTATTATTTTGGAGTGCCGAAGTATTGGATTAAATAAGTTTAATTTGTTTTATAAAAAAGGAGACCTCAAGCTTAATTAAATAATAATACTAATATAATATTACTATATTAGTAATAACCAGGCGCGGCTCCAGCTTATGCTTTACGGGGGGAATTTTATATGATACAAAAAGTAAAAAATTTGTTTTTAAAAGTTTATTAAAAACAATATGTGTATAATGAATTAAAAAAAAAACGCAACAAAAACGTTAAATAAAATATGAGATCAGTTCAATATACATTACTATTTTTAAATAAGCAATTTATGATTTCCTTGTGAGCCAAATTTAGACAGTACAGTATGTCTCTGTCATTGTTGATCTGAGCCATGCTTTTATTCGACGAAGGGTAGGAAATGACCTATCGCTCGTAGCATTACTGACGAGCATTGAAACGGAAATTTGAAAATTTTTTCTTAGATTTGGGTAGATATCTTCCTCACAGTTTATTAAAGCATCTACAGCGTTATCTGATAGATCAGGCTCAAGTTTAGATGTTAGTAGGTGTTTATCTCTTTTATCAAATATAATCAGCTCATCAGCTAGTTGTGGTTTTAACAGTTTTATATCTGTTTATGCCTTGATTACACTTTGAGGAAGAAGTTTAGGTATGTTCAATACATTTAGGATATCTATTGGGAAAGGTGTTTTGAGATCTTCTAAAATATATTCAATAAGAGGAATGTAACATACAACTCAGTAGTAATCTTTAACATTTTGGATGTGATTATTTCGTTTAAATCTTGTCTTTTCGATTGGAACCTCGATTTGAACGCAAATAACTTAAACTTTTTCAAAAACCGCTTTAAATTGTTTTTTGGCGTTATTTATTTTCTCTAACGATTAAAGTTTTGATAAGGCTTGATCCTTTTTGAAGAAATATATCTTGCTTTTGTAAAATGATACTTATTGGCTGTGTTACAATAAGTATCACACTTAATATGTATATCCCTCAAATAAATTCAAAAGTACTAAGTGAGTTCCTTAATATAAAGGTAGAGATACCTTTTCACTCAGGTATTTTTTCCAAAGATTCTACTATATGATGTACACTTGTTGCAAAGTTAAAATTGAGTCGTGACGGTCCGCCCATCTTGCCTTGCATAATGCAGAGAGTTTGGCTCCCTTATACTTTGCTTAAACTCCGTTTCGCTTGGGATGATTATATTTAAACAATTTTGTCATTTCTTTAACAAATAATACAACTTTTGGTATTAATGGCACTTTATTGCTTTTAGAAATTGAGTTGTTTGCTTTATGGGAATAGCTAGGCGTTTGTTTTGCATTAGCCGCGGTTTCCGGAATTTTTTAGCAGCTCCATTTTCTCTGACTCTGATGTCAGAGAAAACACCCATCTGTTCAAACTCCTACACAATTTTTTAGGTCACGACCAAAATTTGTCAAAGCTTTAACAATTATTTTTGATAGTCCCTTCGCATCAATGGACACATCAACGTCATCAATTTCCTTTGCAGCTTCTTCAAATGCGTTTTCAACAAAGCCAATAAATTCTTCCCTACCGAATTTTTGTTGTATGTTGAAATATCTTTAAGATAAGGAAATCTGGCTTTCCCCGACAAATCCTTGCTTTCATCAGAAATTATCGAAAAGAATTTTGATTCATATAACACAAACATACATAAATATTGCAAATACTAAGGCTTTTTAATAATACAACCGCACGTATTATCAAGCCAAACGTTAAGTCTTTGAACATAGATGGCACCTGCTGGGATTGAATGCAGAATAATAAGTATTTGATTACAGTAAACTAATACAGTACTACTTATTGAAAATTTCGTTAAGGTACGTTCAGACTAATGAAATATTTGACAAAAATATTTGTTCTGATATTTGCTTAAAACTGTGTGAAACAAAAAAATATTTTGTTTAATGTTCACACTAAGCTCAAATATTTGACAATTTTTGTTTGTTCAAACAGTTGGATAGTGTCAAATAAAATAAATGAAATCATGTTTGCCATGCGTTCAGACTTAGACAAATATTTGCATCAAATAATTATTTAATGAAAGTGTTTAAAAATTAAAATATATTTCACAAATAGTAAAAATTGCCAAATTAGCGGAAATTTGCAAAAATTTGCTAATAGCGGTATGATAGCCAAGCCTAATAGTTATTAAAAATCGCTAAAGCTGTAAAGATTCACGGGGAAAAATCGGTTATTCGCGAGCATGGATAAAATTCGCGAAAAACTGCAAACTTGGAAACAAACCTTTAAATTTATTTGAAATTGTTTAAAAAAACAAATTGTCGGAAAATAACAACAAAATGTTTTTTGCAAAATAAGCGAAAATTCGCGAAAAATTTTAAAATTTCAAACAAACCACTCGATCTCCTCAGATGGATTTGCCGTCTTACACTCGCAGCCATCGACGACTGCTGACGTCAATAGTCAAACATCAATCCTTAAACCAAATTGTATTTAAACATTTGGTAGATCGAAATTTGCTTTCCTGAATGATTATCCATTTTAATTGATTTTACATGTTTTTTTCCTTACTTCTGTTTTTCGTACTTTTGTCAAGAATTTTTCTTGAAGTCCAAGTACATTTTTTTGTTTTTTCATTTTGTCTTTCTCTTTTCCGTTGACCTTTTTCAGCACAACTTGAGGGACAAATGTACACATAGAGCTCGTGCCTTAGCTTTAACAATAATTAGTATTGTGGTTATTTTGTTGAACTATTTATGGTTTCTAATCCAAATTTTTAATATTTTTAATTAGGCTTAAGTTCATGAACCCTGCCGGCCAGGGTTCGAGCCCGAGCCACGTCAAGAATGAAAGATTATCAATAACAATTTTAATAAATTTTCATGTTGTAAAATTCCTTTCTTCATAAAAATAATTTAATGAAAATTAAATTTCATGAACTTAAGCCTAATTAAAAATATTAAAAATTTGGATTAGAAACCATAAATAGTTCAACAAAATAACCACAATACTAATTATTGTTAAAGCTAAGGCACGAGCTCTATGTGTACATTTGTCCCTCAAGTTGTGCTGAAAAAGGTCAACGGAAAAGAGAAAGACAAAATGAAAAAACAAAAAAATGTACTTGGACTTCAAGAAAAATTCTTGACAAAAGTACGAAAAACAGAAGTAAGGAAAAAAACATGTAAAATCAATTAAAATGGATAATCATTCAGGAAAGCAAATTTCGATCTACCAAATGTTTAAATACAATTTGGTTTAAGGATTGATGTTTGACTATTGACGTCAGCAGTCGTCGATGGCTGCGAATGTAAGACGGCAAATCCATCTGAGGAGATCGAGTGGTTGCGATCGAAACATGTCATGGTAACCTGCCGGCCAGGGTTCGAGCCCGAGCCACGTCAAGAATGAAAGATTATCAATAACAATTTTAATAAATTTTCATGTTGTAAAATTCCTTTCTTCATAAAAATAATTTAATGAAAATTAAATTTCATGAACTTAAGCCTAATTAAAAATATTAAAAATTTGGATTAGAAACCATAAATAGTTCAACAAAATAACCACAATACTAATTATTTCAAACAAACCATAAAATTGATTAAAAGTCCCTAAAAGTATAAGGAATGGCAAAAATTCGGTAAAAATTGCCATATTAGTGGAAATTTGCAAAAATTTGCTAATAGCGGAATGATAGGAAAGCTTAACATTAACAGTGCCTAAAAATATAAGGAATGGCAAAAATTCTATAAAAATTGCTAAATTAGCGAAAATTCGCAAAAATTTGCCAATAACGGCATGATAGCGAAGTCTAATAATTATAAAAAATCTTTAAAACTGTAAAGAATTCGAAAACTTACAAGAAAAATTGCTTCTATAGGTAACATGGCTAAAATTATTTGTCGTTGTTTGCTCTTACAATTTTTTTGTAATATCAAATAAATGTTTGCTCTAAAACTACTAAAATATTTCATTTTTTGTGTTCACATTATGTTCACATTGGACAAATATTTGTTTGCCGGCAAATACTTTTATTTGCTCAAAATCAGCTGTTATTTTATTTGACACTCAAAAATATTTTGTGTTCAGACTACGTTAGTGAAATATTTGATGTTTGCTATCAAATATTTCATCAGTCTGAACGTACCTTTAGAAATTAAACAAAAAAAAAAAACATTGCTGGGATTTCCAAAAATTTTTACATATAAAAAAAATATTATTATTGGGAAATCCTGTATTATCGAAATAAACAAAACATATTTTTATAATTTAGGGGGGCAAATTTCCTTATTTTAATTTTTTAATTTCTTAAAGTTACTGTTAAAAATATAAACAAACAAATTTCTTATGTTTGTGTATATGAAAAATTATGTTTTTTTTTTGCCTGAGTTCTGATTTAAACATTTAGACAAAAAAAAAATATCCAAAGATACACATTAAAATATACTGAAAAAAAAATTGTTTACTATGCAAAAGATCATCGGTAATTTCCATATAATATCCTATTCTATCAATTAAATAAATTCGCTTTAAATTGCGGTTTAGACTCAAAGTGTTTTCCAAAAAAAAAAAAAAAAAAAAAAAAAAAAAAAAAAAAACACAAATTTATTGAATTTTTTCTTAAACAAAAACGAAAAAACCCAAAAATTTGGTATCAAAAAGTTTGCGTGATTGGAATTGTAATTATTTATTAGCATGATTAATTGCAAATGCTTCTGTTATTGATGATGATGATAATGATATTTACATTTTATTGTTGTTATTGGCTACGTCATTTGTTTAGAAAAACGTTTAGGTAGAAAATTATTAATCATAAATATCGAAAACTAATTTTTATAGTGTTTTCTTTTATTAGTGTAACAAGCACAGACACGCTTTGTTAATTGTTCTTTTTATGGCTGGTTAAAAATTCACGTTTAAAAAAAACATTGTTTTGCAGGGGTTCCCAAAGTCTTGTTTATAAAGCTTACAAAATTTTGGTTTGACTAAAGTCGAGGGGGGTACGAACATGTAACAAACGATTCTAAAGACTTCGATAGAGATTTTTAAAATAACCAGTTTTTATTTAGGACAAAATAAAATTATAAATTTTTTTTATCCTAAAACTTTTCAATCCCATTATGTGATGTTTTGCATATAAATAAGGGTGTTCAATTAATCGGGTTTTATTTTTGTTCCATTAAACAACTAAGCGATATTTCTCTTTTTTAACTTATTCGATTAAACGAATAAAATTTTAAAATTAATCGATTAATCTAATAATTTTAAATCCAGAAATTTTATAAATGACGAGATATTTTTTCGATAATTTTAGAACAAATTAGCACTTGAATAAATAAACATTCTTTTTTAAATAAAACTTGTCAATGTAGCTCCAAAGTGTTGCTTAACTTTCGGGCACATATGGCATTTTCTTTTCTGAGTAAAATTCTGCATTTATTCTGCCTTTAGAATTTTTTTATGTTCTTTTCTGAAAAACATGTGTTATTTTAAAATTAAAAAAATGCTACATGTTCAAAACTCATTTTAAATAAAGGGGCATGAGTGCATCACTAGATCAAGGCGAATTCAGTACAAGGTGGTGGCAAGTTTCGAGCCTCAAACACTAACAATGCAATACAAAAAACATCTGTTGTTTCTGTTGGCTTTGGATTGTTGTAGTCTTACCACCACCTGTGATTGAATTTGCCTTGCGCTGATTTTACTTTATTGTTTAATGTCGAAATTTGTGTTCTTTTGTAAACGTAAAATATGAAGCACTTCTTAAAAATTAGGGGACATTTAAAAATGTTGCCAAGTCATATGTAACACTTATGCAACACTTTTTTTTACGAAAAGAAAACGCCCTTAGATTTTAAAAGAATATATGTAAAACTTTGGGTTTTTTTAAACTTTTCACGGACAGTCCATCCTCTGCTACGCTTCTGCAATGAAGTTCCTCTAGAGAATCCATCGAAGTATCTTCTTTAAAATATTTATTCATTGGACCACTTGTTTCCCTCTTTGATTTTGTTGGGGAAGGATCTTCTTCAAGTACTATTTTATAGTCACTCTGTAAGTGCACGCAAAGAAAAAACATGGTTGTGGTAAACATATTCTAAGAGCAACATATTATGAAAAGATTTATGATTGTAGTCACCATATTAAGATTATTATTGAATCATATTATGACTAAATATACTCGTAATATTACATCATAATATTTTTTCCTTAATCATATTATTATTCTGTGAAGCATACTAAGTTAAGAAGCAATCATATTATTATCATGTTAATCATAATAAGCTAAGAAATTAATCATATTATTGTCATGTTAGTCATAATAAGCTAAGAAGTAATATTATTATCATTAGGTTAATCATAATAAATTTAGAAGCAATCATATTATGATACATTTCATAACTGTCATTAAAATATAAAATAAATTAAAAATTTTTTTTCATCGATTTTTTATTTTGTGGCTTTTTAAAAATAACAAAATCTTTTGAAATTAAAATTTTGTATTCCCAAAAATTTAAATTACTTTTTGATTTTTCTTAATGTAAATCAAATAGCGTATTTCAATATATGGCTTGCAAAACAGAAAATGCAAAATCTTTGGTTTTCATGGGCAATCGCGTATGTCCATTTTTCCGATTTTGAGATGTTGCTGCCATTTTGCCTAATTTTAAACGCTCTTTACATGTTTCTAAAAATTTTTGAAAAAAGATGGATCAATTCCGATTTTTTTAACGTAATGATAAAGTTTAAAAAGTGCAATACCTAGCCCATAGTTTGACCTAGAATGGTTTTTCGGCTGTCCTAAAAAATTTGTTTTAAGACATACGCGGTTGCCCATGAAAACTGAAGAAGTATCGTAGCACTTTTGAGTTAAAACACGTCAGAACCATCACGAAAAAATGGCATTTTCGGCATCATCACCTCCGATTTGAATGAAATTTAACACAACTGTTGTATATTATTGGACTATTACAAAACATACATTTTCAGACCCCAGATTCTTTCGGCTTCCGAAATATGACGTCATAAAAGATGTGAAAAATTTAAAAAAAAAAACAAAAATCTCCTTACAAAAGGGGATAAAACTTTTGAACTACGCAAAATAATTTAGTTTTTTTTGTATCGTTTTAAAGGTGAAAGTGCACCCTTTAAAATGATATGCAAATTGTGTTTTTTAAGAAGAGGTCATAGGTCAATTTTCAGGGTCTTAAGTTCAAAGGTCCATATCTGGAAAATTATATTTTTTTAAATTCTTAAAAAAATTCATTCTAAATAAAGAAACGCATGAACTATTTTGTTAACAAATACAGGTGAGTTCTAGAAATCGAAATAAATTGGATTTTAAATCGATCAAATTTTAAAAACGACCCTGTGACAAAAGTTTTTTCTTTTGTGAAATGAATTTTAAATTGCGTTGAAAAAAATTTATCAAAAATATAAGATATGTTATAACTAGAGTTGTCAACCGATAAAGAATAATTCGATTAATCGATCATAAAAAAACAAACTCCTGTTCGAATAATTTTAAAATCGCGATTTTCGAATAACGAATAAATCGATTGAATTATGTCGAATAATCGAATAATTTTTTGTATTAAAAAAAAATTAATAATAAAAACTTATCTATATATATATAAAAGAGTTGCATGAGTGACTGACTCATTCATCATCACCCAGCCCAAATCGCTGACCCTAGAAACTTGAAATTTGGACTAGCGATTGGTCACTCCCCAAATCGATCCACTAAGAGATCCAGTTTGAGGTATGTTCAGAGGATACGATGTGATAAATGAAGTGATTTAGTTGTAATCATGTCAATTTGAAGTGTAATTTTATTATTCGTTATTCTCATCGATTAATCGAATAACTTTTCATATTTAATCGTTTGATCGATCGAACGAACAACAACAATTATTTGAACTATTCGAACAAAGCTGAAAGGCGAATAATTGACAACTCTAATAATTACTCACTAAACATGTCATTTGGGTTGTTACATTTAACAGAAATACTTTATATTATTATCATTCGATTAAACTGTATAAATTCTCCGGTTAATCCTTTAATCGAAATCAACAGTTTTAAATATAATCGAAAAAGATTTAATCGACTGAACACCCTAATATAAACTAATTACATTATCAACGCCCATAGTTGAACGTCTCACTTAATGAAGTTGAGCTAAAGCTACTAGTCAATTACAGTTAATTACCCTGCTAAATCTTTTAATCTTCTCAGGGTCTAGTAATTAAATTATATAGAAAAAGCGCTTAAGGCTTGGAAATAAAATTTTATTATATTTAGTAATGATTTATTTTTACAATAACTCAGGGTTTTTTTTTAAACAAATTGTTGCAAAATGTTGTTCAAAAATTATGACTACAAATATTGCATTAAAACAAAAAAAAAAAAAAAAAAAAAAATAGAATAACCAGTATAAGAACTAAAATCATTCCTCTATAAAATTAAATGAATAAACAAATAAAAACCACAATGTTTTGAATCTAAGTAAAATCACGGTGAGATGGGTGTTTTTTTAGATGCACAAGAACTTTCGATATCGATATATACGATTTGACAGCAGATAATGTCAAAATGTGTTGACATTTTCATTAAATACTTTAATAAATTCTTCAAGCTTAAGGTCACTTATTTATAAAATTAATTAAAATATTTTTATTTTCAATATTTCGATTTCCGTTGGAAATCTTCTTCAGGAAATTTTTTTAAAATAAAATAAAATTTGACAATTAACCTTAAGCTTGAAGAATTTATTAAAGTATTTAATAAAAAAAAAAGGTCGAAGAAATAGGACTATAGTTGACATTTTCATTAAGGTTTGGCAAGTCAGCATTAATCATGTACATAATGCTAGAGCCACGCTTCCAAATTATACAAATTTATTTTGAAAAAAATAAATCTGTTCATAGAGCACTTCGTGTTGTGTAATGAAGCTCACTTATGGTTAAATGGCTACGTCAATAAGAAAAATGGCCGTTTTTAGAGTCCTCAAGAGCCGTTAACGAATCTGCTTTAGATACATTCATTAAGATGGACTGTTTGGTGCGATTAACACGATGGCGGTATTATCAGTTCTTATTTCTTTCGAAATGCACAAGAAGCTGCCATTGCGGTGAGTGGCGTGCACTTTCGAGCCATGCTGTTCCTATTTCCATAAATTACTCAGCTAATAATCAACGACATTTGGTTCCAACAAGAAGGCGCAACTTCCCTTACAGCATGCTTAACAATCAATGTATTGCAAAATCAATTTGGTGATAATTTTATTTTAAGAACTGCTCCTGTTCACCGGCCTGCTCGTTTGTGCGATCTAACGCCTCTGGATTGCTTTTTATGGGGCTAAGTTAAGTTTATAAGCAACTCTTGAAGCATACCGCCATACGGTCAGTTTTATTGGAAAAAGTAGTCAAAAATTGTACTGACCGAATGGACGATGTAACTCATAGCCGCGGCGGACATATTCCCGAAATCATATTTAAAAATAAATGCCATCAAACCAGAGTTATAATCAAAAGAATTTAATTTCAACTCTATTTCTGTTTGGTCTTATCAGTTTAAGTTTTCCTGCAGCTAAAAAAACACCCTATAGTTTGAATAATAAACAGATTAAAGTTTTTGTTAATACGTTGTCATACAAGAATTACAAAGGATGACTACTGCAATAAAAAAAAATTAAAAGAGAGTAAAACGAAAGCTTATTTTATCTTCAGACATGTTTTATTTAGATACTAGATAAACTTGAATGTGTTGGAAGAACTTCTGAAAGTGCGAGTTTTCTTTTAGTAAAAAAGCAATTTAAACAAGAGTTTTTCTTTAGGCCAAAGAGAGCTATTGACATTTCCCTCACAGGCCTCAGAGAGATTCACTTCAGACTACCAAGTAACTTTAGCTAGCGATAGTTTCTTTCTGAGCTAGAAGCAAGCTTCGTCTAGGTGAGTTTCTATCTAGGCTAGAGAGAGATTTAGATAAGTGATTTTTTCCCTAGGCAAGAAAGAAACTAAAGCTAGCTTAGAGAATAACTGAAGCTGCAGAGTGATTTTTAAATGCAAAAGAAATTAATTATTTTGTGAGAATTTTTTTCGTCGAAAAATAAGGAAATTCAGCTAGAAGGTGCTCTTTTAAGTCGCATACACATAAACCCCAGCGATAACAAATAATCTGACATAATCTTATTCAACTGATACACCTCAAGTAGTTTTTAAACCCTCCGAAAAAAAAACAAATGAAAAACAAAACAAAAACAAGAAACCTGTAATGTCTCGCCAAACAACAACAAACAATTTATTAGAAATCTAAAACGTTTTGGGGAGAACGACTGCAGAATGCAAATGATGTGTTAAAAATGCGAGTAGTCGCTCAAGCACACATAATACGAAGAGTAGTTGTTAATTAATTATTTGCAAAATTTTTTGCTAACTAAAATTTATTCATAAAATATAGAAATCATCAAATGAGAAAAAGTAATAAATAAAAAAATAAAAAAAAAATTCAAATAACTAGTGCTTCTATCGAATATATTAGCAGAAATTTATAAAAAGAAGTGCTGATTCTGGACGGTTTCACATACGCGTTTTGAACATGAGAGTTGTAGCAGTTTTGGGATTATTGACGGTTGGCGTTGCCCTGTCAAACGGTATGGAGGTTGTTTATTAATTCGAGAACATTATAAATAAATCTTATTCAAAATTACAGCTTATGGCGTTAGTCTTGGTGGAAGTTTGGGAGTCTTGAGTGGAGGACTAAATATCGGTTTAGGCTCTGGTCATGCTTCCGTAAAAGGTGAACATAGTGACCAAAAACATGGCGGAGTTGGTGGTGGATTCAACGTTGGTGGCAGCGATTCCTCGAGCTTTGCCTCAGCTTCATCTTCATCTTCTGTTGGTGGTTTTGGTGCTGCTGGACATGGTTCTGCTCATAGTGGGGCTGCTGAAAATACCAACGGACACAGTCATGGAGCATCTGCAGGTGTAGGTCTGGGTCTTGGATTAGGAAAAGGACACGGCAATGGAAATGCTTTTGGTCATCATAAGGGAGCGTCCAGTTCTGTCAGTATTGAAGGTTCAGCTGAATCATCTTTATTATCAAGTGCCTCAGCCAGTTCAAGTCATAGTCACAAAGGAATTTATGGCGTTGGGCATTCCGGTGATGGATCATTATATGCTGGTGCAAGCGGTAGTTTTGGTAGTGGTTCAAGAGGAGGACACAAAGGCAGTTATGGTGCTAGTCACTCAGCAGCCGGATCATCATCCAGCAGTGTGTCTGCAGGTGCCAGTGGAAGTTCAAAGGGTAATTACGGATCTGGTTTACATTTTGGTGGAAGTTTATTAGGTAGTTCGAGTTCAGCTGGTGGTAGCGGTAGCGTAGAAGCTGGAGTTAGTTCTGGTTCTAGTGCATCTGTTTCATCTAGAAAATATTCTAAGACTCAACCTAGTGCTTCATCCAGCTCTGGTTCCAAGGTATATTTAATAAATTTTTTATCATTCACATCTTAATATCTGTAATATACCAAGGTTGCTTCTGAATCTAAAACCGGTGCTGGAATTGCTGGTGGTTTTGGCGTTGGTGGTTCTAGTTTGGCTGGCTCATCAAGCTCTGGGGCTTTGAGTGGCTCTTATGGTTTCTCAGGCTTATCTAAATCATCAAATTCTGGTAAGGTAGATACTTCAGCAGGTGCAACCGAAAGCGGTGGAATTCGAGCTGGCCATAGTGCTGAATCTTCGAATGCAGGCAGTGCTGGTGCCGGCGGAAAAGCAGAAAATGCAGTTGGTCTTAGTACTGGAATATCTTTTAGTGGATCAGAACGTAGTAATTCTGGAGCTTTGGCCCATACAAATTCTGAAATCGGATCTGGATTTGGAATAGGCATTAGCTCTGGCCACGGCGTTAAAATTTCTAAAAGCAAAGAGTTTAATGTTCAGGGTAGCTCTTCTGTACAAAGCAGTTCATCAACTTCGGCTTCCGGTAGCTCTTCCAGCGGTTCACTTGGGTTATCCGGTTCATCTGGATCATTAAGTTCCACCCACGCAAGCTCGGATGTTGCTGCTGCTGTTGGAGGCGGTATTGGATTAGGCGTTGCTACCGCCCATGGCGCTCAAGTTTCAGGAAGTGGCAGTGCTAATGGTCAGGACAGCTCTGCAGCCAAAGGTAGTTTATCCTCTGCCACTACGGGTAGTTTGTCTGTTAGCCTAGCTGCTGATGCTGGGGCGGGAACTAGTGGCTCTGCTGGTGTATCGAGCGGATCTGCTGGCATTTCTGGTGGTTTGTCTAAAGGTTTTGCTGCTGATGGCTCTTTAAATGGGTCTAATAATGGTTATGCTACAAGTGGATCACATGTTTTATCGGGAGGATATGGATCTGCTGGATCTTTTGGCAGCACTCATACTTCAGGATCAGTTTCAGGTTCTTCCGGTCTCTCAGGTCACTTAGGAGGTCTAATAGGTGGTCTTACTAGTAAAGTGCAAGGTGCGGGATCCACAGAAGGACTTTTAGGCGGCATTCATGTTAATGGCCATGGATCTTCTGGCAGTTATGGTTCGAGTGGAGCTATTTCACAAGCCTCTGCTTCCGCTTCCTCGGGGTCTTATGGTGGTTTATCTGGCGGTGGTTCATACGGAGTCTTGAATTCTGGTAGCTTTGGTGGAAGCTTAAATTCTGGTGCTAGTGCTTCTACAAGTGCCAGTTCATCTAGTAGTTCTGGTTCACTCGGAATACTTTCTGGTGGTTTTGGTCTTGGAATTGGTCGGTAAAGAGTCACACACCTTAAGCCATCTCATGTTCATTTAGTTTTGTAAAATTTCTTAAGACTTTTTCTTAACGTAAAGTAAATATTTTATATAAAAAAAAATAAATTAAATATTTTATAAAAAAAAAAAAATTAAATATTTAATTGAAAAAATCAAAAAATTTTTTTGTTTTATTTTTTATTTGAAGCTGACTCCTTAAAGATTCAATAATGATAAATTATTTACACAGAAAAAAATCAATGTAAAATCAGCGAAAACAATGTTGATTTGACCGTTTTCGGTAGTGATTTTGCTTCATAGTTACTTCATGTTAATGTAACATGATTTTACAATAACTTCCGAACAACAATTTTTCTTTTAAAATAACTATAATTCATGTAAATTTAACATTGCAATAAAGTTAGAGCAAAATGTCTTTTATATTGAAATAACAATCCGAATCACTTCGAATGAAAGTTATTTCAAGTTGAAACAACGTGAATTTCATGTAGAATCAAATTGGTTGGAGTGTGATATAACAGTGAGAAGCTTTAGAGACAACATATGCATTTATTTAAGAATAATTCAAAACACTAACCCCCTTGTAACACATGTTTCACGTTTTTTCATATTTTGTAATCCCCTTTGTTAACAGACACAGCAGCAGAATGGCCCGATTTGGTTTTCGTCATCATTCTACTTTAAAAACTTGATGTGCTATTTAATTAAATAATTTTAACTAAAAGAATACGGGTATTTTCTTCTTTTGATAACATATTTTAAACATTAAAATAAAAATATGTTTGTACAACAGGTGTTTATGCTTTCAATATTGAACAATGTTATTTAAACATTTTTCATTAAAAATTAATTTAAAACAATGGTAGATTAAACAAGTAAGAAAGCATAGTCGGCCAAGACCGACCATATGATACCCTACACCACAGTATTTGAAAACACATTATGCTTATGTGTCCATATTAATATGGATTTATCTATGTTTGTAAACTTCATTAAAATCGGTGTAAAAGTTTGTGTGAGGCAGAAATTGCCCCCTACCTCCCCTTGTGGTTCTATTTTTGAAAAAGTCCATTGCTTATGTTTCCGTATAAATATATTTCTATCTATGATTTTAATTTCATTGAAATAGGAGGCTGAAATTTGCCCCCCTATCTTCTCTCGTGGTCCTACAATTCGGCCAATAAGAACCTATGTACCAAATTTTATCAAAGTATCTTCAAAATTGGAGAGGGTATTATGCATTTGTGCTGATGTGTGTAAAATATTGGTCCTAGACCCACCTTAAAGTATACCAATCGACTCAGAATCACTTTCTGAGTCGAACTAACGATGTCCGTCTGGATGGCTGGCTGGCTGTCCATGTAAGCTTGTGTGATAAAATTTGGGACACAGGTTCTTATTGGTACAGGGACCAACCCTATTGAAAATGGGCCGAATCGTAGTACCACGAGGAAAGATAGTGGGAAATTTCTGCCTCTCAGAACCTATCAAACCGATTTTAATGAAATTTAAAACATAGATAGATCCATATCTATATGGACACATAAGCTATACAGTTTTTCCAACAAACCGATCTTAATGAAGTTTATAAACATAGATAAATATAAATAGCATGATGTGTTTTTAAATACTGTGGTGTAGGGTATCATATGGTCGGGATTTCTTACTTGTTTTATGTGAACTAAAATGTGAACTATAAGCATGAACATATTTTTTATTTTTTATCGGTTTTTAGGCATTGAAAACCGCGGTTTCGATTTCGGTTTAAGCCGAACAGCAGTCCCTAGTTATATACATTAGGGCTATAACTTTCTCACATAACAGTAAAAGTAATAAATAAAATATATGATAACTTTCTTGGATTGTTAAAAAAGTTCACGCAGGGATCGAGTTGAAGTTCGAAAACAACAATTTTTATCACACGGAAATTTAAAAAAATATACACCTGATATTTGTACATATTCCTATACGTATCACTTAAATGCTATTTTGGAATTTATCCACTGCTTTAGATTTAAAAATTTTCCTACGGTTTACAATTCATCGCGGTTCAAAATTTCTTGGAAGGTTTTTTTTCGCAAAATGACTCACAGTGGCTGAAAATCGCGACGGAAGGCAGGTATTTTCATTACAAAAACATTTTTGGCCACTCCGTGGTAGTATGCCAAAAATTTGGTTATAGCCCTAATGTACATGTATATATCGTCCCCTTAATAAAACAATAGTGTATAATTTTTTTGTCATTTCGAGATAATGGAGCTCATAATTTTTGTGTTATTAGACATCTAAGAAAACAATAATATTTCAGAAAATAATCGATGTTTCTAAGTTGTGGTCATAAAAATATGTGGTGGAATAATGAGGCTACTATTCGATGATATTTCATTAATTAAGAAGTGATTTAATTGCAAACAAATGTGATTAAAAGTACCATGATGTAACTTATGCTATTTTGTTATACCCTCCACCGCAATTAGTTGTGAAGAGGGTATACTAAGTTTGTCATTCCGTGTGAAACTTTTTTATTATTCATGTAAGACCCCATAAAGTATATATATTCTGGGTCCTTGAGTAATTCTAAGAAAATTTAGCCATGTCCGTCTGTTGAAAACACGCTCACTTTCGAAAAACTCAAAAGAAATAAATAAACTTGGTGTCAAATTGCTTGTACACTCACAATATTATTACAGTAACGGACTGTAGTTTATTTAAGAAATATTTCGTTCAGTAATTTTTAAATAAATAAACATTTAAAATTGCAAGCAAAAATATTTTTAACTGATTCTAACAGTTATTCAAAAAACTAAGTGCATATTAATACGAATTTTCAGTTGCAGTTAATATTGTCCGTTGATTGAGTTAAAATTTTCTTTATGTTAAATTAAATGAAAATGTATTTTAAAGTAACGAAAAGTTCATTTTAGTTTTACTGTCAAAAATGCAACCGCGAATTCCGTAAAAACAAATATATATTCAGTTATTTTATAGAAATTAACTGTCAAAAAATTAACTTCATATTCCGTAAAAACAAATGAACATTCAGTTATTTTATATAATTTAACTAGCAAAAATTAATTTTTACTTATCTATAAAAAATGAATTGCTTGTTTTGTGTAAGCAATTCCCATTTTCTATTTGTTAATATAATTTAGTTAAATACATCAAATTTTAAAAGTAAAATAATTGCGAAGCCATATCGGTCATGCTGCTGGTGTCTTATAATTGAGAGTTCTTCCGTAAACAACGTTGTCAGTACAACAAAAGTAAAACAAACGTGTGTAGCAGGGTAAGTAAATAATAATATTCTCCCTCTCTCGCTTATAAGAAAAACAAGCGGACAGGTGTCTGTCTGGTATTTTTTAGAAATTCGGCTCTTTTGTGGAGTAAACGAAAATTACTGAATTTAATAAAATAACTGAATATTTAATTGTTTTTACTGAATGTGGTGTTGAGTTTTTGACAGTAAAATGTAACAAAATAACTAAATATTTATTTGGTTTTACGGAATATGGTGTTGAATTTTTGACAATAAAAATTAAATGAACTTTTTGTTAAAAATATATGAAAAATAAGTAGACCGGTTTTTAACTGAATTTTCATTTATTTTATATTACAATTTCAGTTAATTTTACGTACAGAATATTGTGAATGTAGTTATCCCAAGGAGTTTGGTATTGAAATCTATCAAAATCGATGAAGTAGGATCAGAGCTATGAATCAAAATTTGGAACCACCAACCAAAAAGTTGATCATTTTGTTAAAAAAAACGAACATAAATGGTGGAATAATGCAGAGAATGATATAAGATTTTGCCTAAATTCGCTGTAAAATTTCGTGATGATCCGTCCGTAATTTACCCTAGGCCCCATATAAGCCTTACTGCCGGAAAACAGTATAGTACGCCTAAAATCCCAATTAACATTGCTATCATAACAATTTTTGGCACGTCACAGTTTAATAGGACTAGAAACGACAATGAAAAGTTTCGTAAAGGTCGGTCCATAATTTACCCTAGGCCCCATATAATGCCCACTCTGGTAAAATAATTAAATATGCCTTAAACCGTATCACACTGAAAGAAAAATGCTTCATATATTTAATGAATCATTTTCATAAAAAAAATTTCCTTGGGTAAATGAAAATTTTCATTGCCTAAATGGAATTTCATAGTTATAATAAAATATTTTCCTAAAAATCGCTTCATTGGATTTCGTAATTACGTTAAAAATTTTCATTGAATATATGAAAACTTAAGTTTGTCCAAGTTAAACAAAAAATTTTAGTTGGGAACATAAAAAAAACAATATACAAACATAACTATATTCATAAATTAATACAAAATTATAGTTTCCTTAAAAAAATGTTTAATTGTTAATCAAAAAATGTAAGATTTAATTATTTCATACATCTAATGTAATATGCCATTAAATTTATGAAATCAAAATTTTTTTTTATAAAAGCAACATATTTCAATAATTGCCTTCATAAATATAAATTTTCATTATGACAATAAAAATGTCATTATAGTAATGAAACAAAAACTTTTAATCAACGTTGTTATTGTTGTTACAGACAATTTAATCTCATATTTACGCTCTTAATTGAGTAAAAAACATGGTTTTGTATCTAAAAACTACACTGCCCCGGTAGGCTAGCTGGTAGTGAGCTAGTCCGAGGTTGCGCGATCGATTCCCGCCAGAGACAGAAAAAAAATAAAAAATAAAATAAGAAAAAAATGATTTTTTTACTTTATTGAAAGTGTTCATCCAATGAATAATATTCATAGATCTAATGTAATGTTTCATTAAAAACATTTTAATAAAACAGGTTTCATTGATCCAACGAAGCGCTGCATAGATTCTATTTAAATGCAATTTTTCATGGGATTAATGTCAAAATTCATTGGTATTGCGAAGAAAATTCTTTCAGTGCAGATATACATAGATATTGCGGTAGACTTTCTTCCAGCTTAGCTTCATATGGCCAAAAAAAATTTTATGAAAAAACGCTAAAAGTAATTGCAACGTGTATTGAAATTTATGTTTTTTAATACCAAAAATCACTCTGCAGAATTTTGGGATGATTGGTTCAGAGCTTACCATGGCTTCAAAATAAATTGCCCTTCTGAAAATCATTTAAGTTCGGCTTTAACTGTTACGAATTATGATATTTTACTCAAGCTATTTAAAATTGCTAAAAAAGCATTAAACTTTCAAATTGTCGGTCAATAATTTATCAAAGGTCTAAACCGCAACCAATTTTAATGCAGATTTCTGTTTTTATAAAGATTATAATAACAAATAGACATCATACAGATATTACTTCTAAAACATACGAACTGTCGGTGGAGGGTATCAAAGATTCGGGACAGCCGAATATAGCACTCTTACTTGAGGGGTATAGATGCAAAGACTGCAATGTTCACATTTATAGTTTTCGTAATAATATTTATGTATTGTATATCATGCTATTCAGTAAATAAGAATATGATGAAGATATGACGCAAGTTTTAACCAAATCGATATAGCGGTTTGCTGGCAATTATAATAATAAAATTGGAGATTGCTGTGTTTGCTTTAATCAAATGGACATTGCTGCTTTTTTACATGGGCAAAAAATTCTTAAACTTAACAAAGGCTTAGTTTTTTCTTGATTGATTTGGAGGAACTTCATAACAACTTAACTCCATAATTACGACTAATGACAAAGTTATTAAATGAACAATATAAATAGCTATCAAAAAGATTTCCGTATGACGTGCTAAGTTCCCAACTTTTCATATTTGATAAATACACTGAGATTTATTGTTGAGGAAAAGCTAGCTTATATGCGCATTTCACTGGCTGCTTAGGCCAGCTCATCAGGAAACCTTTTCCAAAGATTTTAGAAAAGCCAAAAATATTATCCAAATAAAACCCTAAAAGCGAATAAGTCTTACTTGTACCAATATCAAAGCTTAAACAAAACACCAACAATAAACAGTGAGTTTATCTTTTCTTACATTCCCCTACAATTGGTTGGCTTTTTTCCGACTCAAATTGTAGTTGTAAGTGGGTAAAAAGAAAAAACAAAATTAAAAAACAAATTGCTTCATATTTTTGTCTTCGTAAGAAAACAACAAATAAACAATTTGCCAGTTCAGTTTTTTTGCACGGGCACATGCAAGTATATTATCAAAATTATTTTTGGGAATACAAAATTTATTATCAAAAAGATTTCCGTATGACGTGCTAAGTTCCCTGTTTTATAAAAAAAAATAATTTGTTAGATTTTTTAATTTCTGTTTTGCAAAAAAGAAACAGAATAAAAAAACTAGAGTGCATTTTCTCAAATAGTTGAGAGAAAAAGAGCTTAACAAACTGTGATCATTGCAAAAACGGCAATCTCCAATGGACATTGCCGTTTTTGCATCCATTCTTAATTTTTGAACATACTTTTTTATGGGATAAAAGTGTTTCTGGTAATGTTATATTCACTTATTGGAAGCATTCATTAAATACAACTAAGAGGTATTATTAGTTACGTTTGTGAAAAAAGAGGACATTGCAGTCTTTGCATCTATACCCCTCACTTGTTCGTTTTATAATATGTATGAAAATCATTATACGCAATTCTATTTTTTATGGTATACACTATTTTATTTGAATCTTTTGCACCATTTATATTATTAAAAAAAATTTTATATCAATATACATACGTCATTTTTCAATTTTATTTTGTTATGAAATAATAACTATTTTTCTTTGAAATTATATTCCGAGTAACAAGTAATTAAAACACCATACCTGCACTTACACAATTATTAATGTAAAATTTCAAAGACGCAATTATACGCTAATATTTCAATTGATATTTTGACCTACTTTGTGATAGTAGAATTTCACCAAATTTTGACCATATTTAGAATCAGTTATGTAGATTCCTATTATGTGATAAAAAATTAATGGTTTACATGTGTATACATTATTGTTTTATTGAGGGGACGATATAAGCAAAGACAAAAAACAAAAAGTTCAGACGACGTCAACAGTAAAGGAATACCGATTGAGTTTCAATTAAGAAGATAATTCAAAAAGTTTCATGTTTTGTGGAAAACATTGACCAAATGCAATTATATTGAGAAAATCCGGGTGGCCAAATGAATTTTATAGACGGAAGTTTGTGGAAGAAAAAAATTCAATAAATTAAAGTCTAGCAAAATTTGAATCCATTTTTGTCGTTATTTCGATGACTTTAAAATCAACAGCCCTTTAGGAACTCATTACCAATTGATTTGTGGAATTTATAACAGTTTTTCTATATCTGCAAGTTCTAAACTTAACCATATATTTGTAGCTGTTTTCATAGAATTTCAAGTTTTAAAAGAATTTGGGAATAAGTCGCCTCTTAAATAATTCATTAATAAATTTAATTAAATGGAAAATAAAGGAATAGTTTTGAATACGACAAATGGGACCGTGAGATTGTGATTTATTTTGGGGCTAATATTAGGCGATAATTTGGGGCTAAACTGGGGCTAAAATAAAAAATGTTAAATGTAATAATACATGAAATAAGTCCCTAAAAATATTAATAGTGATAGGCAGGTCTAATGGCCAATTTCTCCAATTCTATTTAAATATTTATAAAATCGAAAAAAACAGAAAATTATTTAGTGTTCGGCTCATACACCCAGAAACGATATCAATTTTTTAGTGTTTGTGTACACGAACACAACCCTTGAAACCGCTCGTAACTATTTTCAAGAAAGAGCCGAACATTATATAGTGTTCTGTTCTTCGTTAAAAACAGAACAATTGTAGTGATACTGTAGGCAAACATTATATTTTAATGTTTATAATGTTTCTTTTTTGACATTGATAAAGAAATGAACAAACAAAAGATTTTAGTAACGACCGCAGTACGTACAGCTTGTGTGTGCATTGTGTATGTGTTTTGTTTGTGCAAAATTTTTAGCTGGCTTTATTTTTTTTTTCGTATGTGTATTTTCTTTTTGTAAAAAATGTTTGGTTTTTTTTTACCAGCCAAAAGGGCGCATTAATGAGCCGAACCGAACACAATGAATTTCGTGGTTTTTTAATAAGAACCGAACGGAATTATATGTTCTCATCTTTTTGTTGAGTTGGAAAAGAACAGTATTAGTTTTGTGTTCGAAAGATGACAAACCGGGAAACTTTTTTTTAATGATTTTCTACACAAACACTCTTAGCGCTTATGTTTTCCACAAATTTACAGAACCGAGCACTAAGGAGCGATATTTAATGTTTATTTACGAACACTGTATTTAATTATAGTTTTTCATATAATTTAATTTTTTTGAAACGAAACAAGTTAGAGTGCTATATTCGGCTGTGCCGAATCTTTGATACCCTCCACCGACAGTTCGAATGTTTAAGGAGTAATATTTGTATGATGTTATTATTATCTTAAACTGTGACGATTTGTTATTAATTATTGTTTTAGGCGACTAAACTGTTTTCCGGTAGTAGGGTTTATATGGGGCCTAGGGTAAATTATGGACCGATCATCGCGAAATTTCACAACGTAATTTTTAGTCCTTTTAAACTGTGACGTACCAATTTCTGTTATGATAGCATTATTAATTATGGTTTAAGGTGTACTTAACTGTTTTCCGGGAGTAGGGTTTCTATGGGGCCTAGGGTAAATTATGTACCGATCTTCACGAAATTTCACAGTATCATTTATAGTCCTAAGAAACTGTGACGAGCCAAAATTTGTTATGATTGCATTATTTTTTACGGTATTAGGCGTACTAAACTGTTTTCCGGTAGTAGGGTTTATATGGGGCCTAAGGTAAATTATAGACCGGTCGTCACGAAATTTCACAGTGTTATTTCTAGTTCTAAAAAACTGTGACGTACCAAATTTTGTTACGCTAGCGTTATTTTTTACGGTTTTAGGCGTACTAAACTGTTTTCCGGGAGTAGTGTTTATATGGGGCTTAGGGTAAATTATGGACGGATCTTCACGAAATTTAACAGCGTGATTTCCAGTCAAATAAAACAAATTTTTGCAAAATCTTATCTCATTCCGTGCCTTGTTCCAGCATTTATGTTATTTTTTGTAACAAAATTATCAGTTTTTTTAGGTGGTGGTTCCACATTTTGATTCATAGCTCTGGTCCTACTGAACCGATTTTGGTGGATTTCAATCCCAAACTTCTTAGGATAACTACAAGCAATATGCCACCAAGTTTGTTCAATTCTTTTGAGTTGTTCGAAAGTGAGCGTGTTTTCAACAGACGGACAGACGGACAGACAGACGGACATGGCTAAATCGACTTAGAATTACTCAAGGACCCAGAATATATATACTTTATGGGGTCTGAGATGAATAATAAAAAAGTTTCACACGGAATGACAAACTTAATATACCCTCTTCACAACTAATTGTGGTGGAGGGTATAAAAAAAATTTTAAATATTAATTGATATTTTAATAAATTGGTGAAATCGGCCATGGTGTAATAATATATATGGGTTGTTCAGGAAAGGCCGCATATCAAGTTATCTGGTTATGTAGTTATATTAACAGCAATATTAAAATAAAAATTAAATATTTGTTGTTGTTAATATAACTAAATAACTTTATAACTGATAACCAGCTATTCGTAAAAAACCCACTAATATGCTTATGGTAAAAAAGTAGCATGATTAAAAATAACATCATATTTTTAAATTTTTTTGCAAACAAATTAAATAGGTTATCCGTAAGCAGAATCTTTTTGGTCTGGTATTGACCTTCTTACGTCAAACAATCTCTGAAACTTTTACTTAATTAAGGCAAAAGGAAAATAACTGCCGTTCGATGGTTTGTACAATAATTTAACCCCCGTATTCATAAACGTTTATTAAGAAATACTTTCATAGAAAATTAGTTTTATAAGCCTTTATTAAATTTATTTATTTTTTCTTTTATCAATACTTTTATTTAAACTTGGTGAAGTCTTTAAAATTTCATTTATTCTTTTTTCTTATTTCCAGTTCGGCTGTAACCATGTTGCAAGTAAGTGTGTATTTGTTCATTTAATATTTTATATAAAATTTCATTAGCTTCTGTTAACAGACTTGTTGAATATTGAATTCAATATAAAATTCCATTCCGCTGCGTTGGTATTTCAATTTTTATGTTGCTCATTTTTTTCACAAGGCTTGTGAGACCATTGATTTAAATTTTTAATTGTAACATGGATTCTATTTTTTTTTTTTGTATTTCCATTTGGACTTTCACAGAAACTCTCATTGGTTCGACTTTTCATTGTACATTCATTTAATATTTTTTTAAAGTGTTGTTGTCAATTTTTTATTATTTATAAAATTGTAAAGCAAAGATGGGAGCTGACGATACTTAAGTCAGGTCATAATTGGTTTGGCGCATATGCCAAAGAAGGTTTGCATGAAGTTTTCGGAAAATATATCTGATAGAATTTTATTTTTTTGTATTTTCACCATTGCTTCCGGCAAATGTTTTGAAGAAAAATCTAAATTTTTGTGAAATTTCATGAATGAACTTAGAAGTTTATAATATTTTATTGAAAGTTAAAATTATTGGATTGTGCCGCATACGCCACTTTTTAAAATTATTTTCAAAAAGTAGCTTTTAGTGCTGCATACGCATACTACCTGTTGTGTATTGAGTTGTTTTTATTTTTTATTGCTTTTGCTTTAACTGCTTTTCTTTTTCTTTCGGCAATAAATCAAAGCTAAACTGTGGCGTGTACAGCAGAACAATGCTTAATAAACTTTAAAATAGTTGATATGGAGCAAAATTGATACTTTTAACCAGTGATCGAAAATAAACACTAAATATCGCTCCTTAGTGTTCGGTTCGGTAGATTTGTGGAAAACATAAACGCTTAGGGCCCAACTATAATATGCTTTAGTTGGCTTAAGCAACTGTGCGAATACATGTAAATTATATGAGTCAAACCATACTGAACCTAACGAGACTGTTTGTTAAGTTTTATAAATCTGTCATTTGCTTAAGCAAAGTGCGAAACTGAACTCACTTTCCGTACGGAATCTAAAGTTTTTGATTTTGTTTTTGTGTTTTTAAATGCATTTGGAAGGCTTTTTGTTAATTTTTGACAGAAGCTTATGCAAGCTTATGCATTATGTTTGTGTTTTCCACAAATCTACTACATTGTAACCGCTGTTCGAAAATAACCACTAAATATCGTTCCATAGTGTTCGGCTCGGTAGATTTGTGGAAAACAGAAACGCTAATAGTGTTTTTGTAAAAAATCATTACAAAAATAACGTTTACCTGTTTGTCATCTTTCGAACACAAATATAATACTGTTTTTATCCAACTCAACAAAAAGATGAGAACATTTTATTCCGTTAGGTTTCTTTTAAAAAACCACAAACTTCGTTGTGTTCGGCTCAGCTCATCAGTGTTCGTTCATTTCTGTTGAGCGTATCGCCCTTTAAAAAAAAAAAAACAAACATTTTTACAAAACAAAATACTCATACGAAAAGAAAAAGCAAGCAAAAATTTTACACAAACAGAACATATGAACAATACACACAAACGTTGCTAAAATTTTTTTTGTTCATTTCTTTATCAATTTAAAAAAGGCACATTATAGAACATTTAAATAGAATGTTGTCTACAGTATCACTACAATTGTTCTTTTATTTTTAACAAAAAACAGAACACTATATAATGCTCGGCTCTTTCTTGAAAATAGTAAAGAGCGGAATTAAGGGTTGTGTTCGTCTGCACAAACACTAAAAAATAGATATCGTTCATAGGTATGTAAGCCGAACGCTTAATAATGTTCTGTCTATTTTCGATCACTGTTCATAACTCAGAAACCATACTAAATAAAAAAACCTTTTAGCAAAGTGGGGTTTCTTTGTTTTATTTTTATTTAATTTTTTTTTTTATTAAAAATTTCCCGTTTTCCATCTCTGCCTTAAAAATGCTTGTTACTTTATAATAATGCTACACTCAAAATATTATGTAGTTAAATTCAAACGAAAATTCATTTGAAACAAATTAAAATTCATTTAAAAAACGGATCATTTACATTTCATTTAAAACAAATGATTTTTTCAGTAATTTGTAAGTTTTTTATTTATTGAATATCATATTCGTTAAAATTGAATAGTTTTTACTTTTAAAAAATATATTTTAACCGATAAAAATCAAACAAATTAACAAAAAAAAATACGGAAAACATTATTTTTTGGTAGTTTGTTTTTTTAATAACAAACATAAATGTTGAAAAATAAATTTATTCGTAAAATAACTATATTTTTATTCAATTTTAACAGTACCGAAAACGAATTTAATAACCTACAATCAGTTACTGTAATAATTTTATGAGTGTAGTGTTGCTGCTGGGTTGTTGTTGCTGTTTTTACAGCCCACAATTTCATTTAGAACGTTTTTGTTACTTTATGTTGTTTTTCTTGTTGTAACAATTGTTATGGTGACTGTGTAAATGACACTTTTTTATGAACAACGACAACAGAAACTACAACTACAACAGCTACTAGTTGTTTGAGGTTTCATTTATTACATAAATTGCTCTTGTTATTGGTTTTGAAATTAATTTTTCGTTTAATTGAAAGAGGAAAAAAATTTCGATTTAATAAAAGTTCGGCAATAATTTTTAGTTTAAAACTCTCTGGTTTACTTAAAAAAAAAATAAAAAAATTGAAAAATAAGTGGTACGTTGGTCAGTCACTTTTAAAATTGAAGTATAGAAATTTATTTGTGAAATTAGATTTTTAGTAAATACAGTTTTGAAAATTGCTGTTTAAATTAGTGATATGTTGGTTGGCTTTATGCTGAAAAGCTATCCACAATAAAATATTTTCTTTTATTAAAAAATTTAGAAAATTTAAATTAAATTGGTGAAACAAAACGATTCGCAGAATAAAAACATCCAAAACTTAATAAAATATGAGCACCAATAACAAGGAAAGTTAAAAGATAGAGAGAAAGTTGTTCACCCAAACACAATCATAGTAAGTTAGGGAACGGTATGAAACGGCTCTGTTTATGTTAGTAATGCATACGTCGAGCCCTTTTTACAACTACATCATAAGCGACAATTTATCGAAATTAAGTTTTTTTCTTGCAAAGTACTTCCTACAAGTACAAACAAATTATTGTTTTAGATTTCCTAAGCTAATCCCGCGAAGCTCTATGCTTGTCTGCAGGAAAGCAACCAGAGTCTCTGGCGGGAATCGAACCCGCAACCCCGGCGCTGATAGACTAGCTCGCTACCAGCTAGCCTACCGGGGCACTCATAACTTTCAATTTGTAATGCTGCGGAGAAAAAGCCCGCCTCAATCCAAATTAAATATTGCACTGCTTTAGAAAAAAAATAAGCCTTCTCCTGTGAAATTCGCGTTTTGTCACTTACGATATAATCGCAAATAGGGCTCGACATACTAAGGTGGACCCTCAATGTATGAAAAGATTGAAAAATCATCTGTTTCAAAATCAATTTGAAAAAAAATTGAGTTTGATCGGTTAAAAATTGGCATGCCGTACCAGGGTTTAAGTTCGTGAGAACGAAATTGGGGGTACATGGTTAGAATAAAACTCGTAACTACTCAGTAATCACCCCCAGGGAGGTAAAACGTATGAGCATCACCGATTATTGTTGTGTCCCTATATTTTTCTAGAACAAAATTACCCCCTATCTTCAACTCTACAAAATTACAAAAATATCAAACAATGAAATTACATCAAGTATAAAAGCTTTTAATGAGAATCGGATCGTAGAACTAATTTCTTTTTTTTTTTACCAGAAACGAATTTTTTTCAATTTCGACAATATAAAAGAATTGACAATTTATTCCGTGGTAAGTCAGGAATGCTACTTCAGGCTCAGTTAGCCGGGAGTAACAGTAACCTTACCGTAAAAAAGTAAGACCAATCTATTTCTTACAGATTGAGCCGTAACATCTTACTGCTAACTGTAATCGTTCTAATTGCTTTACATACAACAAAATGAATCAGCTAATTTTCAACGTTACTGTTACTCCCGGCTAACTGAGCCTTTCGGCTTGCAAAAAGTGAACTAAGGGTACTAACAAATTCAGTACTATGGTACTATGGTACTATTTTTCCTTTCAAAAATACCGTGGTACCCCCACGTCCGTTTAAGTACTCTCTTTTTGTAATGCTTCTTTGTTTAGAAATTTAGCGTTGATATTTTTTTTACCATTGACAAACAGGGCTGTGGAGTCGTCAACAAAAATTGGTAACTCCGATTCCAACCGCTGAAATTCCAACTCCGACTCCAAATCTTACCTTATTGCTAAATGTATATGAGACTGGTCCTTATTTGGCTTTTTAATCTTTTTTTGATGCAGTACCTGTTAAATGGTTAAATATAGCAAGAAAAGGATTCAGTAAATATTTCGAATCAATATTTTAAATATTGCATCTCCCATTTTGAAGTATTTTTATTATTATCTTATGCCCAAACATTTTGGAATGGGAGTAGCGAAGTTTTTGTGGGAACTTCGACTCCACAGCACTCTTGCCAACATTTTCAACACAAAATTTATTCTTATCAAAAGTATATATCGATGGCTTAATATAAAAAAGGCATAACTCGATTTTTTGTTTGTTTACAGGGAAAGAAAAAACCTTATGCGATTTTTAATAAAAAGTAAAAAATTGTATTCTATAGCCCTCTAAAATTTAAGAGCAAGATGCATTTGGCATTTGTCTATCAGAATAAGAACAAATTTTTTTTTTTTTTAAATTGAGTTGGTATATTTTAATATCAGTTATCTTCATCAGAATTTTGCTGTTGAAATTAAGCCGGTTCGGTTCATAAATGGCTGAGATATGAACAAAACAAAATTATGTATTTTAGTTTTTTATTTTTAAAGTTAGTTTCCAAAAAAAGTACCAAAATGTTGATAAAGTACTCTTTCGCTTGGTGGACAGTACCATCTAAATTTTTCAATTTTCCATCACTGGTACAGATGGTCTTAGAAGGAATGTCATTGCTTAACAATGCGTATTTTAATGGATGAAGAGACATTTGTCATCGTTATCCAGAGTGCGGTTTTAATACCAAAAACAGACGCTGGAAGGGCAGGCTATTTTGCAGCCAAGAATACCACAATGTTTTTTGCCCAGTTAATTCTAAAATCTAAAAGGCTAACAACCTGTTATTTTCTTTAAATAAATTTAAAAATATAAATTTGCTTTTATTAACATCAAAATAGATTTTTTGCGATTTAGAAAAAATAGTCATTTCAAGCTCATTATGGCCTGTTGGGTATTTAAATACCCATTTTCATTATACAACGTGTCGGCCCCGGCTTGATTTTTTTTTATTATTACTGAGAAGACGTTTAAAAATATCTGAAACTGAATGTGTTCTTTTTAAATAAAATTCAAAGCTGCAGCTATTATCTCTTATCTGGCTTTCGCTAGAACTCAAAAACAAATTAAGACAGTAAAATTTGTTTTTGGGTATTTCAATACCCATTAACCAGGAATGGGTTAAATAATCTTATTTTTCTATTCTTGTTAACGGTAAATTGTTATGACGAAAGCTATTATCTCCTAAAGTCTTCATGATTAAGGAATTGCGTCGGCCGTTTTGAGGAACGAAGTTCAGTGATCGACCGTCCTCGAAGAGGTGCTAGTAGCACTGAAGGCAACGTGGAAGCTGTTGAAAATGAGTAATTTGTCCCATTTCGTCATCGTTCCGGCCACTTGCGCATTTTCGAAACAAAATTGAAGAGAAAGTTGGATGAATCGGAACAAATTGTTCAAGCACTGCTACCGCAGAGCACCTTTTGTGGGTCACCCTTTATATTCGAAAACAATTCAGTTTGTTTTATAGAAAAAAGATTAAACAATAACAATAGATATGATGAGATAGTTTAAAAATTGTATTGACGCTTTACGTCGCGTACACAGAAAAAATGCTGTCCAATTTTTTTCAATTAAACCATTAAAAGAAAATAAAATCAGTTTTAACTAAAAGTTAAATCAATTCAATTAAATGTTTATTTATATCAACAACATTACTGCAGAAAATATTGTAAATATCAGAAAATATTTAATTGATTCTATAAATTTGTTAATTGTTGCAAATTTAATTAATTTATTAATCATTATCATAGATTTTTTAATTAAAATCAATTTTTCTGTGTACTGGGATTATCCGAAAGGGGAAGAATTTATTTTGATAAAATTTCAAATGAGCGGTTTCTAAAGCCATGTCTAACATGGTTTTAACCGATTCTTATATAATGTTATTCATATAAATGTAAATTGTTGTATCTTAGGGACCTAAATATATGTTTAGCAATCCTCAATATTTTTATTTAAAATTTAAAACATCTGCATTGAATAAATCAAAACTTCTTATAATAAATTTCTTAGTCACTAGACCTGTCCACATACGAAACACAAAAGATCAGAAAGAAACAAATAAAAAAGTCCATTAAAACATTTCATCATTGTATCTTTATAAAAACAACACAACCACAACAAAACAAACCTTTTTTCGTATTTTGTTTATTGTAGTTCTGCTTTTTCGACCGAAATAAAATAAACCATTAAAAAACTGTACAAATAAAAATGCGCAAAAGTGTCAACTGAACAATAAACAATGTGTTACCTGTAAATAGGTGAAAAGAATAAATTTCCTCACTTGCAGTGAGTGTCAGTGAGTTGGAGAAGATTAGAAAAAAAACCAAACAATAAATGAGGTTACAACCATTTATCAATTTTTAGAGGCAGGACAAGCGTTTAAACTAAGTCACACATAAATTCATTTTTACCCAAACACACTCACACGCATACACAAAATCACACATACGGGATAACATTCGTAAACAAAACACATATTGCACATTTATTCTTTATTTCGTCCTGAAAATGTCCTGTAAATACAAAATCTGCAACACGTAGTCTAATATTTTACTAAACAATAAAATATGGCGTCTGATTTTACAATAAACAACATTCTGGATAGTTGGTGGAGGGGAGGGTGGGGGGAGTTGGTTAGGAGTATATGGAAGAGAATAGATATATAAATGGTTTAGAATAAACTTAAAAAAAAACTCTGTTCACAGTGACTTTTATTTATATTTGTTCACTTTTGGTGCATTAAAAACTAGTCAAAGTGTCATGCAAGTATGTGTTTGAATAATTTTTATTTGGCTTTAAAGCCCTACAGCAGACAATGGAGATATTTTTTTTTTTTTTAAATATGTATTCGGGAAATTAAAAACAGATTATCAAAGATCTTTTTGCTTAACTTAAAACTGGGAGACATCGGTGGGTACAAAAATTTGGATGCTTATAAGCACAAATGATATTGAGAATTTCAATTTGAAATTCAGAAAATTCCAAATAAAATTGAGAAAACTCAAAATGAAATTGAGAAAATTCAAAATGAAATTGAGAAATTGAATAAGATATACCTATATAATTATACCCACACCACAATAGTGGAGAGGGTATTATGCATTTGTGCGGATGTGTGTAACGCCTTAAAATATTGGTCATAGACCCACCTTAAAGTATACGGATCGACTCAGAATCACTTTCTGAGTCGAACTAACGATGTCCGTCCGGCTGGCTGGCAGGCTGTCCATGTAACCTTGTGCGCAAATAACAGGTCGCAATTTTGGAGATAATTTGATAAAATTTGGTACGTAGATTCTATTGAAAATGAGCCAAATCGTAGGACCACGAGGGAAGATAGGGGGAAATTTCTTCCTCTTAGAAACCGATTTTAATGAAATTTAAAACATACATAGAACCATATCATTATGGACACAAAAGGGATGCATTTTTTAAAAATTAGGGCCACGAGGGGAGATAGGGCCAATTTCTGCCTCTCAAACCGATTTTAATGAAATTCAAGACATAGGTAGATCAATGCCTATATGGACACATAAGCTATTCAGTTTTTCAAAAATAGGACCACAAGGGAAGTTAGGGTGCAATTTCTGCCTCTCACAAACGTTCAAACCGATTTTAATACTGTGGTGTAGGGAATCATATGGTAGGGCTTGAACGACTATACTTTCTTACTTGTTTTTATTACATTTATACAAAAACAAAAGGATGGAAAAAATTAATACAAATATCAGTATTATCAACCAACAGGCATGTTTGCCAGATCCAGAGCAGATTGGTAAAATGTTGTAGTATGTTCTATGGCTCTACTGCAATCTCCAGTAGTTACTAAAGGGCTGCGCAAAATATTCTTAATGTTCTATGTTCTACTTCACACAACTATCAATTATATTATTTCACTGTAAACATACATAGCAAAACAAACATAACAACACATTACTTCCACCAAAACAAAACAAGCATAACTTGAAAAGTTTTTTTCTCTTCTGCTTTGTTAGTGCTTGTATTATCAAAACAAACAGAATATCAACACAAAAACAGACAATGAAATAAAGAAACGGTAAATTATAGTAAAAGCATCGAGTGCACTAGAACATTAAAAAAAAATAAAAAAATTGATATTTTTGAATTATTTCCTAAATGTACATATATTTTATTTTAGTCGACCTTTATTATTATATTATGTATAACTAAATTATCAAGCTTGAGGTCTTGTTTTATTTTTATATAAAACTTTAAACGTTTATTTAACCAATATTTCTAATTCTAGTTAAATAATTATTAATATTTTGTTGCTATCAATATTCCCAAAAAATTGTGAAACACACAATTAGATTTTATTTTTTATATCTATGAAAATAATGAATTCTTCTTAATTTTATTTAAATATTAGACCTAAGTACCTTTATATGTATGTAAATCATAAATAATAAATTTTTGCAAATAAAAATTAATATTACATATAAACTTTTTTAAGCTTTTTCATATTCATTACAAAACGAAAATGTCACTTTGCAATTCTCTTTGGTATATGTTTACAATCAAAACATTCAAACATGCTTGGAATGTTCTATTTCTGTTTTAATGTTCTACTTCATCTTTGTTCTAATTCAGCTTTATTTTAGTTCAGCATTGTTCTAGTGCAGTTTTGTTCTATTCTTCTATATTTAGATCGTAAAACAAAACAATTGTTTTTGGAAGTATGTGTTTTGTAATGAGAGAGTAATAAACACACACTATCTAAATTCAATGAAATTGCTTGTAAGCAATATTTCTTGTGCTTGTGCATCTCTTTAATAGTTACACAGAATCCTTAGCATCTTATCTTAGAATTTTTTATCCCCTCTTCTGAAAAGACAAGCCTCTGCTCTCCTACATTGGGCGGAATTACGTTCGGTACATTCACCTTTGTTTTCACCGTACTTTTTATATGTGACCAAATAATTTCAATGGGGTAAAGCATAGGTGAATAGGCGCTCAATCGCAGGAGTTCAGCTAGAGAGTTGTCAAAAATAATTTGTAGCCGACTTTGACATGGAGCATTGTCACATACCATTACGAGTTTTGATAGTTCATTCCGCAACTCTTCCCACCTACAGCATTAAACGAATCCATACGCATACAGCGTCGCCCCCTTACCAACAAACTTCGTCTGTTTGCCTTTCACTTGCCACATTGTAAAAGGGAACTAAGCCAAATTGTATTATTTAGATACCTAGGGTATCCGGAAATGTAGTATTTTATAGACCTGCTGCTAAGAACGAGCCACCTTATCACTGCAGAGTACTCAAGGGACCCGATTTCAAATCAATTTTACGAATTATTGCAATTTAATCCCAAAGTACCCAATAAAGATAAGGGTAAATCATTCGTGTTTTCATTTAAGGTTCGTGCATTCGTAAGTCGACCCTGGACACAAGTTAAATACCCCAGCCAACCACAAAACGACGTTACAACACGCTCTGCAAACTAAAATCCGATATTGCTTTCGAAAGGAATCATAATGGCGAACGCAAATTGGAAGCGAATTAAAAAAATATTGCGATAGCCAGATCAGAATGGAAGAAGTTGGTTAAGACCATATGCTCCTTATATATATATATAATCGCATAGCTCCTATAAGGAGCATATGGTCCTAACAAATATAAAAATATATATAATCTATATATAAATCGGCTAAGGCAAAACAGTTAAGAACACTTTCCTCCTCTGTATGTCAACCGATTTGAACAAAATATACACCATTTAAGAGGTATTTACTCAAAGAAGTGCACAATGTATATTTTATTAAAATCTGTTCAATAATTTCAGAGTTATAAGCGTTCAAAATTGTTACTAACACAAATGCAAAATAAATAAATAAAAATTTATTTTCAATTATCAAATAATAAAAAGTTAGGGTGATCGATTATTCGACATTTTTTAGAAACCGGTTTTCGAATATTTCGACTATATAAATCAGACCAGGCAAAACTGTTAAGAACGCTTTCTTCCTTTGTTTGTCAACCGAAGCTCTGTGGGGAGAAAAAGAGGAGAAATATGGGAAACTAAATTTCTTTTTTTTTTTACTTTTCTGTGCTTCATGTGATAATTTTTAAATTTTCTATAATATAGAACATAGAAACATAAAATTAAACGTGCAACGTCCTGAGTGGATGACAATATATAAAGGAGACTTTTTGATACTTTTTTGTTTTTCAATTGGTATTTTTTATACTGAACTTACAAAATTAAATTACTCACGTAGAAGATTTAATATGAACCGGAGGTTGGTCCCCCGCCAAATCGATCCACTTTGAAGGAAAAAATAAATGCTCGCAACAAATAAATTCATATATACTTTGATTAATTATGTTTTCTTCATATTTACAAAAAAAAAAATCATGGTCGAATTTTGACCATAAGGCGAACACTAGTATATATAAATATATGTATCAAAATCGGCACTTAATTTTCCAGGACCTTTTTATAACTTTAAAAATTTTTTTATAATGCATAAAGCACCCACCTGGTCGACTTAACCCTCTGGTAATATCAGCTATAGGATTTACATCTTTTTGTTTATGTTTATGCTCTACACCAAAAAAATAGAATAACTACTACAAACTACAAAAAATAACAACAATGATAAAAAATGGAAATAAAACAAGGATTTATACAATACGTGAATAACAAACAAATAAAAACTCTTTAAATTTTTTTGTTTATTCTAAAGTTGGTTTTTTTAAACTATTTTTATAAATATATTTTTTTCAACTTGCAACTCATGAATATAAATTGTAAAAATAAACATAAAATCAAACATCTAGTCTTTTTTAAGTCATTTTTATGGTGCATATGTGCTTGCTGAAGTGTTGCCAACTTTAAATTAATTTTAATAGTGTTGTCAACAATATTAGAGTTTGATATGATGAAAAGTAGTAAAAAATTGGCACTTCGTCTTAACAATTTTAATATTAATTTGGAGAGTAGTATAATGTAAGATTAAGGCATTTAGTTTTATGGGACTGTTTTTTCCAAGAAACAGGAATTCTTTTTTTAATATACTTTTGAATGAATTGAATTATTTTTTTTAATAATTAATAAAATTTATTTGCTTTATTGCCCTTTTATACTACAGAGGGATGCAGAATCAGCTTTATGGTCCGAGTTCTTTAAACTTTTTTATTTGTTTACACTTTTCTTATTTTTCCCCCAAACATTTTGTAAAAAGCTTTAGGGAATTTAATGTGAATAACTACATAATCGGTGGTGGCGTGGTGTTGTGTTTAAAGTACTCTCCTACAAGACCAAGCACACTAGTTTCGGGGTCTGGCAGGGGACAAAAATGTTTATCAGGATTTTTAAGCTTAAAAAACAAGTGGCTGTAACCCCCCACCCAATCAATCCATCCAAAAAACCCCTGACCGTCCTTCCCCCTAAAAAGAGGATAACTTCAAGGCAAAGGGCAGGCAGTCACCAATGCCAACCCCTGCAAAATGGTAGAAATCAAATGTTAGCATGGTTCCCCGCCACTATACCAAATACACGGAGGTCGTAGCTTTTAGGCAAGGACATAAAGCAGCCCCATTATCATAGGATCTGTTACTGCAGACCAATCATTTACTTAGCTGGCACAACAAACGATTAACGAAACTGATACAAGGCAAAATTTCAATTACTGACCGATACTCCAAGAACTATCGTATAAGATGGTGATGCTTTGTGGAAGCCATATGATCCAAAGGGAGCAATAGAAAAAAAAATCGAACAACGCACCAGCACAATTGAATTTAATTTTTGAAATTTTCTCCTCTATGGTATAACAAACACCGGCTTCGCTAACTAAAGCTTCTCTACGTATTCGACCTTCATTCGGAAACAAGGCAGATTTTAGAAGCTTCAGTTAGCGAAGCCGGTCTTTGTTATACCATATAGGTGAAAATCCTTGCGCCCTGCCGAAGGCCGGCTATGCTTTCGAGTTTGTAAACATGTTGTGAGGGGCCCACCGCACGCCCCACGTTTGTCCGCCGGATGCGCTCCCCCCCCCTTACACCTACTGTACCATATATTGACAATCTTTTGCCAATTTGTAACCATAACAATTTCACTGTTATGGCGTTATTTCCACTTTGGTTACTAAAAACGCCAATTACATCTTGTAATGGTCCGAACGAAACGCCAATACGTTTCGTCGAGTGTGGACCGTATACAGGGGTGGATTTGGGCTACAGCTCCAGAATACCAGCCAAGGATCCAAACACCTTGGTATATTCCCCGAGAGAACGCCGATTGCGTGGTCCGGGCGAAACGCCGATACGTTTCGTGGAGTGTATAGGGTGGCTTCGAGATCTACATAGCGCTAAAATATCAACCAAGTATCCAAGCAACTTGGTGATATTATAAAGGCTTAAAAGAGAATCAGAAAAAGGCACAGATATTAAAACGAAAGAAAAGCACTTTTAACCATATAAAAACACTTTCCTTGTTTTCCGAAACGCTATAAAGGTTCCATTTATTTAATGCAAAAACACAAAATTTATTGCAAAACATAAAACTTCTAAACAATTTAAATAATTTAAGTTAAAAACGCGAGTATAAACAACGATTCGACTTGAGTTAGTGCTGGTTCACACAGGTCAAGTTTGACTCTTCAAGTCTCGAGCTTTTAGGAGAGAGGGGTAAAGAGAATGGAAAGGGGTACATACTTGACCGTACCAGTCAGTTTTGTATTTTTCTTTTCTTTTTTCATCCGTAATATAATAAAAAGCTACAAAGTTGAAGGAAAAGAAAACAAAAATTAATTTTGTGCATGAACGTGAACGCAAGTTCAAAAGAAAATTTAAATAAAACTGTTCAAGTAAACTTGACCTGTGTGAACCAGCACTAACAAGAATAAAAAAATTAACAATAAATACATACAAATTAAAATATAAAACAGATGACAGTGCCGCCTCAAGTTGTCAATTCGTCTTAGGGCACATCATCATTCAAAATAGAAACCAGGGATGGGAAATCCGCTGCCTTCGGTTTTAACAACATTTTCTTCAGTAATGTTGTTGATATTAGTACACGTTTATTTCAGTTAATTAAATTTTTAATTAAAACTGATATTATTTTTGATAAATGGTTTAATAAAAAAAAAAAAAAAAAAAAAATGGCGAGAACTTTTTCCACTACACCACAGAATATAAAAACTAAACTTTTATACATTTTCTATAACATTGGCAACCTCATTGTAAACACATTTAAATGATACACGTACCACATTGTCAAGCTCAACATAAATAACGTACTTGTCCACCAGCAGCAACAAATAAAAAAATAATAAACGTGCAACATGCAGTCATCAAAAAAAAACAAAAAAAGTACACACTAAATAAAACAACTGCAGCAACTTGTTCTTAGCCAAAAGAGTGTAATTCCCACAAAAAATATTTGGTTATCCTTGCACTCTCTCCCATATACAGAAACACACACAAATTTTGCATTTTCTATATGCCTCATAAAACACAGAATATAATAAACTAAAAGACATGTCCGAAAATGATTTCTTTTGTTTAAACTTTCTTAAAAGAAAAGTTTTGTTTATTGTTTGTTTTTATTTTGTTTCCTTCTTGCAAAAAAAAAAATGTTTATTTTTGATTAAGGTTTTATTCAATAATTTTTAAAGAAACTTTAAAGTATATGAATATTGTGTAATTGGAGTACCCTTTTTTATAAGAAATTCCATTTGGTAAAATATTTTTCATCCACATAATTATTTGTGATTACTCTAATGTAAAATATTACATAACAATAATGTTCTATAATTCTTTTCATTGAAAATATATTTGGTGAGAGAAATATGGTAAGTTTTTAATAACTGAAATCGGATAGTGTATTCCAACCATCTTTTTTTGTATTTTTTTTACACAAAATTAGTTGTCACAATAAATCCGATTATTTTCTTGTAGGGGGGAAAAAAACTTCATATTGTACAATTATTTTGTTTTTATTATTTTTAAAATTGTTATTTTTGCTTAAAACAACAGAAATTACAACTTTTCTATTGCAAATTCCATATTTTAACAAATTGCATATGACATGATAAACATGTTTGCAATAAAACAAATATTTTGTTTATATACTTTAACAACTTAGAAACATTTGTTTTGGTAACTTGAATTCAATTTAGTTTTTTTTTGGCTTATATATATATTAGGGGCGTTCTAAAGAAGGAGTTAAGTATAAGAAGAAATTTTTAGTTTCAAAATCTTTGTAAATTTTTTATTTTTCTATCCACCATTCTGTCTTAAGTACATGGCAAAAGCATCCAAGATAATATTTAGTAAATTTGATGGAACGTTAAGGTCATCTCTTAATAGGTCATTGTCGATATAGACTGATAAAATTGCGCAAAAATACTTTTCAGATCATAGAGCTCAATGCCAATTTAATAAAGGTAAAATCGTCCAACTATTTTACCTTAATCTCATACAAATGTCCTTACAAATAAGGTTTTGTTACGATTAAACTGACAAAGATTAACTAATTAGTAAATTAGTTTATTTAAAAATAGCTCAAATTGGTCATTTGTATCACCTTGAGCGTATCTCCTACTCAGAATTAAAGGTGAAGGATAGATAAAAGCGATACGGGGTGAGCTAAGTCGACAAATAAGGTCACACGTTGAGTTTTGACATTTCTTTGTTTCAGTGTTTGAAGAATTCAGTCATGGAGAGGTACATAATTGAGCAGCGCGTTAAGATTATCGAAGCCTTTTACAAAAATTGGCGTTTAAAACAAAATGCACTACGTGGCACACACCTTCACCTCAGTGAATTCGTTTACAAGCAGAATTGCCGTATTTGGAAAAATGAGAATCTACGAGTAATTGTTGAAAAGCCAATGCATAAACAAAGAGTCACTGTTTGGTGCGGCTTATGGGCTGGCGGTATCAACGGGTCGTATTTCTTCGAAAATGAGGCCGGCCGGCTGTTACCTTAAATGGTTTTCGCTATCGTGAGATTATAACTTCTTGCGGCTAGAAATTAATGATATGGACCTGGGTGATATGTGGTTCCAAGAGGAAGGTGCCACTTGTTGGAAGGCGAGGACGTACGGTCATGCAAGGATCTTTCTGAAGCAACCCACATCTCTGAAACAGCCAACGGACTATATGATACCCCGCACGGACTTTGATAGGAAATTCAAGGTCATATTTCCGTCAAGGCGGGAATGTAGCAGGGGAATCCTGGCCGAGGAATACCGCACGAGGGCTTACACCAGTGAAGGGCACACACATACTATCACATTTATGCTTTTGTTGACGAAATAACAACAAAGCAACAGCCGAACGTACATTGTCACAGTCCACACAAATAAGTTAATAGTGTACATCTGCCGACGTCACATAAGTAGCATTTTTTTCCTATGCACGCGTACATAGGATTTGCAAATGTGCCCTTCGCTGGTTTACACAGACGGGTCGAAGATAACTTGTGGTGTCGGCTCAGGGGTCTTCTCGGAGGAACTCCACGTGAATCTCTCACTGTACAGTAGGAACATCAGCGGCAAAATTGGCACTTTAGTCGATAGCCAGGCGGCTCTGATGTCACTGAAATCACATAAAATAACATCCATTCTCGTCAACCAGTGTAAGTAGGCAATAAACAAGACTGGAGCCGCTCTTGATAATTCACAGGGTGTGCCAGTCGCAACACCTCTGGGAACTATCAAAAGCGAAATCTTCAGACACTATCTAGATATGACTGACGATAAATGAAGAAACTACACGCAGATAAAAAATATGGTTGGGCATGGTTACGGCAACAACACTATTTTTAATGTAACAATATATTGTTGTCGTACACAAATAATTGTTATTTTTTTTATTTAATATCAACAATATTATAGTTACTGTAAACATATCAATGTTTATCGCAATTATGAATTTGAGTATTGTTGACCGAAAAATAATTATTTTTCTAACAACTTAATTATGATAACTTTCTAAACATATTATATTTCTCACAACCATATCATGATATTTAATAGCCATAACATGATAACTTTCTATACATTTATCATATTATTCATTCAAGTATTAGTGATGTAATAGTGCAAATGCAAAATATCATATTTTTTTGTAAAATCCAACAACAAAACACACAGAAATTTCGTTATATTTTATAAAAGTGCTACGATATTTCATCAACATCTTAAAATCGAAAAAATGGACACACGCGGTTGCCCATGAAAACCACAGATTTTTCATTTGCTCTTTTGCAAGCCTTATATTGAACTCCGCTATTTGATTAACGTTAAGAAAAATTGTAAAAAGCCACAAAATAAAAAATCGATGCAAAAATATTTTAATTATTTTGTATTTTTATGACAGCTATGAAAGGTGCTGTATCATAATATGATTGCTTCTAAATTTATTATGATTAACATGATGATAATATGATTACTACTTAGCTTATTATGATTAACATGACAATAATATGACTAATTTCTTAGCTTATTATGATTAACATTACAATAATTTGATTACTTCTTAACTTAGTATGATTAACAGAATAATAATATGATTAAGGGAAAAATATTATGATGTAATAGTACGAGTATATTTAGTCATAATATGATTCAATAATAATCTTAATATGGTGACTACAATCATAGTTCTTATCATAATATGTTGCTTTTTGAATATGTTTACCACAACCATGTTTTTTCTTTGCGTGTAGGTGGCTGCAGGACTACCAGGGTAACGTGGCCCACATAAGACATAGGTCGCTCTAAGCGACTTCTGAACTTCAATCGGAGATACGTGCCGGGACTTATATACGTGCTTACTGGTCACTGGATGATCGGTAAGCACGCTATGAGACTCGGCCACCCTTTTAATGAATGCTGCCGCAGCTGCATCGAACCTTGAACTCAGGAGATAGTATTTCGTCTTCTATGTGATTGCCCAGCGTTGATTCAACACGACATGGACTATTTGGGAATTACCTTCTATAAGGACTTTCGGATATATTGCGGGAGAAACTCAGCAGCTTTCTGAAATATCTCAACGCAACGGGCGGACTCAAGCCACTTCGGCATTGCCCCTGGGTCAAGTTTGATTGGGGGTTCCAATTCTTGACGAGTTGTGTGGTGTCAAAACGGAGTCACTGTCGACTCTACTTGCAGCACGCATAGATCTGTGCGTGCTACCACGTTAACCAACCAACCAAGCCAAGAACAATTCAAGAGCTTAAGGATGGGATAATTCGGCACATCAAAGACATTGAACCTCAATTATGTCTGGGAGTCATTTAAAATATTGACCATCAGATAGAGGTACGCCCCCGAATCCGTGGCGACAATTTGGTCGATATTTTGTTTAACCCGTAATTGTTATAAATATATCCTTCTATCGATGTGAAAAATATTTAGATAATTTTCTGAAAACTTTTTGTTTTATTTACAATAAACATTGTGCGTTTTGATTAGAACACACTTTACTTTTGTATCCGCCGCAAGCGTCTTGAAAACATTTTAGCTGTTTTTGATAGCCAAGGCTGATAAATTATTTTATATTAATTTCAATTTTATCGATAAAAATACATACTTGTGTTTCGGATTTTTTTTTGCTAAAATTGTTTTTATTTAAATAAAATTAAATAAAATTTTACACAAAAATTGAACCCAACAAAAAACTTGGCGCATTAAATTCACAGAATGTATCAACTGCATAAAACGCAATAGCGTATATAAAGCTTGTTTTGGACCTCCAGCTTAAGAACATAATAAAACTTTCCCACCCTAATATTTTAATCTACTCAAAATTTCATTGTTTTATAAGAACAAATTTTAAACTTTCTACAAAAACAAAAAATAAAATTTTATTGTCTTATTGTTTTATTATTTCATGCATTTTTGTCTTCTCTTAGGAAATTCTTTCTAAACTTTTTTCCTAACTAATAAATGTCCATTGAATTTGGTTTTAATAAAAAACCACATAAAATTTCTTAAAAAAAAAAGAAAAAACGTCCTGACAAGAAATACAAAGTTTTCTTAGTCAAGTTTTAACCCAATTGTTTTCTCTTACTTCTCTTCTAGAGAACTTGTGCGTGTGTGCCAGGGAGTTTATGTTTTTTATTAGTTTTTCCTTTTTTATTTTTAATACTTTTTGAAGTAAATAATTTATTAGTTAAATAAATAACATGACATTTTACTCAAGAGTATTTGTGTTATTTAATTGGCAGCCCTCATGAAAAGTTTTCTAAGTAGAAAATTTCCGAAAATCAAGGAAGTTTATGTGTGTCTTTTGGCTTCCATGAACACTTGACTTTTAGTGGAGAAAATTTCGAAGAATTCATTTTAGAAATATTTCTGATAAATATTTAATATTGACAAAGTTGTTTTAATAAAAACCGTTTATATTTGTTTGGGGTTATTTTTAATCAAAGAAAATAAAATTTTAATAAAACTACAATTTTTTTTTGGCCCAGGGCGGGAAACTTAAGGTGACTTTGTCGTCTAAAGGGGCATTACCGAACTTGTCGAAATGTAAATGTGTTAGTGTCGAAAGCTAAAGGACTCAACGATATAGATGGTCTGGGCACATTGCGCGCATAAATAACAGTTAAACGCAGAATGCGATGCAAATATGCGCAATCAGGCTGAACGAAGAGGACGTCCTAAAACCAGATGTAATAACTGCACTGCGTTGAAAAAGACCTACGGCTAATGGGTATCCGTAACTGCCAGCAAAAGGCAAAAAACATAGAAGAATGGGGGAGCATTCTAGAGAATTGTGGAATAATCTAATTAGTCGATTACGGATAGAAACACAACTGAAGTTGAGTTACCAGCAGGGAAATTAGGCAACACCGCTCATGTTAAAATATACAAACATTTTTTTTTTTATTTTATGTTTTAATTTTTTTTATAACATGATTCAAAATTTTTAATAAATTCAACAATAACATTTAGTTAAACAAAATATTAAAATTTTTATTAAATGAAACATTTTTTATGCTAAATTTAACGTTGTCTTAAAAAGAAAACAGCAAAAATATTTTCACAAATTGTATACAATGAAAATGTAAATAATAAATATAATCTGCATAATTTAAATGAAACAAATAAATTTTTGCGACATCATTCATATCACAGATTTATTTAGATACAGTCGTTTGTGGATGATACACACGCAAACTCCCACATGAATATAAATTTTTCTGCATGTGTGAGATTTTCGGAAAAACACTATAATTTAAAACTTAAAAACAATAATTTTTATGGTTGTAGTCATGCAGCATGTAGGGTTCTTAAATTACACGGCTTCTTTTACAGTTCGAGAGTGCATACGGGAGTGCGGGAAAGATCAAAAACTTCAGTTGGAATGCAACCCCCTTTTTAAATGCTAACCTTGTAGAATTTTGCAATAGCGGAAAGCAATCTTCGTTGCAAACTACCGTTGCAAGCCTGGCATTTGTTGCAAATCTGGCATAAGTGTTATATTTTGTATATTTGAATTTGACGGTCAAGTGTTATGCTATTTTGGAACTTAAACTATAATAATGGGTAATTTTTTAATAGCTATAGGAAAGTTAAAAAAAACACATAAAATTCAGAAAAATGCACGAAATCTTTATTTGAATCGATAGTACGGTCCATATAATTAAATGTTTGAAGATTATTTCATGCAAATGTTGACCGTGACTGCGCCTCAAATGGTCCATCCGCTTAGTCCAATTTTGGCATACTCTTTCCAACATTTCGGCCGGTATCTCATGAATAAAATGTCTTCCAATGAAGCGGGCTTGTGTGTATAGACATGAGCTTTAACATAGCCTCACAAAAATAGTCTAAAGGCGTTAAATCGCACGATCTAGGCGGCCAATTGACAGGTCCCGAACGTGAAATAAAATGTTCACCGAACTCGCCTCTCAATAAGTCCATTGTTAAGCGTGCTGTGTGGCACCGTCTTGTTGAAACCACATGTCATGCAAGTCAAGCTCTTGCATTTTGGGCAAAAAAAAGTTAAATATCATCTCACGGTAGCGCTCACCATTCACAGTTACGTTACGATTCGCATCATCTTTGAAGAAGTACGGTCCAATGATGCCACGAGCCCATAAACCGCACCAAACTGTGGCTTTTTCTGGATGCATTGGTGGCTCTTGCAATGCTTCTGGCTAATCTTCACTCCAAAATCGACAATTCTGCTTATTAACGTACCCATTGAGCCAAAAATGAGCTGACCATAAAATGGAAGAGAACGCATTTTGATAATAAAATTCAATAATTTGCAAGCGTTGTTCGTTTGTAAGACGATTCGTGGTTAAATTATAGACCAAACTGAAGATGTTTGACAGTGAAACAAAACACGAAACGTGCGTCAGCTTTTTAAACCAGTGTTGCCAAAAGAGAATAGCTAAAAAATCACCCGATATAAGAAAGTTCAAAAAGTTTTGTATCACTCCTCCAAATTTAATGAAATTGGTAAGGAATAAGAGTACCCCGTTGGACTAGTTGGTAGGTAGCTTGCCTATAAGTGCGAGGGTTGCAATTTAGATCACACTCCAGTAAAAAACAAAATCGTTTAAAATTTTCTGGTAATTAGTATTGTGGTTATTTTGTTGAACTATTTATGGTTTTTAATCCAAATTTTTAATATTTTTAATTAGGCTTAAGTTCATGAAATTTAATTTTCATTAAATTATTCTTATGAAGAAATGAATTTTACAACATGAAAATTAATTAAAATTGTTATTGATAATCTTTCATTCTTGACGTGGCTCGGGCTCGAACCCTGGCCGGCAGGTTACCATTGACATGTTTCGATCGCAACCACTCGATCTCCTCAGATGGATTTGCCGTCTTACACTCGCAGCCATCGACGACTGCTGACGTCAATAGTCAAACATCAATCCTTAAACCAAATTGTATTTTAACATTTGGTAGATCGAAATTTGCTTTCCTGAATGATTATCCATTTTAATTGATTTTACATGTTTTTTCCTTACTTCTGTTTTTTCGTACTTTTGTCAAGAATTTTTCTTGAAGTCCAAGTACATTTTTTTTTTTTTTTTTTTTTTTTTTTTCATTTTGTCTTTCTCTTTTCTGTTGACCTTTTTCAGCACAACTTGAAGGACAAATGTACACATAGAGCTCGTGCCTTAGCTTTAACAATAATTAGTATTGTGGTTATTTTGTTGAACTATTTATGGTTTTTAATCCAAATTTTTAATATTTTTAATTAGGCTTAAGTTCATGAAATTTAATTTTCATTAAATTATTCTTATGAAGAAATGAATTTTACAACATGAAAATTAATTAAAATTGTTATTGATAATCTTTCAATCTTGACGTGGCTCGGGCTCGAACCCTGGCCGGCAGGTTACCATTGACATGTTTCGATCGCAACCACTCGATCTCCTCAGATGGATTTGCCGTCTTACACTCGCAGCCATCGACGACTGCTGACGTCAATAGTCAAACATCAATCCTTAAACCAAATTGTATTTTAACATTTGGTAGATCGAAATTTGCTTTCCTGAATGATTATCCATTTTAATGTTTTCTGGTAGTTAATATGTCAGTCAAAAAACTGAATCCAACACTCCCAAAAAACCTTGATATCATTTCAAGATATCTGTCAAAGTTTAATTTTTACCCCTGTATTGTTAAAAAATTGTTTTAAATCTAAAGACGTTTGAAATGAATACAAAACTTCGCTCCTCTAATTACGCTAAAACGCATTTTTATTTGTTCCGGCTGAGTAAACATTCCAGCATTTTTTCCATAGGCAGCCTATTCCAAAAGATTAATCTTTTCGTTGGTAGTGCCACTCTAAGAGTAAAATTACAAAGTGAGCGTTTTAATCTCATTTAGCTTATCAAAGTTTGTTGCAGATATTACAACAACACTATTCAAGTAGTTTAAAAACGATTTGCCTATAGTGTGTAAAAACAACAGAACAAGACGAAAACACATTATTTTCATGTTTAAATCGTAAAATTAAGAACTCGTGCTTCTCATTTAGTTTATATTTGTAGTTATATATGTAAATTAAGTTTTTAAAGTAAAAACCATATCGGGAATAATGCTGGTGTTTTCTTATTGAAATTCTGTGAGGTAAAACGGGTAAGTAAATCAATCATAATAAAATTCTACATCTAATTTCCTTTTTGGTTTATTTCAAGTACGAATTAGGGATTAAATTAACTTTATAATTCTTAAATCAAGCGCATTTGAGATTGGGTACGTTCGTAAATGCATCAAAACTGTGCATCACTGCTGCAGTGATGCAAAATATTGTTGCTGATGCGTGATCACCAGTTGCGCTTGTGATGCTGATGCTTTTTTACTGCACAACAGCTGTGCAAAGTTTGAATTTTTGAGCAAGAGCTAAATTTTAAAACTTTTATGAGCGAACATAAAATAATAAAAAAAAATGTTATCAACAATAGCAATGCAAGTTTTATTAAAACTATTTAACCAAAAAGTAATAGTTTTCTTATAAACTACAAGAAAAAGCATCGAAAAGAAAAATAAAACTATTTCTTTTATGTTAAAAGTTATTGCATCAGAAAATTAACTGATGCAATAATTGCCAATATTTGCTGCAGAACTGCGGCATCACTGCATAAAAAAACATTTGACAAATGAAAGTAATGCCAAGTTTCTTACAAGTGATGCATTTACGAACATTCAACTTTACTAATGCGCAACTGATGCGCAGCAACTGCATTTACGAACGTACCCATTGGTTTCATCTTAGTTTTACTTAAATCAATCTTATTTTCGGATTATTTCAAGTTCGAATTAAGGATTGAATATGGATAAGTTTAGCATTTCATAATTGAAAATCTGTACTTGAATCAATCTTTCTGTACTCGATTCTAGAAAATCCGTACCCACCGTACTGTCAATACTGCTTCTAATTGATTTGAGTACGGATGGATTGATTATTCTTTTGAGTGTGGGATAGAGTTGGTTCTAATTTTTCTTTATTTGATAGAACATATTATATATTTTAGAAAACAGCATTAAAAAATATTTATTTTATCTAAGTTTAGAAAAATTAAACATATATATTATTGAAATTAGTGCATTTTTTAAAGCAGTAAAAACTAAAATCAATAAAAAAAACTTGTTTCTTTTTTTTAACAATTTTGTAAAGTCATTAAAAAATCAAACTTCTAAAACTGATGTAAATAAATAGAGTTTTTAAAGCTATTTTTTAGAACCATCGGAAATCCATAGTTTAACATAGAATTTTTTATTATTAACTAGCTTAACCCGGTGCGCTTCGCTACACTTCTTTAACCACTTCTTCAGTTGATAGATATTTAATAAATGCATTCTATGGGAGGTATTTCCCCCCTGCACCTACCCGCTTTATTATTATTTTCAAAAGTGTAGTATACCATAAGAGTGACTTCTACAAACTTTGAACATTCTTACTATAACAGTTCTTAAGATATTCGATATTAAACATTGGCGTCCTATGGGGGTAACACTTCCCCCGCTGCTATTTTATTTCAATTTTGGGGTTCTCAAGATCCTACTACCAAAAGTTCAACAGAAAGCGTGCAGCGGCTCTTAATTATATTTCTATCTTTGAGGGGTACTGCTCCTCCTCTATCAACTCCGCCTATTTTTATATTGAAATTTATAGTTTACCATAATAGTAGCTTTAACCACGTTTGAAGACACTCCCTTTAATAGTTCTTTAGTTGGGCGATATTTAATATATCCATCCTATTGGAGGTATTTCCCCCCTGCGCCTACCCGCTTTACTTTTATCTTCAATAGTGTAGTATACCATAAGAGTGACTTCTACAAAGTTTAAACATTCTCACTATAACAGTTCTTAAGATATGCGATATTAAACATTGGCATCCTATGGGGGGAACCACTTCCCCCGCTGCTATTTTATTTCAATTTTAGGGCTCAGAAGATTCTACTACCAAAAGTTCAATAAAATGCGTGCAGCGGCTCTTAAGATATGCGATAATTAATATTGGTATCCTATGGGGGTACCAATTCCCCTGCCCCTATCGAAAAAATAAGTATCCTATTTTACTTTAAGGGCTCACGTGATGTTACTGTAAAAATTTCAGGAAAATCGGTTCAGTAGTTTAGGAGTCTATAAGCCAACAAACAAACAAACAAACAAACATGCAAACATTTTTCATTTTTATATATATAGAAGATAGAAGATATAGATTGGTTGAGTTTAGCGCCATCTTGCGACAATATAGAGAAGAAACCGAAAAAAAATCGCTCAGTATTATATTCAGCAGATACTATGCTTTCCAAAGATATAAATTTTTGTTAAAATCCGTGATAAGCAATTTTTTGATTTTTAGCTATGGGACAAACCACTGTGTGACGATTGCATATGCAACGCACAGTGTGGGAAAATCGTTTTTCATCGGCCAAAAAGCTGTAACTTTTTATCAGATAGAGATAATTTTACAACTTTTGCTGGAGAGAAGACTTCTTGAACTTTCCTTAAGTTTTAATTTTATTAAAATCGGCTAAACAGTAATTTAGAAATTTAAGGTCAAAGTTAAACTTCAGAATTTTACAGAAAATCATGGATATATAAGAAACCATTACTAATCTAATTTAATAAAAATCGGTGTGTTGAATTATTAGAATTTTTTACTTAATAAAAAATTTGTGGGAGAAACAAATGTCCAATTGATTAAGTTTGATATTAAACATAATCCAGCCAATTAAAAAAAAACTAGAAAAATCGTTAAAAATATCAACCTAGAAAACCGTTTTATCCGTATATCTCTAAAGGCAAAGGAGATAACTTAACATTTAGTTTCCAAGTCACTCTCCCGACCCTCTATCGACCCGTGTTCTTTCATATCAACTTAAAAGCTGCCCAGCTATGATAGTTTCAAGAATTGCATCAATTGCAACAAAACGTTCGTAAGACATTGTGTTATATTTCTGTAAATAAAAAGAGCAAAACAAATTTTGCGTGTAATTTCATTAAAATTAAAAAAGTGTTTTAAGAGGACATCGTCAGCTTTCTGATGGTACTTAAATCTTTTTAACCCCTTTTCCCCCTAACAAATTTTATTCCTATTTAATTAGGATTTAACTAAAGCATAGAACCTGGGTAAACTCCAAACTTTTAATAACAAATCAGGTATAAATGATATAGTGATATAACGAACTATTTGTTAAAGATTAATGTACCACTAATATAACAAAAAAAAATTTGACATATTATTGATAATAGTTTGCGAAAATCATAATTTAGTTCTGATCAAACTCACAAAAATTAAATTTTTTCTTCAACAACATAAAATATTTGTTTACAGCAGCATGCCACACCCACAATTACCAATATCTTTCCTAAAAAATTGCATTAATATTTTGGAAATTATCGACAGCAAAAAATTGGACTGGAAAATTTCTAAAATTTTCTTATTTTAATTTGAAATTTTTTTACTTCCAAGAATTCCCAGAAATATTTTCCGAATAGAAACCCTAGTGTTGGGCATCATTTGAATGACAGACAATTCTAATAAATTTACAAAACTATATCAAAACATTAAGTCTACATAAAAACCAAATATGAAATATATAATTTTTAGATTTAACAAGTGAAGTGGCTAAATTCGGCCGTGCCGAATCTGTGATACCCACCACAGTTAGTTTAAAACAAAATAAAGCATTTTTATTTAAAATAACGTTAAACTATTAAATATTATGGATAAAATAATAGTTAGTCTGAAAAATTTTAAGAGAAGACTTCAACAATTGGTAAATAAAAATTTGGTAAACTGGCGCTTATTAAGTTTATCGGTACGTGCCCAGGAAAAACGTTTGATTTTTAGTAATAGATGGTAGTTATTATATACGTTACCTGGTAAGAAGTTGTCATTACAATTGTCATTATTCTGAAAACTTCAATAAGTACTTACTATTAATGATCTCAGCAACTACTTATTCATTCTATTATTTTCACTTCTGAACATTTGCTTACATATAATCAGCTTAATAACTACTTATTAATTGTGTTGCTTTCAGTAATGAATATAAGCTTACTGGTAACGTACTCAAGAACTACTTATTAGGTCTATTAACTTGGGATTTTTTGACTTCTAGTAAGTATATTGTAAGTACTTACAATTCAATTTACTACATAGTAGTTAAATAATAACTAGATATTTTTTGACTTCTAGTAAGTGTATTGTTGTACTGAATTCTGTGGGCATCTCCAACAAAAATAAGTACTTATTCAGCCGAAAAATAAGTAGTGTTTATTTTTCTTTAACATAACTTGCTTACTTACCAGGTAAGCAAGGTTTTTGCTGGGCTATTCTGTAGGGCTGCATCTTTACCAAAATTCTTATCTTAGGACGAGCTTTAAATGGAGGCTAGGCGAAAAAATAACCGGTTTTGTCCTATTTTTAATGGGGAAAAAACTATAGTCTCAGAACTACTCCATCATATTTTATTTTCCTTAGTTTTTTTTTTTATTGCAGGCTCATTGAACATGACATGACTAGATCGTCTAAAAATTTTGCAAGGACATGTACCAACGAAAGGACAAAATTAATATACTATCCATATTTTTACTGGTGCGTAGAAAAATAATTGAATGTGAGCGTTAATTTAGTGAGTTAGTTTTATACAAAAGTGTAGATATAAAAGGGTTTGATATGGCCACTTGATGGCCTCTAAAGTTCACCTAGTGCAAACGGCGATAAGTATTGTGCTTTACTCGTAAAGTGCCTTATATGGGCAATCATTGACCCGCCAAAACTTAATTATTTTATGAGGTAAAGCTTTATGAAAAATATGTTTGTACCGAATATTATCAAGTTATCAACATTTATATGAGATTTATTTGTCTTAAATCTCCTTTGGAGAGGGGGTTTATATGGGACCTAAGGCCAATTTCGGACCTATCAGCACAAAATGTTCCCTTACATAGTCTCTAATTAAAAAGTTCTTATCGCCAAAAGTTATAGCATTTGCGGGAGTGGTATTGTTATTCTACCTTTTGTCAAATATCGACCGATTTAAAAAAAAAATTCTGTTAATATAAGATAATTTTGGAAGAAATTAAGTCTAAGTACCAACATAATAAGATAGCTTATGGGCACTAATATTATTAAGTTTGTAAGGGGTTCATTTGAAATTATAGACTGATTCTCAAAATTTTCAATAGTTCTTATAAGTTTAAAAGTATACAACGCATTTGCGCACAAAGTTACATGGACGGACATTGTACAAAGACGGATGGACATTGTAAGATCGAACTAGAAGGTAGTTCTAAGTCGATCGGTATTCAAGAAGGTGGGCGTAGGACCAATATTTTTATATTTAACACATATCAGCACAGAAGCATCATACCCACATTAACAGCAAAATTTGTTCAAAAGCATGGAAATTGTCTACCTTACGAGTTGTAAATAAGACACGTTCAAAGACGAGTCTGCAATTTGAATTCTTACTGGATATGTTATTTAATATTTTAAGACAACCTGAAGCGCAATAAATCATGTGTGAAACCCAGTGAAATAGCAAAATATCCAAAGTAATACTCTATGACTGCTGGGATCAAAAAGGTCCTACAAATTTTGTGCTGCCAAAATCGCTTCAGAGGGGGTGTACCGATCACAACTTACATATATGTTTAAAGATAGCATTTAATGGCGAACTACTCGACCAGACATGAATCCGTAATATTCAATCATGAAAACGTTAGGTCACATGTTGCAAGATGGAATTTTGGATCAGCCGCCTTATAGGAGAGACCTTGTCCCGTTCGACTACTTTTTGCTTTAGAATGCTCAAAAGCTATTACCGGAATGCTTGTGGAACTTATGAACAGATATTTATTTTTGTAGGACTTTGATTCACGTTAAAGTGATTTTCTTAAGGAGGTCTATCTAAGTCTCATGATTAATTTTAAAGCTACTATCACAAGCCCTGGCCACAACATAATTGCTATTATAAAACATTTAAGGCCTTTCAAATTATTTGTTACCCTTTTATTTTGCTGTTGACTTATAGAATGCAATCACATACATACTAGACAATAATATTTAAACAGGCAAATGGAAACTTTTGTTATGTTAAAAATATAAAAGATTATTCAACAATTAACTATCTCATGTATACAGACTTTATAATTTTAGTGGGTAAGCAGATAGAATTTAAATTAAAGCCTCTAAAAAACTTATAAGCATAGGAAGAATAAATCAAAATTTTGATCACATTTTGTAATTAAACACACTTTAAAAAGCAGATTTAGAAACATAATACCTTTAACATTTACAGTGTCACCATAGACAATATGTATGTACTCATATAAAGAGATTAATATAAATATTTAATTTTAACAATACAATACGGAAGTCACTTACTTACATTTAGGCTAAAAAGTTTAGCGATTTTAGGATGTAGGAAAAATCGCCCAAAGAAAAATGGCAAAAAAAAAAAAACTGAAAAATCGCCCAAAAAAATTCCATGTAAAATTGGGCCTGAATTCATATGAAAAGTGACCCAACATTTTTGGGCTATTTTTCGTTATTATTGGGTGGTTTTTCGTTGTATGAAAAATGGCCCATTTTTTCGGGCCATCTTTCATTTTTAAAATTTCGTCCAAATCTTACATACTATTTGTCTAACGCAGTCATTATCTTTATACGTCGAATTCCTAAATGTTATTTGTAAAAAAACGGGACATATTGCAAAAAGGTGGCATGTCATAACGTGCACTATGACACTCCAAAAAGTGTCACAGTGTCCATGGACTTTATGACACTTTTAAAAGTGTCATAATGTCCATCAGAGCAGTGTCATAATGTCCACAACATACTTACAAACTCGAAAGCACAGCCGGTCTTCCGCCGGGAGCAAGGCTTTTCTACTCTATGGTATAACAAAAACCGGCTTCACTTACTAAAGCTTCTCTGCATAGCCGGCCTTCGGCCGGGCGCAAGGATTTTCTCCTCTATGGTATAACAAATACTGGCTTCGCTAACTTAAGCTTCTCTGCGAAGTCGGCCTACGTTCGGAAACAAGGCAGATTTTAAAAGTATAACTTAGCGAAACCGGTACTTGTTATACCATAAAGGAAAAATTCCTTGCGCCCGCCAAAAAGCCGTCTGCGCAGAGAAGCTTTAGTTAGCGAAGCCGGTCTTTGTTATATCATAGAGAAGAAAATCCTTGCGACCGGCCGAAGGCCGTCTATGCAGAGAAGCTTTTTTTCGTATACCATAGAGTAGAAAAATCCTTGCGCCCGGCCGAAGGAAGGCTATGCCAAGTCGCTTTAGTATGCGCTGCCGGTATTTGTTACATCATAGGGGAGAAAATCCTTGCACCCAAAAGTGTTTTCGTTATATGTTTAATATATGCAATCAGAGAAAAAACAACAAAACCATTTGTAAAAAAATGTTTCCCAAATTATGTTTAATTTAACCAAATTATTGTCACCGACAACCATATTATGGCAAAATAAGTTTCTTTAAAAATAGTTTTGTTGGTTGTAACCATAATAAAACATGTTTTTCTCTGCTTGTATGTAGATCTTTTTTTGTATTTAACATCTTTAGTAATTATGGACCATATGACATTTTTAATAATTACATAATATACATTTGCAAAGTGTTGTATTGCCCACGGACATTATGACATTTTCGAAAGTGTCACAGTGTGCATGGACACTACGACACTGGACGTTATGACATGCCACCTTTCAAAAAGCTATATTCTGTTTTGAGTAATTGATTATAACTATGCAGTGATTAATTAATATTTAACTATTGCAGACTGCACAAAGTTTGGCGGAGGGCTCAAATAAGTATTACTGTCCATACTGCCGAGTAGCTGTTGAAGATAAAATGCAATTTTTTACATAAAACTAACATTTGTATGTAACCAAATTTATATCCATAATAAATTTTTTTTTGCAAATTGGGTAATTTTTTATTATTGGGAAAAAATTCGTTTTTGCTTTTTGGGTCATTTATCATTTTTTTGGGGCCGTTTTTCGTTTTTTTTGGGCAAAATTTCATATTTAACTTTTTGGGTCATTTTTCATGTTCATTTGGGCGATTTTTCATTTCTTTTTTTGGGCCATTGTTCTTTGGGCGATTTTTCCTACAGCCGCGATTTTATTGCCAAAAAAACAAACGGCCCTAACTACAAAAAAATTTATGATAAATGCTAACAGACCTAACTAGCAGTTTGTAAAATATGCAACATTTTTAATTGTCAAATTAACTGGTGGGCTTTACGAGAAAAATCAATTATACAGGGGTGTTCTGGAAATCGCAAACTCAGATCGCTAGAATTTGGAAGTTGTTTAATACACTATTAATCAAATTTTTATAATTTTTGTTATAAAATTCTGTTTAATAGTAAAATATTTGTGTAATATTCGTCATAAAATTCTTTTATTAAAGCATTCTTTTAAAAAAATGTCATTTAAAATTCTTGCGTTTTCGATTTCCAGAACACCCCTGATAAACAGTTAAATGCAATTTATTAATTAACCATATTTAATAGCTCTTTTATTCTTCAAAATGTTGGATAGGGCCTTATGCATTTAAGGTAACGATATGGTTTGCCATAGAGAAATTTCTTTATTTAAACTTCCAAAACTGTATTAAACACAGAAAGCTTGAGATTTTAAAAGGCAAATGCAATTAATTCCATCATACATTTAGTAATAAACAAAATGCGTTGCGTCGTTTTTTAGCATTTGTGTATAAAATATACAAATTTAGCTTTGCTACACGCAGAGAAAAAAATATGTTTGCGCGTGGGAACCAAACAATTTTTAAAGAAAAATTTATTTAAAAATTTTGATTTTTCATTGAACTGTTGGTTTTTAAATGAAGTTTTTTTTTTAATAAGGCTAAAGTTCATTAAATTATTTTTAGTGAAAAAGGGAGTTTACAACATAAAATTAATTTAAAAATGTTGATATTCTTGTCTGAACGCGGGAGTGAACTCGGGTCGCATTTACTAGTTTCGGGAAAAACCACATTCTCATCATCAGAATTCCGCAATAAAAAATGGAGCTTCCAACGAAGCAGGTTTGTAAGGGAGAAACATAAGGGTTTCGCTTACCATTGCGCTTACGGAAGACATGAATTTTATATGGCGGGTTCCCACTTTGAAGCAATACATTTTTGACACATAAAGCGCATTATTCAGCGCACATAAATATTGTCGGATGTAACGATCATCTTTACACACTGAAGGTTTTGATACAGTTATTTTTTAGTATTCTCCCTTACTAACCTGCTTCGTAGTAAGGGAATGCCGTAGCACTTGAAATGTTATTATTTTTTATAAAAGTTGTTGAGAGTTCTTTCACTTACTTTACTGCATTTCTGTATGTCTTATTGCGTAGCGCATAATTGTGCGCTTATTTTTTAAATGTACCTTTAGTGCTTCGCAAAATGATAAAATTTTTTATTGGGTCTTTGCCGTTCTACCGTTTACACCACTGCAGCACCTGCCAGTCAATAGTCAAACATCAATCTTTAACCGATTATAATATCAAAAACTTTAATTAAAAATCAACAGTTCAACGAAAAATGGCAATTGTTATAAAAATAGCTATGACTCAAGCTCTATGTTTACATTTGCACTTCATGTTGTTCAAAGAAAGGTCAACGGAAAAAAGAAAAAAAAACATAAAAACAAATGTGTCTTCGAGACAAAGTCTTGACAAAAAGTACGAAAACTAGAAGTAGGGAAAAAACATGTAAAAAAAATTGAAAAAGGATAATCAATTTACAGCAAATTTCGACATTTTGTTCTCTGGGTGTAGCACTTGGGTATGTCTAACAAAGCACCTTTAAAAATTTATGTATGTGTTAACACACTCACATATCGCACCATTGCAATATCGACATACATAAGTGCAAGTTTAACTCAAATGAAACTAAAAGCCATCCAAATTCATTGGCTTATTGGAAGAAACTCTGTCCTTAGTCTCGACTGCAAACTTCTTCTTTACAACTCCATCTTAAAGCCAATCTGGTGCTATGGTATTCAGTTATGGGGCACTGCCTCGGCCTCTAATATCGAAAAAATTCAAAGGCGCCAAAATAAACTACTTCGAATAATCACAGCTGCCCCTTGGTATGTTAAAAACTCAAATATTCACAAGGATCTTAATGTTCCATTAGTTAAAACTATGATTACGAAATATGCAGTAAAATACTTAAAAAGGCTCGAATTGCACCCGAGCCCACTAGCACGAAATATTTTAAATGATAGCGGCCACACTCGCTTAAGAAGATGAGACACTGCAGCACTTATCCAATTAGATGAGCGATAAACACCTATAAAAGTGAACAGAACCCGCGATGAAGAAAATTTTTGTCTGGCACTGGCAGGACAAAAAATAACGTATTAGGTTAAGATTTGATTAATTATTGTTAGTTCATATTTAATATATGAAGATTCAATCAATAAATAATGAAGAAAAAAAAAAAAAAAAAAATAAGTGCAAGTTTTTCCGAAATTGAGTTGCCTTGATTTATCAAATGTCAAATTTTATATGGACCAAAAGAGACCACTTTTTTGTTTGACATAAGCGCTGTAACGACAATGATTTTAAAAGCAACAAATTCGTAAAAGTCAGTTGCGTACTGTGCAATAATAAACCTACAAACGTATTGCTGTGTATTTTTGTGACTTGGTATTCCTGAAGATGACATTGTTGAAAAATCGGAAAATAAATAATTTAAAGAACAAAACCTGACCTCAAGCTTGAATAAATTATTTATTTTGTAAAAAAAAAACAAAATATTAACACTTGTTGGTTGTAAACTTTTAAATAAGTAAAATTCAATTATTCCAGTATTTTTCTTGTTTTAGTAAATTATCAAACTAAGTTTTTGACTTCTGCTATTTTGTTCGGATCTTTTAAGAAAAGCATACCAATTTCATATCTGCATATCGAAACTTTCGAAAAATAACACTTCTTTAAAAATCTTATTTTCAAGTGATGTGTTATAAGCAGGGAAACCATAAATATGCAATTGCATGTATTTCCTTGGACGACCAATGAAGACAAACATAATAAATTTATCCGTTTAAGAAATTTTTATGAAATTTGGCATCGATTTGTTAGTGCATACTTAACCATTTGCAGCATTTTTTTTTTGTATAAGTTTATTAAAAGCGCCTTTTTGCAGAATTTTTTAAATAAATAGCGTATTTTTTGTCTTTTTGAGGCTTATTTGCATTTATTGTTGGCCACAAAATAACACAATTTCTTAAAGTCAAACGGCATTTATTCTTCTGCTTTTGCATTTAAGTAGTCATTGTCCACTCGATGACACAACGACGAATGTATATTGATATGAGTACGAGTCGCTTTGTTGGTATGATTGTTGTAGGCATAAGTTCAAATAAACTAGTTGTATTGTCCAATTTGTTTTTGTGTTTACCCTCCAAATAATATTGGACCACCTGATTTTGATCAAATGGACTACTCATTAGACTAGTCCCTTGTGGGCTACATTTTACACGCGTGATTTGACTAGTCCTATTATTTGCAGGGTATTTATTTAAAAGCGTAACAACATTGTAAATTGTGCATACAGAACTACCTACTTTTTAAGAAATGATAAAAAATAAAAACGTCTTCCGTTTCTATGGAAATTGTTTCAGCTGCTGAATAGTCATCAGAGCAATGATTTTTGTGTATTTTTCTTTGTGTATGTTTGTTACCAAAGCAATAATCGGTGAACGAAGCTAAACATGGTATGAATGGCTGTGCATGACTTGAATGAATTTTAAAACATCACCGATGTGTGTGGCTTAGAAAGTTTGATTGTATGAACACAAATGAGTGTATTTGATGTTGTTGATTTAATGCGAATTTTTTGCATTCGCACAAAGCCGTTATCTGCTCTATACCCAACGTGTTGCTTCAATTTCGCCATCTACATTTTCTAAAATAGTTCTTCGTTCTAAGGCGACTTAGAATTTTTTCTATTTTATAATTTCGAGTATCTCCGAAGGCCCATTAATTACCTACTGCTCGTTTAAATTTAAATCTAGTTGAAGAAGCATTACAAGCAAATTTGCAGCTGGTATAAATTAAATTAATTCGCATTAAAATATTTCCCGAATAATAGTTTTCTTACCTGTTGTTTCCAACAATTTACGGTTGCTTAGTTGGTTTCTCGACCATCTTAAGACTGTCTTTAGGGATGAAACGATAGGAGTAAATACAAGTACATATTCGATAATTTTATATAAGTACCAACTATTTTTGTAATCGATACTTAGCAACCGAGTACCAAGTAGTATCGGTAAAAAAATACTCGGTATCGGTCAAAAGTAATCGTTTAACTTTGGTATTGAAATTAATCTTAAATTTTGATTATTTTCCAAAGCTGGAGCAGCAGTAACGGTATCAAGAAACCGTTTGACCAGTAAACACTAGGGATGCCAATCCCGAATACCGAAAACCCGGGATTATTCTAAAAATTTAAGTCTCAAATCCCGGGGTTTGATGTAATAATCCCGAGATTTTGGGCTTAGTAAAATTTCAATATTTAATCATACTGGCCATAAATCTAATTTTTAACTGGTTACAAAAAAAGTCACAAGTAAATAAATGTTACATGCAACGCATTATGTACCACGAAAACAAAATCAGATGGTGGGTCTTTTTTTTAAGTGGATGATAATAGAACTGCGCACGCAAAATGCAAGTTGTGCAAAAAGGTGTTTTACAACTTAAGGGAGTTCTACCAAAGGTCTTTTGACACATATAAGTTTATTTTATTAGATTAATACTTGCATATATATAATTGAGATAAAATAAATTAAATATTGTCATATAGCATATATCTAGTTATTTATTAACGATACCACCCAGAAGTGTTGAATGCGAATATTGGTTTCGTCGGCAGCATATGTTTGCGATAAAATAAGGTATGAATTATCTGACGTCATTAATTTGTTTAAGAATCTTTTTAAAATCTAAGTTTTAATACATAATACTTCCATATTACTTTAAAAGAATACATTAAACAATTTTATTTTGTAATGAGTTTAATTTTCTTCATGAATTAATTTGTTTTAATTCTTATACATAAACATTAAATTATAATTATATGAATTTTAAAATTGGCATTTATATATGAAATCCCGATCCGTCCTGTGATCCCTTTTTTTGAATTAAAAATCCCGAATCCCGGGTTTCAAAAAACCTGGTCCCGTTTGGCATCCCTAGTCCACACCTATAAACCACATATCGTCTAGGCCCATTTCCTCAATTTCTGGCTATAGGAAGTCCGTTATCATCCCGCGATAGCGAACACCATTCACGATAATTGCTTAGCCGACCTCATTTTCGAAGACGCCGCCAGCCGCAGAACTAACTGGGGAGCATGCACATTTATTTTCCCATTTCCTACAGACCCGGTTTGCTGAAATTTACCCGCAATTCTGCCGATTGTGGAAACATTTGGTCGATTATACTGACCAAAAAAATCACGATGTGCATTAAATGCATTTTGATTGAACGCCCATTTTCGTAAAAGGCTTTATTAATCTTAACGCGCTGCTCAATTGTGTACCTCTCAATAATCGAAGTTGTCAAATACTGAAACAAACAAAGGTCAATTTAAGTTGCGCAAAAAACTTGACGTTAAGGTGTGACTCACAATTTACATCATGGATTATGGTTTTACCACCCTTTATTATATATTTATCAATTTAAAAATAAAATACATAAATTATTTAGCTTAATTTCTTCGACCTTCTAAATATTATTCACCCCTATCGCAAACAGCTACTCCCATGAAAATATTCCCATATTTTTTTATTTCGTATTGTGAATGATTCCCATAACAAATTTTTTGGGAATGACTTCCCAAACTTAAAAAATTTGGCATCGCCATTGTTTACTCCCGCGAATTTTTTTAATAAAAAAATTCCCAACAAGTGTTGATGTGAACGAGAAGGGAACATGCAAATTTTAATTTGTATTCTAAAGTAGGACCAAATTAAATTACTTTTTCCTCTTATTGAAGGAGTGTACATAAAGAAAATGAAGATAAACACTATTCATTATTTATTTTATCATATTTTTATTAGTATTTTATTTTGTATATTTTTCTTTCACAATACAGGCACTGACAAGTTACTCACAATAGTGACTTTTGTTTACAAAGCAATGAAAAATAATTCACAATAGAAATTTTTACTCCCAAAATATTTGCGATACCGATTTGTTGGGGATGGGAATTTAGGTTTGATCCCATGTATCATATTCCCATAACATTCGCGATAGGGGTGATTTACTTTTTTTTAAAAAATTTGTTCCCTGAAGAAGCTATCCATTGAGATAGCGAAATCTTGGATCAATTTTAAATAAATATTCTTTATATAAAACGGACGTTGAGCTTGAGAAATTATTGAAAGGAAATAAAATACATATTTATATTTAAGATAAATTCATAGTGACATTGTTGATTTCTACAATAAAAGGTGAATGAAGGTTGTTAGCCTGAACGTTTTTTAAAATTTTGTTTCCTAAGATAAAAAAGATTTTTCGAAAGAAAATTGGTACTAGGTTGTAACTAAAAGTGGTCTCAATCTTTACACTTATCGTTTCGCACAAAAATTCTAATAGGTCGAAGTTCTTATTTTATTGTATAGTAATAAAACACTAATAAGAACGCTTTTAAATGCTACTTTCTATTCTTTTATCATACAAACCGTTACAAGTACCCATACAAGTAACTAAGTATCGATACTTTTTTCGATTCTAAGTAGGTATCGATACTTTTCGAGCGATACCACATCGAGTAAAAGTATCGATACCTTAGAGGTATCGTTTCATCCCTAACTGTCTTTATTCATATATATTTTTCATTTGCCTATCGTCTTCATTTGATTTCTATTTTCCATAGCATACCTTTTGACGTTTTATTATTTTGTTGTTCTTTTCACTGCCATTTTGTGTTGGTTGCTCTTATAGATTTGCTTGTTTTTCGGAATCAAGTGCGCATTAACTAGTTTTAGTATTCAGACACCCAAAAGTATGTGTTACTTAAGTCATGCATATTTAAAATTTCAATATGTGCAAATGTGAAAGGTTTTTATTTTATTTCCATTGTCTAAACTTTTGCTTTTTATTGTGGAATAAAATTTCTACGATAGTACTTTTGTATATTGCAAAGTAGTAAAAATACGGAGATACTAAAGGAAAAAATAAATATGTACTTACTACCGTCTGTAGTATCGTGTTATTTTTAACGTCATTTATTTTGCACCTTGTAAGAAGAACTTTATGCTCCCACATAAAAATGAAGTAAATAAAGTACAAAATAATAATGTGAGAATTGTATTATGTATATATAGAGTTGCTACATTATTTTAATATGACATTGAGTGACTGAAATGTTAGTATAGGAACGTGTTGCACGCTTTATTGCTAACAAAAAAGCTTAATATTTATCTTTGAGATAAAACATAGGGGTTAGCTTAAGTTATTTTTAAACAAAATCTTTAACATCAACGACCAATTTCACCTAGTTCAGTTATAATTCTCTATCAGTTATAACTGTCAAAAACATATTGTTAACTGGAAGTTAAAGTAAAAGTTAGTTTTAACTGAACGTGGTAAAATTGGCTGTAAATCAGTAAAATTTTTGAAATATTTTATTTGTTAATTTGTTTCATCTTTAACTTCGAACAAATTGGACTGTCGTCTTGGGATTCGATAATGACCCAGGATACATATACTTTAACATTTCGACTTGATATATTTAAATTTAACAAGTCAGAGTGCTCTTTTCGGCTGTGCCTAATCTAAACTATCCTTTACCTAACATATTGCAGCGTCTTAGACCACTCACGTACTAACACACTTTCTGAAACAGAATTACAAAAAAAAAAGTAAAATATGTTAAGTACACGCCACAAGAACTTATCTCGCTTTTTAGTGGAGTAACTAAAGGGTTACCGCTGAGCTGCAATAAATCACATCCACACATTAACATTGTGTAAAACTGCAGAGTGAATGAGAATTGCAAACACTCAAAAAGTCCTATATGCAACGAGATCACAGCTTACCCTACGTTTCCATATGTATACGTATTAATTAAGGCCAGTTTACACGGTAATACAATGTATTACGACATTGCAAAAAATGATGTAGAATGAGAAAAATCTTATCATGTAAAAACAAAATGAATTGAGTAAAAGAGAATACGAATACAAAATCTGACAAACGGTCGGTAAATGCTTTTTTTCTAAACCATTTTAGAAACTTATGTATTCTCATCACACCAGAGGTGTATTTTAACAGAGTATCTTGAAGGTGGTAGCATTTTTATACAAATACAAAAACAACTTAAATCAACTCAGGAAATTTTCATGTTGTTTTTGTAAATATTTAAAACTGCAACCATCTGCTTTTTTGTTATTATTTTTGATTTTACTTGTACCATCCGTGTAAACATGAATTATACTTACAAAAGATTTTAATTTTTTTCTTTTAAACACGGAGAGAATTTCATAATATTTTGATTCTACAAAGTCGAAATACATTGTATTACCGTGTAAACTGGCCTTTACGAAAATCAGGGGAAATACAAAAAAAAAAAAACAAAAAAAGAAAACACAAAATTTTTTTGAGTGGCTACACACGAGACTCTCCTCATGGCTACGATATAAATTAATTAACTTTTAAATTTTTTCTTTATTTAACTTTTATGAAATCTTTATGAAAAGTTAAGTTTATTTTTAAAAATACGTGAATACAGTATTGACGTGTTTCCGATATAATAAAATTACTTAAAAAAATATTTTGATTTAAATTTTTTTTCTAAATGCCTGAAATTTATGTTTAAAAATACCGTAAAGATGTTCTCCAAATATTGCTGGCTTATCAGCGTAAAAATGAGTTAACGGGTCCACAGAGGAGAGCATCGAGAGGCCCTAAGTTTCATGATCTTTGAGGGCACTGAACCTGTCCAATGGCCTTTCTTGAAAACAACTTGTTAGCAAATAGTGACACAGTGACATCCTTTATAAACCTGATCAATTTCATTAATATTTTTAAACAAAATCAAGGATCATGGCGCGGCAACGCTAGTTTCGTCATCTCTTTTCAGTGGTCATACATTTTTAAGACTTTCTTAGTTTTCAATATTAAGCGAACATTTGATTAATTAAATTGTTTAAAAATTCACAATCAATGATTGTTAAATACCTCTTCATCAGAGATACCTTAACCGTATCCCACAAGTAAACGGTGATGTTTTATTTTGGATGTAATGGAGTGTTTTACTCCATATGCGAAATTTTTTTTATTAAGCCAAAATGGGCATAATAAAATATCGATCCACAACAAACACTTGATTTCCAAATTGAAAGTGATTTGAAATCAAACATATTCTCAAACGATGATGATTTGAAAATCATAGCACTCTCAACAAAAAGGGGAAATGATGTTCTAATTGAGCAATGCATTTATTTTCAACTTGCTTTCAAACGTTATTCTCAAATGTTTTTCAAATGTGGATTTTAATGCAACGTGAAATAAATATTTTTTTTTAATTTAAATTTAAATTCATTATTTATTTAAATAAACTGTTAGCAAAACATTCGGCACCATAGCAACAAGATGAAATAGTGTTCGTTCCGTCCTCTAATTCTTGGAAAGACAAAAAACTTGGTTCTGTTTTGTTTTAAGGATTGTCAGGACGTAGCACAGCGGTCGTACAACAAACTTTTATTTTCTTCACTTTCCCGTCTTATTTTTTTCACATTGAAATTCATTTTTTACTTTAAACAAGAAATAAAGGATTTTTAAAGGCGAATTCACATCACGTCATTTGTAACTTTTCTTTAAATGTGTAAAGCATTATATTTTAATCACCATTTTTTATTGGTAACATTAATTTTCGCTTGATTGATAATGGATAAGACATTGTATGTCAAATGTTTATATTCAAATCAATTTGAATTCAAATGTTTAAATCAAACAATTGAAAAAGGTTTGAAATTTGTGCTTGATGTCAAATGATAAATTCATTTCATATCAAAGGTTTGACTTCGTGTTTGTTGGGTAACTGATTTTCAGAGCAAATTTGTATAATTGCTTAGCGTTTTTCAAGCATGAATAAATTCAAGATAAGTGGCAGTTTGTCTGACAACTATCCCTCTTGTAAGTTCTTGCAGGCTGTAAAAAACAATTTTTAGTTCATTTCATATACGAATGTTACCAATAAAGATCGAATTTTACAGTCAATGTATTCTTGCGATTCGTTAGATAATCAACTTAAGATATGGAAACCAATTACTTTCCTGGAATTAATATTTATACAGAGTGGCCCAAGTAAGACCTTCCAATGTTAAAAACATAGAACTTTTTTGTTTTGTAGTATACGTAATTGATTTTTTTGCTGCTTATAACTGAATTCTTGGACATTTATAATGAATGCATAAAGTACACACAGGGATGATAAATGAGAAAAACGGCGGCATGAAATAACCCCCCAAAATATAACCCCCCCAAAAAATAATGAAATAACCCCCCAAAGCGTGGGGTCTTATTTCATATGCAATAAAGCCCCAATTTTGAAAATGAAATTAACCCCCAACGAAATGAAATAACGCCCCAAACATAAATGAAATAATTACCTAATTTTTGGGGGCTTATTTCATATGAAATAAAACCCCAATTTCCGAAATGAAATAAGAGCCCAGTATATTTAATACAATCAATTATACACTTTTGCTTTAAAGAATCACGCAATAGATATCATGGTATGATATACCAAAAACAAGCTTCGCCAACTAAGGCTTTTCTGCATAGCCGGCCTTCGGCCGGGCGCAATGACTTCTTCCTCTATGGTATACCAAACACCAGCTTCGCTAACTAAAGCTTCTCTGCATAGCGCCACGATTTTCTCCTCTATAATACAAAAATACCGAATCGACCCGGCTACGCAGAGAAGCTTTAGTAAGCGAAGCCGGTGTTTGGTTTACCATATAGAAGAAAACCATTGCGCCCGGCCGAAGGCCGGCTATGCAGAGCAGCTTTATTTATCGAAGCCGGTGTTCTGTATACCAAAGTGGATAAATTCTTGCGCCCAAAAACGTTTTCATTATAAATTTGAAAATGAAATAATCCCCCAAAAAATATATTGGGGCTTTATTTCATAATGATTTTTTGGGGGATAATTTCATATGAAATAATACCCCAATTAAAAAAATGAAATAACACCCCAAACAAAATGAAATAATCCCCCAAAAATCGTTTTTGTTGTTCTCTGTACAAACTTTTGGGGGGTTATTTCATTATTTTTTTGGGGGGTTATATTTTGGGGGGTTAGTTCATGCCGCCGAGAAAAACAATATCGTACCAACGAACTTTTAAAATCGTACTTTTTCGGCCCCAATAGTACTAAATCATTTTTTTATAAATTTTTTTTTTTTATTTTTAAAAACAAAAATTTAATACAACAAAAACAAAAGGTACTTAAAATTCATTTGTACATGTAAAATATAGATAGCAAAAAATACATGATCATTAATTATACGTACATAATAATTGGCTGGGTACAATTTTTTCGCGTCAAAAGCACATCGCGATTCTTGTGCTATAAGTCATTCAAAGAAACCATAGGTCAAAAATGAATTTCGAGCCACGGATTTTTCAAAATATTCAAGAATAGAGGCAAACAAATTTTATTTGGTATAGCCACCAGACCTGTATCATGCGATTTTTAGGGTCGAGAAACCCATTTATTTTTATTTTTGATTGCGACAGAGAGCGTTTTCGTATACTTTTTAGAATTGATCGTCTTTTTTGTGGAAAATTGACGAATATTTTTCAAAATGCCATATCGAATTTTAAACGAAAATAAAAATTTTTATCGTTCTTAAAATATGTGCATACGAGCATCTAAGGATTGCATTTCCAATATTTGAAAATATTATGAGTTCGTTGCAAAATAATCTTGAATTGAAAGGAAGTCGTCGTTTCTACTATGTAGAACTTTGCAGAAGTGGTTTCCTATATATTTCAAAAACTTGTAAATATCATCAGAAAAAAAAACGCTTATATGCCGCCGCTGATACTAAATTTATAATGTGGCATAAGCAATCGTTCAATGAAGAAGTGCAAAAATCTATTCACAATTGCGAAGTTCAGTGTTTGATGTAAATGGTCTTGCAAAAGTGCAAAATATCATAGCTGTTTTGTTTAATCCAACAACAAAAAATAGAGTTTCCCTTAGATTTCATAAAAAAGCTACGACATTTTGCATTTTCGGAAACACTTAACTCCGTTTATTATAATTCGCCAGTAATTACGAATTGCCATTTTATATCAATTAGAAATAGGTTTGAAAAATTTGGAAATAGTACCAAATGAGTCACGGGGGTACCATCGTACTTTTAAGTTTTGAACTGTACCAAAAAAAGTACAATTGTACCAACTTTATCAACCCTGAGTACGCAATATGTAACGCGTTTAATTTATCGATTTTTTTTATTCTTGTCAAAAATCAATTGTTATGACCAACGAAAATATCTTCAATATTGTTACGGAAGTAACTTTAGTCAAGAGTTGGATTAATTTATTTGTTATCTTGTATTGATTAGTTATTTAGTATTTGTTAGTTATTTTATTATTTTAAATTGTTATTGTATAAGTTATGCCCACTTCTACTGTAAAAATCAATGTAATCAGATGTAATGTTGAAATTGTTGTGCATAATTGTATTTCAACCCCACTGTAAATACATACTAGAATATTTGTTATAGTTAATGCTCAAAGTTAATAACTATAGAAAAATAAGTTTAATTAATTAATTAATTAAAAAGACGTTATTGGTCGTACGTTCTAGGGCCATCTATACGTCAGAGCTCGAACGTTCTATGTTCATTTGCCCGTCTGGGCTAGAGTATAAATAGTATAGCAAAAGATGGATACGATTCTAAGACCAGACTTTGTCAAGTTGATAACGCACCACGCGGAGTAAATTATGAACATTGAAGTGTGTTTATCACAATAGTGAATTGTGAATAAAAGCTGTAAATTACAAACAAAGTGAATGAGTTCTTAATAAATAAGTGTTTTAAATTAAGGTGTTGTGTTTATTTTGTTTTATTTGAATTGCAATTAACGAACTCGAAAACGTTTATTATAATGGAAATAAACCAAAACGTTATTGAAAGGCAGTAACGTAACAATAGTTTAATTGAAGATCAGCTCCTATAGCCAGTATGATTAGGAATTTAGTTGTTCATCTTGAGGAACCGATTTCAGTAATCGACCGTCCTGGAAAAGGTGCTACTCGAAATATTTACACTGAACTCAACTGGGAAACTATGCGGCATAATGTTGAAAACGATCCATTTGTCTCAGCTCTTCATCGTTCGGGCCATAGAACAGCATAGCGGGAAGTTTTTAAGTGGGATCTTGAATTGCTTCTATATTAAATTCAAACTGTGGAAGCACTGCCAGCTAATAACAACCAACAATGACTTTGGTCTTACGTGTGCTAGATTTCGCAAAGACCTTAGAGCTATTAGCAAAGCGACTTTAAAATTATGCTTTTCTGTAGAGTCCTTTAGAAGTAAAACTGTCAAATATTATATTATTTATTCAAAAATCTTTTGAATTATGCAAAACTTATTTTTTTTTTATTAACACGTTTTGAAAAACTTGCCCTCATCATGTAAACAAATTTAACTACTTTTCCAAAAGAAGTAAAACAGTTGCAATTGGTTATTAATCTTCAAAGCTTAAGTAGAAAACAAACATTTTGTTTCCATTGAATAATTATTCTAGAATAAACAAAAGAGAATAAATTTGATTAATTGGCATCTGAGATGGACACACTTTTGTCTTCTCGAAAATAATACATAAATTGTCATTTTATAAATTGCATATTCCCAAAACTTCACTCTGAAACTCTTCCTAACACTTATTTTACATTGTACTTTTTTTAACTTGGCTACACACTCCGTTTTAACACAGGACTTATGCGATTTATATTTTAGAGTTTTCATTCTATGAACATAAAGAAAAGTATCTTAAAGAAACTGTATATGAGAAAACGAACATATTTTATTTGGAAAATAAAATACAAAATAGTCATAAAAAGACAAAAAGTATTCTGATGCTTCTTAATCTTTCTATCATCTTAACAATGGATCCTTTTAAAAGCAAAGCAGCCTCTTTTTAGCATTTTTTCTTGGTTGCATGTTTGTATTTAACATTCAAATTTTCAAAACTCTTTCACTACATGTATGAGTTGTCTGAATTTATTTGTATGTGAATTTATGTCCGGGTGTTAGTTTGCCGGCCATTGTATTATTACAATGTATTAAAATGTAATAGTTGGACAAATGTGGGTCCTCATCATGATTTATGGTAAATGTGCAATTATCCTTAACATGAACATTAATCATGTTTTTTGGTTATTTTTGCAACTTCTCACACACATACATACGTTCAAACTCTTAAAGGCAAAACGATTTTACTTGGTCTATTATTATTTACAATATTCTCATACAAGAGAGTCTATCCTTGATATAGATTGTAGAAGAAAAAATTGCTTGTATATAAATTTGTGTATGTGAATTTAAGTCTATATATTCGTCTGAGTAAAAGGATATTTTATTGAATATGCTCATCTAATAAATGTATGTATGTATGTGTATACATTAGTGTTTTTCTTACAGGATTTTCCGGAAAATAAATTCCGGGATTTCGCACAAAAGTCTTGGGAATCTATGTGTTTGTGTATAAATCGGCAAAGGCAAAACTTTCTTCCTCTGTATGTCCACCGATTTGAACAAAAAATGTATTTGCGCAATTTATATTTTATTAAAATCTGAGAGGGTACAAAAGGGTAAATTCCTCATATCTCCAAAACTAGGTTAGGCTAGGTTCCATTGGCAGCCGTGATCAAGCACAGCTCACGTGGGTCCATTTATTAGTTCCCGTTGTGTTACCATGTCACACCGTCTCCCATGGGTCCTATGTTATCTGGCTGCTAGTGTACCCACGCAGCCATCCGGTCGATTCAGTAAAGGAGTGGATCCTGTTCACATCAACATCAGAGAGACAAGTTTTGTCCCCAAAGGCTCATCGACCAAACATTTTGAGTCTTAGATCTCCGAATGCCGGGCAATTACAAAGAAGATGTTCCGTTGACTCTTCCTCCTCCTCCTCGCCACAACTTCTACACAAGTCATTGTAAGCCTCTGGGCGTGCCTCCCAATGGGCCAGTGGCCAGTTATAACCGCAATCAGGTTCCTAAGATGATGTTTGGACAGCTCTAATGCCCGCCGTGTCCTTTTTTCATCTATGATGGGCCAGATTTTCCTGGTTTCTCCACAGGTAGTTTCAACAGGCCACCTCTGACTGGCGATAATATGAAACTCTTGCGCCATGAGTTGCTTACTCCTTGGGAGTGAAACACCTACATTATATGTTGATCTGACTCGATTCAAGGTGGTGCTTGCATACGCCAACGAATCCGCCATGCAGTTCCCCGGTATGTCCCTGTGTCCGGGGACCTAATTAAGGGTGACCAGTGAATGTCTCGCTATCTCCTCCAGAGACATCCGGCACTCTCGGACGATTCTCGATGTGATGAACACATTCTCCAGGGATCTTATGGCCGCCTTGCTATCGGTAATAATGTGAATATCCCTTCCAGATATATCACCGTACCGGATGCGTCTCGCGGCTGTGTGGATGGCCATTATCTCGGCCTGGATGACACTGCAGTGGTCCGGCAGCCTTATAGGAATGCTCCAGTTTAGCTGCTCGGAGTATATGCCGGAACCGACACCATACAGTGTTTTAGACCCGTCCGTGAAAATTTGAATCGCGTTCGCGGGAATTTGTAGGTCATCATAGTGAACCACGTTATCCAAAATGCTAACCGTGAAGCCAGGATCAAAATCAAAACTAAAAGCGATAAAAAAAAAATTAAATACTTATCGTTGTTCATTAGCAAAATAAGTGGACAGGTGTCTGGTAATTTTTTTGAATTTTTCCTGTCACCCCAGTTTTCTTTTAAGCCAAAAAAAAACATAGAAATAAACATTATAATAAATTCGTAACAAATATAACTTTAGTACTTTTTCGAAATTCGAACGTTAAAGGGGTGAAAGTTGTACCTATTATTAATAAATTTGTTTTCAAAACATTTTTCTCCATGTATTGACATTAACGTACTAAATTAAGAGCTCCAACTACAATATTGAAATTTCTGATACTTCAATGGGGAGGAAAAAAGTATCAAAAAGGGGGAAAACGGGATATTAAATATCTTTCCTTAACCTCTGTGGTACTGCATGTGATAGTTTTAGAATTTTCATAAGACTGGACTTATAGAATTAAAACTATAGGTTCAGGGTCCTGGGTGAATAAGAACCTATAAAATCAAAACTGCTGGAACTTTTTTGCTCTTCAACTGGTACTTTTTAAAATTTTTGCTAAAATTGGGATTAGAAACATTAAATTTAACATGCATGAATACATGTATGAATAAGAATATGTAAGTGGGTGATTTGGTACTTTTCTGTTCTAAAACTGGTACTTTTTTAATTTTAGTTATTATTGGACCTAATTACATAAAACTGAAAATCCATGGGTCTAAGTGAAAAAATCTATGATGGGGGATTTTGTTACTTTTCCGTTTTTAAACTGGTACTTTTTTCATTTGGGTTAATATTGGACCTAAGAAACATAAAACTAAACAGGCAATGTACTGAATGGGTGAAAATTTATAGAAGGGAACTTTTTGGTCCATTTTGCCTTCTACTGGTACTTTTTCAATGTCCGTTAGTATTAGACCTAGAAACAGAAAATTAGACATGAAAGATCCTGAGTAAATGAGAATCTCTAAGAGGGATCTATTTGGCACTTTTCGATCTTTATCTTGTAGTTTTGGTTTTTTGATTTAAATTGAACCTAGAAACATACAATTCAACACCGGAGAGATTGGAAAGCTATAAGAAAATACTTTTTGATACTTTTTTGATTTTCAATTGGTACTTTTTGATATTTTTTTTTTATAAAATTGAAGTTACAAACCTTAATTAAACATTCACGGACTTGAGTGGAGGATGATATACAGACCAGAGGTTGGTCCCACGACAAATAAATCCACTAAGACGAAAAAAAATCAAATTTTCGAAAGCTTTAAATTTGTATTTAATTCCTTTTTTAATGTTTTCTTCATGTTTGCATAAATATTTATGGTCGAATTTCGATAACTAGGCAAACACTAGTATTTATAAATACATTATGTCAACAACTAGATGTAAAATCAAATCGGATTCGGCCTTGCGCCCCGAAATTTCGAATTTGTGAAAGTACCCAATAAAAAATTAAGCTTCCAACGAAGCAGATTTGTAAGGGAGAAACATAAAAGTTTCGCTTACCATTGCGCTTACGGAAGACATGAATTTTATATGGCGAGTTCCCACTTTGAAGCAATACAATTTTGACACATAAAGCGCATTATTCAGCGCACATAAAAATTGGTGGATGTAACGATCAGCTTTACACACAAAATGTTTTGATACAGTTATTTTTTAATATTCTCCCTTACAAACCTGCTTCGTGGTAAGGGAACGCCGTAGCACTTGAAATGTTATTTTTTTTTAATAAAAGTTGTTGAGAGTTCTTTCACTTACTTTACTGCATTTCTGTATGTCTTATTGCGTAGCGCATATTTGTGCGCTTATTTTTTTAAATGTACCTTTAGTGCTTCGCAAAATGATAAAATTTTTTATTGGGTAGGGAATTAAAAAGTCACATTTTTTATTATTTTTTTTTTCAAACCCAGATTTTTTTTTATAAAAACGAAAAAGAGTTGTTCCACTTCCTTAAACAAATTTGATAATTTCATGTGCAGAGCAGCTGCATCTAAGAATTTTTTGATAACAGTCTGAAAATGCAGTACGTACAACTTATGATAGAGATTATGACGAAAGTAAAAATAAGTTTAAATTCTCCCAACATTAATAACATTAATAACAAAAACAACTTGCTTTATTGTTTTTGCGAGAATATCAAAATTAAGCAAGTTGTCAGTTCAGTTGTTTTAAGCCGTGCACTTTCGTATTTATAATCAAAGTAAATTTTGGGAAAACAAAATTTTTAATTAATAAGATTTTGATTGTCGTGCTTTATTCACAACTCTTATTCTTGATAAAAACACCGAAATTTATTGGTGGGAGATAAGCCAGTTTCTATGCTCATTTCACTGGTTGCTTAGGCCAGATCATCAGGAAACATTTTCCCAAAAAATTTTAGAAAAGCCAAAGATATTAACAAAAAAAAAAAAAAACTGCAGAGTGAATGAGAATTGCAAACATTCTATAATTTAAAATTTATCTTTTTTGGTTTTGTATTAATTGGCTTTTTATTTACATAAAATATATGAATTCATTTTAACTTTATTAAGAGCTGAAAATTATTTAATAGATCTCCTGATTTGTTTTCTGTTCAAATAAATTAAGTAAGATTTTATAGCAGGAATTCCCGGGAAATTGGAAAATCAATCCCGCTTTCCAGGGATATGTCTGGGAAGAGGAAAACTCTAATATACATGTTATTCAATTTGTAAGTGGTAGATGGACATATGCACACATATATATTTACATACATATATGTATGTATGCATAATAACAAGATCCTTGAAATAAATTTGTCTTTAGTTTTTGTACATACGAGGATAGTTGGGATTTATGTTGTAGAAATTTGTATTTAAAATTTGTGTTTCTTAATAAAAGGACATATTTTTGTTATGAAAATAGTCTACTTTTTACTACATAAAACGAAGGGAAGATGTTAATCCAAAACTTTAAAAATAAATAAGCATGAAAGTATAGTAGGACCAGCCCGATAATATGCTAATTCTTAGAGTGAATCCCTAAATTTGAATCAATAATAAATTCATGTAAATGAAACTAATTTTTAAAGAATATTTTAGCGATGTCATCTTTTCAATTACGAAATCTTTTAATGTGGTTATTAACAAATCATTGACATAGTGCCCCGGTAGGCTAGCTGGTAGTAAGCTAGTCTATCAGCGCCGGGGTTGCGGGTTCGATTCCCGCCAGAGACTCTGGTTTCCTGCAGACAAGCGAAAAGCTTCGCGGGAGTTAGGGAATTTAAAAAGAAAAAAAAATATATTCAATAAAAAAACACGTCAAGTAGGACCATATGACACCCTTCACATCAGTATTTAGAGAAGAAGCTTGCATAGTTCAAGCAGGGTACTTGGGACCCATGGGCAATCATGGACCGGCAGAAACTAAATTATGTTATAAAGTTAAGATTCGTACAAAAGTTCTTTGTGGCGAATATTATTTAGATCTTTATTTTCATCTTTACGAGATTTTTGTCTGTATGTGCATTTTTGGACTAACTAGCGCGACATATTAGCAACCGTCAAAGTTTTATGTTAATACATACCAACATTAATTAGCCAGTTGCATGTGTATGGGGTCAACTGAGACCCGATTTTTACATAATTTGATGAGATGATTTTCATCACAGTTGGCACCAAATTTAGTTTAAGTACATCATAATGAGATAATTAAGTGGACAAATACCCTATTACGGAAAGAAGGTTGCATGGGACTACGTTAAATTATAGATCGATTCTCTTAACTTTCGATAGGCTTATGTTCTTGTAGCAGTGACAAGCAATGCGCTAAACTACATAAAATTTGCTGTAAAATTGCAACAAGGCTTACATTGCAGCCAGCTGGACAGATATCATTAGATTGATTTTAAAAGTGATTCAAAGTAGATTGGTATACTAAAATACACATTTCGGCAGATTGTATAATATAAGAATGTGTTGTGCGTTTGTGCTGATCTTTGTCGCACCTTAAAATATTGGTTTTAGCACCATCTTTTAGTAAAACCAGCAAGTCGACCTAAAACTTTTTCAATTTGATCACGCACTGTTCTTGATTTGAGAAGAGCACTTTCTCAATTTTACATCAGATCGTTTTAAATTTAAAAACGTATGCTTTTTTTTTTGGTGTTTACAGTTGACAACATTTTGACCAAATATTATATAACCCCGCATTTGAGTGATCCATAAATAAAAATTTTGCGAGCTCACGTACCTTTGAAGTTATATTTATGCTTAAATGTTCTTAAAAACGTTGAAAAATATTTCGCGAATAAAGTGTTTAGGACCTCTTGTCCTCAAAAATTTGTTGGCAATAGGTACACAGAAAAAAATAAGAATTGTTTCAATTAAAAAATTAATAAAATTTGCACCAGTAAACAAATTAATAATATCAATTAAACGTTTAATTAACTTGATTAAACGTTTTATTCACTTGATTAAACGTTTAATTCACTTGATTAAATTTTAAATTAAAACTGATTTTATTTTTGATTAATGCTTTTAGTATTGAAAAATTTTGGAGAAGTGTATACAATGACAAATTCTTTATGGTTTTCGAAACGTTGACTAAATGTGACCCTCGTATATTTCATGATTTATTTTGTACATTGATAACAAAACGCGTACATTCATTTTGCCCAATGCAAATTGATTACATGACCAATATTATTTTTATACATTCCACAATGGACTTCAATTTGCTGAACACTAAGGGACACTTGTACAACAGATGATTCAATGAGATTGTAATAAAATTAATAAATATGTGAACGTTTATAAATTGGACCAAAAAGCAGAAGGGAGAAAGACTATTTTCAATTACGATTGAAATGATAAATAACTTGTTATAAAGATTAAAATATATGCTGGAACTATTAAACAATGATCTGAAAGATCGGCCTTAAGTATAATGTTGCTATTTCTTGAGATGACCTAAAGTTTTTTTCTTAATTAAACAATTTTATTTTTTCAATTTAATTAAAAAAAATTTTTTTTTTTTTTAAAAAGTAATTAAAATAATTTTAAACCTAATAAATTCACACATTCGCTCACAACACTCTTAAGTTTTAACACTTTATGACATTCATACACTTTATAAATCAATCACACAAACACAGGCAATCCTAGGACCCCGCCTGTAAATTCTCAGTGAGATCTGAGGCGATAACGTTTGACAGCACGATAACGATAACCATCTTCACCAAAATCTTCACTAGGAGTGAATAAGGTTTGTTGGTATTGGGCAGGGGGCAGGTAAGTTTGTTGGGGTTGTGGAGCGGGAGCCAAGTAGATTTGTTGGGTTTGGGGAGCGGGAGAAATGTAGGTTTGCTGAAGTTCAATAGGCGCTGAGTATAATTGTTGTGGTTGGGAGGGAGGCAAGTAGGTTTGTTGCGGTGCTGGGGCACTGTAGTGGTAACCTTCTTCTTGAGCTGGCTGCGCATACTGATAGGTGTCATCATGTCTAGGATAATCGTATCCACCATCCAAGTGCGATAGTTCAGCAGCAGTTAAACCCAAAAGGGCGAATATAATAGCGACGGAATATTTCTAAAAATAAACATAACTTTAGTTAATATTTAAATTAATAAAAATATATTATATTATTTAATTGAAATGGATTTTATTTTATTTTTTTTATTTTATTTTATTTTATTTTATTTTATTTTATTTTATTTTATTTTATTTAATTTTATTTTATTTTCAACACTGACCATTTTGCTTATGCTCTTCTCAATACGAAAGATAAAATTGATGTGCTATAGTTTAAGCAGCATTTTTACGCTTTTATATGTTTTTTCAAGAAATATTTTGCGGCGTCAAACTTTAGTTTCACTGAAGATTTTAAAAATTGGTAGTATATTTGTTGTTGCTGTAGTTGGACTGTCATTGAATAGCCCTCATAAGACAATCATCAGAAAACAAAAATATGAACCCAACTACTAAAAATTAAGACAAAAAATGTTTGTTGGTAACCGATAAAACAATCGTTAGAAAAAAGTTTGTCGATTAAATTGCTATTTAGTTTTTGTTGTGGACCATAACAACTGATAACACAAGGCAACAAAATCGCAAAAATGTTAAAGGCTTCAAAAACCACTATACCATTTTGATCTATTGTGGTTCCAGTCGTGCAAATATGGTCCAAATTTAAAATTCTATGGAAAGGTTTTTATACCCACACCACAATAGTGGAGAGGGTATTATGCATTTGTGCTGATGTGTGTAACGCCTTAAAACAGTGGTCCTGGACCCACCTTAAAGTATACCGATCTACTCTAATCACTTTCTGAGTCGTACTTACGATGTCCGTCCGGCTGGCTGGCAGGCTGGCTGTCCATGTTACCTTGTGCGCAAAGTACAGGTCGCAATTTTGGAGATAATTTGATAAAATTTGGAAGAAATATCCCCGTATCTTTCCTCGTGTCCTACGCTTCGGCCCATTTTCAATAGGCTTGGTCCTTGTGCCAATAAGAACCTATAACTATTGAAAATGGGCCGAAGCGTAGGACACGAGGAAAGATACGGGGAAATTTCTTCCTCTTAGAAACTATCAAACCGATTTTAATGAAATTTAAAACATACATAGAACCATATCATTATAAACAGAAAAGGGATGAATTTTTCAAAAAATAGGACCACGAGGGGAGATAGGGCCAATTTCTGCCTCTCAAAACGATTTTAATGAAATTCAAAACATAGATAGATCCATATCTATATGGACACATAAGCTATACAGTATTTCAAAAATAGGACCACAAGGGGAGGCAGGGGGCAATTTCTGCCTCTCACAAACTTTCAAACCGATTTTCATGACGATTATAAACATAGATAAATCTATATTTATGTGGACACAAAAGCATGATGTGTTTTTAAATACTGTGGTGTAGGGTATCATATGGTCGGGCTTGACCGACTATACTTCCCTACTTGTTTTTTTTAAATTTTAAGTAAAATTATAAATTTTTTTAGACGTTTCTCCACATAATTAATGATACATTAAAAAGGGTTTGTCCGGTATTATTAAAAACTTAGAAACATCGAAATTTACATAAACTTCAATACTTTTAGTAGTTCAGTAGTTTCGGAGTTATAATAAAGAAATGAAGCAAAAAATTTATTTTTTAAGTGAAAATAGCAAGTTTTTTTGTTTTAAAAAAATTATCAAAAATCGAAAACGGAAAACAATTTTCAGATTTATTATTTCATCCCAAAGCTACATGTAGCAACAAAATGTGGTATCGATCAAAAAGATCGATTAATTTTTTGTCGAATGTATTCACAATTAATTGAATTCGCTCATTTTTACAATATATAAAATTGTTTCCCTAGAAGGCCATTATTCTCTCTTCCAATGTTCTGCTCTCTTCTGTCCCATAAACATATAAAACAAGGTTATTTGGTAAGGCCGCTTTGTTGACCTAAGAGGAAATTTACCATCTTAAGATTTACACAAATTACCCTGTTATGTTCATCAAACTTTACCTTCTTCATGACCAATGCAATTACAGAGTATTCTTCTTGTACTTTGATTGAATGTGCGATCGGCAAGGAGTGAAGTTTTTTTCCATTTTGTAAATGGACACACTTCAAGCAGCGTTTTGATGAGTCGATAACTATAAACGCAATTCGTTTGAATCGTATATCTTTAAGCCCATGGCCAAATCATCCTCTTCACAAAATAATGAAGTAAGCCTCTTCTCGAGTACGGTAACACAAAACTTTAGTTTCTTTAGTTATGCGATCTGTTTTTTTTTTTTTTCATTCGGGACGCAAGTAATTCAGAAGATCTTTTCTAGAATCCAAGGGGTCATCATTAAGTTGGTCTGGATTCCCTGGTCTCGGCAAGAAGTGTTTGTGTGAGATGAACCCGTCATTTTCAGATGTAGATGAGATCTGAACTATTTTATTGGAAACACATGCTTGAGGTTGAGGGTCCTGGTTAAGATAAAAGAACTTGACTACAGCTTGGTATCTGATCTTGTGAATGTAGAACTGCAAGTTTAAATCTATCAGCAGAGCTCGTGGGGTAAGACCATCGCATATGTTTTTCGAAACCGGTTTAATTTATGTTTCACAGCTGCTTGTGAGGTACAAATAATTTAACGACATTTTTCTACCCATTAAAAGAAATTCATGACTTGTGGTAAATTTTAAGCATTTTCTGTTAAACTTAAGTACATATCGCACCAGCTCCGCTAATATTTAAAATTGTTAATTTGTTTGACAGACAACGGTCATATCTACCTACCAAAAATATATTACATCGTTTTTTTTACTCTTTTGGTTTGTGGCTCTTCTTAAAATCTCTTATGAGAAACCGGGGCGATATGTGAGAAGACTTATATGCGTACCCTGCAAATAAAATTGGACCACCTGATCCATTTTGATAAAATGGACTACTCCATGGACTGGTCCGATGTAATGCAAGCATGGACCATGTCATTGTTAAAAAGTGTTTGTAGTGAGACGACATGTCTTCGTTTTTTAACGACATGCTTTCATTTTTAAACGACTTCAAAACTAATCTTCTTGAGTGTACCATGGAGTAGTTTTAAAACTAATCCTTAGTGGTCCAAAGGTGGGTTATATGGTCCTCTCCTAGGACATCGGAATGTTAAATAGACCAGGTTTTTTCCATACGTTTGGGTTACTTTTGGACTAGTCCTGGTCCATTGTGGACTACTCTTTACACGAGTGTTTGGACTAGTCCTATTATTTGCAGGTTACGGCCTAATTTCGTGGTGGTCTTTATACCGAGTGGACTCGATGTGTCAACTAACGTCCCCACGAGTGAGCGTTAACAACACACTCAGATGCGAATTTAAGTGTTTAAACCTGCAGAATTATACACTCGCTGAAAAGCCAAGCGATATCTGTCAGTTAGCAATACAACCTAAGCAGATTCACCCGCAGAGAAAAATTCGTCACAAGTAGATGCAAATTAGCTGACTGTTTAAGATCTCCCTTTCCAATTTTGTTTTGTGATTCAAACCAGCCTTACTAATGTTACTGGTTTCTATGGTTCTTGATAAATGTCTCTTGTCAGCCTTGATCAAAAAAAACAAAGAAGGAACACCTGCCAATTTTGCTTCGACCGAATAACAGGTATTGTTTTCACCAATATCCTCCGGAGGATGTTCCATCTAAAGGTAAAATATTCTAGGATGTAAGCTTACATACTTCCGAGGGGTAAGTTTGAATGCAATAGAAATTTACTTTAAGTATTGGAGATCTTATATTTTTGATATTATTAGGATTCCGATCCATAACAGTTGCAAATTTTTGTTCTCAAAAAGACAATTTCGCTTACCTCGTTCTTAAGCGAAGCGTATTTCAGTGAGAGCATTTTGCATAGATTGAAACAAATACTGGTCTGACAGGACAAGATCTAATCTATAAATCGGGTGCGGCAATACTTTCCCACCATTATTTTCTATTTAGTTTTTAACTGGTGTTGTGTTTATAATATTAGGTTGTAATGTGTGGTAGCATATTCCTGCCATATTTGGGCCTATGCTCTCCTCAAACGAATAATTTGCGTTCGGTAAATCTCCCTCGTGATCTGCTGGCCCCTCGTAATCGTCTGGCCCAATTGCTGAAGTTCGCAATAGATGAGTCTACAATAGTCCTACAAAATGGAGAGCATTAGCTTGGCACCATGGATATTTCGCTGGTTATCAGGACTTATGATACGATCTCTTGCGAATCAATTGTTAACACTTTTTTATTTAATGAATTAGTGATAATAAATTAAAGATATATAACCTTTTAAATCCACAAACCTTGTGCAAATGATACGCCAACTGTGCGGCATTTTAAGTACCGAAATATCTATAAAAAAACCGGGGGTGGGTAGAGAAGCTCTTCTAAGGCTTCATTTGTCATACGTAGATGTTGCGGATACGTAAACGTTGTGGTCAAATTCAATTTTTGGTGAAAAATTATAAACGTGTCATGTGGTGTTGAAATATTTTAAAAAGAAAATATACCCAGCAAAAACTTTACTTACAATCCTACTTTTAATGACTTCAAGAAGTCATTACTTTGTAGCTTTATTCGCCACTTTTTGGAGTATTAGTTATATATTAAATAATAACTTAATTATTATACTTAAATATACAGAAAAATTTAAATTTTCATTATGACAATAAAAATGTCATTATAGTCATTATAGTCAAAAAACAATGTTTTTTAATACAAAAACTAGACTGCCCCGGTAGACTAGCTGGTAGCGAGCTAGTCTATCAGCACCGAGGTTGCGGGATCAAATCCCGCCAGAGACAGAAAAAAAATAAAAATTTAAATAAGGTAAAATAAAATAAAATAAAATAAGATAAAATAAAAAAAAAAAATAATTTAAAAATATAAAAAAAAACAATTAAAAAAAAAAATTGAAAAATTTTTACTTTATTTTTATAAAAAAAACATATTATTTTTTAGATTATAATAGGCTAAATTATAAAGGATTACTTTTGGGACATCTCGAACAAAAATAAGTACTTTTTCTAGTAGAAAAGTAAGTAGTCGGCTCGTCAAATTCTCATTATTTTTCTGCTTATTTTGTAAGAAAAGTTTTTGCTGGGTAATATTTGTCAAAATTTGTAACGATGATTGCAAGAAATTACTTCTCATAAAGTTCAGCTTTTGTCATTTGTGCATTTTGTATGAAAATATAAAAGAAAACGGTGTGTGCATCGATGGAATGCTCGTTCAGTCAAAAAATATAAAGTTCTCTAACAGCTGATACATACGAGCCCTAACCACTATTAATTCATACACTGACCATTTTGTTACAATGCGATATTAAAGTAGGAATATTTTCCTAATTATACTGACTACACCAGAAAGTAAATATTTTTTCTTCAAGACAATTTTATTGTATATTGATCAAGTAAGATATTTAAAAAAAATTCTTTTTAATATATGAACTAAAACGAAAGCCTATTTTTTCAATAAAAATAAATTGACCACTTTTAATTCATACAGTCACATATTTTCGTACTTAGAACTGTGTTACATCTCCCCTATTTTTTAAAACGGATTGGACTCGCTTTGACATGGTACTTATTAGTTTCTGACAATCTTCAGGGGTTATTGAGTCCCAGATTTCTTGAATTTTGGATCTTAACCCGTCAAAAGTTCGTTAAGGATCATTGCGAAGCTTTCTTTTCATAAGAGCTCTCATATTTTCTGTTGGATTGAGGGCTGGACTAGATGATGGCCAATCAAGAACCTCTATACCGTTTTCTTGTAGCCATTTTTTAGTTTTTTTTGGAAAAATATATTCACCGCAGTCGGCTAGCTTTGGTACCGATGGTATCAGATTTTCCTCTAATATTTTTACGTATTTTTCTGCGTTTACGGTTCCATCAATGAATTGAAGCTTTCCGACACCCTTTGAGGACATACATCCCCATACCATGAGGCTAACTGGAAACTTGACTGTGCGTTTCAAGCAGTCTTTATTGTAATCTTGTGTGCTTTTACGAATCACCCTTTTTCTGGAATCACCAACACAAACATCAAACTTGGATTCATCACTTCAAATAATGCTATCCCATTGCCTTTGTACCCAAGAACGTCTCTCTTTACACCATAACAAACGTTTTTTCTTTTGTAATGCGGTAAGCAATGGTTTTTCCTTAGCCTAAAAAAGTTTATAATATTCTAAACTGATTTTGACACACCGAGTAAATTTTTAACTTTATACAAATTATACCCAATACTTTTCATTTGCTGGCGGGTCCATTCACGTTTTACGGGCTTTCCAATAGCATCAGACCACTTCGAAGCTATGTCACGAACAGTGCTTCGACGATTTTGCTTAATAATATTTGCTAAAGCTCTTTTATCTCAAATCGTTATTTTTGAGGTCCGGCCTCTTTTTGATACTTCATTGCTTTAGTTTCCACTTAATCCGTATTTTTTAACAATGCTTTGTATTGTTGATCTTGGGAGTTTAAGATCAGTAGGTATTTGCCCATATGTCTTTCCAGATTTGAATTTTTCAATGATTAAAATTCGATTTATTCACAAATAGGCTTACCGCGTGCCATTTTTCCGAAATAATAAAAATTTAAATAAAAGAAAGTACAAAAGTTCTCTTTTTTTGCTCCCTTGCATTATTTTTCTTTTTTTGTAACGGTATATTTGAAATTTTTGTTTACATTTTGATATTTTTTGTCATCTTGAGCCTAGTTTATACACTGTACGAATTAATAGTGGTCAAATTCATTTCAGTGAACAATAATGATTTTTTTAGTTTTATTTATTATTATTTATTGCATTTTATTAATATTTTCGTACAACCCAAAATTTTATAATTAGGCTTAAGTTCATCAAATTTAATTTTCATTCAATTATTTTTATGAAGAAAGGAATTTTACAAACATGAAAATTAATTAAAATTGTTATTGATAATCTTTCATTCTTGACGTGGCTGGGGCTCGAACCCCGGCCGGCAGGTTACCATGACATCTTTCGATCGCAACCACTCGATCTCCGCAGATGGGTTTGCCGTCTTACACTCGCAGCCATCGACGACCGCTGCCGTCAATAGTCAAACATCAATCCTTAAACCAAATTGTATTTCAACCTTTGGTAGATCGAAATTTGCTTTTCTGAATGATTATCCATTTTCAATTGATTTTACGTTTTTTTTTTCCTTTACTTCTGTTTTCTCGTACTTTTGTCAAGATTTCTTCTTGAAGTCGAAAGTACATTTGTTTTGTTTTTTCATTTGTGTCGTTCTTTTTTCTGTTGACCTTTTTTCAGCGTAACTTGAAGGACAAATGAAAACATAGAGCTCGTGCCTTAGCTTTAACAATAATCGGTATTGTGGTTATTTTGTTGAACTATTTGTGGTTTTTAATCCAAATTTTTATAATTAGGCTTAAGTTCATCAAATTTAATTTTCATTAAATTATTTTTAGGGAGAAAGGAATTTTACAAACATGAAAATTAATTAAAATTGTTATTGACAATCTTTCATTCTTGACGTGGCTGGGGCTCGAACCCCGGCCGGCAGGTTACCATGACATGTTTCGATCGCAACCACTCGATCTCCTCAGATGGATTTGCCGTATTACACTCGCAGCCATCGACGACCGCTGACGTCAATAGTCAAACATCAATCCTCAAACCAAATTGTATTTGAACCTTTGGTAGATCGAAATTGTCTTTTCTGAATGATTATCCATTTTCAATTGATTTTACGTGTTTTTTTTTCTCCTTTACTTCTGTTTTCTCGTACTTTTGTCAAGAATTCTTCTTGAAGTCGAAAGTACATTTGCTTTGTTTCTTCATTTTTGTCGTTCTTTTTTCTGTTGACCTTTTTTTAGCACAACTTGAAGGACAAATGAATACATAGAGCTCGTGCCTTAGCTTTAACAATAATCAGTATTGTGGTTATTTAAATTATTTTTATTAAATTATTAAATTATTTTTATAAATAAACAAAGCAACCATTCAGAAAAGTACAAGCGTGTAAGTATAGTTAACTTAATTTATTTTTTTTCTGGTGTTTAATGTTAGACAGTAAAAAAATATTTGGTGTACGAATAAATAGTGGTTAGGACTCGTAAGCTTGTTAAGGAAAACGGAACAGCTGATACGCTAAAAATCCTTTTTCGTTAGAAAAGAGTACTGGTCTTTTCAAACAAGTTGTATGCTATGTATATGTACTTAAAGTAGTAAATTAATAGGTTTTTGTTACTCTTATTTCATTGAGGGAAACAAAATTCATTGAACTAATTTGATAATAATCAAATACTAAAGAAATAACAACAATAATTTTTTAAGTATATCCCACTTTGGCAAAAATCTATTTATAAACCAGACAAGACTATTAATAATAAAACCAAAATTTTTCTTTGAACATAATAAATCATTAACATGAATCAATCTTGTTTGTTTCTAATAGTGTTTTTTTTTTCTACAACAACTTTTTTCTAAACAAAAATACAGATAATATTACAAACTCAAAAACTTGTTCAAACAGGTATGACAACATTAATAAAATTTTACAAACAAATGTCACTCGTTTAACATCTTCGAACTGACCGATAAAGCAGAGCAGACTAAAGTGTTTTTTTTTTTTTTTTTGTATTGTGAGATTATGTTTGATGAAATATTTAATGAGATACAATAAAAACAATGAATAATAATTAATTTGATATTAAATGTAGCATAAAGTTGATGATAACTTCTATACTGATTGACCATTGTGTCAAACTAAATGGTCACGTGTCATAGATTGAGATTTTTTTTTGTTGTGAGTGGGAGTTTCGTAGTTTACTAGTTCTGTATAAAAAATTTTCGAATATACAATTTAACAAAAAGGTGAATTTTGACACCTTCTTATAGTTCCCATGATTAATTATTCGTTTAATTTTTACTGGCCTTAATACTTATTTAGAGATTAAAATTTAAATAATGCATTAGGTTAATTATTTATTTGTTTTATTTTTATAACAACTTAAGACAGAAACGGTAGTTAAATGAATAAAATTTCGTTCAAAAGGTCATTGGAAATGTGTTAGTTATTTTATTTATAAGAAATATTTTATTTGATAGACTTTGCAGCATCTGTAGTGATTTATTTAATTTTAATTTATTTCTTATATTTAAGTTTTCGTTCTGCTGAATTAATAATGAATTTTGGCAAAATGCATTTGAGCTGTTAACTCTACCTGTCAATTCGACCTTACAGTTTAAGGTTATTTAGTCTGGGGTTATTTTTTTGTTCAGATACTATACAATTATCATTATCTCTCTTAAATATGTTTAAGGAAATCTACAAATCAAGAAGCTAATATTTGATTTGCAAACGAAATAATCAAACTAACTTTTTCCTATTAAGATTTTTGTATGACGTGCTAAATTCCCAATTTTTCATATTGATAAATACACTGAAATTTATTGTTGAGGGAAAGCTAGCTTCTATGCGCTATTACTGGTTGCTTAGGCCAGATCATCAGGAAACCTTTTCCAACGATTTTAGAAAAGCTAAAAATATTATACAAATAAAACCCTAAAGCGAATAAGAATTCCAAACACTCAATGTCTTACTTGTAACAATATCAAAGCTCAAACAAAACACCAACAATAAACAGTGAGTTTATCTTTTCTTACATCCCCCTACAAATGATTGGGTTCTTTCCGACTCAAATTGTAGTTGTAAGTGGGTAAAAGAAAAAACAAAATTAAAAAACCAATTGTTTCATTCTATTGTCTTCGCAAGAAAACAACAAAAAAAATACCAATTTGGCAATTCAGTTTTCTGCATACACTTTAATTTTTAAATTTTGTCCTTTTATGTTGCAAAAATTATGCAACACAAAACGAAAACTGAAAGACTTGAAGGTATAATACAACACCCATGAGTATATTTGGGGTATTTTCCATACCTATTAAACATACAGTGAGTACTTTATGTTTTTATGCCAAAACTGCGTATAGATATGAAATAATTTTCTTGTGTATGAAATGTGGTTTGGGATTACATATTTTAGAGAACTAAAGAGAGCAATAACCAACATGCCTTAATACAACCCATGTTTGCTTTTTTACCAGCCAAAGTGCGTGTGTGTTTTTTTTTTTTTATTAAAAACCGGGTTTTTATATTAATTTGACTTGAATCTCTTATACTGGAGTATATACACATACTTATTACCATACAAGTTTTACTTATAACTGCCTGTATTTAATAAAAGATTAACCTTTAACGCTTAAATGCTAAAGAACACTGATTTTCTAAAAAAAAAAACAAAAAAAAAAAACCAACTGCGTACCAACTTTTTCAACAAATATTTTTTTAAAGTTATGTATTTAGATAATAGTAGCTGTATCTTAAAAGATACCCTGAGCACTCTGCCGTAAATATTTTGCATACGAAAGTGCTAATACAAACACAATGAAAACATATAGGGGATTCACAAGCTGTCATAAAGTCATATGCAGGGAAACCATAAATATGCAATTGCATGTTTTTCCTTGTACGACCTATGAAGGCAGAAACAAAAAAATTCCTTTCTTCAAAAAAATAATTTAATGAAAATTAAATTTGATGAACTTAAGCCTGATTATAAAAATACTTAAAATTTGGATTAAAAACCATAAATAGTTCAACAAAATCACCACAATACTGATTAGAAACAATATATTTATCCGTTTAGGAGCTTTTTATGCATTCTGGCATCGATTTGTTAGTGCATATTTTTGCATATTTTACCGTTAGCAGCATTTTTTTGCATAATTTAGTTAAAATAGCCTTTTTGCAGCATGTTTTAGGTTTATAGTGCATATTTTACCTTTTTCAGACATATTTTAATACATTTTAAATTTTTTTAGATGCCTGCAATAGTTTTCGCAGCAAATAAAAAATTTTTTTTTTCGAAAATCTGTTACTTCAATTTCGACATCTACATTTAATTTTTACTCTAAAATTGTAAGACAAAGCAGGTTGTCATTAAGGATTAATGTTATGCGATTTGTATCTAGACCAATCTTTTAGCATTCCGATCGACTCAGAATCAATTTTTAAAGTGATCTAACGATGTCCATCCGTCCGTCTAGCTGCTTGTCTGTTCATGTTAGCCTTGTGCGCAAAGTTCGAGTTCCAATTTTGTAGATAATTTGATCAAATATGGACGAAGCCTATGCAAATGGTGAGAATCAAGTATGGACGAAGCCTATGCAAATGGTGAGAATCGGTCTATAATTTCACATCCAAATTAGACTCTTTGTGTCCCCAAGCTATCCAATTACTATAGTGTTTAAATTGAATTCGTCCCAAAACTATTTTACTGCAAATTAAATTATTTTCGAATCGGTTCACATTTGCTCAAAGCTCTCATCCTTTAATAGCTTTAACTTCCTTTAAAATGTTAACATATGTTTACAATTTAGCGACCGTACCTAAAACCCCATATGGATGTTAATATCTAGATAATATTCGGCGCAAAAATCTCTTATATGAATTTTAACCTAATATTGGTTTAAGCGATATGTTTTAGGTTTTTTATTAAATTTTGTTGTTAAATTGTTGAATATTGTGTCTTCAAATGAGCAATTTTTAATTTTAAGGGCATATTTTAAACATATTTCAGGGCATATTTTCCAGTTTTTACTGCATATTTAATGCGCATAAAACGCGTTTGTTAGAGCATATTTCTGGTTTTCCTGGTCATATGTCTTAAAATAATTACTAAAATCAGGAATAAATTTTATTTTGTTTCTTTACTAAACAGCAGAGTCCTAGGCCGATCTAATTTGACACCGCTAGTGATTTGTTGCAAAAATTGCTAGCCATAGGTTAAATTCCGATGTTAGCCGCATAAAATGTTGCCAGCAACGGCGACGGCTAACAAGAACTATTTAGGTTCGACTCAGCCGTTCAGCGCAGGTCTCTTTGGATTTAGATTAATTACGACAATAAACATAGCAAGTAAAGTTCTATTTATTTAAAACACTTTTTGTTAACAACAATATTTTTAACCCATTGTAAAATGTTAGAACATTAAGACAATATAACATGATAGCACACCTTGTGAATACCCCAAATAACTAGTATTTTCAAAATAACGTTACTTCATTTTAACTATGGCGGTGAGTATTCAACGGTAAACCCCTCTGAAGAGATACTGTGATTACTATCGAAACTTGTCAGGGCAACCTGTCCGTGAAAATCTGGGTTTGATTTCAAGGTCAGGTCAGTCAAGAATGAAAAATTATCATAAAATTTTAATTTATTTCATGTTGTACAATTCCTTTTTTTCTAAGAATAATTAAATGAAAATTAAATATGATGAACTCTAGTCTGATTAAAACTAATTAAAAATTTAGATTAAAAACCACGAACAGTTCAATAAAATAACCACATTCGAATTATTGAAAAAAAAAAAAATTATTCGTATTGTGGTTAGTTTGTTGAACTATTTATGGGTTTTAATCGATCTACCAAAGGTTAAAATACAATTTGGTTTGAGGATTGATGTTTGACTATTGCAGTCAGCAGTCGTCGATTGCTGCGAGTGTAAGACAGCAAATCCATCTGAGGAGATCGAGTGGTTGCGATCGAAACATGTCATGGTAACCTGCCGGCCAGGGATCGAGTCCCGGCCTCGGTCAAGAATGAAAGATTATCAATAACAATTTTATATAATTTTCATGTTGTAAAAATGCCATTCTTTATAAAAATAATTTAATGAAAATTAAATTTGATGAACTTAAGCCTTATTAAAAATATTAGAAAGAGAAAATATTTAAAAATTTTATAGGTGCCTTTACCATAAGTTTGTTACTGGCAACCATTATATGGTTAGATCAGTCCTCCATCAAAACGTTAAAGATTTCAAAATTATGTTAATAATGACGAATCTACAGCTTTGATTATTTCGAACTTAGATGTTCAATATATTCAATGCGATCGGATTTAGAAATGAGACCATCTGTTAACTTTTGATAAGTTTAAATTATTTGTATTATTGTGTTTTTCCATAATACAATCAAAAAGCATTATTATTACAACTTAAAGCTCTCTGAATTTGTTTAATATTATGAAACCCATAACTTAAATACAAATTTTCTTTTATTTTATACATTTTAAAAAGATCGTTTGACTATTTATTGTTTGTTCAACTTTTTTTTACAACCGTCTATTGTTAAAACGGATTCTATTGTTACTATAATTTTGTTTGTTTTCAAATGCATATTTAATTAAATTGAACTGAATGTGTCTGAAATGGACCTAGGTCAAGTACATTATTTGGAAATATGTATTAAAAAGGCTTGAGACAAAAAATAATATTACTTGAATAGTTTATTTCTAATAAAATGCAGTTTTAACCCACTTTTTTTTAAACGTAAACAAATTTACAATCAGCAAATAAATAATAACACTGGGCTAGAAATTAACACTTTTTTTAGACAAGCTGGGCACTTGTCGTTGCAACCTAATTCGGGTACGCTGAATCCAGTGGAGCTAGCCGTTTTTTAGGTTAAAAACTTGCACAGCATATATTCGCGTAACTCAAAAACTCTTAAGCTTATTGAAAATACTAAAAATACCTAAGAAAAACCAAGAGAAGCAAAAATTTTCTAATATGCGCAGTCCTTGTAGAAACATAATTTTTTTTTTTTTTGGAAAAAAAATAATTTTATTATCAAAATTTCAAAATTTTTGTTTTTCAAAAATTCATTAAAAATTGGAAAATGCAGATATGCTTCTACTTTTTGCAGACATATCGAGCCCTAACCGGGAAAATAACGTAAGCGGCAAAAATCAAATTTTACATGAGAGTAGGAATGGGCAAAAAATATCGATTAATCAAAATATCGATATTTTTTAAAAAAATAATCGATATATATCGCCGATATTTAAAATACCGATATATCGATATTGAAATACGACTTTCGAATTCGATATTTTTTGAAGTCAGTTTTCATTTTAAACTCAAAATTTTAGCCGTTTTTCAAACAATGTGATATGTATTTAAAAATTGGCATCACTGCAAGCATGATATGTTTTTTTAAATAAATATGAAGATCAATAACTCCCCGTCTTCAACTGACATGATTAGCTGTTATAACATGGTAATAAAAGCATTGTTAAAACATTTTCATTAACAAACGTGTTCCAACATGAGGTTTTCTCATGTATTAGATGAAGAATTAAGAAAGAAGCGGGGGTTTTACCTTGCAGATTTCTTATTAAAACAGTAAAGTCAAACGAACTTGAAAAGATTTATTTTATGCAGTTTAAGAACAATATATGTGCCTATATATTTGGAATAATAATAAGTAGTGTCCGACCGAACGCACTTTTTGAGACCGAACCCGAACCCGAACTTCGGTCAATTTTGACAAGTTCGGCCGAACCCGAACCCGAACTTTTTGTTAATAAATCTGAACAATTGTGTTCCAAATTTCTTAGGTTTTAGAAATTTGCATTCCTGCGTGAGGTTTTTTCGCAAAACGACGGGAAACAGGTGTTTTCATTACTAATGCTAATATTTGGTTATAGCCCTAGTATGTATACATCAGTGTTGCCAATTTAGCCATTTAGTGGCTAGATTTAGCCATTTTTCACCCTGTTTAGCCATTAAAAAATGAGTTTAGCCATTAGCCATTTTTTTTTTAGCCATTTTTCAACTTATTTAGCCATAAAATGTTTTTGCCGTTATTCTTTTAAAATAACAATTTTTATTTTATTATAAAAATTTATAAAACGCCTTTAATTTAAATCACAACTTTTACAAATGTTGAAAATTGCAATAAACTATGACGCTGAAACATCTTCCAAAATTAAGGAACAGTATTCCACTATTAAATTTATAAAATCGATCAACACAAACATCGTTGTTTCTTTCTGGTTGCAAGTATTTCAATGAAGGGATGCAGGCGGTAACAAAATTGTTTTTCAAATTTCAGAATTGCCTATAAAGTTGCTCTGACTTCCATGGTATTTTGCTGAAGTAGAGAGGGTGTTTAGCCAAGTAAACATCGTTAAAAGTAATTTGAGAAATAGGTTACATTAAGCAACCATTTATTCGATTTTATCAATTAGGTTAATATTTTTACCATAACAGTACAATATTTATACCACCAGCGCAATAGTGGGGAGGGAACTATGCGTTTGTGCTGATGTCTGTAACACCTTAAAATATTAGTCCTTAGCCCACCTTTACGTATTAATTCAGAATCACGATGTTTGTCCGGCTGGCTGGCTGTCCACGTAAACCTCGTGCGCAAAGTACAGGTCGCAATTTATAGATTATTTGATAAAATTTGGTACAAAGGTTCTAATGTGGTGTAGGGCATCATAAAGTCGGGTTTAACCGACTATACTTTCTTACTTGTTTTTTATTGTAGATCTGGACTCAAAAGGTTGGGTAAATGTTGTCGTGATTATGATTTACCGTCAAATTATTTAAAACTTATGATTATCTGAAACTAATGAGTGACTCCTATGAGATGAACAATTTTTCGATGATTTAATTTTTTAATATTAATTTATTTTAATATTAATTTACGTTTAATCTTATTTAACAAATTGATCTTAACTCACAATTTTTCGTAAACAACTTTAAATGAATTATTTCCGTTTTGTTATTGAATTTTAATGTGTTTATATTTAAAATAGCTTTTAGCCATTTTTTAGCCCATTTTTAGCCATTTTTTAGCCATTTTTTCCGTAAATTTAGCCATTTTTGGTCACCAAGTTTTGGCAACACTGGTATACATATTAGTACTCAAACCTCTACAATGTATTTTTTGAATTCCTTGGGGTGTATTTTCTCTAAGTGGCGTTTAATATTGGCGGTAGTTTGTTTGCTTGGCAATGAACTCCCCATTGACATTTGTTTGGCGCAACATTTGCTTTGAGCGCTTGGTCAATTTAAAAAAAAAAACTCCAAAACGGATTGGAAGACATTTTTATCAGGAAATATGTATACTATAAAGTTTGGTTTGTGGTTCACCTAAAACTAAAGATTATCTTACCATTCACAGAATATAAATAGAGAGTATTTTTTGCCAAATAAAATTTAACCGTTTTTTTTTGTTTTATTTTTTACCGTCTTCTAAAAATTACACATATAAAGACATTTTTATACACTTAAGCATTTTATTAAGTCATCGCTGTATTTTTTCGAACTAAAAATCATAGAGAAAAATAGTTGTATTGATTTCGTATTATTTTCAAAAACAATGATCCCAAATTAAAATTTGAAATTATAATAAATAAGTTATTTCATAAAAAAGTTCGGTGTTCGGTAAAGTTCGGTAAAAATTTCGCCGAACACCGAACTTTGACCGAACATCATTTTTTGCCGAACTCCGTAACCGAACCCGAACGTTCGGTCGGACACTAATAATAAGATTCGTGCATCTATATGTATATATAATAAATTTTTTAATTTCGTAATACGTTCGATATATCGATTCATCGATATTTTTGAAATAATAAATATCGATACTTTTAAAAAATATCGATTCGATATATATCGATATATTTTTTCAATTTGCCCATCCCTACATGAGAGAGCTTTTTTGTTTTATTTCATATAAATTTTGTATGAAATTTGTCGCTTACAATAAAATTGTTCTTGCTATAAAATCGAAACGGTACCTTATGTGACCATGACATTTTAGGAAATAATGCAAGTGTTACAAATAAAGTCATTTATTAAAAAAAAGTAAATTTAAAATCATGTCGCTTACGTTATTTTCGCGGTTAGGGCTCGATATAAAAAGAAGCTGCAAACAAAATAAGCCATAAATGAGTGAATGATAAAAATAATCTGTTGGCAACTTTTGATTTTATTCCCAAAAGTCGTTTTAATTAATTTAAGAATTTCATAAAACGCAATATTTGTATGGGAGCCCCGCTAAGAAGTTGTGATAAGGCGCAAGTATGTCTCGAGAAGATGGAGGTCGATCATACATTTTGTCCCCCTAGGGGCGATTCCTTGGCAGTTATAGGGCCTTTTCTTCTATATCGTGTTCCGCACAAAAGTCGTTCGTAAAAAAATACTTTCACTCTCTCTGAAAAACAGAGACATCAAAGTGCATATAAAAAATATTTGTACGGATACAAATATTGTCCGGGAACATGGTTGAATTCAACTTAAATATTGAAGAAAACTAATTTTAAAGTTCTTATCTTAATTTTCTGGCAGCAATACCAACCCTTCACGATCAAAAATTTCTAAATTTTGTTTAAAAATTTAAACAAAATGCCGAAAAACTCACCAAATACCACACAATTTTATAGAAAAATTAAATTTACTTAAATATTTACATAAGTCCCAATCCGTTTTATGAAACATTTGTGTATGTAGATTAAAGGGGAGAGACGAATGGAAAAGTGTAATTTGTTTTATGTACAAGCAGTTTTTGTAAGTTATTATATTGAAAGAAATATAGAAGGCATAGAAAATGACTCAATGCTGTAAAACAAAATTTTTAATTCTATGGACACAAATGCAGTTTTAAAAAAGAATTGAACAAAGTTTTTGCAGCAAATGTTTCATAACATGGATGAGGACTAACAACTTTTAACTAGTTTTCAAATTATTGAATAAATATCACAGTCTTACGAAACAAGGTTAACTTTCTTTTTGGAAACTCTAATGACAAAAAATTTTTTAATAATAAAATATTTAAAAAGAAATACCAATACAAATAAACACAAGTTACCACATATACACAAACACACAAACAAAGAGAATGAGACTTAAATACAAAACAAACTTACAAATACTAAAATTCTATTGAAGTCCCAGTAAATGATAAATGATGGTTACGTTTACAAAGTACAATACATAAGTACCTTTTCTATTTCTCTATGTATGTATGTATTCAGGTGTTTGTATACTTATGTATTTCTCTATAAGTCCATTATGTTTATATAATATTTATGAAGAATTACAAATGTCCTAGAAATCTCTTTGTGAGATTTACACAAGGCCAAATTGTAAAGTAGAGGGGACTTAAGTACAACAAAAGTGAAACAATAGAAACTTTTGAAAAAATCATTAATTATAAGAGAAAGAAAAGTTTTTGGTTTCAAATAATTGGAAGTAGTCGATCATAAAGAAAGCATCATAAAAATAAGAAACCGCTTAAAATAAACTATGAACTTCGTTATTAAAAAGTATAGAGTCCTGCATATGGAAGACGATTTTTATAAAATGCAAAAGAATCAATAGACGGATGTTTCTTCTTAAGAAATTGTTTGTTTAAAAAACTACCTCATAATGAATCTCCCGATGCTTGCCGCAATACTACAAACAAACTTATGTCATACAACCAGACCTAAAACCATTACAATGCCTACAGGGTTTACTTCCGCTTCCTGTTATTTTTTTTTGTTTTCTGCTCTTTTTCTAAATTTAAGTTGGTTGGTTTTTTATTTTTATACGTATTAATAAAGCTTAGGCATTATCTACACTCTTTAAATAATAAAAAAAGTTAAAGTATAGTTGATAAAGGCCGACCATATGATACTCTACACAGTATTCAGAGACAAGTTCTCAAGTGTTTAGCGTATTCGGGACCCATATGGTATGACATTAAGATTTATATAAAAAAATGTTGATACCTCCCAGTAAAAAATGTGCTCCAAAAGGAGCAGGATTTATGTATGAATTCATACCTGAATCGGGATGCCTGATTTTTGTATGAGTTGTTTCCGGTTTGGAGGACTATTTTCTGCTGACAATAAGCACTTTTTTAACATGCAAACAAAGCACTCCAAAAGTTCTTTCTTAATGGCTAACTATATTAACATATACATTAATGTTTTGCTTTTACTTGTTTAATTGGCTTTTTTTAATAATTTTAGTAAACCATAATATATTTCATTAATTTTTCGCTTTAAAACCTTCTTCGTTGTCAGCACTAAAATAGCAGCTTTTTCGTATATTTTATTCTTTATCATTTACTGCTGTATAAGAGAGCCCTTGTTGAAGCGCTCGATTATGCGCTTTTTCTCTTAAGTGCTTCAAAAAACCCAAATTTTTTTACTGGGCTTCTTCTTTATGAGAGTTTTTGTCTATAATTGATTTTATAGTGGAGGGCTTATACAGCACCTATGTTCAATTCTGGACCTAAAAACCTAAATACTGGCACGACATAAACGCTGTTAAAGAAGTTATTGTCGTAATTTATTTTATAATAATACCAACACCTTTAAGGAAATTAGAGCATTTAAAGACAATTTCGAGAGTACACTCAAAATAAAAATTAAGCCATCCGTACTCAAATCAATCCGAACGGTTGGATCAACTATAGAAAAATTGATTCAAGTACGGATTTTCAATCGCGAAATACTTAACTTATGGTGTTTCCTTTTCTACAGAAAATGCGACATATTATTTAAAAAAAAATACAATTTGGTGTATGTTTCTTAAAAATTTTGCCCCCGTAAAGGGTGGCTTGCTTTATTCTAAAAAACTCACCCTTTTCGGGAGTAAAATTTTTAAGAAACAGACACCAAATTGCAGTTTTTTAATAAAATGTCACATTTTTTTCTTGAAAAGAAAACACCATTAGCCATTTCCAATCACGAATTTAATTTAATTGAAATAATCCGAAAATAAGATCGATTTTAGTAAAACTCAAGTTGATTTATTCCCGAATTCGAACTTAAAATAATCCTAAAAGAAGATGGATTTAAGTTAAACTAATAAATTTTCAACAATAAATTTCAGTGTATTTATCAAATATGAAAAACTGGGAATTTAGCACGTCATACGGAAATCGTATTAATAAAAAGATTGAACCAATCTCAAAATGCGCTTGATCCAAGTATTATAGAGTGGATCTAATCCGGAAATCCTACTTGAAATAAACCAAAAGTGAAATTAGAAGCGGAATTTTATTCTGATTGATTTACTTACTTGTTTTACGCCTTACAGAATTTCAATTATAAAACACCATTATCATTCCCGATATGGTTTTTATTTTAAAAATTTAATGTACAAAAATAACTGAAAATATTAACTAAATGAGAAGCAAGAGTTCTCAATTTGACTTTTTAAATATGAAAAAAAATTTGTTTTCGTCTTGTTCTGTTGTTTTTGTTGTTTCTACACACAACAAGCAAATCGTTTTTTTACTGGTGTTATGTGGTGTTGTTGTACTGTCTGCAACAAACTTAAATAAGTTAAATGAGATAAAAACGCTGCCTTTATAATTTTACTCTCAGAGTGGCACTACCGAATAAAAGTTTAATATGTTTTTTAATTGGTTGGTTTAAGAATTTTGTAGTTGTTTTAAGAAATTCCGTGATTGATTTTCGAAAGTAGTCCTATTTATAATTGTTTTAAGTACGTTTTAATGTTATTCGTACTTGAATTTTTTAATACGACTCGTACTTCAAGTAAGTACAATAAACTTAATTTATACCGAGTGTTTTTCTTTCAGTGTAGTATGTGTAGAGGAGCTATGGCCAAATATAGAGCGATTACAGTAAAATTGAATAATTTGATTTTGATTGCAATAAAATAAGTAGTTAAGACTAAATCTAACCTCAATACCTACATAATAAAAAGGCTTAGGGGCACAAAAACACTTTTGCCGAATGGGAAGAAGTTTGTAGAAACTATGTGAAATTATAGATAGATTCTCATAACTTTCAACCGCCTTAGGCTGGGTTCAAGCGCTTGTCTTATAGAATTGCGCAGATGGAATGGATTTGTGGGTCCACCTTCTCCATATCCAGGGCACTGTGGCCTGACCATGATGAACGGAGAACTAGCTTTCTACTAAGGTTCAAAAGAAACCAGATTTGAACAGTAGTCTCAGTTGTAACTGGGCACTGGCCATTCATGCTAGGAGAATGGTTCTGGAATTCAATGACTACTGAAGAAGGTCCAAGATGAGGAGGAAGAGGAAACTGTGTTTTACCTTTCTTTGTCAATGTCCTGGTATCCGCGGCATTAGGGAAAAATACCCCGGTAAACCGTAATTTGCCTGCTTGGAGGAACCATCTAGGATAGAACTTAGGTCGATTCTTCTCTTTATTAGGAAGACGAATTGGTTTAACTCTGCAGTGACACCTTCTGATTAAATGCACTGGAGAATGGGCGTTGGCACTAGGTATCAAAATCAGACCACTGAAGGACCCAAATAAGCTGTCTCTCGATGGCTGGACATGAAACCTAACCTAGTCTGGGTTTCAATTAGAACTTATGTACCGAATTTCATCAAATTATCTTTAAAACTTCAACCTGTATTTGACGCACAATGTTATATGGACCTCCAGCCATTCGGACGGACATCGTTTGATCGATTCAAAAAGTTAATCTGAGTCGAACACTACTTTTAAATGTTGATCCAGAACCAACATTTTACGGTGTTACACACATCATCACAACCGTATTATACCATCTCCACTATTGTTGTCAGGGTATAAAAAATACCCCTTAGTCCATGTAGCTTAGTTTAAATAATACCCTCCCCACTATTGTGGTGTTAGTATAATAAATGACACTAAATTTCTTATATGCTCTACACCAAACTACTTAGTCTGCTTGTCATATTTACAGCCACTCACTTCACCAGTCGTCATTATAATTAATCATAATATTTGAATGCTGATTTTTGGTAATATTGTGGCTTAAGTCGCAGGTGTTTCTACACAGTGGGCTGTTTAAAGAACAAAAAAAAATTAATAAAGACTAATAAAGACTTTCTCGTAAATAGTTCAAGATCATGGCCCATAACCATAGTCATAAACAAAGTATACTTTAAGGCTGGGTTTTCGAGATCTTATGCTAAGTTCACACTTGGGTTTTTAAACGCGTTTAAGCTAAATGTTGATTTAGCTAATCAAAGCCGTTCATATTACATTTGAGATGATTAAGAAAAACACACACACAAACACACAAAAAAACAACAAACAAATTTAAATTTCTTTAAAGTATTAAAAATGGATAAAAACACTTTTATAAAGTTATCAGAAGATTATTTTAATAATTTTAATGATGTAATTGCGAAAATTTATGAATTATTTAAGAAAAAAAAAAAAAAACATTAAGCAGAAATCTTGGCCGGTTGTACACGGTTGTTGGCGATTCTACATTTGAGGTATGTTCAGTGGATTCTATGTGGTTTATGAAGTGATTTAGTTGTAATCATGTCAATTTGAAGTGATTAACAAATCACTTCAATGTATGGGTAATCATCTCGATTTTGAAGTGATTAGAGCTTAATCACGTTCGAGCTGCTTAAACGCGTTTAAGAACCCAAGTGTGAACATAGTATTAGTAAAGCTAGGTTTAGTTAATCCGAAAACAGATTTGACGGAACAGCTTTAATTTTGCTTAAAATGTTGGTCTTTATAGAAAAAATAAAAAAAGGAATGACATTTCGCCGCGAAAATCCGATTTTTCAAATACGTTTAACTAAGCTTAGCCTTAATACACATTTCTAACCCCCGGCTTGAGAGTTCTAAAGTAAAGAGATACAAGTTTTCTCCCCAAGGGCTATGCGAGAAAACATTTCAAAACTTAAATCTTCGAATGCCGGACGATTATAGAGAAGATGTTCCGTTGACTCTTCCTCCTCTTCATCGCCGCAACTTCTACATAAGTCATTATAAGGGAGCCCCAGCCTCTGGGCGTGTTATAACCGCATTTGGGTTACTTAGGTGATGTTTGGACAGCTGTAATGCCCGCCGTGAACACTTACTTACATCAAATATTGAAATAAGCAATAATTTTTTGTAAGTGAACACAGCTAATATTTTTAAACTTATTATTAAAAACTGTTCATTTTCTTGAACAGCTTTTAAAATTAAAAAATTTTTGGAAAATTGTCTATCTTTTGTCTATTGTTTGTCAAGAAAAGCTTAAGCTTTTGCAGGACGTATTCGAATTTCGATTTGCCCCACTGTTCTTTATTCTTATGAATTGCTTGTTATTGCAAATTCGACCGCAGAATGTATCTTGGAAAATATTTCAAACTTTTTGTCAAGTCAAATACATATTTCAAATGAATATTTGTTTTTCTTTTGGTAACTTAAAAGTTTTTTTTCATTAAATTTGTTTGCTTAAATTTTGTAAAGATAATTAAATTTGAAATACTATCCTACTTTTAATTGCAAATACAGAATGATACCAACAGTCTTTGAAAATCTGTCATAAAATTTTATGGGCTGTGGACTATTTATGAAATGAGCTCTTTAATAGATTTGCCTGAAAAATAGAATTTGGCACATTCGCTTTCTGTGTAATCCAACTAATGGGTATTAAAGACAAGCAGAGTCTGTTTTGTCGGATATTTCTGCATGAGATTTTTTGTTTTTGCGACAGCAATAGCTTGCTAAATAAGTATTGCCTTAAAGCTTAATACATGATACAAATTGCTCTTTACAGTTTCGGTTGTCCGATTTAGCTTTTAATGAATCAAATTACCAGGTAGAGATTACCATTTAGTACTATTTATTTGTTTATTTGCCAGAACTTTTCTCTTTGCAAGAAGATTAAAAATTGCTTTCAACATTTTTAGTTACTATTGCAAATTTTGTTTGTAATTGCTCTCATTTTGTGTTTGTTTTTAGTTTGTAATGAAAGCTAAATTATCCATATTAAAGTATGACTCATTTGGGTATAATTTGGCAACAACAAATAAATTAATATTTAAGCTTATTGCAAACACGTTTAATTAATTAGCATTTTGAAAAAACACACGCCAACACTTTTGCGTCCAGCAGCACAAAAAAAAAAAAAAAAAAAAACAGCTTAAAGTAACTAAAATAAATACAGAAGAATTTTTTTAAAGCATACTTGCAGGCTGAAAATAATTTAAAAGGGCCAGCAACAGTACACCAATACCCCGGTTTGCGTCGCTAATTGGGACCGTTTAAACTCGACGCAAACCGAAGCACGATTTGCCATACATTTAATTTTCTTTAATTCATAGTTTTAGCTGAAAAAAAAAAATTTTTGATTTGATAGACTTTAAACGGATAATTTTATTTTAGATCTCAAATAAAGTTAAAGCTTTCTTTGGAATAACCCTTTGTTTTAAGGGCATTCATCGCTGATTTTGAACATTAATCTACAAATTTCTTAATTTTATCACCGCCACTTGATTTTAGATTGATTTTATTTTAGATGGGGCAAGTGCAAGGTTTCTTTCAATATCAAGAGCCTTTTCCCCTGATTTAGAACACGTCGAAATGCCTGGTTTTGTTCTAAGCTTATTTGCTTTTTTGACACATTGCTGCAAAAGAACTTTACTTCAGCAAATGTAATTTGATGCCAGTTGCAATCAGCAGACAATTTTCACATACATATTTGCATTAGACTTCGACGGCAAATCCCCTGTTTCTATTTAAGCTGTGTACAAGAATTTTTATATTAACGATGCAAATCGAAGCACAAACGACGCAACTTCGAAGCCATGCAACGCAAAGTGAAACAAAAACGACGCTACCTCGAAAGCACAGAAATTTTATAAAAAGACGCAACTTCGAAAGCGCCGCAAACCGAAACGACGCCAATCGGGGTATTGTTGTATTTAAGTTATAATAAAATACATAAAGTTGTAATTATCTAAAAACTGCATTAAATAAAGACTGCTTTAAATAGTTGTTTAATTCTGCAACTATTTATTTGTATTAAATTGTTAGATTTTTCTTTATGGGGCAGATTTATTTAGATTTATTTCTCGTCCTAAGTCGACAAGTGCGTTTTTATGTACATGAATAAGTTAGAACGTGTTGGATGCCTTATCAAATCTGCCATGAATAAATCCATATCGCTCATTTGCTGCAAGACCGGCATAACTCAAAAAAAATCCATTTCGTGATAAACGCATTTATAGTTTTTGATTTGCTCTAACTACTTAGGAAAAAAGAAGATACATTCTCTTCAAACTGGGAAAGTATACAAGATATAAAGATGAATTTAATACACAATATAAAGAAAAACAAAACATCTCTAACTCCAAAATGTAATTTTTTGAGTTATGCCGGTCTTGCAGCAAATGAGCGTTATATGCTTTTATATAGAGTGTATTAGCAGAATATTTAAAGAATCAGTTCATTCTTTTACTATTCCAAAATCTAATATATAGATAACTAATAAAACAGCTGATATCCTCTTGGAATCTTGCATTTTCATTCGTTTTATTTCCCAGAACTTTTCTTCCCACGGGTGCATGTAAAATATGATAGTCCGTCTAAAGTCTAGTGAGTCTATAGTCCAGTTAGTCTAACAACTAATGGCAGTAACAGGGGGAATGTAAGAAATGATAAACGCACTGTTTATTGTTGGTATTTTGTTCAAGTATTTATATCGTTGCAAATAAAACTTGAGTGTTTGTAATTCTCATTCACTCTAGAGTTTTATCTGCATAATACATTTTGCCTTTTTAAAGTATTTGGAAAAGGTTTCCTGATGATCTGGCCTAAAGGTCCGATTAGACGTGACATAAACATAATGTCACATGTTTATGGTCTCTAAATATGTTATGGTTGTAGCTTTCTCTTCGTGAAGGTTATAGTCTCTCTGATGTATAGCCTTTCTAGTCTGTAGTCTCTCTTACCTATTGTTAGAAATTATCTCTTCTTAATAATAATTGATAATTCTAAAGTGCGCTAGATTCGAATAGTCTAGTAAGTCTAGAGTTAAGTCAGTTTATAGTCTAGTCATTGTTGAATAAACAAATAAGGAAAGATGGCAATAGTGTCCAAACGGCTGCCACCAAAGGAGACTTGAAGAACTTTTTAAAAATAAAAAGGCGAATTACTGGAAGGAAAAGGTTCCTTCATTACAACGAAATCTTAGTTACGGATAGAAAAGAGTAAATTTTAGCCTGGAAACAATATTTTGAGCGTACATAAAATTTTATCGACAGCGAAAAACCCACATGTTCTACAAATTAGCTCCCGTTTAAGCCCGGATGTTTATACTTCATATGGATACCAACAACAGATTAACAAACGCAAGAAAACTGGGCATGAAGGACTTCCAGAAGAATATTTCAACGATGACTTCTTCAACGCTGAGAGTGAACTGAAAAATAGGAACAACTAGAGAGTAAGATATATTCACTAAACCATTTAATCTGGTTATCCTAAACGGAATAAAGTACAAATTGATGCCAAATAATGCTGATCTGCTCACAATTATACCATCCCAACACTAGAGGAATAATCCACATAACTTAATGCTGCGCCATTTTCGATATTTATAGACTTTGAGAAGGCCTTGAACTCTCTAAAAAGGTTCTCGAAGCAATGGAAATTCCTCGGAAGATAATATCGATAATTAGAAATATTTACAACGGCGTGTTTCGAGGGTGACCCATTAGGGCGCTCTTATCGATACCTTTCACACAGAAAGCATTAAAAACAAGGCAGAGCATTGTCACCAATGCTCTTCATTTTGGCTTGGACTTAATCCTGAATATTGTAAGAGAACAAGCAATATGAATTAACTGGCAATACAATGAGGAATAAGTTGAACTTGCGTCGCCTATGTTTTAGTGCTGATGGTGAATAGACACAAATACATACAAAGAACCAATAACATACTCTGACAAACGAAGTCAACAAAAAAGGACTAATGATTCACTCTCAAAAGAAAAACTGCATAAAAGTAAGCACAAGCAATAAGGCAATGCTAAAAATCAATAAAGTATGTCGGAATTGGTATAAAAAGTCCAATAAATACGATTGGCGGTGCATTGGCAGATATTGAAAACCGTCTACGAAAAGCATAATTGAAAAGGGTATGCAGGTGCAACAATATTTCATAAAAAACCAAAAAAAAAATTAAATTTAATTAAAGCTCGTGTTTAATCCGTTTTTCTGTATGGATGCGAAACTTGGTATTGGGTAAAATCTGTCACGCAGAAGCTGTTGTCATTCGTAAATAGATGCATGCCTCAAATGCTTAAAATCTCTTGGCGGAGAATAATTAGAAATAAAAAGCTATGGGAAATTACCGATCTGGTTAGGACACACACTTCGCAAGGACAATGATGATCTCGCTGCTTAACAGTGGAACCTTTTTAGGAATCCCTAAGAGCGGAAGGCCAAGAACAACATGGCATTGGTTCTTATCAGTGTTGCCATAACTGATTGATAAGAATATGCCAAAACTTCAAAAAAAAAAAAAAAACAAGTAAGAAAGTATAGTCGGTCAAGCCCGACCATATGATACCCTACACCACAGTATTTAAAAACACATCATGCTTATGTGTCCATATAAATATGGATTTATCTATGTTTATAAACTTCATGAAAATCGGTTTGAAAGTTTGTGAGAGGCAGAAATTACCCCCTGCCTCCCCTTGTGGTCCTATTTTTGAAAAACTGTATAGCTAATGTGTCCCTATGTGTGTCTATCTATGTTTTAAATTTCATTAAAATCGGTTTGAGGGGCAAAAATTGCCCCTATTTCCCCTCGTGGTCCTATTTTTTTAAAAAATTTATAAATTTTGTGTCCATATAGATATGGTTCTATCTATGTTTTAAATTTCATTAAAATCGGTTTGATAGTTTCTGAGAGGAAGAAATTTCCCCCTATCTTCCCTCGTGGACCTACGATTCGGCCCATTTTCAATAGGGTTGGCCCTTGTGCCAATAAAACCTTTGACCCAAATTTTATTAAATTATCTCCAAAATTGCGACCTGTACTTTGCGCACAAGGTTACATGGACAGCCAGCCAGCCAGCCGGACGGACATCGTTAGTTCGACTCAGAAAGTGATTCTGAGTAGACCGGTATACTTTAAGGTGGGTCTAGGACCACTATTTTAAGGCGTTTCACACATCAGCACAAATGCATAATACCCTCTCCACTATTGTGGTGTGGGTATAAATATGCCAAAATCTGCTAAATCGTAAAATGAAGAAAAAACTAAAAAAATATGCTAAAAATCTGTTTTTGGACAACGACATATGCTAAAAAGCATTTAGCATATTTTTTCAAAAAAATCTCCCAACTCAATCTGCTAAATCTAGCAGAAAATATGATAAAACGGGAACACTGATTCTAATTGAAGCAAACGTTAAACTGTTAAACTTTCCAAATTAGTTTTAACACTATTGTATGAAAGCATGCCATAATAATAATAAGTCTAATAGCGGTATAGTTCAAGCCGTCAATACTTTTGTCAGTTTATTAAGAATCTGTAGTCTAGTCGGTCTATAATTTAACTAGTTTATAGTCTAACCAGCCTAAAGCTTAGTTGGACTATAGTCTATTCAACTTAGATTCTAGTCAGTCTAATTAACCCATAACTTTCTAAGTCTATAGCCTGCTGGTGTATTATACTGCCCTCCTAAGAAAGAAAGTAACATCTCTATTTTATTAGTTTTAAGCAGGATAAAAAAAATTTTATTCGCGAGTACAATTTATCTCGTTTAATAATTTGTGCCGGCGAGTTTTAAAATCAAACTGGAGAGCAAAAATTTTAAAAATAAAACTCGCGAGCGCAAATTATAAAACGAGAGAATTGACTCGAATTGTGCTCTCGCAAAGAATTTTTTTCTATCCTGATCAAAACCATGAATCAGAAAAACAAGACAACCTTGTTTCTTTGATTCATGGCCCAATGGAGATGTGACTTTCTTTCTTAGGAGGGGAGTATTGACTTTAATCTGCATAATTTAGACTGAAGTTTGTCTGGTCGATAACCTTTTTAGTCTAACCTTTTTAATCCTATAAATCCAGGATGCTTGCAGTGCCCCTAGCCTTTATTTAACCGGTTTTGTTTAACTATTAACCCAGTAAAAACTTCGCTTACTTTTTCAAAATGAATTGCTTCTTTCACGCATTATTTAGTAGCTTTCTTCTATAACTACTTTTCTTTTACTTTCTACTTTTTTCTGGATATATGCAGGAAAAAAGTAATGACTTACTTTTGAATGCGTTGATATTGGGACATCCCTTGTAAAATTCATTGGTTCTTTCAGAAGAATTGTAAGGAGTGCCTTTTTGTTTTTCTGATTACTCAACGCATTATTTTGTAGGCGAAGTTTTTACTTGGAAGCTGTTTATATATTTTATTCTTTTACAAGCCTGACTCTTCTCTTTTTATTGCGTATTTCTTTGAATTTTTGATATGAATTTTTCTTCTATTGCCAAGTTAATATGTAAATTGTGCTAAGAAAAGTTTTTAAATTGTATAAAACCACATATGATGAGTTCCATTTGACAGTAGTTTGTTTTTCATTTTCTTACCACCCAACTCAATTTCTCACTGCTCCCACTAAACAACTCAAAATCTCAGACATTTTTAAGACTAACAAGGAAGGAAGGAAAATGGGAAATATAAACTTAGCGTATAAGTTTAACTTTTCTTCTCTCCAAACTTAATACAACGTATAGCTCTAAGTGTCTGTCTGTATGTCTTATTACTGGAATGTATGTTTTCATATAATATACGAATGTTAAGTGTATGAAGGATGAAATAAAAATTCATTTCAAAGTTAACAGAAAATAAATTTCGTAGGGAAAGTATAAAATTGATATTCCAAAGAAGAGTAGTGCAGAGTCGCTGGGAGACATGCGCTGCCTTATCTTTTATCTGCTTTGGAAGATGTTGAGTAGAATAGAAAATAACAAACAACAACTGAATTGTAATTTCAATTTAAGATAATTTTATATGATTACGATATTTTTACATACCAATGAAACTGTCAACAAAAATAAATTTCATTTTCATTTCTATTATGTATTTCGGGTGGTGATATAAACAAACATATAAATAATGGTGGACTTTATTATGGCAAATAAATAGCGTATTTTTATAACGATTACTTATGTGTAGTATGGATTACTTAGAGAAATGATAGTGGCCTTAAGTAAGAGAAAACGATTTTAGTTAAATTAGCTTAACAACAAATATACAATTGAAAAACACCAAGTAAGAGTGCTATAAACAGTCGAATCTTATACACCCTTCACCATGGTGCGATATGAGCAGAAAGTTATATATAAAATACCGTTCTTAAGGTATTAAGAATTCTATTTTGTGCCACGCCATCCCGGGGCATCCTAGGCGCTGTAGGGGCTAAATTTAAGAATTTTAGTATACTGTCATATTTGTATGGTTGAAATTCTTAAATTTAATCCCACTTTATTTTTCATCTTAAGTTGTTTGCAGCTTCTTTTTTTATATGTCTGGAAACAAATAGATGCCTCTAGCTGCATTTTCCAATTTTTTATGAATTTATAAAAAAGTGTTACTTTTCTTAAAGGAAATTTTATTTTGGAATTTCGGTTTTTTTAGTTTTTTCAATAAGCTAAAGCGGTTTTGAGTTACGCGAACATATATTGTGCAACCTTCTCCAATTTCTAAATAACGGTATATCTCGAAAACAAGAGCTAACCGAAAAAAGGTTGGCACCACTGGCTTCAGCGTAGGTTAAAACTACAAGTGCCCAGCTTGTCTAAAAAAGTGTCAATTTCGAGCACAGTGTAATTTTATATTCTTGACTGAACTGGGAACCGAACCCATGTTTTCATGGACAGGTTGCCCTGAGAAGTTTCGATACTAACCACAGTATCTCTTTAAAGGGGTTTGTCGTTTACAATCACCGCCATTTACGACGGCTGGCAGTGAATAGTCAAACATCAATCTCTAAACCAATGGTATTTTACCTTTGGTAGATCGAAATTAGCTTTAAATGATTATCTACTTGAATTGATTTACATGTTCTTCCTTACTTTGGGTTTTTTTGTACTTTTTGTCAAGAATTTTTCTTGAAATCCATAGTACATTTTTCTGTCCAGAATTAAGGAATTTATTAGAAGAGTGCACTAAAAGGCTTTGAAAGCTACTCCAATCTCGGTAAACGTCTTGCCTGGAAAAATATCTCAACGAACGTGATGCAGCTCCACAATCAGACTACACATTATGGCGTGCAGCTAGAAATCTAAAAAGGCCATTTATCTCTAAGCCACCATTAAGAAACTTGAATGGTAGTTGGGCAAGAAATGATATTGAAAAAGGAAATCTTTTTGTTAATCATTTGAAAAACGTATTTACCCCAAATATATCTCACGATATTGCGGTCGGGTGACCACCACTCTTATAGCAGCTGTTCCCCTAAGATTTGAGATAAGAGAAATCGAAAAGGTTATTTGTAACTTAAACACAAGGAAGGCACCTGGTATTGATAAGATCAGTTATAAAATGCTGTTGGAGCTACCTCGTATAGCAAAGAAAAATGCTATTTTACGCCTTGAAAACTATCCTCAAAAGTGAAAGGTTTCCTTAGTTACTATGATACCAAAGCCAGGTAAAGATCATACACAAATTGAGTCATATAGGCCTATTAGCTTATTATCAAATATATCAAAGCTATTTGGAAATTATTAGTGTCAAAATTAAAACAAATTTTAAATGAAAATAGATGTATTCCAAACCATCAATTCGGATTAAGAAGAAAACACAGCACAACAAACTCATCGAATAGTAAATGTCATAAGAAAAGCTTTTGAAAAGAGAAAATATTGCTCAGCACTCTTCATCGATGTTTCGCAAACTTTAAAAAAGTCTGGTTTGAAGTTTTATTACAACAATTAAAGCAAAACTTATCAGCAAACACGCACAAGTTTATAAAAAGCTACTTAGTCGGTCGTAAATTTCTTATAAAAGAATGCGATTTTATAAGTTCTCCTCATACATTAAGCGATGGAGTCACACAAGGCAGCATCCTGGGCCCTCTTTTATACAACATTTAAACTTCAAAATTTTCGAATGACACCGCTTTTCTTAACGTACCCGAAAACTGTCATGAAGCGGTGCCGTGCAATAAAGCCACAGGAAATAAAGCCATATGGCCTTATTGCTCAATGGATTGAGAAATGACTTTATTTCCCTGTAAGGAGTGAAATAAAGCCATACCGGCTTCGCTAACTAAAGCTTCTCTGCTTTATTTCTCAATTCATTGAGAAATAAGGCCATATGGCTTTATTTCCTATGGCTTTATTGCACGGCAGCTCATGAAGCATCTCGTTACTTACAGGATCATATATTTCAACTAGAAGTATGGTTAAGACAATGGAGGATAATGGTCAATGAGCAAAAATGCGTACATTTAACACTCACCTTGCGTGGGAAATCTTACCCCCCTATTACAATCAATAATAAAATAATTCGTCAGCATTCGCATGTAAAATATATCGGTATAGATCTGGATCGGCGATTAACGTCGAAATGCCATATAGAGGCAAAATTAACTCAAATGAAACTAAAAGCCATCCAAATTCATTGGCTTATTGGAAGAAATTCTGTCCTTAGTCTCGACTGCAAACTTCTTCTTTACAACTCTATCTTAAAGCCAATCTGGTGCTTTGGTATTCAGTTATGGGGCACTGCCTCGGCCTCTAATATCGACACAATTCAAAGGCGCCAAAATAAACTTCTTCGAATAATCACTGCTGCCCCTTGGTACCTTTTTCAAAAACTCATATATTCACAAGGATCCCAATGTTCCATTAGATAAAACTATGATGACAAAAAAAAAAGCAGTCAAATATTTTAAAAGTCTTGAACAACACCCAAATCCACTAGCTCGAAACACTTTAAATCATGGCGGCCACACTCGCTTAAGAAGAAGAGACACTGCAGCACTTACCGATTTAGATGAGCGATAAACACCTACACATGTGAACAGAACCCGTGATTCTTGCAGTGGCAGGCTATGAAAGAAAGTCTTAGGATAAGAGTTGATTAACTATTGTTAGTTCATATTAAATATATAAAGATTTAATAATATATATTAAGAAACAAATTTTCAAATTATTTCCGTTTTCTTTGTACTCCATGGGAAAACGAAGACTTGCAAGAAAAAACAAAATTTTATTATTCCTTTCAAATCTTTATATTCACAAAAAAGAGGAAAACTCATTGTTCAAGTGATATTTTTTGATTGGTTGTTGATAGAACTTGAAAAAAGAATGAAAGCAACAACACTTGCCATTGTCGGAAAGATGACATGCACACATACGAACTCATACGAATGAAACAGTTTATTTTATACGAGGCAAGTGCGGAAAGTTCTTTTTTGATTGGGTACTTTATCAGGGCTGTCACAAAAATCAATTCCGATCGAAAGTGGAAGTGATTTCGTATCGTGCTTCACATAAAACGAAATCACTTTCGACCGGAATTGATTTCTGTGACAGGCTTATATTATATTATGGCTTTATCTCCCATTCCATTGAGCAATAAAGCCATCATGGCCTTATCTACCATGGTTTTAAAGCACCCCCCTGTAAAAGGCCATATTTTCCGAACAGGAGCGATGAATTTTTTTTTTTTAAATTCAATATTTTTTTTTTTTCATTTTTCCGCCGCTGGTTTGGCCTTATTTCCCAGTGTGCTTCCTATAAAGTTAAGAGGCAAAGAGTTAAACTTATTTATTTATTTATTATTTATGTTATTACAATACAACAAGAACAAGTATTATATTAAAGTATTGCTTAGTTATTTGGCATATTTATAGATATGTAAATATTATCGTAGATTTAAACAATAATAATAATTATAAAAAAAAAACAAAATAATAACTAACAATTTTAATTTATTTATAATTAACATAAAAAAAAGACAAAAATTAAGGTAAAAGTGCTTATTTAGAAAGTAAAATAATTACGTAATGTGCTTAAATATGGCAGTCTTGAATTGGCTTGCATTGCTAATAATTTGTATTTGAGGGGGTAATTGGCTCCAAAGACGAATTGAATTTATGAAAAAGTGTTGCTCAGATATCGCTTTTGTATACTTAATGTTATTTATCTTGTTACCTCTATTCGACCTTAAGAATGTAATTTTTTCATAGAGATATGGTGGTTGTCGGTTGTATATTATTTTATGCAAGAAGATAAGTGTTCGGCACATTAATAAGTTATCAAAGGTGACATTATAAATTTTATATGCAAATCGTGAAATGCTTTCGTATCTTCTAACACCAAAAATATATCTTGCAATATTGTTGTATGTTATATTCAGCCTTCGTCTACATTCAGAATTACAACTAGCAAATAGCTCGCAACCATACATTAGAGTTGGCAGTAAATACGTTTTGGCAAGTAGCATTCGGATGTGTGTCGGTGTAAAATGTTGCGACATCCATAGGTTTCTTAACATAGAGAAAGTTTTTCCACAGTTTATTTAAATATGATCTGACCAATTAAGTTCATTATTAAAAGTTACACCAAGATTTTTTGCAGTGTCTACATAATTTATAGTTGTGTTATTAATCTGTATTGGCGGAATATACGTTGTAAGGTGTCTTGACGATTTAATCACTAAAGCAACAGATTTCCGTGGGTTTAAACTCAAGCCATTTGCAGATGCCCATAGATAAATTTGATGTAGATCTTGGTTTATTAGTTGTACACAATTAGATGCGTCTGATACATTACAACTTATATACAGTTGTACATTTGTGTTTGACAATGTTTTATTTGCAAAGGTAGATCATTAGCGTATATAGAGTATAACAGTGGCCCAAGTATCGATCCCTGGGCTACTCCTCTTGGCATCATACAACTTTTGGAGACAGTTTTTTTGTAGTATACGCTTTGACTTCTATCACTTAGGTATGAGGATAAGAGTTTTAATGCTGTTGACGAGAAATTGCACATTTGTTTTAGCTTAAGGCCAAGAATGGAATGGTGCACAGCATCAAATGCTTTCGAATGGTCAAGCAAAACAAGAAATGACATCATTTGGCGTTTATCAATATGGCACCTTATTTCTTCAGACACGTCAATTAGTGTGGTAAGACAGCTATGTTTTGGCCTAAGTCCAGATTGCCTTGCATTTAGTAATGAGTTAGTATGTAAGTAATTGCTTATTTGTGAGTGTATTAATTTTTCAAATACCTTTGACAGATAAGGCTTCTACTTCTTGTTTTCTTTTCTTCTCCGTTTTTCTTTCCTGTTTATACGTATTGAAAATATCCGATTATATACAAAGGTTAAATTATGTTATCAGGTTAAGATTCATATAAAAGTTGTTTTGCCAAATATTATCTAGAAATCGACATCTATATGGAATTTTTCGCTTTTAAGTGTTTTTTGGTAATGGTTTATATGGGACCCACGGTTAATTTTGGAACGTCCAGAATTGACCAAATTTCATTTAGATGTTAATAACGGCACGAATATATATTTTTTAAAAACCTTGACCTTGAAACATAACGTTGCTTTGACGTATTTATGATTCTCTATGGGTCCCAAACAGTTTAAACTTTCGAAAAATTTTCCGTAAATACTGTGTGCTGCACGGTATCATATGGTGACTTAATATACTTTCATTCATGTTCCATCCCTGCCTTTACACATACAAGTTATTAAGCGAAAAATCAGTGTTCGAAAAAAAATCACTAAATTTCGCAACTTAGTGTTCGGTTTGGTAGATTTGTGGAAAACACAAACGCTAATAATGATTGTGTAGAATATCATTAAAAAAAATAACGTTTTTCTGTTTGTCATCTTTCGAACACAAAAATAATACTGGGGTCAAATTATGGCAGTCGTGATCGAATACTTTTTCGATTCGAAAGCGATTTTATTTCTCATTCTTTCTGGCCACACTGAACGGGTCGAAATTATTTTTTTTAGTGTTGTAAAGCATTTATTTAATTTTTACACAACACTGAAAAAATAATTAAGATTCGTTCAGTATCGACTGAAATTACATTGCTTTTGAATCTTTAAAGTATTCGATCACTTTCTAATCGAACTCAACAAAAAGATTCCGTTCGGCTTAAAAAAAAACACAAACTTCATTGTGTACAGTTCAGCTCATTAATGTTCGTTCGTTTCTGTTGTGCGTAGCGCCCTTTCGGCTGGTACAAAAGCAAAATACACCTACGAAAAAAACAAACAAAAAGCCAGCAAAATAACTTAGCACAAACAAAACATACACAATACACATACACGTTGCTAAAATTTGTTGTTTGTTCATTTCTTTATAAATTAAAGAACATTAAAATACAATGTTTGTCTACAGTATCACTAGAATTGTTTTGTTTTGTAATGTTCACGTCTGAACCGAAGGCAGCGGGTTTCCCATCCCTGGTGTCAATTTTTGTTTTTTTATGGCTTGTTACTTAAAATTTATTATTGTAACTTAAGTCGAATCGTTGTTTAAAAGCCGTGTTGGACGGCCGTTTTTTTATACTCGCATTTATTTTAATTATTTAAATTGTTTAGAAGTTTAATATTTTGTAATAAATTTTGTGTTTTTGCATTAAATAAATGGAACCTTAAAATGGTTAAAAGTGCTTTTCTTTCGTTTTAAATATCTGTGCCTTTTTCTGGTTCTCTTTTTAGCCTTTATAATATCACCAAGTTGCTTGGATACTTGGTTGATATTTTAGCGCTAGATCTCGAAGCCACCCTACACACGCCACGAAACGTTTGGGCGTTTCGCCCGGACCACGCAATCGGCGTTCTCTCGGGGAATATACCAAGGTTTTTGGACCCTTGGCTGGTATTATGGAGCAGTAGCCCAAATCCACCCCTATATACAGTCCACACTCCACGAAACGTATTGGCGTTTCGTCCGGACCATTACAAGAAGTATTCGGCGTTTTAAGTAACGAAGAATAGAACACTATACAATGTTCGGCTCTTTCTTGAAAATAGTAACGAACGGTATTTAGGGTTGTTTTCGGCTAAACAAACAATAAAAAAATTGATATCTTTACTGGGTGTGTGAGCCGAACGCTAAATAATGTTCTGTTTTAACAACGAAAATGTCGAGGAAACAGTCGAATGTCACGAATGTCAAAACTTATTTATTTATAAATCGGAGCTACCAAGCGCGAAACAGAGCTTCATTTCTAAATAAACAGTTGATGTGTAAAATTATTATAACTTCTTCTATTGGATGAATATTTTAAAATTTTATTCAATTGTCTTCCTTTTTATATATGCAAAAAATAAAAAACAATAAATATTTTTATATCGGGTGATTGTATTATTATATACTATTATCTTTTTGGCTACACTGGTTTAAACAGCTGACTCACGTTTCGTGCTTTGTTTCACTGTCAAACATCTTCAGTTTGGTCTATAATTTAACCATGAATCGTCTTACAAACGAACAACGCTTGCAAATTATTGAATTTTACTATCAAAATGCGTGCTCTGTTAAGAAAGTTCATCGCGCGCTTCTTCCTTTTTATGGTCAGTTTAATCGACCCACTGAAGCGTCTATTCGGTACGTTAATAAGCAGAATTATCGATTTTAGAGAGAAGATCAGCCAGAAGCATTGCAAGAGCTACCAAAACGCCTTAAGACTATTTTTTGTGGGGCTATGTTAAAGCTTATGTCTATACACACATGCTCGCTTCAATTGACGCATTGGAAGACAACATTGAAGCATTTATTCATGAGATACCGGCCGAAATGTTGGAAAGAGCATGCCAAAATTGGACTAAGCGGATGGACCATTTGAGGCGCAGTCACGGTTAACACTTGGATGAAATAATCTTCAAACATTAAATTATATGGACCGTACTATCGATTCAAATAAAGATTTCATGAATTTTTCTGAATTTTATGTGTTTTTTTTAAACTTTCCTATAGCCCTTAAAAAATCAACCGAAACAAACTTAAAAATTACAATTTTAATTATTGTTTCCGCAATCAAGTCAATTTGGTAACACTGTTTATATTTTTGACATTAACTAGCTGCATGTGGCAAAAAATCACTGTCTTCAGAAATTTCTTTCAAATAGAACTGCAAGTTGGGTGCAAGTACCAAAACTGTGATGGGCTTAGTGCAAAAGTTTCTTGGGTTTTTTGAACTTGGTTCTGCATCTGTAAAGGCCAGATTATGTGTAGAAATTGCTATTGATGGCTGTTTCAGTCAATAAGTTTCCAAGAACAAAAAAAGGAGTAACCATTCAAAGTTTTCATTAACACTTTTGTCTTTTATATTCAGCCTTTTATTTTTGCTTAGTTTTAACCCATTAAGGCCATGCGTTGCGTTTTCGCAACGATCACTTAAACCTCCCCTCAGGCATATTGTTGTTACGTGATATTGTTATAAAGCACAGAGAAATAAAATTTAACTTAATATCTAATCGACCTGTTTTTGGATTTGTATCATACATAAGTTTTTTTTATAAAAATGTTTAATTTAAATATTTAATTTTTCCTGTTTTTTGGGTACTTTTGGAAAAAGTTAAAAAAAATAAAGTAATATATAATATACCTATCTGAAACTTCTGAAGGAGATAGCTAACATACGAACATTATAATTTCTACTCAAAAATCCAATCATCGTAGACATTTGAGACTTTTTTATGATACATCCGTGATGCGAAAACGCAACACTGGGCCTAAACCATATACAAATTACATAAAATTATCAAATAAAATAAAATATACAATCACTTGCTATTTAAATTAAACATGTATACATGTAAATTATAAGTTGTTGTTATTACGCAGTAGGTAAATTCTCCATGTCAAGTGTGCTATTTTCCTAAAGGGAAACGAACTTCCACCAAAGTAGTCCCGTGATAGGTCTTTGGAGGAAGAGACCGGTTCCAGTTTTAACAGTTTATATGAATAAGATCTATCACTTTAACATGGGTTTGTCATTAGTTAATTGACACCATTTGACCAGTCACACATCTATTCTCAATGAACGTGTTAAGTGTTAGTTAGAACAATGTAAGATTATTTCGATACAATTTTAATTCATTACTTTTTTTACCTTCTTGTTCTTTATGCACCAGTTAGATGATTAGTTCTCCTTTCACTGGACATGAGTTCTATCTTTTTGAACTTGTTCTATTTTCACAAATCCAGGAACAATTGACACAAATTTCCAGCAGGGTTACTTCAATATTTGATAGCATCCACTGACAGCTAGGATATTTCAGGAGTGGGCATTATATCGAACCTGTGGTAAATTATGAACCGATCTTTACGAAAGTTGACAGTGTGATTTCTAGTCATTTAAAACTGTGACAGAACAAAATTTATAACAATAGAATTATTTTCAAAAAGTAATTTCAATTTTTGGGAATACAAAATTTTAATTTCAAAAGATTTTGTTATTCGTGCTTAATTCCCAGTTTTTATTATTGATAAAAACACTTGAAATTTATTGTTGATGGGATAAGCTATTCCTATGCATTTCACTGGTTGCTTAGGCCAGATCATCAGGAAACTTCATCCATAAAGGTTTTAGACAAACTAAAGATATTAAACCAAATAAAACTGTTAAACGTATAAGAATTATAGCAACAGTTCTACTTGTAACAATATCAAAGTTTAAACAAAACACATCAACAATAAACAACAGTGGGTTCATCTCATCTTACATTTCCCCACTACAATTAGTTGAAATTCTCTCAACATTAATTGTAGTTGTAAGTAGGTTAAGAAAAACAAAATGAAAAAAACAACAACTTACAAAAGATGTTGTCAATTAAGTGTTTTTTAGGCCGTGCACTGCCTGTTTATTATCAAAAAGTAATTTCAATTTTTGGGAATACAAAATTTTAATTTCAAAAGATTTTGTTATTCGTGCTTAATTCCCAGTTTTTATTATTGATAAAAACACTTGAAATTTATTGTTGATGGGATAAGCTATTCCTATGCATTTCACTGGTTGCTTAGGCCAGATCATCAGGAAACTTCATCCATAAAGGTTTTAGACAAACTAAAGATATTAAACCAAATAAAACTGTTAAACGTATAAGAATTATAGCATCAGTTCTACTTGTAACAATATCAAAGTTTAAACAAAACACATCAACAATAAACAACAGTGGGTTCATCTCATCTTACATTTCCCCACTACAATTAGTTGAAATTCTCTCAACATTAATTGTAGTTGTAAGTAGGTTAAGAAAAACAAAATGAAAAAAACAACAACTTACAAAAGATGTTGTCAATTAAGTGTTTTTTAGGCCGTGCACTGCCTGTTTATTATCAAAAAGTAATTTCAATTTTTGGGAATACAAAATTTTAATTTCAAAAGATTTTGTTATTCGTGCTTAATTCCCAGTTTTTATTATTGATAAAAACACTTGAAATTTATTGTTGATGGGATAAGCTATTCCTATGCATTTCACTGGTTGCTTAGGCCAGATCATCAGGAAACTTCATCCATAAAGGTTTTAGACAAACTAAAGATATTAAACCAAATAAAACTGTTAAACGTATAAGAATTATAGCAACAGTTCTACTTGTAACAATATCAAAGTTTAAACAAAACACATCAACAATAAACAACAGTGGGTTCATCTCATCTTACATTTCCCCACTACAATTAGTTGAAATTCTCTCAACATTAATTGTAGTTGTAAGTAGGTTAAGAAAAACAAAATGAAAAAAACGACAACTTACAAAAGATGTTGTCAATTAAGTGTTTTTTAGGCCGTGCACTGCCTGTTTATTATCAAAAAGTAATTTCAATTTTTGGGAATACAAAATTTTAATTTCAAAAGATTTTGTTATTCGTGCTTAATTCCCAGTTTTTATTATTGATAAAAACACTTGAAATTTATTGTTGATGGGATAAGCTATTCCTATGCATTTCACTGGTTGCTTAGGCCAGATCATCAGGAAACTTCATCCATAAAGGTTTTAGACAAACTAAAGATATTAAACCAAATAAAACTGTTAAACGTATAAGAATTATAGCAACAGTTCTACTTGTAACAATATCAAAGTTTAAACAAAACACATCAACAATAAACAACAGTGGGTTCATCTCATCTTACATTTCCCCACTACAATTAGTTGAAATTCTCTCAACATTAATTGTAGTTGTAAGTAGGTTAAGAAAAACAAAATGAAAAAAACGACAACTTACAAAAGATGTTGTCAATTAAGTGTTTTTTAGGCCGTGCACTGCCTGTTTATTATCAAAAAGTAATTTCAATTTTTGGGAATACAAAATTTTAATTTCAAAAGATTTTGTTATTCGTGCTTAATTCCCAGTTTTTATTATTGATAAAAACACTTGAAATTTATTGTTGATGAGATAAGCTATTCCTATGCATTTCACTGGTTGCTTAGGCCAGATCATCAGGAAACTTCATCCATAAAGGTTTTAGACAAACTAAAGATATTAAACCAAATAAAACTGTTAAACGTATAAGAATTATAGCAACAGTTCTACTTGTAACAATATCAAAGTTTAAACAAAACACATCAACAATAAACAACAGTGGGTTCATCTCATCTTACATTTCCCCACTACAATTAGTTGAAATTCTCTCAACATTAATTGTAGTTGTAAGTAGGTTAAGAAAAACAAAATAAAAACAACACAACAACTTACAAAAGATGTTGTCAATTAAGTGTTTTTTAGGCCTGTTTATCAAAAAGTAATTTAAATTTTTGGGAATACAAAATTTTAATTTCAAAAGATTTTGTTATTCGTGCTTAATTCCCAGTTTAATAAAATAAAAAACTGGGAATTAAGCACGAATAACAAAATCTTTTAAAATGTAAATGAATATCTTTTTAATTTTTTTTTTCCTAAAGACGTGAATAAAAAATTTTAATTTAAAATGTTTGCAAAGGCGCTTAATTTTTATATCGTTAAGGCCCAACGTTGCGTTTTCGCAAAGGGAGTTATGTGGGCTCCCACGTATCCGATTTGCCCCAAATTTGTTTTCTTTCATTTTTAGGTATAAACAATTAAATTGTAAAAGTTTCATCATTATAGGTCAATGGCATCATGGTTCGGGCCTTAATGGGTTCAACATACATATTTATTATGTTTTTTTTAAGTTTTTTATTTTATATTTTGATATTGTTTTAAAATTTTTGAACTTCTAAAAACTCTGCCTGCTCATGATGAATAATTGAATAGCGTGACAAAATGCAAGGAATTTCAAATATTCTCAAATACCTTTTCCTTCTATCCCTTTTATCAATGCGTATATTTTTCCCGAAGTAAATCCAAATCTGCATATGTATTTGAAAGATTGAAAAAATTTGAATGCGTGCCGTCCACAGCATCTAAGCCAGCATTTTTTATGTTTTATGCCGCCTTTGGCTAAAATATGATGCTGTGCTGGCCATAAATGTCTGTTATTTTGGTATCGTTTCAATTTTTTCTGCTTTGCTTTAGAAAATATTTTCTACCCCTAGTCGAGTTTTTGCGCGATAAACCCTTTATTGTTGTTTGGTTGTTTTTTTTTCTTGCAAATCAGTCAAGGCTCATTTTTCTCATTTTTTTGGGGTTTTTAACATTGAATTTTGTTGACAGATTGATTGCATGCGATGACAAGTCACACACACACACACATAAATGCCATTTGGCTACAAATTGTACAAATATTGTTACAAGTTTTCTATTATTTTTACAATGTTTACATGCATAAATATTTAACAAAAATAGGATGTGGCTTTTATGTAAAAATTATAAATAGAAGCTAAAATATTTTGTTTATTGTTTACTTTTAAACGTTTGCATAAAAATTTCTGATTATTAGTAAAATATTTTGTTTTTCAACTTTAACGAAAAAAAAGAAAACAACTCACATGTGTATTTATTTGTAAAATAAATATGTAGAAAAGTCAACAAGAGATTTGTTTTGTTAAAAAAAAAAACAATCAAAAGTTAGACTATGGAAAAATTTGATGGTAAAAAACCAATTTTATGCAGAGTTTTCATTTACATGATTTTAAATTATTTACTAGAATTGAGGTTTGCGATAAATAAAATTTAAACTAGACCACGAATAGGAATCGTCAAAATTGTTTCAGAAAACTTATTTTTGTTTAATAAAAATATTTTATGAATTTCAGCCAAATCGTACCACCATAAATAAAAAAACTTAAATATCACGACAACAGTGCCATCTATCGAAATTAAACTAAAGAGAAACCTGGCTACCGACTAAAATAAATTAATGTTCCATTTAGGTATCAATCGGTCCAGTGGTTCTTGAGTTAAACGCTTTTCTTCATATTTACAAAGGATGGTTAAATTTTAAGGGCCGTTGTTGAATGTGAACCACACTTAAACGTCAAGTTTTTTCTGCATATCATTTGACATTTCTCAATTTCACACTAACTCAATTTGAACTAGTGTTCGAAAATAAACAGTACATTATTTAACGTTCGGCTCACACACCCAGGAACGGTATCTATTTTTTTTAGTGATTGTGTAGACATACACAACCCTTAATAACGTTCGTAACTATTGTCAAGAAAGAACCGAACATTATATAATGTTCGGTTCTTCGTTAAAAAACAGAACAATTGTAGTGATACTGTATACAAACATTATATTTTAATGTTCTATAATGTTTTTTTCGTGTGTGTGTTTTGTTTTTGTAAAAAATGTTTGGTTTTTTTTACAACCCAAAAGGGACGAACATTAATGAGCCGAACCGAACACATGGAAGTTTGTGGATTTAAAAAAAGAAACCCGAACGGAATTAAATGTTCACATCTTTTGTTGAGTTTGATAAAAACAGTACTATTTTTGTGTTCGAAAGATGACTAACAGGCAAAAGTTAATTTTTTTAATGATTTTCTACACAAACACTATTAGCGTTTGTGTTTTCCACAAATCTACCGAACCAAACATTAAGAAACGATATTTAGTGTTTATTTTCGAACACTGATTTGAACCATGGAAAGATACACAATCGAGCGACGCGTTAAAGTTATTTAGGCTAATTATGAACATGGGAGTTCAAATCAAAATTCATATTCTACACTTCGTGACTTTTTCGGTCAATTTAATCGTCCAAATGTGCATACAATCGGAAAAATCGTGCAACAATTTGAGCAAACCGGGTCTGTAGGAGACGTGAAAACACCAGTGCATGCTCGTTGCAGAAAATATTGCTGCTGTTCGCGAAAGTGTGGCTAAAGAGCCGTCCACCTCTCACGCTCGTCGTTGATGAACATTATGCATAAAGACTTGCATTTAGACGCTTACGAGTTGCAATTGACTCAATAACTAAAGCCTCCTGACCATTCCAAACGTCGTAAATTGTCAGAATGGTGGCAAGAAATGGCAACAGTGGTGAGGCACATTTTCACCTCTGTGGATTCGTCAATAAGCAGAATTGCTTAATTTGGGCGAATGATAATCCAATCGTGATTGTCGAAAAACTAATGCACCCACAAAGGGTGACTGTTTGGTGCAGTTTATGGGCTGGCGGCATCACCGGGTCGTATTTTTTCCGAAATGAGGCCGGTCAGGCAGTTTCTGTGAATGATGTTCGCTGTCGTTAGATGATAACGAACTTTTTATGGCCCGAATCGGAAAATATGGTTGTGGACGATAAGTGGCTTCAACAGGACGGTGCCACTTGCCACACAGCCAACGAAACAATTTCTCTTTTGCGCGACAAATTCAATGTCCGCGTTATCTTATAGGGCCCATACACAATACCATCATAATTGTGCAATCAACTGATTGTGCAATTAAGGTTGAAGCACACAATACACCAGCATGCTGGTACAAAATTCATTTTTTACCACATGTGTGGAAAAGGTCGTAATGAACGACGACAAAATGTTCTATCATTTTATTGTAGCATTGGTTTTTAATCCACATTTGCAGTATTCCGTACTTTTAACTTTCCATAGGCAAGGCATTGTTTTATAAAGTTCAAGAATTTCTCCCCAAAACATTTTTTTCTGGCATTCATAATTAAAATTTTTTATTTTTTGATGTTTATGCCTTGACGATTTAACTTTTATGAGCTAACTTTACAACACACGATTCAATCATGCTGGTGCAATCAAAAAAATATCAAACTATTTCTGATAAAGCACCAGCAGCTGGTACAATCACACCACAAGCTCATAGACGGTCAATCAGCTGGCACAATCACTTGATTGCACAGTCATGATGGTGTTGTGTATGGGCCCTATTACGAGGTGGCGAAGTCAATTGGCGGCCAAGATCGTCTTTCTTTGGGGTTATTTGAAACAAAAGGTGTACTTTGATAAGCCAGCAACAATTCGAAAGCTAAAGGATGAGATAATTCGGCACATTAACGGCATGCCTCAGCGTCATCGAAAATTTGGCCATTTCGCCGATATTTTGTTCCATACATAATTGAGCCAAACCAATATTATCACAATAAAATAAATGACAATAATTTCCTAAATAATTTGTGTTTTATTCAAAATCAACATCGGCCCTTAGACCACCCTTTAGATAAATGCACTTTAGTCGATTTGTTAAAATTTTAGGTGAAAAATGTTTAAAATAGAAATTTGCTTGTCGTGTTCTCTTAATTAAAAATTTTAGAGATTTGGTCCTTGTTTTTTTTTTTTTTTTAATTATTTTTTCCACCTTAGACCACAATTATTGAGGTACTATTGTCTACAAAAAATAATATTAATCACAAATTAATTATTTTATCTGACAGTTTGTTTTAAAGTTATTTAGATAACAAATTTGGAATTATTGCGTTATGGTCCGAATCCACGGTATTTATTTAATTTTGTATGTATATATTATTCACAATCAACTTAAGAAAAGCAAAAGGTATTAACTAAACAAAAATTCGTTACGTTTTACAGTTAAATAAGAGTTACCACCAGAGCATAATCTATATATATATAAAAACGAAAAAATTTTACTGTAACATCACGTGAGCCCTAGAAATAAAATGGGCTACTTCTTTTTTCGATAGGGGCAGGGGAATTGGTACCCCCCATTCGATGCCAATATTAAATATCGCATATCTTAAGAGCGGCTGCACGCATTTTTTGAACTTTTGGTAGTACGATGTTCTGAGCCCCAAAATTGAAATAAAATAGCAGCGGGGAAAGTGGTACCCCCCATAAAACGCCAAAGTTTAATATCGCATATCTTAAGAACTGTTATAGTAAGAATGTTCAAACTTAGCAGAAGTCACTCTTATGGTCTACTACACTTCTGAAAATAAAAACAAGTTAGAGTGCTATATACGGCTGTGCCGAATCTTTGATACCCTCCACCGACAGTTCGAATGTTTAAGAAGTAATATCTGTATGATGTTATTATTATCTTAAACTGTGACGATTTGTTATTAATTATTGTCTTAGGCGACTAAACTGTTTTCCGGTAGTAGGGTTTATATGGGGCCTAGGGTAAATTATGGACCGATCATCACGAAATTTCACAGCGTCATTTTTAGTCTTTAAAACTGTGACGTACCAATTTCTGTTATGATAGCGTTACAAATTATGGTTATAGGTGTACTAAAGTGTTTTCCGGGAGTAGGGTTTCTATGGGGCCTTGGGTAAATTATGGACTGATCTTCACGAAATTTCACAGTATCATTTAAAGTCCCATAAAACTTTGACGAGCCAAATTTTGTTACGCTAGCGTTATTTTTTACGGTTTTAGGCGTACTAAACTGTTTTCCGGGAGTAGTGTTTATATGGGGCTTAGGGTAAATTATGGACGGATTTTCACGGAACAGGGTGATTTCCAGTCAAATAAAACAAATTTTTGCAAAATCTTATCTCAATCCGTGCCTTGTTCCAGCATTTATGTTATATTTTGTAACAAAATTATCAATTTTTTTAGGTGGTGGTTCCACATTTTGATTCATAGCTCTGGTCCTACTAAGCCGATTTTGCTGGATTTCAATCCCAAACTGCTTAGGATAACTACAAGCAATTTGGCACCAAGTTTGTTCATTTCTTTTGAGTTGTTCGAAAGTGAGCGTGTTTTCAACAGACGGACAGACAGACGGACATGTCTTAATCGACTTAGAATTACTCAAGGACCCAGAATATATATACTTTATATAAACTTGTTTAAAAATTGGCAGAATTCATTAACCCGAGAGTACGTAACTAGAAGTAGCAGTTTCTGTAACTGCGCCATGCAAAGCCATCCATCTGGCTTAAACTATCGCTAAAATGATTCAGAAGAATTTAAGATGTCTGTAGGCCCATCTAGAAAACATTTTTTTTTTTTGACCCAACACTGTTTAATTTTATTGCCCTTCCTTAAAACTGAAAATAAAATCAGGCAAAATGTGCTGGTAAATCCTCACATTATCAAACGCATTCGCACATTTCCAACAATAAGAAAATATGGGCTCAAACACATGCAAAGAGCACACATGCATATAAACTCTCATACATGCACTTACACAATTATACAATTGTTTGCAAATGCACTCAATGAAGATGACTTTGAAACGGATGTTCTTACTGTCACTTTATTACACTATTTCCGGTCTACAAAATACACAAATGCTTGAGTTATTGTGACTGTTATTGTTATTTCTTTTCGTTTTGTTGGTGGCTGGTTGTTGTCTGTCTTCATTTCTTACATTTATTTCCGCTGTTTGTTTTCCCATTTCTTCTTGATGTTAATTTCAGTTTTCTGGTTTTGTCTTGAATTGGAATACGTTGCTACGTTTTCTGTTGTCGTTGTTGTGGCAAAAGAACAACAGAAATTTTTAAAAGTTTTTTTTTTTGAACCAGAAATCTTGAGTTTTTATTATTTTTTTTTAACTGCATGTTAGTTTTTCAAATTGAATTTTGTAAAGAAAATTAAAAAATAACTGTTTTATTTCTTTCAGTTTTCTAATTTTTTAGCGTGTTAGGAGATAATATTTTAAAACAACTTTAATTTTTGTGTTAAGTCTCTAATGCCGAATTTTCAGGATAGTATTTAAATCTATATTAAGTTTATACACATAAGCATATAAACTTAAATCATATTTAAATACAGATTGATTTTTTGAGTTTTATTTGAAAAGTCTTGTTTAATTAAGGTAAGAGTATGGTAACACTACACTCATAAAATGATTACAGTAACTGATTGTGGGTTATTAAATTCGTTTTCCGTACTGTAAGAATTGAAAAAAAAAACAAGTTAGAGTACTATATTCGGCTGTGCGGAATCTTTGATACCCTCCACCGACAGTTCAAATGTTTAAGGAGTAATATCTGTATGATGTTATTATTACATTAAACTGTGACGATTTGTTATTAATTATGGTTTTAGGCGACTAAACTGTTTTCCGGTAGTAGGGTTTATATGGGGCCTAGGGTAAATTATGAACATATCATCACGAAATTTCACAGCGTCGTTTCTAGTCCTTTAAAACTGTGTCGTACCAATTTCTGTTATGATAGCATTATTAATTATGGTTTTAGGTGTACTAAAGTGTTTTCCGGGAGTAGGGTTTCTATGGGGCCTAAGGTAAATTATTGACCGATCTTCACGAAATTTCACAGTATCATTTATAGTCCTATTAAACTGTGACGAGCCAAAATTTGTTATGATTGCATTATTTTTTACGGTATTAGGCTTACTAAACTGTTTTCCGGTAATAGGGTTTATATGGGGCCTAAGGTAAATTATTGACCGATCGTCACGAAATTTCACAGTGTTATTTCTAGTCCTAAAAAAACTGTGACGAACCAAATTTTGTTACGCTAGCGTTATTTTTTACGGTTTTAGACGTACTAAACTGTTTTCCGGGAGTAGTGTTTATAACGTGTGTGAAGATAAATATGAAAAGTTAAATATGTTTTTAAAAAATATCGCATGCGATAAAAAAATTTTTAAAAAAATATCGCATGCGTATTATAAAGAAAATACGACTATTTATACGAAATTTTACAGTTTCTATGAAAAATTAATAATTTTTATTTAATATTTAAAACTATTTAGATATTTAGTTAGTCTTTTTATATTAAAATTTATGATTTTTGAAAAAATACGACTTAGAGTGAAATTCTGATGAAAGTGCTGTGTGAGGGATATGGCCACTGTGTCCAAACCCTTCGATCTCAGGGAATCAAACCTAATGGAAAATGAAGACTATGGACAGGGCTACCATAACCTATAAGCACTTTATCCCAATTGTATTTGTGAAAATTTTTATACATTTTTGAAAATTTGACTTAGAGTGAAATTCTCTTGAAAGTGCTGTGTGAGGGATATGGCCACTGTGTCCAAAGCCTTCGATCTCAGGGAATCAAACCTAATGGAAAATGAAGACTATGGACAGGGCTACAATAACCTATAAGCACTTTATAGGTTATTGTAGCCCTGTCCATAGTCTTCATTTTCCATTAGGTTTGATTCCCTGAGATCGAAGGGTTTGGACACAGTGGCCATATCCCTCACACAGCACTTTCAAGAGAATTTTTTCTCTAAGTCAAATTTTCAAAAATTAAAAAAATTTTCACAAATACAATTGGGATAAAGTGCTTATAGGTTATTGTAGCCCTGTCCATAGTCTTCATTTTCCATTAGGTTTGATTCCCTGAGATCGAAGGGTTTGGACACAGTGGCCATATCCCTCACAACAGCACTTTCATCAGAATTTCACTCTAAGTCGTATTTTTTCAAAAATCATAAATTTTAATATAAATAGACTAACTAAATATCTAAATAGTTTTAAATATTAAATAAAAATTATTAATTTTTCATAAAAACTGTAAAATTTCGTATAAATAGTCGTATTTTCTTTATAATACGCATGCGATATTTTTTTAAAATATTTTTTATCGCATGCGATATTTTTTAAAAACATATTTAACTTTTCATGTTTATCTTCACACACGTGTGTTTATATGGGGCTTAGGGTAAATTATGAACGGATCTTCACGAAATTTAACAGCGTGATTTCCAGTCAAATAAAACAAATTTTTGCAAAATCTTATCTCATTCCGTGCCTTGTTCCAGCATTTATGTTATATTTTGTAACAAAATTATCAATTTTTTTAGGTGGTGGTTCCACATTTTGATTCATAGCTCTGGTCCTACTGAACCGATATTGCTGGATTTCAATCCCAAACTGCTTAGGATAACTGCAAGCAATTTGGCACCAACAGACGGACAGACAGACGGACATGGCTAAATCGACTTAGAATTACTCAAGGACCCAGAATATATACACTTTATGGGGTCTGAGATGAATAATAAAAAAGTTTCACACGGAATGACAAACTTAATATACCCTCTTCACAACTAATTGTGGTGGAGGGTATAAGAATATTGTTATTTTACGAATAAGTTTATTTTTTAACATTTATGTTTGTTATTCAAAAAACAAACTACCAAAAAATAATGTTTTTCCGTATTTATTTTGTTATGTAGTTTGATTTTAATTAATAAAAAATTTAAAAATGAATGTTTAAATCATTTGTTTTAAAAGAAATGTAAATGATCCGTTTTTTAAATGAATTTTAAGTTGTTTAAAATGGATTTTCGCTTGAATTTAACTAACTAATATTTTGAGTGTACTTAATACAAAAAAATAACATAAAAAAGTTTATTTATTTGCAAGGTGGTCTAAAAAAACAGCTGAATGTTATTGCTTTGCCTGTTGTTGTTGTATTGTTGTCATAATAAGGCCACCTTGCTAAGTTATTTCAATTGAAACTTAAGTTAAATTTCAATGTACTAAATCGGTGAATTTAGTTTTATCTAAGTGAAGAAGAGAATTTTGTATTTAAAACGATTTTAAACATAAATGTGTTTTAATATCAATTCTGAAAATTGGCCATAACAATTGAACAACTATTTAACATGGCTTTTGTGTTCTGGTTACAGTGTATGGATCACACTTACAAAAGATAAAACAGCTTTTATTTTGGATAATACGACAACAGAACATTAGTTCTTATGAGACAACCTCCACTAAACAAAATAACCTCAAAACTGTCTTATTGACTTACAGCGACAAAATATTGGTTGCAGAAAATACATGTAGTTTGATAAAACATACCCACACAGAGTCAGACAGAACAGACTGTAACAAACCTCGTTTCACATAATTGCTTGGTTTCTTATGATGTAACCATAGCTGTTAAGTAATGATTAGTAATCGTAATAATTACTTATTAGATTACTTTTGTAATGATTACTTTTACGATTACTTTTGGTTTTGCATGATTACTAATAGATTACGATTCCAAGTAATAAAAAAATTATCAGAAGTATCGGCGATAACTACAAAATAATGAAACAAATTTTAAGTAATAAAAATGTTATCCGATTATTTTCAACGATTATGTTTGATTACTTTAAAAATTTGCATATTCATTCGTACAATTATTTTTTTTTGAAAGGGAGGCAACATGTACTTTAAAATTTAAGTGATAAAGACAGCAAATTTCGAACCACCAGTACTACTGGTTAAGTATTGATGTTTGACTGTTGGCTAACGGGCACCGCAGTGGTGCAGTGGGTAGAACTCAAAGATCTTCTGAGGATAGAATGTGGCGATTCTTGAAACATGTAAAGATCAACCCGGGATCGAATCCCAGCTCAGCCAAGAAAAATTATCAATAAATTTTAATAAAAATTCCAAGTTGTAAAATTCCTTCCTTCCGTCAGTGAAAATAATTTAATGAAAATTAAATTTAATGAACTCAAGCCTAATGAAAGAATATCAAAAATTAAAAATTAACAGTTCAACTAAAATCAAAATTGTTCTACAGTTAAATATTGTCATTATTCGAAAATGTACTGGCGAACACTTTTATCCATATAAAATTGGACCAGAATTTGACTGTAGTTTTTATATTTTTATTTATTACCAAACAAAAAATGTTATCAAATTGATCGGTATTATATTTAATAACTTGATAATAAGTATTCAATAATTTTTTATATATTTATGTCCATATCAATTTCGATCCCGGTAAAGAATTAATATTAAGATTTTGTGAGTTGTTTTTAATCTGCTTGCATTCTTTTTTTGCAATTGAAAACAATTGCTTAAGGTATTTATTGTTATTATTATTATTTTAGATGGGAACATTACAGTTGTTTTACTCATGATCACGCGGGTGGCCTCTTTATTTTTTTTATATATTTGTATATTAATATATACAGGGTGGGCCAACTTGGACTGACTGATTTGAAATGCTTATAATTTTTGTATTTTTAAATTTTTTTATTTAATTTTTTTGCAAATGAAAGTATAAATTATAAATTTTTTTAAAGCTACGTATGAAAAATTACATCTTTTAGATGGCGTCCATTCTCCTGTTGGCAGTTAATGGCTCTACTCAATACATTTTGCATTACGTTGCGCAACGTTTCTGACTGCAATTGAGCAATTTCTGTGCGAATATTCTGCTTCAGCTCCTGAATATTTTGTGGTTTGTTGACGTTAACTCGTTCCTTCAAGAAACCCCACAAAAAAAAATCTGGGGCCGTCAAATCTGGAGAACGAGGTGGCCACGCGAAATCTGAATTTTTTGAAATTATTCGGTCATCGAAAAGTTCTCGCAGAATTGCCATTGTGGCTCTTGCGGTATGAGCTGTAGCTCCATCTTGCTGGAACCGTATGTTACGATTATTGAGAACTATCGGACGTAATAAATTTTCCAACATGGTCCGGTATACCACCCCAGAGACGGTTTCTGGCTCATTAAGTTCATTTTCGAAGAAATATGGACCAATAACTTTATCAGCCATGATTCCACACCAAACAGTGCATTTGACAGGGTGTAATTGTCGCTGATGCAATGCTCTTGGATTCTCTGTACCCCAAATTCGTCAGTTCTGCTTATTCACATATCCATTTAAATGAAAATGTGCTTCATCGCTCATAATCAAATTAAACAGTGTTACAAAATTGAATGAAATAGAAAAACCTGGGACCGGATATTATTTTTCTTGTAGGGCTTGTCGACTAAAACAAGATTCCAATAGTGAAATATACCGGACACCTCCAAAATCCGGATTTACGGGTAAAAAACCGGTTTTTGTGCCTTTGCGCACTTATAAGCCTGTAATTTTGTTGATAATGATCCGATTTTCAATTTCTTACTAGATTTGGAAAGAAGAAACTGAGATCTTTCGAACAATGTATAATTTATTTAAGAAAACTGGAGAAATTTGGATGTTATTGTCGAGCAAACACAAATTTTGTAGATTTTTCAAAAAAATTTCAAATTTAGTGACGTTTTTATACATTATTTTCTTAAGAAACTATAATACTTTTGAGTTTATTCAAAAAGTACGTTTATTAACGATTACAACGCATATTTGGGTTTAAAAATAGATAAGTGATTGACTGAGTTATTTAACTTTTCATGAAAATAAACTTTTAAACATTTTATAAAAATTTTATTAATCAATTAATCAATGCAAACACAAAAAAAATTTGTAATGAGAGTTTAAGTCATTCAAAAATATGTTTTTTTTTTCGTGTTCTTTTTACGCACTTTCTTTAAAATTACAAATCACTGTTAGCCTAAACACAACTTAGATTTACAACAAATATTAGTAATGAGAGCTTTACTCATGTAAAATTATTGTTTTTTTTTTTTAATATGACGTTTTGTTAATGTCTTCTTTTTCACTTTGAATCTGTGTATTAAAAAAAAACGTTTGCAATTTAATAAAAATCGTGTGCAATTTAAATTAAAATTATATACAAAATTTTTGACAATTGTAACAAATTTTTGGCTTATTTACTGATATCAGTCACCGGCGTGATTTTAAAAACAATACAGTTTTAAAACACGCAAAAACATTAAGTACGCAAATGTTGTAACTGTTACAAAACCGATACCTGTAAGTTATGATCTACCGACAACGAGCAAATCTGTCGATATAATAGAAAATGATTTCGAACAAAGAAAGTTCCTTCCATCCAGGTCTACAACAACGGCATATTTTGTCAAATGCTGATTTCTACGATCTTGTTCGCGAATTACACTTGTCAAAGCGGCAATCTGAAGTCCTTTGTTCGCGATTAAAGCAGTAGAATTTTGTGGAAAAGGATTTCGTTATAACATCCGGTAGAACAAGTTACCGGACTTGGTTACTTGAAGAAAGATTTAAGACTATTTCCAATGACAGTGATCTCGTGTATTGCGTTGATGTACCGAAACTATTTTCGGCATTAAATCACAATTATAATGCAGATGAATGGCGACTTTTTATTGATGGTTCATTTAAAAGTAAATTTTCTTATAAAAATGTATGACTTTATTTTTATTAATTTAAGATTTGTAATGTAATATGTCGTGCGCCGAGTCGTTATGATCGCAAACTATAGCCAACTCGCGAGTCACATAGAAAAGGCAGCAAAAACATTTTAAATTACCAATTAGTTAAAGTTAAGGACTGCATCTTAAACTGGGATACATGAAACAATTTGTAAAAAATTAGATGTAAACGGCGATGCTTTTTGTCATCTTTGTCATAATTTTAATTTAAATTGCACACGATTTTTATTAAATTGCAAACGTTTTTTTAAATACACAGATTCAAAGTGAAAAAGAAGACATTAACAAAACGTCATATTAAAAAAAAAACAATAATTTTACATAAGTAAAGCTCTCATTACAAATATTTGTTGTAAATCTAATTTGTGTTTAGGCTAACAGCGATTTGTAATTTTAAAGAAAGTGCGTACAAAGAACACAAAAAAAAACAATATTTTTGAATGACTTAAAATCTCATTACAAATTGTGTTTAGGATAACATCGATTAATTGATTAATAAAATTTTTATAAAAAGATCTCAGTTTCTTCTTTCCAAATCTAGTAAGAAATTGAAAATCGGATCATTATCAACAAAATTACAGGCTTATAAGTGCGGAAAGGCACAAAAACCGGTTTTTTACCCGTAAATCCGGATTTTGGAGGTGTCCGGTATATTTCACTATTGGAATCTTGTTTCACTCGACAAGCCCTACAAGAAAAATGATATCCGGTCCCAGGTTTTTAGACTGTCTCACCGTGTTATTCAAAAAATTGGCATTTTCTGTCGTTAGCAAAACCAATCTATTGGCATATTGTAGCCACTGAGTATGATGACATAATAAAATTTTATAAAATTCTGTATTATCTGCAAAAAAAAAAAATAAAAAAATTTTTAAAATACGAAAATTATAAGCATTTCAAATCAGTCAGTCCAAGTTGGCCCACCCTGTATAAAAACTTATCAAAATGTATTTTACAATAATTTACTACTGTCACTTGTATATAAAAATACGTCATTTATATAATAATACACAAATTAAGACAAGCAAAAAAAAAAAAACCCCAAAAAGACAAAAAACATTGTCGCACTGTTGTCTGATAAACTGATTAAACTTAATAAGACCTTTATTTTTTGGTATGGTTAAATATCAAACAAGTGTCTTTTAATTTAAAAGACAAAAACGTTTTGTTGTTTGCTCAGTTAGAGAATGTGTTTTAAACCAAACAAAAATTATGGTACTAAACATACCTTTTGTGTGCAACCTTTATTATGATTTTAATTGTATATTTGAAAATAAATATATTTAAGTAGCATGCATTTCACATAATTTAATATGTTTAGCTAGATCACAGTAACATTTTAGGTGTAAAGCACCATATAATATCATTTTAGTGAATTTAAAGGACATTTAAGTGAATTTTAAGGACAAAACATATTTTTTCATATCATATTCCCAGTAAAAACTTCGCCTACAAAATAATGTGTTGAGTAATCAGAAAAACATAAGATCCAATGAATTTTACAAGGGATGTCCCAAAATGAACGCATTAAAAAATAAGTCATTATTTTTTTACCTGCATACATCCAGAAAAAAGTAGTTATGGAAGTTGTTATAGATGTAGTTATAAAAGAAAGCTACAAAATAATGAGTTAAAGAAGCTATTCCTTTTTGAAAAAGTAGGCGAAGTTTTTACTGGGTTAGAATCTATATATAAATCGGCTAAGGCAAAACAGTTACGAACACTTTTCTCCTCTGTATGTCAAGCGATTTGAACAAAATATACACCATTTAAAAGATATGTACATACTGAAGTGCACAATATAAACGTATTTAATTAAAATCTGTTCAATAATTTCATAGTTATACACGTTCAAATTTGCTACTAACACAAATACAAAAAATTTGTTTTTTTTTTAATATTCAAATTATAAAAAAATATGGTTGTCGATTATTCGCCATTTTTTAGAAAGCGATTTTTGAATATTTCGACTAGATAAGTTCGGGAAATTGAATGTGATCATTTTTAAATTTTCTATAATATTGAACTTGGAAACGTAATACAAATTATATATATGTAGGTGCAGGGTCCGGAGTGAATGAAACCCTATAAGATGAAAAATTTAGGTACTTTTTGTTTTTCTTTTGGCAAGTTTTGAATTTTTGTTAATTTTTGCACCTATAAAGATAAAATTAACAACTAAGAAAGTATGGTCGGTCAAGAACGAACATATGATACCCTAACCACAGTATTTTAAAACACATCATGCTTATGTGTCCATATAAATATGGATTTATCTATGTTTATCAACTTAATGAAAATCGGTTTGAAAGTTTGTGAGAGGCAGAAATTGCCCCCTGCCTCCCCTTATGGTCCTATTTCTTAAAAACAGTATAGATAATGTGTCCCTATAGATATGGATCTATCTATGTTTTGAATTTCATTAAAATCGGTTTGAGAGGCAGAAATTGGCCCTATCCCACCTCGTGGTCCTATTTTTTAAAAAATACCTCCCTTTTGTGTCCATGAAGATATGGTTCTATATAAGTTTTAAATTTCATTAAAATCGGTTTGATAGTTTCTGGGAGGAAGAAATTTCCCCCTATCTACCCTCGTGATACTTCTATTCGGCCCATTTTCAATAGCCTTGGTCCTTGTGCCAATAAGAACCTATGACTCAAATTTTATCAAATTATCTCCAAAATTGCGACCTGTACTTTGCGCACAAGGTTACATGGACAGCCAGCCAGACAGCCGGACGGACATCGTTAGTTCGACTCAGAAAATGATTCTGAGTATACTTTAAGGTGGGTCTAGGGCAGCCATCGGCAAAATCAGGGCGCCGCGTTTTCTCTTTTCTCTTTTATTCTCTTGTATGCTCTTTTATTACGTACATGTGCACACATATTGCAGAGAATTTAACAACATTAACAACAACATATGTAAAATTCATACAACGCATATAATCGCAAAATGTAATAGTATAGGTTGCCGATGGCAGGTCTAGGGCCACTATTTAAAGGCGTTACTCTCCACTATTGTGATGTGGGTATAAAAATGCATGGTGCTGGAGGAATAAGAACATGTAAGGGGAGCTATTTGGTACTTTTTCGTTAAACATGTGGTATATTGATTAATTTTCGTTAATATTAGACGTAGAAAAATAAGATTAAACATGCAATGTCCTGAGTGACAATCTATTAAGGAGATTTTTTGATACTTTTTGTTTTATCAATTTTGATTATATTGAACTTATAAAATGAAATTAACTCATGTGACAGTTAAAATATGAACCGGAGATTGGACCCTCGCCAAATCGATCCATTAAGACGGGGGGAAAATGCTCGAAACATGTAAATTCATATATACATAGATGTACTATGTTAATTTCTTATGAAAATGAAAATTAATGTTAGAATTTTGACCATTAGGCGAACACTAGTTATAATAAACTTATTAGGTTAAACATATTAGGCAAATATGAATAAAAATTTTCGTAGTGATCACTTGTTAATCATGTTTTTTTTTCTCCGCCATAACGAAAGATCGATAGTTGTTTCGACTTTTTGAAAGTTGCTTTGGTTCACTCCAGGATTTTTTCATCTGTAGCAATTCATAGTTGATGTTGCGTCGCCATGTTGTTCTTGGTCTTCCCTGACTTCTAGTCCCCTGAGGGTTGCACCATAATGATGTTCGACAGGATTCCTTAACATCTTTCTTGAGGGTATGCCCTTTCCATATCATTTACGCCGTTTAATTTCAAGGTCAATCGGGATTTAATTTGTTGCGGTCAGTAGTTGTTGATTGTATATTATTTGGAGCCACTTGATACTTAACACTTTGTAACAGGTCACTGAACTAACCTAAATGGACACATTTTTTTTAGTCAAAATATTGCCTGCCTCAGATATTGTCCTACGCGAACCATATTAATATGATAGATCTTCTTTTATATAAAGAACTATGAACAGACAGCATCAGCCTGCACAAAATTCAGTCCCATGGCTAGTTTTGTGCCAATTACCTTTCCTCTAATGTAACTAAAATTTATCACCAGCTTTCACCTACCACAATTTGGTCCATTTTTGTATACTATTCTGTTCATTGGTCACAGGATTACAGCTTTAAGAACAATTGACACAAATTCGCCTTAGGGAATGAACCATTACAAAAGGATAATTTCAGAATTTTTTTTTACTTTAATTCCTTTTTGTTTGAGGAAACTGCCATGGTTTTGATTTTTTTTTTTGTGAACGGTAGTGAAGGTCTTACCTATTCCGCACACATTTCTAAGACCTTCGCCTTAATTCTATTCAAAGTCAGGCCTGTTTTACTAAGCAAAATAGTCAAAATTAATCTTATTGTTTAATCTTTAAGTTCTCTGTTCGCTTTCCTTTTTTAATGTCACTCCTTTAGGAGTTGCCTTAAGAAACTTGCCCATCTTTATATACAAAATTTCACAGCGATTCTATAATATTAAAAATGGCAATTAAACCAGATGTTTTCATTTCAAAAGTCATTAAAGAATGGTAGAAATAAAATGGCAAACACAGTATTTTCTTTGATACAAAAAGCCCAGTCAAAGCCAATTCTAATGCCATCAGCCAAGAAAGAAAGCAACCGTATAAACAACCGCAAGAATTGTGTGGTTCACAAAAACACATAAATTTAATATTTTAGAAGCGTTTTCTTTTTAACACCGTAACTTGAACAGAGCTATAATGGAACAGAACAGTATATTTTAAGCGGCTGCACTATACTAAAGTAAAATATATATTTTAAGACAGTAGTTCTTAAAACAAAACATCAAAAGGTTTTTTAAAGCTAAAACGTTGAGTAAGAAACCAGACTTAAGATGTAGTAAAAAGGTCCTAAAATGTCCTAATCGCATGGATTTCTCTATACAGGCTTTCCATATGGACCACTTTAATGATCTTTTTTTGTTTTTGTTAAAAACGTTTTATTTTCTAATTCTTAATACAAATTTTCTATACCATTTAAGAATCCCTGACTTTCTTTTTAAATACGCTTCTTTTATTTAAACATTGTTTGGTAGGAGTTGGCTATTTGGTTGTTTCTTTGCTTATCTTTAGTTGCCGTCATTTCTTTAACAATCCAGAGTGCAACGTAAGAGCCAATATAGACATTGTGTATTAAAGAAAAAGTAGCACACAGTCTCCACAACTTAAGCAAGAGGCGTAAAGTCTATTTTATAACACCTTTTAATACAACTTCAAGTGGACTGAAACAAATTATAAAAATATTTAGTTTAAAGCAAAAAAAAAAAAAAAAAAAAAAACTTAGAAGGATGGAAAAATAATTGAGAATAATAGAAACCATGGCTGGTGATAAGAAGTTTAAAAACTTGAGCTTGAATTTACTTCGAAAACATTTTTCAAAAACTTTTATTTATATCTATCTTAAGTTAGAATTGTGTGAAAAGGCATAAAATTTTGTATAAACCTTTCGGTACCTTACGACTACCAAAAAGGCAAAGTCATGGCCTGCTTCTTAAGCTAAAAAGTCAGAATAAAAATGCATTCCTTAAATATAAATTTGGTGGCTTTATTTCAGTATTGCCAAGGATCTAGAATATATACATTTAATTTCTGGTAGCTAAGATAAATATTTCTTTATATAATTCTTATTCACCGATCGTGGCACTGATGAGCAAAAAATGGCAAATAATTATTTAGTATAAAAAATATCTTTCCATCGCTCGATTTCATCTAGCCAGTACTCCAACGTTTATCTTATTTTTCTTTTAATTTTTGTCTTTTAGATTTAATAAGTTAACGCTTTAAACATTTTTGCCTAGTGCATATCCATAAGCTCCTTAGCGTATGATTTATATTTATTTGTTGTGCCGAAATAAGTAAATGGCTCATACGCACGATGTTTGAAGGAGCATGTTTGAATTGTTATTCAAATTTAAAAATGATTTAACCACCACGTTGTGTTCTTCTTAAGATCTTTGAAGACCTTTTGTGTTTGCTGAGGATTTTTTAAGCAATGTCTCTCTCTATTTTTTAACTTCTTCTTCAGAGGATTCTTGCTAAAAACATTAAAATCACCATCCTTGAACTTAACACTATTCTGTATCCAACTATGTTACTGGCTTTTCGGGCGATGTGACTCCAATTATAATTTGTTGATTTTAACTAATCGTCAATGGTTCTCCTCCAGGCGTTAGCGGTAGCACCAAGTCGACGACTCCTTGTACATTCCTCCTTAATGCTTGTCGTGCTGTATCTTGATAACAATTTCTTCGAAGTATATGGCCTGTCCGACACTCATTCTGCTCTCTAATATCTTTTGGTACCGGCCTTTAATTAGTATGAGCCTCCAGGTATGCGTTACTTATACGGCTTTACTACCACATCAATGTTTTAAAAAAAATTCAATAGTATACCGTTTCTTTTTTGGTCTTTTTGCAGCTTCTTTATAGAAAAAGGTAATTTATTACGGTTTCAACAAAAAACTGCTAATTACACATGCAATCATAATCAAATGCAACCAATATTTATGTCACGTTCATGTGAATGCAACATAAATTGTTAATTTCAAGTTAATTACCGCCAAAAGGGTAATTGAAAAGTAAGGTTTTGCAATTTGATGTGTAATATTTAAAAGACTATGAGAAGAAAGAACATAAATGAAACAAAAAATAAATTTAGAAGGGTTTTTAAATTACATAACCTATAAAATCTGATAATTTAAAGAAAATTTCGCTTAAGAAGCAGTTATTTCTGTCATTATTTCTTCGACCTAGCGATTCTTATTTAAAATAAAATACTTTAATAAGTTTGAATAAATCGGAATGAATAAGAACCAAATTTTTAAAAGTTTCCTATAACAAGCCATTTTTATATATTTCCTATGAAAAGCAATTTTACAAAAAGTTCTTTTAAAAAGTAATTTCCTTTAAAAGGCAAATTCTTGAAAAATTTTACTAAAAAATACATTTTTAAAAACCCACTTAAAAGCAATTTTATAAAAATTCCTTTAAAAAGGCAAATTTTTAAAAAATTTTGTAAAAATTGCTTTTAAGTGGGTTTTTAAAAATTTATTTTTTAAACAATTTTAAAAAATTTCCTTTTAAAAGCGAATTTTTAAAAAATTTCCTATAAAAAGATAAAAAAGCGAATTTTTAAAAAATTTCCTAAAAAAGCAAATTTATAAAAAATTTTCTATAAAAAAAGCAAATTTTCAACAAATTCCTAAAAAAAAGCAAATTTATAAAAATTTTCTATAAAAAAAGCAAGTTTTTAAATCAAGAATAAAAACTGGGAATTAAGCACGAATAACAAAATCTTTTGAAATTAAAGTTTTTAAAAAAATTTCTTATAAAAAACAAATTTTTAAAAAATACCTATAAAAAGCAAATTTCCTATAAAAAAGGCAAATCTTAAAAAAGATTTGCTATCAAAAAGCTAATTTAAAAAAAATTTCCTATAAAGTGTACATTTTTAAGAGAATTCCTATAAAAAGCTAATTTTGAAAAATTTTCCTATGAAAAGAAAATTTTCCTTTTCAAAAAAACTGCATATAAAAAGAAAATTTCCTAGAATTCCTATAAAAAGCTAATTTTTAAAAATTTTCCTATGAAAAGAAAATTTTCCTTTTCAAAAAAACTGCATATAAAAAGAAAATTTCCTATAAAAAGAAAATTTTAAAAAATTTCCAATAAAAAGCAAATTTTTAAAAAATTTCCTATAAAAACAAATTTTTAAAAAAATTCCTATATAAAGCAAATTTAAAACAAAATTTCCATAAGAAGTAAATTTTAAAAAAAAATTCCTATAAAAAGCAAATATTAAAAACATTTTCTATAAAAAGCAAATTTTTAAGAGATTCCCTATAAAAAGCAAATTTTTAAATTTTTTAAAAAAATTCATTTAAAAGACAATTTTAAAAATTTTTCTATGAAAAGAACATTTACCTTTTGAAAAAAATTTCCTATAAAAAGCAAATTTTAAAAAATTTCCTATAATAAGATAATTTTATAAAATTTCCTATAAAAAGCAAATTTTTAAAAAATTTCGTATAAAAGGTTATTTGTTACAAAATTTCATATAAAATGAAAATTGTTATAAAATTTCCTATAAAAAGCCAATTTTTTAAAAATTTCCTATAAAAAGCCAATTTAAAAAAAATTTCCTATAAAAAGCAAATATTATAAAATTTCCTAACAAGAGCAAATTTTAAAAAAATTTTCTATAAAAAGCAAATTTTTAAAAAATTTCGTATAAAAAGTAATATGTTACAAAATTTCATATAAAATGAAAATTGTTATAAAATTTCCTATAAAAAGCCAATTTTTTAAAAAATTGCCTATACAAAGCCAATTTAAAAAAAATTTCCTATAAAAAGCAAATATTATAAAATTTCCTAAAAAGAGCAAATTTAAAAAAAAAAATCTATAAAAAGCAAATTTTTAAAAAAATTTCCTATAAACAGAACCTTAAATTTTAAGATAAATTATATATAAATAACAAATTATCAAAAATTACTTTGTGGGAATACAAAATTTTAATTTAAAAGATTTTGTTATTCGTGCTTAATTCCCAATTTTTATTCTTGATAAAAACACCGAAATTTATTGTTGATGGGATAAGCTATTCCTATGCGCATTTTACTGGTTACTTAGGCCAGATCGTCAGGAAACTTCATCCATAAAGATTTTAGAAAAACTAAAGATATTAAACCAAGTAAAACTGTTAAACGTATAAGAATTATAGCAACAGTTCTACTTGTAACAATATCAAAGTTTAAACAAAACACATCAACATCTTACATTCACCACTACACAGAAAAAATTATTGCCGAATTATTTTCAAACAAACGCTTGTTTGAAATTTTTTTTAATTTCTATAAACTTTTTTACTGATTCAAACAATATTTTTATTTGATTTTTATTTAACCAACAAAAATGTGGACAACTCTTCAAAAATATAATAAACGCGTTATTGGTGTCAAGTTTTCATAATTTTGTATGAAATATTTAACGCTTTTTAATGTTGTCGTCTTTTTGCATTTTTTTATTTGATCGTAAGCAACACTTCTTTATGTGAAATATAAGAACAACAACAAAAACACACACAGTCTATTTTTGGACGCTTTAAAAAAGAGCAACTATAGGAAAAACAATAGCAGAAACAACATTACAAGAAACAAAAGCCCGTATTCAATTTTTTAAAACTGTTTGGTTAAATACATCAAATACAAAAATGGAATGATGACGAAAAACATATCGAGTCGGTATGCTGCGGTTTTTGGTTACATTTCTTCTTTAGCAAAGGAAAGGATACAGCAACAGAGAGTGATAAAGAAAAACATTGTGTTGTGTGCAGGGATGTTAGATGTGACGATTTTACGTCATTTTGACGATTTTTTTCGATGAATTTACCAAAATGACGATTGACGATTTTTAATGACGAGTCACTTAGGTTTTGACGGTTTAATCCCGTCAATAAATTTATTTTAAACTTTAATCTGGCATCAATTTTATAACACTTCAATCTGGCAAGTAAAGTTTTTTCTTAGTTTGTATATATGTGTAGAGGCGAATATATATTTATACTAACGGACCCGACGAACTTCGCCTCGCCCCAATTTTAAGCCTTCAGACAAACTTTAGAGTAATAATACAACACAAATATTTAATATTCAAATAAATGTGATTTATTTGAATGGAATCAGTAGAGAGCGATTTGATGAACAATGTTTTTCGATGTGTTATCCGGCGCAAAAACAAATAACGATGACGGTTTCCCAACACGCGAACATGCAACGTACAGCTGACCGTGCGGAAAACAGGGAAATTCTAGATTAATCCCACAGACTTCTAGTGATTGGCTTTGCGATTTATTGATTGTCATTGCAAATTAATCCTCTTGAATTGGAATGGAAGGTCAGTTGGAATAATGGGAATTCGTGGGATAAGGACTTCCTCTCCTTTGAATTTGCCCTTGATGATTGTCGCCGACGGGTAGCTGGTCGGTTCATTTTTGTCGGTCACGCAGTCAACAGATTTGTACGTATGCAGTTGTCCTGCGATTTGACTTTGAATAATTAAGTTCAAGCTATAGACGTCCTTATTCTTCGCTGCTAGTATTGCCCGTTCACGAATCCAATCGAGATTTTTGTAATTTTGTGCAATGACAGGGAACACTTTGCTGATGAGTTCCTCCTTGGACGATGTGAATTCACAAACATTTTCAAGGAACGATATCAATCCATTCGAAACATCAACAGGAATTTGTTCGTTGCCAAGCTCCAGCAGTTGTCACGAGAATTGAGCAGCCGATGGGTCGTTCTGCAACGCGACCCTCATGTTTGTGGTTAATTGCATTTTCTGGACATGCCTACACAAAGAAGGCACGCGTTAAGTTCATCCGCAGCAGAAGATTTGGGGAAGACAGGAAGTCTTTGACGAAAATCTCCGGAGAGCAATATCAAAGCCTCACGAAATCGTCTTATGTATTAAAAATTCTATCTTTTTTGGTTTTGTTTAATTTTATACTTAATTATTTTTTTTATGTTTTAATCAGAGTATGAAAACAAACAAAACATTTCGCCAACGTTTGCAAAATGAACAAAACTATTCAAAATTTTTAAATTGTATTGTATATGAGCAAAACCAAAACAAAAACTTCTCAAGTGTCAAAGAGAGAAAACGAATCAATTGGTTTTCCACTCATCAGCATTATTTAATTTACCGTTGCAATCGTACATCTGAGTACAAAACAGATAGAGAAACGTTTTGTTTTGAGTAATTGATTTAGTTCTTGTTTGCTTTTGTAGTGGCATAACAAGAGTAAAATCCACAATGCCTCGTCCACAAAATGATTTGTTACGTTATTTTTATAAAAACAAAAAAAACCTAAAAATATCTCTTTTTTTCGCTTAGAAACAATAGTAGTGAGTAAATCAATTACCAAACGTTTGTCAAACGTTTTTTCTTGGAATGTTTCAATATTGTTCTTACTCTTTTCTTTTCCAGCTGTGTACGTTTATATTAATGTACAATTTGCGCTCACGAGCAAAAATAATACAAAACAAAATGGCACAATCATTCTCATTGTTTTGATTTTGTTTTTGTTTTACTCACTGCAAAGAACAAAACAAAACGAAAGCAAACGTTTCATTTTGTTTGTTTTCGTACTCTGGTTTTAATAGAGTAATTAATCCGTGTTGATAAAAAAAACTATTTTTTATATGACGATTTTTTTACGGTTTTTTTCGGAACTAATGACGATTATGACGATTTTTTTCCAAATTTTGACGATAATTCGAAAAAAACATCTAACATCACTGGTTGTGTGTATAAATAAGACTTCGTTCAAAAATTATTCCAACAAAAAAAATGTGTCTCAAAGCCAGCCGGCGGCTCTGCTCTGCCGTCATCTTCTCATACAGTGCTTACTTGTGTGCGCGTCATTGCTTGTGCAAAAACGTTTTTTTTTATTTTGAAATTTAGTATATGAATTTTAGTAAACTTTTTGTTTGATTCTGTTAAATTATTTGTTTGAAAAAATCAGTGTTTTTTTTCAATAAATAAAATGCAAATAAATTGTTTGAATATGCAAATTTCTTTATAGGAGCGATTTCAGACAAAAAATTTTTTGATTCTACAAATTTTTTGTTTGAATTGGAAAAATAATTTTTTCTGTGTACAATTGATTGAAATTCTTCCAAAATTAATTGTAGTTGTAAGTAAGTTACGAAAAAACAAAATTCAAAAATCAATTGTAGTGGGGAATGTAAGAAGAGATAAACTCACTGTTTATTGTTGATGTTTTTGTTTAAACTTTGATATTGTTACAAGTAGAACTGTTGCTTATAATTCTTATACGTTTAACTAGGGATTGCTGTTCGGTTTTAACCGAAACCGTAACCGCGGTTTTAAATGCCTAAAAACCGAAACCGAAAACCGACAAAAAAACCTCGGTTTTAGCTTTTACTTTAACAATGTATTTATGCTTGAAGAAATTGCAAATTATGCGTCATACTCGTACTTCATATACAAAAACTTTATACATAACAGCCTTCAACAATGACAAGGTATTTCAAAATTCTTAAAATTTAAACTAAGTACTAAGAAGATCAAATGTTATCTTTATAGCTCTTAAGTACACACCTTATTTGTGAGGCATAAACTGAATTTTGTATGGAGTTTCTTGTGGCTATAGAAAAAACTCACACTTACGAACCCCTGGGCAAGGCTGGGGCTACTTTTATATGTATGGAGTTTTATAGCTATAGCAGGAACATTTTGTTGGGAATGAAATAATTTTTCGAAAAAAACAGAAAAGAAAGAATTCTTATGTGTTGTGTATGCTTTTTGAAAGGTTTCATTTTGATTTTATTTATTGCAGTACGTATATTATAGGGAAGCGCCTGACAGGCCCAGGTGGATACAATATGCACAAAATTTTCATTTGGCCAATTTCGGAATTGAGGAATACATACATTTTCGTTCTAATATACTTAATAATTATAAAAAAAAACTGTAAAAAAGTCAAAAAATGCCTGGCCATGCCCAGGTATACACTTAAGGGCGAATAAAAGTACCTGAATTGAAACAAATAAAAAAATTGTATTACATGCAAAAACATATATGGGACCCGGTCTATGAAAATTGAGAATTAAGCACGAATAACAAAATCTTTTAAATTAAATAACAAATTTAAAAAAAAAAATTGTTTTTAAATAGCAAATTATAAAAAAATTTACTATAAAAAGCAAATGTTTAAAAAATTTCCTATAAACAGAACTTCAAATTTTAAGATAAATTATCTATAAATAGTTAATTAAAAAAAAAAATGGGTTTTATAAAAAAATTCATAGAAATAACACATTTTTTTAGAATTTACACCAATTTTTTTTTTTTAATCTGGACTAATTACATACCGAGGGCCTATATTCAAAATCCTCTATCTTAAAAAACACAACTTTTCAGGAGAGCCATAAAACAGTTTTTTTTCGCGTATTACTTGAGTTATGAAAATTCGGTATTCTACAATACTTTTGAAATCTACTATTGAATCTCACAGGTAATTGGTTCATAAAATTTTGCATTATTGGAGACTTTATGCGAGATAGAGGGTTTTGCTTCTCAAAAATATTCAATATGTACATATGCATGAAAATGAAAAGATAGAGGGTTTTGCATTTTATTAAAAATAAATAATTTTGAATGTATTTATGCCATCTGTCAGTGTTTAACGTGGCTTATTGAAGATAATGGCTAATAATACCAGAGTATGAAAACAAACAAAACATTTCGCAAACGTTTGCAAAATGTACAAAACTTTTCAAAATTTTTAAATTGTATTGTACATGAGCAAAACCAAAACAAAAACTTTTCAAGTGTCAAAGAGAGAAAACGAAACAATTGGCTTTCCACTCATCTGCATTATTTAATTTACCGTTACAATCGTACATCTGAGTACAAAACAGATAGAGAAACGTTTTGTTTTGAGTAATTGATTTAGTTCTTGTTTGGATTTTGTAGTGGCATAACAAGAGTAAAATCCACAAGCCTCGTCCAAAAAATGATTTGTTACGTTATTTTTTATTCTTTTTTCTTTGAATTCCTTTTTATTTAATTTAATTTGTTTTTTTAATTACTATGGTAATCAAAATAAGCATTAACAAACGAAAGCAAACGTTTCGTTTTGTTTGTTTTTGTTCTCTGAATAATACAACATAAGATAAAAAACTTAACAATAAACAATAGATATTAAACAAAAAGTTATAGCAACAATTTTTTTTTTGTTTTTGCTTTTTTAAGTTTGTTTCCAGTTGGATTGGTGTAAATGAGCGTAAAAATAATGGTATTCCGGTGGTATAACGCTCTTCAAATCTCGCAAATTCTTCCACTCATTTGGTTGAATTGAAAGTGGAGCAGAATATAGAGCTTTTGGTTCAATATTTTCTGTATAAGGTTTAATACGAACAGGAAGATCAATGTGATCTGTATCAAAATTTATTTTATACCATCTGGAAGATATAAAAGAGATCTTAAATAAGGAACGGAATCGATTGGCAAGTGTTTAGAATCTAAAAATCAATCTAAACTTTAGATTGATTTTTCAACTTAATCTCTATCTTAGCATGGGCATTTGCGTATGGCCTTTCTCTAAGAACTTCTGTTCAATAACTTTATTATTTTTAGCAAACAAAATTGGATAGAGCATTAGATAAATAACGGTTACGGTTTTGGTAGCCACATCCATCCGAGTTTGTAATTGGCAATAAATCTGATAAGCAATTTTATCAATACTTTTTTCATACTGTACACGATGTTTTTTTTATTAAACGTGTTGATTATATTCATCAACTGATACTATTATGAAAGATTATCACACGATAATAATATTTTTATTACATACGATTTTAAAAATTGCTTATTTTTTGACAATTATATCATAGATGAAACTTTAAAAGAAGACACTTTTTAAGCAGATTCCAACTTTTACCATTTATTTTTCTGCCATGGACATTATATTTTAATATTTTAATTATAATCAGAATCGGGTTTCGCTATTTTAATAAACCATTAAAAATGTCAAATTCATGTTCAGCTTGCAGAAAATAGTAAAACCCATGCATTGCAGGAACAAGTTATTCAAAAAAATATTTGAAAATTTATTATTAGAAAAGATAGAGGGTTTTGCATTCAGAAAAATTAATTGTATAAGATAGAGAAAATACAAAAATGAAAATAAAACAGCAAAAAAGAATATGTTTGTTATGAAAATCACACCATAGATGAGGGTTGCTTTACTGAACATTTTACCATTAAAAAGTCATTTTCGTGAAAATCAAAGATAGAGGGTTTTGAATATAGGCCCTCGATACATACTTTTTAAAAATTTCCTAAAAAAATTATTTAAAATATTTTTCCGTAATGAAATTAAAACAACCGATAAATTTAAATAAAACAAAAATTCTTCATAAATAATTGAAAAATAAATCTTTTTTTTATGGTGCACTCCATTTGTTTAAAAAAAAACAGCATAAAGAAAAATAATATTTTTTCGCGCGTTGAATAAAATATAACAAAAATCATTAAAACAAATAGATTCTTTTCTGCCTTTGATTGAATAAGAAAGAGGCAAAAACGCATACTAAAACACCAAAAAGGCACAATAAAGTCAGGCATTGTACGAAATTTAATAGCAGCAAAGGAGTGTTTTCGGTTGTTTTGCAAAATCCTGTATGTGTGTATGTAAATAACATACTCGCACACTAATGAATTGAATTTTTATTTTTTGTTTTAATTTTAATAGTTAACACCCACCAACATAAAAAGTTTAAATCTCAATGTAAATTAATAAAGCAAATGAAATATTTTTAACAATTTTATGCACAATTCAATCAATTGAATCAAGCAAAAATATTATTTTAACTCGTTAGCCAAATATAATTTACAGGCTTTAACGAGAAGTGACAAAAAAGTGCATTAATTGGATGAGGGTACAGATTTAAATAAATGTTTTTTTTTTCGAAATTAATAAAAAAAAAATTAGTTTTTTTTAAATATTTGAGAGAATTTTACTTTATTATTTGCGGATATAAACGATACATTTTATATGCGCAATAAAGTCAATTAAATAGTCACAAGTGCTTAAAGCTTGAACTGAAAGTAAAAGAAAATTTAGTTAAAAATAAAAACTGTTATTTAATTTGTAATTGTATAAATTATAAGAGAAATTATTTTAATACTATTTAATTTCATGTTTTTTCGTTCAGATTTTTTGCTTTCTCCGCCTATAAACCACCCACATTTCTTAGCAAATGTTTTTTTAGTTGAAAATCATGAGAAATCACGAAACACCGAATATTTATCGTTTGTTTTCTAATCATTTTCTAGTATTAATAAAAATAAAACGTGCAGGGACAAGCAGAAATATTATAGAACGTAAAAGCAAATTTTAAAATATTGCCTATAAAACGAAAATATTCTCAAAGTTTACTATAAATAAAAAATATTCTCAACACTTCCATAAAAAAAAAACAGCAAATTGTTCCAACATTTTTTGTAAATAGCAAATTTGTGCAAAATTTTGACAAAAATACCTATCACCAGCTTGCATTTTCAATCGTGTAGGAGTCTACCCTCATAGCAAAATGCATCTTCATATTGATGATGCCCTAACATCAGAATTGTGACATCAAACGAATAACAAACTTCATCATAAAATTGTGAAATATATTTAGGCGTATCTATGTGACATCAATTTGAGGCCACATTTTTTGTGTATTATAAACAATATTTGTTTGTTTCAAAAGTAAAGTAAGAAGCAAAAATTCCCATATTCTATTTGGCTAAATTATTTCGTAAAATTCAATTTTCAATGTAGAATGATAACGAAAATTATATCGAGGCTGCTGGTGTCTTATCATTGAGAGTTTTTCTGTAAGCAAAAGGCGGAATATAGCAAAAGTGAAACAAACAAGTGAATCAATTAAAGTAAATAATAATATTCTCTCACTTTGACTTAAGTCAATCCTTATGACTTATGAAAAACTATAATTTTTCATGACGGTTTGTGATGACAGTTTGTCATTAAATTGGGCCTAATAACTCCTTTCTCCGATGTTACTGAGTCATCAGGCTGATGATGTTTTTATTATCAAACTAACTCCGATTCGAAGTTTCTGTGATGCCGATGTGTCATTCAATTATTGATGACATAATTTCACTTGACAACTTGGCCAAGTGATGTTAAGGCTGACATCAAAATGATGAAAAGTGTCATGTGGTCAAAAAAAGAAGACACTTGTCATAGTACTGATGTTAAAATACATCAGCGGTTTGACGCATTTTCGATTAGAGTACTGGGAATTTAGGAAGGTCGTTTTGATGGCCACCGAGCGTAATTTTTAATGTTAAAAAACTCCTCGAACGGGAGAAACTTTTACACCAGCTGATTTTTGGGATACTTTTACATAACAGCGAAAGACGCTGCATTAGTCTATACGGAATCGTTTGAGATGTGTGTAAAAATGATCTAAAAATTCTTTAAAAAAGCATGTCATGACTGGTATGAAACTTATGTTGCAATTACCTTACAACTAGTGAAAAGCTGAGCGGTATAACAGATTTAGTGCGAGCCCACAATTAAATAAGTATTGATATGTTAATGAATTGAGAAAAATCTTTTGGAAAAAGTACCAAAAATAGCTATGATTTTCACCACTTAAAGGTTCGAATTTCGAAAAGGTACCAAATTTGGAAAGTTGCGAAAGTTTAAAAGCTATAAGGGGCAACAAAAAAGTACTTAAATACAGGTTTAACCCGTTTGCTCCCAGAAAGTTCCTTATTTCAGCTTATTTTTCTAAGGAACAACGATAAGTATTACATTATTTTTTTGTAACTCTTTTAGTTTTGGTGATTTAAGGTTAGCGAATTTACCTTTTTTAACCCCCTTAACATTCGAATATTCAAAAAGACCTACATCCGGTCCAAAATTCAATTTCAGCTTCAGGCGTTTAGGCTGTGCGATGATGAGTCAGGGATTTAGTCAGTCAGTCAGTAACGTTACAATTATATACATACAAAACGTAACATTGTTGCCTTAATACTATTGAAATAATCATTAAAAGATTTTTTAGGACTTGCATGTAAAACAGTCAAAACGGTTCATTATATCACCTGGCCACTATACAAGTTTTCGGTCGAATTAGTGTATTTGCCCATAAAAACAATTCTGGTTGATAAAATTGAGTTCAAATATTCTTTACTAGCTTTTACCCGTGACTTCGTTCACGTAAAAATTAGAGCAGATTTAAAGAAAACGGTTTATCCTTTAAAAAATTAAAGAAATTTAACGTAGCTTTCTACATCGATATTTATTTTATGTTAAAATATTTCTATTAAAAAAAGGAGTTATAATTTTTCGCAAACGCAATTATATTTACATTCAACTTTCCATATGGTATTATCGCATATCGGGAGATATACGTATATTTACTGGCAGCAAAGCTGCCCTTCTTGGTTAACTGTAGAATGTCGGATGTCTTTTGATAAGATCGCTAATATGGATACCGGGGCACACAGAGTGCCCGGGCAATCGGGTAGCAGATGAGCTGTCCAAACAAGCTGGTCGCATGGATGATACATTTATTGACCAGTTTCCAATGGCTCAATGTATACCACTTATAGGGCGCGAGTCTTAAAGAGTTGCGCAGATGCGGTGGACCTGTGCGTCCACCTGCTCGATATCCAGGATCCTTTGGCCTGGATATGATGAACGGAGAACTAGCTCTCTACTTGGGTTCAGCAGGGACCAGATTAGGACGGTGATATCGGTTGTGACTAGACACTGGCTGGTGGGGACTCCTGCTGGAAGAATGGGTCTGGAATTTAACGACTACTGTAGAAGTTGTCAAAGCGAGGAGGAAGAGGAGACTGTGCTTCACTTTCTTTGTCATTGCCCTGGATTGCGGGGCATTAGAGAAGAATACCAGGGGGAACTGCTGTTTGCCTGCTTGGAGGATCTATCCAGAATAGAACTAAAATCGCTCCTTCTCTTCACTAGGAAGACGAAGTGGTTGGACTTTGCAGTGACGCCATCTGAGTAACTTCTATAAGGGATGGGCATTGGCGCCGGGTATCACAAAGGGACCAATAAAGGACCCAAGTGAGCAGTCTTTTGATGGCTGCCAATGGAACCTAACCTAACTTTCCATATGAAAAGCAAAAGGTTTTTAAATATGTATATTCCGGCCAATGGACCATAAGCAATCTGAATACCAAATTGATCAAGAAAAAGAAAGTACCAGAAGAACCAACTTTTTTTTACATTATAAAAAGTACCCTATTTTTTAATCGAGGCTATATGCTTTTTCTATACCAAAATTTTTGGAAAGAGAAAAATTATCGAAGGCAAAATAGTACAAAGAGTACCTGCTTTTTCTCATTTTAGTCCCCCAGAAAGTACACTGTAAATTAATTTAGGCTATAATCTGCATGTATATTAAATTTATCAAGAAGATAAAAGTACCAATTTTATCCCGTTTCCCTTAAAAAGTAAACAAATTAATAGTATCGATTAAACATTTAATTCACTTGATTAAACTTTTAATTCACTTGATTAAACGTTTAATTAACTTGATTAAACGTTTAATTAACTTGATGAAACGTTTAATTTATTTGATTAAATTTTTAATTAAAACTGATGTTAAAAATCAGCGAAGTCGATTAGTTTTTTCCATAGCGTCCCTACAAATATGCACTTGGAATAAGGATTCGGACAAAATGGAGTCCATTCCCTATGATCTAGGAAAAAAGTTGGTTTTCAATTTATATAAGATTTGGCATAGCCGATATTGTTCTAAGCTTTCTATTTAGAGCAATATATTTTTTTAATTTTCTTTAAATACCAAATAATTGTTTTGAAAACTGACTGCATTAAATAACTTTTTTACAAATATATGCTTATATTGTAATTGTTGTTGTTGCTATTTATGATAAATTGTTATTGGAAGCATTGTTAACGTAAACAATTTATGATGGGCTTCAAAATTGATGAAGAACGCAAAAGTGAAAATAAAATTACTAGAATTAATAATAAAACAAGAAAGCAAACAAATAAATAAATAACGACTCACAAACAATTTTCTCGAATAATAAATAATTTCATTTTCATCTTTTCGCTCATCCAACCACCATCGGCTAACAGGGCACACACTCAAATGCATACGCACACACACAAACAAACAAAAATAGCATCTAGTCCCAAAAACTTTTTCCAAAAAAAAAAAATATAAAAAAAATAAAAATAAACAACAATAGCAAATAGAAAAATTATTTTAAGATGTTGGTTAAAGTGGCTTGATAAGAACATTTGGATAGAAAAGGACATTTTAGCTGAAGAACAACAAAAGACTTCATCTATAGATGAATGTGGCAAGGACAATGGCAAGAAAATTGAGTGGTATCAAGAACAAGGGCTGCAGCCTTATAATACCAAAATAATGTTTATTGTTATCATTCCATTTCATTACGAAATACATGTGTGTCTTCTTATCATTCATATACTCGTTGGTATTCATACATGAATCTATTTCAAAAAGGAAAACAGAAACCTCTCAAGTACAAAATATTATTTAATGTGTGTGCTTGTATATGTTACAGCAATGTGCTAATAGATGCAGCAATGAATAAACATGAGATCTTTAATGTTTTTTTTTTTTTTTTTTTACTATATACTTTTTTTAATAATGTGCGCGTGAAAATTGTTTATTAATTTTATCAAGTGTTTTAAGTTATCTTGAACATGTTCTGTGGGAAATTACAGACAGATATACACATTTTTCTTTATACAATATAGGATTTTTTTTTATTTTGATTAACTTTTTTGAGAAGAAAAGAATTGTCTCGAAAATAGCTGGACATTTTTTTGTAGCCCTAACGCACAGTAGTTCATACCATGTAACGATTGGATATAAAAAAGGAGTTCTATATACAAAACGAATGCTAATACCCATATTTTTTTTTTAGCTAAACACTGATATATCCTCAAGAATATCCTGAAATAAGGATAACGGGAGCAAAGATCCCACGGAACCTAATTGGCGAGCGATAAATAATCCTCAGTGGCCAAAGGACGTCTCAGGAAGTAAAAAAACAACACCTCTGATACCCTGCCTCCAAAATTGTTTCAGGTTTTGCCGATTGAAAAAAATCCACTCGTTTAAAAGCAACATGTTGCACACGTCGCACACTAAATCATAAACAACAACTCAAAACTTATCAAAATCGCTTTTTGCCTAAACCAGTTCACAGCTCAAATCAAAAGCAGCCGAAAACATTTCGTTTGTGTCACTGTCTTCTTTAATTTTTCATCTTTAACATTTGTCCAACTCATTTGAATTTTGAGTTGTGCCTGTTTATAATTTTGTGTGGGGGGGGGGGGGGGGTACTTTAAAACCATGTGAAATAAGGCCATGATGGCTTTATTGCTCAATTGAATGGGAGATAATGATGGCCTCATTGCCCAATCATTGAAAGGTAAGGTCATATTTAAAATTTTTCGAAATGAGAGATATAGCCATATTTTTGTTCGCAAATGAGAGATAAAGCCATATTTTTTCAGAATATTGTTATGCATGGTGTAAACATTCTGTAAAAGGGAAAATCCTTAGTTATCATTGAAAAACATTTTTTTTTATTCTTGCGGCGCACGCAGGAAAACTTTATTCAGCGAAGCCACCTGCCGCGTCCTACTGGAGGAAAAAACTCCTAAGCACGGCCGCAGGCCTCCACGCAGAAGAACTTTTTTATGCGAAGCCAGATTTCAATACTTAACTTTAATGTCTCCGGAACTGAAATGAGAGATAAAGCCATTTTCTTCTATTGCTAATGTGAGCCAAGGCCATGATGGCTTTATCTCCCATTCAAATGGAAAAAAAAACAAAAGGCTTTATCTCCCTATTGAAAGAGAGATAAAGCCATCACGGCCTAAATGGTAAATCCAAAGTGTTGAACGTGACAGTCGTACGCAGCAAAAATGCAATAACATTTTAAATTATAGCACTAAGACAGCACTGTTATCTACGTTAAAGTTTATGGAGGGCCCGATTCTAGGTCAAAGATAATGGCAAAAGAAGAAGCGGTTCGAACGTGAAAAAAATAGAAGTAGTTTTTGTGGCCATGCATAAAAAGGCGTAATTCAGCGAAACCACGCACAACTTTTTAGTCAAACTACTTTCAGAATTTTACGTAGCAATGTAACATTAAATTGTCTTTGGTTTGATTCCAGAATCTTCTGTATTTTTTTTAAGCCAAAATTGACATTTCGAACATGAAATTTTTTCCATAATAATTTAACTGAATACTGATTAAATTAAAATAAAAATTTACCGTTAATCCGAAAAACATATTTACTTAGATTACAAAACATGTAAGAACCTCTTTTAAGCAAGATAATATGAAAGAAAACATACAATAAAATATTCGCACCAATAAGAAATTACTTTTGTACAACTTTACAGTCTGCTTGTTCGTCTTAGTGAACGAATTTATGGGGGAATTTATAAAATTTGTAAAATCTAAATATTTCTCTATAACAAATCATAAAAGAATATGTGACGCAAAAACAGAAAGAGACCTAAGGGCTTTGCCATTTTAAAGATTCAAATACGTTAATCTTTGTTGTACCATCACTGAGCGTGGTGGTATTGGACTCATTTGAAAGCAACACATTTCAACCCTGTTTGTCAACCTTGAAAACGCGCGTAAGTGGTCCCTACCTCTTGTTTTGTGTAGTTGGTTTTTACTGTTCTCTTTACCTTACTGGTCCCTTTCTCTATGCGCTGTCACATATGCTTTTAATAACTTTTAAATTTTTGGTCACGGTGGACCTTTAGAAAGAAATGCCCATATGGGTATTTCCATTATGACGTGTCGTGATATTTGTACCACAAATTTTGAAAAAATTAAGTGTAGAAGTCAAATTTGTAAAAAGGGTTTTATATATACAAAGTAATGAGGTAGCACTATATTTAGAAAAATAAAATATATGCGCTGGCGTGACGTTAAAAAAACGGAAGTGTATTTTGACTTGCATTACAAAACTGAATAAGACTGCGAATTGAGCAAGACGTTTTGTATAAAACCTTTTTTAGTAAGATTTGGACTTATATAGATTTATTTGTCAAGCTACCAAATTTAAAAATCTTTGCTTGTTTAATGGTACAAATGGGCATTTTCAACGAAAAGTCTACTTTTTTTAATGTAACGCCAGAATGCAAAAAGCTTGTATTTTAAAACCATGTTTTTCAAATGTTATCCCTTTTGTTACAAAATGTACAGCTAGTTGCGCTTTACATCAAAATATAACAATACATATAAAATTGTTTGAGAAACAATTAAAATAACTTCTGGCGTAACGTGACAAAAAGGAGACTTTTCGCTTGAGCTGCCCATATATATAATTTCCGTATTTGCGAGTTTCTCTTTTTTGTCTATCCAGAGATATTTAAAGCCCACTGATGGGCTAGAAAATGGGCATCTAATATGCAAGTGGCAGTGCAAATAAAACTGAACTGGCAAAATAAAATAAAGCAATTTTTCTCTGTTTTTTCTTAACACACTTGCAACTACATTTAGAAGTTGACAAAAAGTCAACCAATTGTAGTCGGGACTGTAAGAAAAGATAAACTCACTATTTATTGTTGTTGTTTTTGTTCAAGCTTTAATATTGTTGCAAGTTAAATTGGTGCTTATAATTGTTATTCGCTTAACAGTTTTATTTGTATGTATTACATCTTTTTAAAACCTTTGGATGAAGTTTCCTGATTATCTGGCCTAAGCAACCAGTAAAATGCGCATAGGAATAGCTCATCCCATCACCAATAAATTTCAGTTTATCAATATTATGAAATGGGAATTTAGCACTTTTAAACGAAATCTTGTTAATTAATTTTTTGATTCCCAAGAAAAACTTTGATAGCATGTATAAATTTTTTTTTATGTTTTGCCTGTGTGCAGAGAATAAGAGGAAAAATGGGGTTGGCAAAATTAAAGTTTTTAATATTTTAGCTTATATTAAAGCCCCTAATGACAGAGGAAGCTGAAAATTGGCATGAACTACGGGCTTTAGACTTCGAAACATGCTCACGGAGCGGCTATTGTGCAATTATCTTTAAAATATTCAGGCTTCTGGCCACGCATCACAAATTATATAGTGACTATTCATGCGAAAAATTTTAAGTTGCCAGTGGATTTCTCGAAAAAATACCTACGCATGCCAAAAAAAATCCGATTTTTCCCTAAATGTTGAAACAATTTCCCCCACAAAAAATCCCTACGCATTATTGTCGTTAAAATAGAAGTAACAACATTAGTTATGAAAAATAAATTTTATGCGAATGTGTATATTAAAGCTTTGACAAAAAATATATACAAAACTAAAACAAATAATTTATAGTTGGGTTGTTTACTGAGCGCTGGTTATCCGGTTATATGGTTATTTAGTTATAAATATTAACAAGAACATAATAAATTTGTTTATTTTTTTTTAAATACATGTTGTTGCTGTTAATATCACTATATAACCATATCACCTGATAATCCGTTTAATTAAATTCAATTACCTAAATCTTCGAAAAAATTTTGACATACATATTCCGCGCACATTTAAAACCACAATCAATTCTCGAAATATATTTTTAAGCGATTTAAGGAAACAATAAAGTTTTCAACCGTTTTTACCAAGAAAATATCACTAAAAAACTTTTTTCTGCATTTATTTGTGATATTACGAAAAATCTTTAAGTTTTGGAGATTATTAAAAATCAGTCCGATTTTCCCCACGCTTCTATTTTAGTATAAAAAATACCTACATGCAGGGATTTTCCCCTTCTCCTGGCAACACTGAGTGGGGCGCAAATCAGCGGCTGGCAACTTAGGACAGGCTGTTAAGAACCTTTGGAAAACAGTTAAATTTAAAGTTTTGAAATTTGAAATCAAAACAAAACATCTTTTAAAAATATAAATATATTTCGTTCTGTTCTCAGAAGAAGATATCTTTAAAAAGAGTACAGTAACACCAAAAATAGACAAACATTTGGTAGACAAGCTAAAGCCCCAACTTTAATATGCTTAAGTTAACTTAAGCAACTGTGCGAATACATGTAAATCATATTTCTCAAACCATATTGAACTTAAGGATTCTGTTTGTTAAGTTTAATGAATCTCATTTTCCGTACGGAATCAAATATTTTTATTTTCGTTTTTTTTTTTCAAATGCATTTGAGAAGCTTTTCGTATACTTTTGGCAGAAGCTAGGGCAAGCTTATGCATATTATAGTTGGGCCTTTAACCTCTTACAAAAACATTCTTGTTCTCCCATTCACATCTTTTAATTACGAGAAGAGTAAACGATAGCGGTGAAGGAAAAGGAAAAGGAAATGGTAAACCTATTGCAACATTATTTGCTATCTAATCTTAGAATAAAAAAAAAAAATTATAGCTGACACTTAAGATTCCATAATGCACCATTTTGATCATCCAGGCATTAAATAATATATGATATATTTTACCACAAATTTTTCCGGATATGATTCATAACTTTTTACTACCATGAAAATATTTCCTACACTCAATGCAAATTCAACTGCAAATAATTGAATGACTTGTAACTTTTTTTTTTTTTTCTTTGTAATTTCCTTACGGGTCAGTTAATGGTGATGTGATATTTTATGTGATGAAACGAATACATCATCTTCTGATAATTTATTATTTTTTCCTAACATTCTTTTACATTCTAGAGATTTTAATGTCGTTTGTCTTACACTCCCATGAGGAGGAGTACCATGATCTTAAATAAAACACAAAAGGGATATATGGGTTTTGGCAGTCTTAAATTCACAGAAGGAAAATGCAAATTTTTCACAAAATAATTCAAGGTAGAATGCCAGCAACAACATGAATGGGTGTTAACTTTAGAAGGTGTTTTTCTTTGTGTCACTTGCTAGTAATTTGCTTCTTTGTTATTTTCTTTCGTTACTTTTCTTGAGGTTTCAAACCATTTAATGGAGCACAAAATAATAGAAAATAATTTGTGTGGTGTTTGGTTGGGTTGTTGTTGTTTATTCATTGGCAACACCTCCAGATGTTGTTTTATGTTCAAGTTCGGTTTTTTTTTGTTTCTTCTCTTACATCTGTTGTGGTTGAATTTCTCAGTCTTCTTTTCATTTTAAGAAATTCATGCAAATTGTTAAGAATTTTCCTTTATTTTTTTTTAAATGTATTGAATTTTTGCTACAAGACAAAGATACAAAATCTACTCCCCTTCATAACCACAGAAGAGGGCGAAATAGACAACAACAAGTTGAAAATGACAAATAGCTTTAGCAGCTTAAACATCAAGACAATTTAACGTAGTAAACTGCTTGTTGTCTGTGTTCAGCAAGGAAAATTAACGGTTTAAGGGATGATGAAATAGAATAAAAGCGGCGGGCGACTGGCGAAGTTGTTATTAAAAAACCTCTTATTTCTGGAAACAAATTTTTCAGTGTTCTAGATTAGACTTAAAGATTTGCATCTATTATTGGTTCACTTGTCGCCATTAGCTTGTGGCAGCAGGCCGTTGGCTTTTAAATCATAGTCTTTCTACTTTCCACAAACTGCTTGCTCTCATGTTTTTCATTTTCATCTTCCAAATCTATGCAGGTATGTATCTATCTATGTTTTCTTTCGTATGTTTTTCCAGTAAATTGAAAATAAACATTACAACACATTTCATTCCATTCCATTTTTTCTTTTCAAGTCATCGGTATCGCAGCAGTTTTCTTTATGATTTTGCTCCCACTTGATTTTTAATCTTAAAAGACTTTCAGCTACAAACTTTAGGATGAGACTGGCAATTGCTTTGGTTATAATCTCTAGGAAAAACAAATTCTGCTTACAATAATAGGTTTACTTGGCAAAGATTGTTAAGAAAAGCTGGTGAAAATTAATACTGACTAAATAATATCGAATACAAAGCTCAAGAAAAAGCTGTAAATTTAGTGGAATTGATGCCGAGTATTTTTGAATTGAATAAAAAATATGCTAATTTAAATGTTGTCCTATTTTACAGTTGCCGCTGCATATTTAAGAAATAAATCAATTGGAATTTTTTTCTCCTAGAGATGTGGAAAAAGCAATTATAGATGTGGAGTTGCATGTCTACCATCGAAGACGTGTCCTTGGGTAAATAATAGAGTTGTCAACCGATTAAGAATAATTCGATTAATCGATCAAATAAAACCAAAATCTTGTTCGAATAATTTTAAAATGGCGATTTGCGAATAACGAATAATTCGATTAAATTATGTCGATTACTCGAACAAAAAAAAAAAAGCTTAGAATGTGAGTTATTCTTATACCTTTTAAGTGATTTTATAAAGGGTGGTCCAACCAAAACGCACGATGTTAATTGTAAATAAAACTAAAAGTTTGCTGAGAATTTTTTCAATATTTTTTATTATTATATAAAGATATATGACAAATATGGGTGAAAGAAAATATCGGCCAAATGCTTGCCACGGCTTCGGTTGCATACCTCTTTCTGATGGTCATATTTTCGATGACTGAGAAATAATTAAGGTTAAATATCCTGAATAGGCAGAATAATCTCATCATTTAGCTCTTGAATTGTTCTTGGCTTATTGACGTACACTTTTTTTTGACTGTTTGGCAAGTGGCACCATTCTGCTGGAACCACATATCTTCCATGTCCATATCGTCAATGTCTGGCTACAATAAGTCCGGGTATGCTGCGCCGGATAAGTTTTTTCAAATGTTTATATATTTATATCAGTGAAGTAGATTTGGGTCAACAAATTGTCAAATACTCCACAAAAATTATAATCACACAATAAAAAAAAAAAAATAATTATTGATAGTCAATTTCGTCGATTTTGAAAAGGTGTGGCCCGAGGACGCCGCCAGCCCAAATACCCCACCAAACAGTCACTCTTTGTGGAAGCATCCTCTTTTCAACAATCACTTGTTGATTCTCATTTGCCCAAATGCAGTAATTCTGCATGTTAAAGAATATACTGAGGTAAATGTGTGCGTCACGAAGTGCACTAAATACATTTTGATTTGAAAGCCCATTTTCGTAAAAGACTTCAACAATCATAGCGCGCTGCTCAATTGTGTACATCTGGTCAAATTTGTTCAACACTGAAACAAAGAAAGTTGGACAAAAATCTTGCCGTTAAGTTGCGACTTACAATTAACATCATGCATTATGGTTGGACCTCCCTTTACACAATGTAGGAAAGCTAAAAAATATTGTAGCCCATAGCACTGATTATAGTTAATCTCCATGTTAAGTAAGCAAAAACCGTGTTAAGTACTCATAGTATTTCAAAAATATATTTTATCTTTTCCAAAGACATCAAAAATGGCCGAACTTGGTGCAGTGGAAAAATACATAAAGAGAGACAGTAATTGTTCTATAGAAGAAACTGTATGCAGAAGTTTGAAGATGGAACGTCTGCAAAGGCTTTTCGAAAATCTAAAATATTATCGGAGTTAGCATGAAAAGTTTTACGCATTAAAATAGCAGAAGTCAAAGCGGATTTGAGAAAAAATAAAGTAGAAAATGGACGCTTTTCCATAGTTGTAGATGGGATGTATCTATTAAAAATACGAAATATTTTTGTAAAAATAAAATTTTTTATTCGTTATTCTCATCGATTAATCGAATAATTTTTAATATTTAATCGTTTGATCGAACGAACAAAAACAATTATTTGAATTATTCGAACGAAGTTTAAAGTCGAATAATTGACAACTCTAGTAAATAAGACCAAACACTTAACTCCATGTAATGTCTAAATCAGAATGAACGGTTCATGGTAGACGTTTGTTAATCTAGTAGAGGCGGCCTTGCATTAAGATCGGGTGCGGCAGGCCAATCATCTGCAACACTCAAGTGCATGTGCAAACCCTTGTGTTTTTGTATCAGAAATTTTGTGTCATTTAAACAGTCTAACCTGCCATTATAATTCGAAATATCAACTAGACTGCATTCAAATCACGGCCTTTTTCGAAACAACCTCAGGCCAGCAGCGTTTATGTTTGATGACCTATTCACACACTGTGAAAGAAAAATCAATCCATCCGTACTTTTATAAAGCCAACGCGGTATCAATTGTGCAGAAGCTACGGAATTCCTTTAATCAAGTACAGTATGCTTGAATCAAGTACGGCTTATTTAAGGGCCCCATACTTAAAATATTTCGAAAACGGGATTGCCTTAAGTAAAAGTGAGATAAAAGTTGACTTTAAGCTTTGCTTGATATAAGAGTTTCTAAGTTGTTTTAATAACGAATTCTTATTTTAAATAATCCGAAAATCATTGACTTGAAAAATTCTTACCTTAAAACTATTCCCAGAGAACCAGAGCAGCAGCATGCCCGATAAGGTTTTCGGAATCATTCTTCCTTGAAAATTTGATGTATTTAACTATTTCACCAATTCTATTTAAATATAATTTCCTATTTAAATATAGTTTTTTTTATATAATTTTATTCTTATTTGGCATGAAAACCGAATTTTAAATATATCGCTCATTTGCTGCAAGACCGGCATAACTCAAAAAATAAAATTTTGGAGTTAGAGATGCAGAATTGTTCGCTTTGTTTTTCTTTATATTGTGTAGTAAATTCATCTTTATATCTTTTATACCTTCCTAGTTTGAAGAGAATGTGTCATCTTTTTTTCTAAGTAGTTAGTGCAAATCAAAAACTTTAAATGCGTTTTTCTCGAAATGGATTATTTGAGTTATGCCGGTCTGGCAGCAAATGCGCGATATACTGATATATAACTAGAACTTGTGAAATAAGCCGTAAGTAGTTGAAGCAAAAAATGTGTTCTTCTTCTTTTATTTTAGTACTGTTGTTGTTTCTACACAAAACAAGCGAATCGTTTTTTACCTTCTTTTGTAGGGCTGTTGTTGTTTCTACAACAAACTTTTACAAGCACTCGCGTATGCACGCACATTGGTTTTCGAAAAATATCCCTTTTTTATTGTTTTTAGTACATACTTTTAAGTTGTATTCGTTCTTAAATTTGTAAGTACGACTCGTTCTAAAAGCAAGTAGAAAAAACTTTAATTTAATGCGAGTTTTTTCCTTCTGTGTAGGAAAAAGACTCCACCCATGTATGTGCAAGAATTTGATAGTCATTCGGTGCAAAGGACTCGCAGAGAGACTTTTGCAATCTTTTGATTAGCGTTCGTTGGTTGTTCAAGTTTGTAAGCATTTTTAAAGATCGCTAGGTTTTCTATAGGAAAACACTTCCAGATACCAGGAAAAAATATTTTAAATTTCAGGAAATTTGTGGATGAAAAATTGATACTTAAACGAGTAGGGGAAAAAATTATCCAAGAAAAACGTTTTGCTTGGAGCAATAATACTAAATTAGACCGATGTATTAAATTTGATATAACAAAGACTTTCTTTATCGTCAGCAAAAATGCAAAAAGGCGTAACTAACAAAAAATTAAAAATCGAGTTTTTGAATGATTATTATGAATGCCATCAAACTACATGTCTAGACAAAATTTCACACTTCTGCGATCAAAAACCCCACTTTTATTTACAAAAAGCAAAGATACGTAACTAATGGGTGATTTTTTAAGAGCTATAGGAAAGTTAAAAAAAAACACATAAAATTCAGAAAAATGCATGAAATCTTTTTTTGAATCGATAGTACGGTCCATATAATTTAATGTTTAAAGATTATTTCATCCAAATGTTAACCGTGACTGCGCCTCAAATGGTCCATCCGCTTAGTCCAATTTTGGCATACTGTTTCCCACATTTCGGCCGGTATCTCATGAATAAATGCTTCAATGTTGTCTTCCAATCCGTCAATTGAAGCGGGCATGTTTGGGTAGACATGAGCTTTAACATAGCCCCACAAAAAATAGTCTAAAGGCGTTAAATCGTACGATTTAGGCGGCCAATTGACCGGTCCCGCACGTGAAATAAAATGTTCACCGAACTCGCCTCCCAATAAGTCCATTGTTAAGCGTACTGCGTGGCATGTGGCACCGTCTTGTTGAAACCACATGTCATCCAAGTCAAGCTTTTCCAGTTTGGGCAAAAAAAGTTGGATATCATCTCACGATAGCGCTCACCATTCACAGTTACGTTACGATTCGCATCATCTTTGAAGAAGTACGGTCCAATGATGCCACCAGCCCATAAACCTGGAATGCTTCTGGCCGATCTTCACTCCAAAATCGACAATGCTGCTTATTAACGTACCCATTGAGCCAAAAATGAGCTGACCATAAAATGGAAGAAGCGCGCGATGAACTGTCTTTTCAGAGCACGCATTTTGATAATAAAATTCAATAATTTGCAAGCGTTGTGCGTTTGTAAGACCATTCATGGTTAAATTATAGACCAAACGGAAGTTGTTTGACAGTGAAACAAAACACGAAACGTGCGTCAGCTGTTTAAACCAGTGTTACCAAAAAGATAATAGCTAAAAAATCACCCTATACAAGTATTTTTAGTTAATGTATGCAAAACGACGTAATTACACATTTTTTTCTAACAAAATATGTATGTATAATGAAATGGGTTTCTTTGAAAATTGTTTGAAAAATTCCATGGACGACTATCAATGCATATTTTTCTGACATGTTTTTATTTTACAAAGTTTTTTGCTTCTCCTGTAAAATTATATATTTGTTAGTTACCCCTTTTTGTAGTTTAGCTAACGATATGAAGGAAAGGAATGTTGTCTTTGCTCATTTGTCCCAGAAGTCTGCAGAACTAAGAATTGAGGATCGATTTGACATATTGGGGATCCCAATGAAATTACTTGGTCTTAATTTCGTTGTCTTGGTTGCGGCTATAGTGCCAAAAGTCTTATGTGGTCATTTGTATGAGAGCTGGTTGAAATAATTTTCAAATCTGTGGGTTATAAATACGGTCACCATCACGTTAGCTATTATACAAAACAGTTTTGTATTTTGGAGGTTTGTTTAAAAAAAAAAGTATTTTCTTACATTCCCCTACAACTGGTTGGCTTTTTTCCGAATCGAATTGTAGTTGTAAGTGGGTTAAAAGAAAAAACAAAATTAAAAAACAAACTGCTTTATTCTGTTGTGTTCGTAAGAAAACAACAAAAAAAAAAAACCAATTTGCCAATTCAGTTTTATGCACGGGCACATGCAATTACTATATTATCAAAGTTATTTTCGGGAATACAAATTTTTTTATTAATAAGATTTCTGTATGACGTGCTAAGTGTTTGCGGGTTTACATGGTAATTTTTTTATAGAACTTTTTTTGTAATCAGGCATGTTTTTGAAATCGAAATGAAGTGGATTTGAAATCGAGAAAATTTTAAAAACGACCCTGTACTGAAAGTTCATAAAAATATTCCATTTTATCAATTTTCACAAGAACTTCCTTTAAAACCAGGAAAAACTACGGTAATTTTGAAAATAATTGAACTTAAAATCTCGTTCAATTTTAATTTCGTTTCATTTCGATTGTTAAAATATGCAAAAATATGCATTTAAAACCAAAATATGCATTTTAACCAAAATATGCAAAAATATGCATTTTAACCAAAATATGCAACAATATGCAAAAACAAATCAGTGCCATTTTAACGAAAATTTTATGATTTGGAAAGATAATTGGTTGACATCGATCTCAGACTATTGACAAAAAACATGCATGAAAATCGCATCCCTAGTGATGGGTGTAAAAAAAATCTTTGGACATGGCAACATTTAAATCTTCCTATATTCATTATTCCTACACTACAATTGTGGTATATATATACATACATGTCTATGTTTTAGACCCACCTCTATAATATAAAAATCGAATCAGAACCACTTTTTGAATCGATCTAATGACGTCCGCCCATCCGGCTGGCGGGCTGTCTGTCAATGTCAACATTGTGCGCAAAGTACAGGTCGTAATTTTGAAGATATTTTGATTAAATTCTGTACACTCCTTAAAATTATTCTAAGCCTACTGAAAATGATCGGATTTGGGCTTTTATTACACATGGGCCGCGGACAACCTTCTTGCGGGAATAGTCTTTGTGCCCATAAACTTTCTTATTTTGTTGGTATTTAGAAAACATTTAGTCCAAAAATATCTTATTAACATAAATCGTCTTGACTTTTTTTTTAGATCGGTCTATATTTGGCAATAACTCTTTTACAAATTCCACTCCCGAAATTCGCTTTAAGTGCCATTACTTCCTTATAAATGTTGATATTGCTATTAATATTGGCAACGATAATAGCTACTATGTCATGGCACAATTTTTTACTTGTAGGTCCAAATTTAACCTTAAGTCCCATACAAACCCCACGCCAAAATCGCTTTAAGACGAACAAATGTCAATTTTTAAATAATATTTGTGACAAAGAATTCTTATATGAATCTTAACATAATAATATAATTTTGTTTTGCCGGGTCTAAAATTGGCCTTGGGTCCAAAATAGAATACAATCTGGAAATATTTTCTTTATGTACTGTGCTGTTAGATAGATATCCAATGGTCGGGCTTACTGTCTTACTTGGTTTTTGTGTGCCTTTTTTTGCACGGCAAAACAAAAAAATTATTAAATTGTTTTGCCATATTTTTAAATATGCTTGGATTGAAAACAATATTTTCAACTTAAGCATTAAATTGATTTTATCATTTAAACAAATACATAATAATAAAACTGAATAAAACATTTCATAATTAAACATTTATACATTATTAAAGTATTCATTCCATGCCTGATAGAATATCTCGAATAATGATGTAACATTCTCTGTACTTGTTCCATTAACCACACTGTCGAGGCTGAATATGTCATGTGTTTCATTTGGCATAAAAGCCATTGGTTTGTCATTTTCACTATTCCATTTGACTTGTTGTTCCTCCAGATTGAATTGTATCAAAATGATTAAATATGTTGTAATGCCACCACAGAACTTGAAAATTTATTAGATAAGAGACAGTTAACAAAACTTCACTTAAATGAACATTAAGGCTTTGTATATTTGACTGAAAGGATAGAAATGCGAAGAAATTTTTTAATAACTTACACTAAACAATGTTGCCATGTTTAAGGGAAAATAGCCACAAGCATTAAAATCAAATGGATGATTAAAGAGTTTTAATGAAAGATGATTTACCTGGAAAATAAATGAAAAAGAAAATATGTAAGTGTTTTTTAAGGAAGGAAATTTAAAGAGCACAGGAAATGAAAAATATAAAGAAGATACATGTTTTAATAAATTTTTGTAACGCTTCATACCATCTCATATATTTCGTTTTTATCACTGGCCAAAGCACAGCGATGTATACATATTCCCGTCTTTTTCGATTCCAAATTTGTCTGCCAATTTCCATGTAAGATGATTACACACTTCGACGCAACATAGAAGATATTCACTAAAGTTAACCACCAACTTTGAGCCGGACGAAACAAGGACGGAATTGACTTAAAAAATTTGAATTTTATATAAGAAAATCTTTAAAAAGTTTTGCTCAAATTTCTGTTACCTGGTCCACATGAGCACAATAAAAGAAATATAATTGAGCCGTAACAATACAAAATCCATAACCCATTAAAATTAAAATTGGGAAAGCATAGACCTTATTAAGCTCTTTGCCCACATTGCACAGCGAATCGTGTAATTGACACAATTTAACAAATTTAGTTTCGAGTGTAGCAAAAGTCGAGGCGAAAGAAGTTGAAGAATCCGAGGAGGTAGCGGAACGTTGAGGGAGTGTTAAAGGCACATCATCGAATGTGGGAGAATTTCGAACAACATCACCAAAAACAGCTTGGAAATTTTGTTTAACTTAGAAAAAGATTTGAAGAGGTTGAAAAAGATATTTGACTGCTTATCTCTTACCTGGCCTTATCTGATTTCTAAAAGCATATATCTTAACTTTGGTCTCCTTTTTACATTTTTTCTCAGATTTAAGCTTTTTGTCCTCCAACCGTTTCTTCTCTAACTTGAAAGCCTCCTCGTCAAAGGTCTCGTTAATGGCTTCAAAACGTTTTCGAATCGCTATTAAAACTCCAATATACCAAAGTTTATCTAACGTATTACACAAAATAGGTAAGCAAGTATAAATCCACAGCCATGCCATCCAATTGATCCTTTCCACATACACGATAAAGGTCACGGTAAATATAGAAATTTCCAAAAGGACAGTCAAAAATATGCCCACGAGCAAACGGTACTTTATATAATTATTATTGATTACTATCTTCAAATCCCTAAGATCCTCATCAATTTCCTCTAAATCCAAAAAAATACTTTCAAACTCCTGTTGTTTGATTAAAACTGTTATACGGTCAGCCATGAAAAGAAACAAACTGTAATAAGTCAAGACGAAGCCTATGCTTATGGGCAAAAGATCTATGAGCAAAACAAAAGATTTAATTATTAACTGCATTTTAAAAGACTTTCGATTAACTTACTTTTTTCGCTTAAATAAGTTTTTGTTTCAAACACCAATATCATTAAATTGAAGTTAATAAAAAGTATGATCATTCCAATTATTACCAGACACTCTCCTGTCGGCGACTTTTTCAAATTTTTATACCTACGAAACTCCTCCAAGTCCTGAGGAACTATCGCGAATATTTTACATATATAAAATAAAGTGGCAAAACTTTCTAATAAAGGTTTTGGCCTTTCCGTTTTTAAACCGCTGGTACTTCCTTTACTAGACGTCATGTTGTTTAAAGGGTTGCAAAAGAACTGGCAGCTGTCTGCTAATGAATTTGTTAATGAACACTTGACACCTTTTGGTTTCAGCTTTTTATCTTAATAACATCAACTAATCTATCAAGTTAATTCATTAATTAATTGATATGTATATGAATATTTAATCAATTAAACATTAACAAAAAATGGCTTTGGGGTGGAATGTTGGTAAACGTTTTTACCGAAGCACAAGTTGGAATGGAGTTTTCGAAGTCGACAATTTCGTTGGTAAAACTTTATTTCGCTAATTGAAAACTTTTAAAAATAAAAACTGCGGTTTTCTCGTTTTATTATTTTTTAGCAAAAATAAGTTTTACTTTAACAATGAACGTATGCACAATTCAATTCTATCATAATCAGTTTACAATTTTTTATAGTTATCATAAGAATCTCTCCTGAAATTGACTTAAGTTCTTACAAGTTTTGGCAATATTTATTTCGGGTCAAAATTTAATACCAACAATTTCTTTGCAATTAGTTTAGATAACTTCCTTTTAAAGGAAACAAACTTGTCTTGGGCTTAAATTTGTCACCTTGTAAAGGTTATGGTAGTCTAACAGTTTTAATCACATCTGACAACTATCATAGGACGGATTTTCGAGGCATAAAAATGGGCATAAAAATGATAATTACTCTCGCAGGATATGAAAAAACAAGTACGAGTGCTATATTTGGCTGTGTCGAGTCTTTTATACCCTTCATCATAGTTAAAGAAGTCCAACTGGTCCCAAACTAATATGCTATGGAGTGTCCCGTGTCAAAATCTTTATTCTAGGAGAATGTTTTTATGGGCGCTAGGTGAAATAATATGCCAATTTATCAACCCACTTAATTCGGGAGCACACTTGTACGGTACCAGTGGGAGGGGGTGATATTAATAGGGAGATATATCACGTTCTCTTTTTCCTTTTATTTTAATTCCCTAAAATTTAAACTTTTTAGAATCAAAATATAAAAAAACCATCTTTTCAAAATATTTATCGATATCTTTTCATAAACAGTATGAATTTATAAATTTCCACTAAAAAGCTACAATAATTGTCGCAAAGATTGGATTCAAGATCGAATTTTATTAGCAGGCAAATCCTATTTTGCACATAACAAAATATTTAAATCAAAACTTTTATCAACGACCTGCGTGCTGAAAACTTACAACACCATTATAAAGCCCACAGTTAAAAATGAAGCAGCAGAGTTTCGTAGAATTTTTAAAAGAAGAAGTCTTAAGCGAATATTTGGAACGTGAAGAAATAAAATAGGTGATTGTGGCTTTGTAAAATACATAAAGTCACGTACAAGCTTCAACGAATAAAACTCGCCCATGTAAAGGCTTTAATTGTTTTTCTTTGACCCAACACTCAGGGGATGCCGCCTACTAATGTCTAAGTATTAGGAAAATAGGTTATGAGGAGAAGTATAGAGGGAGACGTGTTTGTGGATATTTAATTTGAATTTTTCCATATTGTGTCGACTGGGAAGATATCTGCCGGGAGTGTATTCCACATACGGCTAGTTTGATCAAAAAACGAAATTTCTCTGTAATGCGTTGTGCACTACCTTGGACAGTCGACAACGGATGTGTTCTGCTGGAAAGGCGAGTGCTACGGGCATTCATCCCCGTCTCAGCTGAACACTTACCGTGGTAATATCAACAGAACAATGACGCATAACCCACATTCCAACGATGCTCCAATAGATCAATAGATAGAGCTGTATCATACTAATATTGATGAGCTTTAACGCACTCCTTTGCACACGATCCAGAAGCTCCAGTATAGACCTTGACGTACGTGTCCAGATATGGGAGTTGTATTCCATTTTCTGTCGGATATAGGCGGTGTAAAAGTGAGAAGACCAGACTGAGTGAAATAACTCCTGCACCGTTTTCAAAAACCAAGAATGCTTTTTTCGTCATATAAACAACATGAGGGTTCCAACGAACATCACATTGGATTTTCATGCAGAAAACATCAACAGTGTCTGATTTCTCAATAGCTATACATACTTCCAATGGATACATATGACGCTGACTCCACAACGACTCGAAATACAACATTAGGTTATACGAGTATTGAAATCGACCCTATTTGCAAGACCCCACTCGGAGATTGTCGTCAGGTCATGATTGGTTGTGTAGTTCATCTTCTGCCTCATAGCTTCAACCTCAGTGAGACTTGGTTCACGATTAAAGGAAAATTAAAGGCAAATGCCGCTGCCACCTGCGAAACAATAGAAACGATTGGAAGTTAAACCCAAGAGGTCGTGAAGAAAAATAGTAAAACGTGTAGGAGAAAGAACAGAGCATTGCGGTACCCCTGAATTAAAATGAAACTTATCTGATGGGAACCCATCTATAACAACGTATAGAGCGATCGCAGATAAAGTTTAATATAAATCGAGAGAAATCACTTCCGACACCAAACGCAAACATCTTTGAAACGAGTGCACCAAGCCACATACGATAAGGCGCTTGAATATATCTAGAGCAGCCACTTTGCTTATACCAAATTGGTGAATAGAACGACTCTGAAAGTAACGCTATTTGGTTTTTCGTAGAACGATTTCTACGAAAGCTATGCTGTCTATCACACATAAGTGAATTGATTATGCGCTCCATAACCTTCGAGAACGTAAAGCAAATTGTTACTGGACGGTAGTTTTCAGAGTTTGCAGCATCTCCCTTTAGTGGATTGGCTGGACGTTGGCCATCTTCCAGCAAGAAGGAGACAGTTGACGACAATATGTGACAAATGCGAGCGGGAATGGAAAGCTAAGCGATAATGACGATGCTTACTAATAATACAATATAAATAATTTTCAAAGTAATCTTTGGAAATACAAAATTTTTAATTAATAACGGAGCTACCTAAACAAGAGCGGCAAGCGTTTTTTTAAACATGCAAATTCTATTGCCAATGCATTTTCAATAAAATAAAACTACCAAGCGAACTATCAAATAAGATTTTCCAGCCGGGTGATGTTAAATTCGCGTTCTAAAGGTTTGTTTCGTATAAACTATATGAAAATGATAAGTTTTGACATAAAACAGACGCTTGCCGCTCTTATTTAGGTAGCTCAGTAAGATTTTGTTTGTCGTGCTTAATTCCCAATTTTTATTCTTGATAAAAGCACTCAAATTATTGTTGAAGGATAAGTTAGTTTCTCTGCCCATTTGACTGGTTGCATAGGCCAGACAATCAGGAAACATTCTCCCAAAAAACTTTAGAAAAGCCGTAGACATTAGCAAATAAAACTGCAGAGCGACAATATAAATATATATACATTTTTTTATACCCTTAACCACAGGTGGAAAAGGGTATATAGAACTTTGTCATTCCGTTTATAATTTCTTCAATATTGATCTTAGACCCTATGAAGTATATATATTCTGGGTCCTTATGAGGAGAGAAGTTGATTTAACGATATCCGTCCGTCTGTCCGTCTTTCGTTTGATATGTGTTTTCCGGAGACTCCAGACATGGTTGTTTTACATTTATATCACATATAGTCCACCATTTCTTGCTATTGAAATTCAGCCAGATCGGTCCAACAATGGCTGAGATATGACCAAAAAACCACGACTGCCTCTAATTTTGCCAAAAAATCCCTTGTGGTTGTTGTATTTTTATTCCTTTTTTCTGTATATCTGGAGAAAGGCAAGAGCCAAAGTTTTCAAATGAGGTACAAACATTTAGGTTATAAATACACACCATCCCACAAAATGTGGGCGGGATTGAAGAAGTGGGCGTGGTACCTCCCATACAAAAAGTATTAAAAATTGTTCTGATACGAAAAAGTTATGATTTTCGGGAACCATAAATCTTCCCGAGTCCAAGTTGTATTACCAAAATAACTGGAAAATTTCTTCTTTAACACGTCGGTATATAAATCTGTCAAATCGGTTAAGAAATAGCGGAGTTATGACCAAAATACTAAAATCCCAAAAAAATCACTTTCTGAGTCGAACTAACGATGTCCGTCCGGCTGGGTGGCTGGCTGTCCATGTAACCTTGTGTGCAAACTACAGGTCGCAATTTTAGAGATAGTTTGATAAAATTTGGGTCAAAGGTTCTTATTGGCACAAGGACCAAGCCTATTGAAAATGGGCCGAATCGTAGGACCACGAGGGAAGATAGGGGGAAATTTCTTCCTCTCAAAAACTATCAAACCGACTTTAATGAAATTTAAAACATAGAGAGATCCATATCTATAGGGACACATTAGCTATACAGTTTTTAAAAAATAGGACTACAAAGGGAGGCAGGGGGCAATTTCTACCTCTCACAAACTTTCAAACCGATTTTCATGAAGTTTATAAACATAGATAAATCCATATTTACATGGACTCATAAGCATGATGTGTTTTTAAATACTGTGGTGTAGGGTATCATATGGTCGGGCTTGACCGGCTATACTTTCTTACTTGTTTATCATTAAGTTTGTTTTTCACACCCTTCACCGAAGGTCCTACACCCTATAAAGTATTTATATTCTGGGTCCTTATGAAAAGCGAAGTTCAAATCCGGTTGTCGTGTCTACCAGTTTTCGCTTTTTAAATTTCATTTATAATGAGGTTTTAAGTATTGTAAATATGTATGTATATGTAAAAATTATTTAGTTGCTCTGTATTCTGCTCGAACAATGGTGAAGGGTTTATAAGATTCGGCACAGCCGAATATAGCACTCTTACTTGTTAATACTAAATTAGGTTCTATCTATTATAAATATGTCCTAATATTAAAATTGAACCCCTGATAAAGCTACTTTTTTAAACAATTAACTCAATATACTTTTAATTTTACCTTAGAGAATTTTTCTAAAAGAAGAAATTTCAAGCACAATAACATCAAGCACAATAATGGTTTTAATTAAATTAAACAAAATACTACATATGGGTCATTAAGATGATCTTATTTAAAAGCTCATCTTCCTTTGGAACACTGTACATAATTGCAATTGCTAAGATAATCCTTATAAAATAAACTACAGGTTATATATTTTTATATGTTGGTCCTTTTCTATTATAACAAAGGATTTTTTACACACACACATGCAAACTTTTATAACGAGTTAAAGGACAAAATGAAGAAATGCACACAAGTTAAAGACACATACACACACAATTGAGAAAGTGTCTACGTGTATGAGGAAAAAACAAAGTATGTTTTCCTGCAACAGGGAAAGTAACATGAACGAGTAAGCGTTAAACTGTATAAGCATGTGTGTGTGTTTAGTTTTAATGCTGAAACATCGTATGATTCGAAGACCAAAAACTTCTTTGGTGGCCTTTAAAGTGTCATAAATTTTGTGCTCAACAAAAGCTTAGCAAAGCCTTAAATTGGCCAAAAATTGCAATTCATAGAAGTTGCTGTAGAAAAAGGGATTTCGTTTTTTTTAGTTTGTCCTTTTACGTATTTGCCGTTTAGTGAAAGAGACTGTTTTACTAACAACATGCAATGTGACCGACCCCTTTTAAGGGAATTAGACACAAATTTCCTTTGTGATTTTTTTTATGAAAGATTTTTCTGCTTTTTACTGTTTCTTGGAATGTTATGATGGCCATAATATGTTAACAAGAATATGAAATGTTTAACTAGATATTAAAAGTATTCCACAATGATTTCTTTTTATTTTATTATTATCATTTTTTTTTGTTGCTACCGTTACGAGACTGTTGATTATATGTGATACAGAAAACTGAGACGGGTTGTTAGAGTTTAATTCGAAAAGACTCTGGCCAAAGTCTTTGCGGAGATCAGCTTAGATTTTAATAGATAAAATATTTACCCAATATAATGGTTGTAGGCAATTATAACATTGTAGTAGACATAAAAGAACCGACTCAATCATAACATGTTTCCTGTAAATAAAAGTAAGAGTGCAGTTTTTAAACTTTGTGTTATTTTTTGTGCAAGTGGCAAGTCTGAAATTTGACAGCTGTCACAAATTAGAATTAGAAATTACCATTTCTGTTTGGAAGAGCAAGGCCCTGTTTCTCAAAACTACAAGTAAAATATGTTTCAAAATAAAAAACTTTTGCTATTTTAAAGTATTTTACTTGTAGATTTGTAACTTGTTGTTTTCAGAAACAGGGCCCAAATATATAAGTACGTTCACAACTATTGAAAATACAGCAGTTTCCTACAATAAATCCTAGGAAACTAAACAATTTGGTTGAATTTTCAATAGTTGTGAACTTACTAATCTGCAGATTTTCGAAATTCCGGCCCTTGAAATTTTTGAATTTCTTGAAAACCCGTTTTACATATATTGAACGTTTTTTTGGTCTTAGATTACCCCTACTGAACTTTGATGCAAACAATATTCGTCGAACATTTTAAACCTCTAAAGTGCCTTTTTAGTATACTTTTGTGTGGAAGTTAAAAAAAAGGACAAAAATGACCCCTTAATATGAGTGTTAGAGGGTTAATTTATTCAAAGAAAAGATTCGCCATACAATTCTACTGCTCAGAAGTACATTTAGTATATTTTTTTGACGCCTTTTTCAAAAAATTGAAAAACCTTAGGGGCCGATATTTCGGGAACCCGAGCTGACTTTTCAAAACCCTTTGGCAGATTTGCTCTACCAATAGCCTAGTTTCATTGCGTGTTGCAAGTATTGAGGCTGGCGGCGATGACCCGAATTTTGTTGCACTGTGTAATTTTGGGAGCAGTTTCACGATCTATTAACATTGAAATAACAACCTCTGTGGCGGGACCTTGTAAGCATCTTTGTAAACGCTCAAAGTTCTGACGATTTCTGTATTTATACAATCTACTGTTTTCTTAAAAACTTGTTATAAACAAAGGCCAATTTTCTGCCGAAGAATTGTGGAAAATCATATAATTTATGGCTGGAGTCGTGGAAAACTACAGGGAATTCTTGAGGAAATACTAGCTGTTGCTGCACATCTGCAATATTTTCTTCCACATTTGGTTCTTGTCTCTGGATAATTGCAAACATTTAAATTCTTATGCCCAATTTTTAGTATTGATTTTCAAACACATTTATGTTTAAAATCGTTTTAAATTCAAAATTATTAAATTCACTTAACACTTAAATGTAATGTATTTCTTTTCTACAACAAAGTGCGACATTTTATTTAAAAAAATGCAATTTGGTGTCTGTTTCATAAAAAAAGGGTGAGTTTTTTAGAATAAAACAAGCCACCCTTTTCGGAAGCAAAATTTTTAATAAACAGACTCCAAATTGCATTTTTTTTAAATAAAATGTCACATTTTTTCACATTATTATAGGCCATAGTTCTTTCCAGATGTTACACTAGTTGCCTACCATATTTCAAGAAAATTAATTGATTAGTTAAGAAGATATAGGGAGGCGGAGCTTTTACCCCTCTTGCCCTATTTAATGCCCTATCCTCTTTCCGATGTTACAGTGTATGCATGCCAAATTTTAAGAAAACCGGTTGATTAGCTAAGAAGTTAGAGGGAGGGGGAGCTTTTACCCCTCTTGCTCTGTTTCACGCCCTTAAAATAAAAACTATAGGCTATAGTTCTTTCCAACTGTAACACTATTTACCTGCGAAATTTCAAAAAAATCGGTTAATTAGTTACGAAGATATAGGGAGGGGGAGCTTTTAGCCCTCTTACCCTATTTCACACCCTATTCCCTATTCTCTTTCAGATGTTACATTGTCCGCATGCCAAACTTTAAGAAAACCGGTTGATTAGCTTAGAAGATTGCGGAGTGGGAGCTTTTACCCCTATTGCAATATTTTGCGCCATCTAGCCTAAAAAAATACACATACACAATTTCATAAAAGTCGGTCAAGCCATTTCGGAGGAGTTCAAAATGGAAGGCATTTTGTTGATATTTGTAAGGGAATATAAATACATGTTTCGGAATGAGTGCAGCGTTCACTAAAATAGCTATAACCCATTAACCAATACACATTTGAAGACCGTTGATTAGCGCTGGGATAATATCGATATTTTCCACTATCGATATTTATCGATAGTTCAGATTTCACTATCGATATATCGATATTACTATCGACTGAATGTTTGTTCTTGTGCAGGAATACTTTAATTATTTTTTTATAAGGCTGCAGTTCGTTGTTTTCATCACTTTATTGAATGTATGAGACGTATGTATGTATATACGCACGTTATTTTAGATGGCAGTTTTTTTAAAATTGATAAGTACCTTTCTAAAGGACCCGAAGTAACAGGGACTATAAGATATTCCATTGCAACTTTAAAAAAATTTTCTTAATTCTAAACCCAAAAAGGTAATCAATCTAGCGGACTTATCCTCTAATGGTCGTTTATTGTTTTGTCCTATGCTTGCAATTGCATTCGGATTTGCATTTTTTTTACAACATTACAAAAATATTTGACATTTCAGTCCCTACATAAACATGTACAAATTTCGACTTAAAGGCCTTTAATTAGCAGTAAAAAGCACTGCTAAGCAATCCATACCACTTGCCATTCTTGTTGTTGTAACAGATCGACCTGAAAAACAAGCATGTATAAAATTTACTTTTCTATTCTTCTCCTTCTTCTTCTTCACTCTGTCCTTCCAACTCAGCTAAATCAAGGCACACTAGCTGTGCTACCTTACGTGGGCGGGTCCATAAGGACACTGCTTCTAGCTGAGTTTGGTTTGCACTGCAGTTGAATAGGTGTCGTACGTCGTGTGGGCCTATTCCATATGCAGGGCATAGGTCAGGGATGGTGCTATTTATTCTCGTCCAGTACGAGTTAAGACGTGCGCACCATCCTGATCTTAATTGTGCCAATGTCACCCTCGTCCGTCGTGGTAAGTCCCGCTCTTTGTTTGCAACCGGTGGTGGACGACCCCCTAATTTGATGTTGTCCCGGTGGCTGTTCATTGCACTCTCTACCGACTCCCTATGAACTGCATTCAGAGCTGCCCTGTATGAGGTGTGGTCTGTCATAGAGTCCAGGTGTTGTTGGACTTCACTCTCATACCAGCGAAGATCTTTTCTGATATGTATCGGGGGGTGGAGGGGGGTCTGACTCCATCAGACAGTGGTTCGGATGTCCCCTCCGATGACAGCCCAGAAGGAACTGCTTTGTCAGCATTATGTTTTGTTCCTTGACCGTCATCATCTTCGCTTCATCATGCAGCTTTTCTTGTTGTTTGCATTCATTGCTGTAATTCAGCGCGAATTAATAATAGCAAGTAAAAATTTTCGGCAAAAAACTGTGTGTGTATAGCTGCTGTTAGATGTCTTCATATCTGTATTTTAAATACTAAAAATATCGATATTTATATTTTTCCTATCGATATTTTCAGACTATCGATAATATCGATAGTCTATCGATAGTTTCCCAGCACTACCGTTGATACATAAAAAACATGGTATTGAAGTCACCTTCCACGTGAACTTTGCAGAAACAAAATTGGTTCACGCGTTAAAGAGAACATCAATTACTAACACAATGCAACTTATTTTTATATATATATGTACAGTACTTTTCGCTTATAGTTCACTACTATAGTTGCACAACTTTTGTGGACTATAAGCGAATTTGGACTATAACCGATTTTTTTTATAAGTCATTTTATAGATAATAAGTGAAACCTTGTATAATCCACATTTTGAACTATATAAAAATGATTTTCTTCAATAAAACCAATCTTTTTAAACAAAAGAAAGGTATATGAAAAGTATATTTAAAACAAAACCAAATATTGATTTATTTCAAATAAAAATAGTTAAAACAAAAATCTTTTTTATTAATAATTCAAATGCTTTAAAAGATTTCAATATAAACAAATGAGTTTGAGATTCATTTTAATTCTTTGGATGACGAAATCAAACACAACATAAATATCAATTTCATAGCATTTTTACTTGTCACTTTTTTGTTATACCAAACATCAAAGTCTATATGAAAAAACTCATATATTTTTATTAGCGTTTTTTTCTATGAAGTTTGACTGTTGCCAGTTGATTATAAAAATTATAGAAAACAGAGTGGACTATAAGCGAACATTTTTGCATGAAGAATTATATACGCATGCTAAGAAAATTGAGCTTTTAAACGAAAATGGACTACAAGCGAAATGGACCTTAGAACAAATAGTTTGTATGAAATTCGAAAAAATCTGCTTGTGAATAGGACAGTTTTGGCTTATATCATTTTTTGGCCTTTAATCGGAATGGACTATAAGCGAAAAGTTTTGTATAGATAAAATTTAATCTTAATGCCAACATAATTAAATGGTTTATGGGCACAAATTTTATCATATTATCTACAAAATTGTACTTTGCGCTCAAGATTTACATTAATTTAACCCTGAAAGTGATTCTAAGCCGATCGATATACATTTAAAGGTGGGTCTAGGACCAATAAGGTGTTACAAACAGGAGCGCAATTGCATACTACCCGCTCCACTATTGTGGAATGGTTTAATTAAAACAATTAAATGAGAGAGAATTTGAAGTTACTGCCGAAGTTTAAATTATGGGCTCTAGGATTTTTACCTGAAGTTGAAGACTCAATTCGCTTTGAACACTTACTTTTAAATTTAGGCTTTTGGTTAAAAATGCGTCTGTCTGCTTTAATATTTCATAAAGTTTTTTTTTAATTGCTAATTTTTTTCGTTATTACACTCCTAACGATGAAAAAACAAGTTTTTGTGTAGCAGATTTTTTTCATTTGTTTACTTTTTGTATTAATGTTATTATTATAATTATTATTATTATCAATATCAACAAAACTGTGCACTACATATGCATACATACCATAATAAGTTTTGCTTATGTACTTCATACCGAACACGAACTATGTTTGTTTGTTCACGAATTACATAAAAGATGATTTATGATTTAATAAAAAAGAAAGAAATTATATAAAAAAAATTAAATGCGAATATAAAATCACACAAGGAAACAAAAAAGAAACCACAATTTTCAGAAAAGCCCACAAACACAACAATGTTAATTTGGCTATATACACACTCACACCCTGCTACTTAGACATATTATACAACCACATCACATAAGAAAAGTATTTGGAATAAAAAAAGAAAAATTAAACTTTTTCTTTGCATAACGGATGTGGCATATCACTCGAGGATATACAAAATTTGCATGCAGAAATTTTTCATTTCCTTTTTCAATGGGTGGCTCAAAAAAGTGAAAACAAAATCAAAATTTTGTAAACATATATAAATAGAGATTTATATATACAAACATACAATGATTGATAGATGTATGTATGTTTTCATGTTCTAAAGGATGTGGTTTGAAGTTGCAAATGAATTGTATGTTTGTTTGCATGATCTTTTTTTTTTTTTTTGTTGATATTTTACCTTAAAATTGTATTATTTTCACATTCATATTCTTTAGAGAATATACCAACTGCAGGCGTGTATGTGTGTGGCTTCAAAATATGATTTGGAAGGAATAGTTTGTAGATGAATGTAGAAAAAATATTGCCAGGAAATGTTGCATTATAAATTAATGTGCCAAAAAATTCAAAATTGTATGTATGTACATACAAAAGAGTAATTCCTGAACAGGTGTTATTAATTATTTTTGTGACAAATTATTTGAAGTTTTGAAACAATCACAAGGAAAATTGTTGAAAGGGGCGGAAATAGTTAACTGTGTTCGTGTTTTTTAAAAAGGAACTCTAATCGTTTGGCAAATTTGTATTGTATGATCCATAAACATTTCTTGACAATTGATTTAGAATCAAATAGAGCAGCATAGCGTTTCTCTCAACGTTCAAGACCCCCCGAACAAAAAACTCTTATATAAGTCGTAAGCTCATTACATAATTTTGGTTATGTAATCTAAATAGTGTGTTGTAGGGTATGATATGGCAGGGCTTGCTTCTGAACATTTTTTTTGTCGGTACAAAATTTTTTACAGCAAAATTCACTAGTTTAAACAAAATTTATCTGATAATCTAAGCTGCCGCACAGTGGGGTGAAACATAAGCAAAACCAGGATTAATTCAGGAAAGCCTGTAATTTATGACAACAATTTTTTTTTTGATTCTTTGTATATTGATTAATGAGAATAAAACTTTTGTTCTAAGATTTTAGTGGAATTTTAGTTTTATTTTATTGAATAAATTAAAAACTTAAAAAAATCAATGTAATTTTTTCGAAGAATACATCTTTTTTTAAACAAGTAACATTCGTTGCTAAAATATGGAATTAAAAATTATCTTCATAATTAACTTCACCTTCATCAAAATCATAATCTTCATGTTATCATCATCAACATCGGCAATATTAAGCAGAATTAGCAAATCAAGTGCTGTTTGTAGTAAATTTAAATTATGTAGTTTTTTATCATAATTTACTAAATCTTCTGTAGCTTTTGTACCAATCTATTGTTGGGCGCTAAATGTTCATATTAAAATAATCTAATGTCGCATTCAATAAAACATTAAAATTTTTTAATCATTGGCTTAAAAAAATAACTTGAAAAGAGCAAAATTTAAAAAAATCATACAATTTTCAATGAAGCTTGAACTTTTGTCCCCTGTAATTCTGTCATTTCTTGACCGATGTTCACTAGCAATGCATGGTTATTTTAAAAATTTTAGTGAAAATAATTAAATGAAAATTAAATTTGATGAACTCAAGAATAATTAAAGAATATCAAAAAAAAAAAAAAAAAAAATTAAAAAATTAACAGTTCAACTAAAAATCAAAATTGTTCTTAAAAATAACTATGGCACAAGCTCTAATGTTTACATTTGTACTTTAATTTGTACAAATAAAATGTCGACGAAAGTGGACAAAAAAACATAAAAAACAAATGTGTTCAGGTTTTCAAGACAAAGTCTTGACAGAAAGAATACGAAAAAACAGAGGAAAAAGGAGGCAATATGTAATATGAAATTTAAGTGATAATAACAGCAAATTTCGAACCACCAGTACTACTGGTTAAAGATTGATGTTTGACTGTTGGCTAACGGGCACCGCAGTGGTGCAGTGGGTAGAATTCAAAGATCTTCCGACGATAGAAAGTGGTGTTTCTTGAAACATGTAAAGATCAACCCGGGTTCAAATTTAAGCTCAGCCAAGAAAAATTATCAATAAATTTTAATAAAAATTCCAAGTTGTAAAATTCCTTCCCTCAGTGAAAATTAAATTTGATGAACTCAAGCCTAATTAAAGAATATCAAAAAAAAAAAAAAAAATTAAAAAATTAACAGTTCAACTAAAAATCAAAATTAATCCAAATATTAATATTTTTAATTAGGCTTAAGTTCATGAAATTATTTTTATGAAGAAAGGAATTTTACAACATGAAAATTAATTAAAATTGTTATTGATAATCTTTCATTCTTGACGTGGCTGGGGCTCGAACCCCGGCCGGCAGGTTACCATGACATGTTTCGATCGCAACCACTCGATCTCCTCAGATGGATTTGCCGTCTTACACTCGCAGCCATCGACGACTGCTGACGTCAATAGTCAAACATCAATCCTTAAACCAAATTGTATTCCAACATTTGGTAGATTGAAATTTGCTTTCCTGAATGATTATCCATTTTAATTGATTTTACATGTTTTTTCCTTCTGTTTTTTCGTACTTTTGTCAAGAATTTTTCTTGAAGTCGAAGTACATTTTTTGTTTTTTCATTTTGTCTTTCTCTTTTCTGTTGACCTTTTTCAGCACAACCTAAAAGACAAATGTACACATAGATAAATAGTTCAACAAAATAACCACAATACTAATTATAATCAAAATTAATTTTATAACCTTTCACTAAAAACAAAGAAATACACAATCCGCTTAAAATTTTTGAATATATTTGCATTTCAGTCACATCATCTTTTTTAAAAACACAAATAAAGGTTATTTTGGAATATCTCAAATACTGTTTTACTTTTCTACAATTCTGACTTCATATTCGGATACAGGGGAAAACTCTATATAAAGATAAGATGTCAGATTTATTTGGTCACGACTTTGTGGAAATTTTGTGGCGTAGTGTAAACATTTCAACAAAACAAAACAGAAAAAACAAGTAAATGTGTTTCACAACATCTCAAATATATTCAAATGGGGCAAAAACGGGCAAGATTTTTTTTATTTTTATTTTTTGATTATGCAAGTTGAAATACCATATTTTAAGAATATACAACAAGTTTTGCCCCAGTATTCCCATATACATTTTGAAAATCAACATTTCCTTAAAAAAACTCATTTTTTTGACCAATTAAAAAACAAAATTAAAAATACTTCCTCAATATTTTTCTTTACGAAAATGTATTAAAAAATTAGTTAAATACCTGTAGTTGATGGATCCATTTAAAAAATAGTGTTTTCTAAGAAACAATTCTCTCAAATCGCAATTAAAATATCTTGATTTTCACATATTAACAAATATTTCCAAATTATAAAACAACATAGATTCACAACTTTAACAGTTATTCATGTTGAATTTTATCTACTTTTATATGGTACCAAATGCTTATACGAAAAACTAACTTTATTTTTGAATAAACCCATTAAAGACTGACCCCCGATTTCGTGGTCCAATTTTGATGAAATTTCATACATTTGGTATTATGGGCATTTATATTGACATTGCGTGTTTTCTTAATTTTACCTGTCAAACCTTGGCCCCTAGACCACGGGTATTTTTGCACCCACTTCGCTATTAAAGAGATCTAAAACACAGGATTTTTTGAAAACAAAAAAATTAAAAAAACTCATTTATTGCATGCATTGATGTGACTGTTGTGTGCTTATTTCACTATGTACGTGGAATCTGTCCCAGCAGGACAAGGAAGAAGTACGGATGCCTTCTAAAAGGCCTTTGTATTCCTTCGTTTTTTAAGGGCCGATGTTGATTTTGAATAAAACACAAATTATTTTTCAATTATGTATGGAACAAAATATCGGCCAAATGGCCGCCGCGACCTCGGCGGCACACCTCCATCCGATGGTCCAAAATGTTCGATGATGCGGATGCATAATAATCTCATCATGCAGCTGGCTTATCGACGTATAGCTTTTCTTTTAAATAACCCCAAAGAAAGAAGTCCAACGGTGTCAAATCACATGATCTTGGTAGCCAATTGATATCGCCACCACGTGCGATAAGACGGCCATTGAATTTGTCGCGCAAAAGAGCCATTGTTTCATTAGCTGTGTGGCAAGTGGCACCGTCCTGTTGAAACCACATATCGTCCGCATCCATATCTTCCAATTCGGGCCATAAAAAGTGCGTTTTCATCACACGATAGCGAACACCATTCGCAGTAACTGCCTGCCCGGCCTCATTTTGGAAAAAATTTATTTGTGGGTGCAATGGTTTTTCGACAATCACTCTTGGATTATCATTCTCCTAAATGCCGCAATTCTGCTTATTAACGAATCCACTGAGGTGAAAATGTGTCTCATCACTGAAGATGATTTTCTTCGAAAATTGATCAAGAGGCTTTAGTTCTTGAGCCAATTGCACCTTGTTAGCGTGTAAATGCAAGTCTTTATGCATAATGTTCATCAACGACGAGCGTGAGAGGTGCAATTGTTGGACACGACGACGAGTTGAGGTGGACGGCTCTACAGCCACACTATCGCGAACAGCAGCGAACTTAACTGGAACTCAGTTGAGTTGTGAACCGAAATTGGGGCCTTAATTTATCCCAAGTGTTTTTCTTTCTGTGTAGTTTAGCGCCAGATTATTATTTTTTTTGGTGTTTGTTTTTTGATATCAAACGATATATGTCGCGGTTGGTTGATCAAGGTAATCGCTTGGATGGATGATTACTTCGACTTTCAAATGAATATTTTTGCTTATGGTTCAGAAGTTGTTAGATTTGACAATCGTTTATTAATTAAATGTTTGACATTAAAATTATCCAAGCATTTTTAATATTCCCCGAGTTTTAACAAAATTCCTTTTAAAGTTATGTCACATTTGACAAAGATTTGTGAAAATATTCGCCACACTTTTCAAAACACTCTTTTGATTACAGCAACAATTTAAATTGGTAACACAATAGAAATTTTCATTTGTTGCTACAAACATACATTTTATTTCCATCAGAGTCTTTGTGTGCAATTATCCTTTAAGCATGTGTGTATTATGTATGTATGTATGTGTGGTTAAAATGTCCTTTTTAATACGAAACAATTTACAAATGTTTTAATAAAAACTTTTTATCAGACATTTTCTTTGCTTTTGACAGAACTATTCCGAGTTCTGGATATATTTAGTTTTAAAAGTTTTATAGACAGGTAAATCTAGTGTCACATGGGACAATTTGAATTTTTTTGGCTAACATTAACAGAGAATTTGAAAGCCTGTCAAAGGCATACAAAAAAATCAAAATAAAATAAAAAATATCTGATTCCGTACGGAATGTGCGATCGGTTCCGCATTTCCTTAAATATAACTTAACAAAAAGTTGCTTTAAGTTCAAGTTTAAGTTTGACAAATGTGATAAAAATGCTTAAGACAGCTTATACACATTATGGTTGGATCTTTAGGCAACAAAATAAGGCTTGGTTGACACCAATAAAACTACAATGTAGAATTTCACTTTACTTCCACTCTGGGTTCTTTTTTGTTCTTTAAAAAAATTTATACAAGATCATCAGTTCGTTTTCGCTTTGCTACAGCGTTCCTTTTTCTTTATAAATTTCTAAAAGAAATGTATGTTTTTTGAACTTTTAGAAAAGTACAAATATAACTGATAAGTTTTTTTTTTATAAAAATATTTACAATGAATATAATAAACACTGAGAAAAATTAACATTGATTTATGATAAAGATTTTTAGCGTTTGTGTCTTCCACATATCTACAGAGCCGAACACTGAACACTTGATTGTTATCGTTCGAATTTCGAAAATTTTGTTTGTTGACGCAACCATTCAACTAATAAATCAACCTTATCGCTTAAGATGATGTTTAGATAAAAATAAGAGTTTCAGTTTCAAACGTTACTGAATACTATATCCATTAGACTGGCCCACGATTGCATGGAAAAGTAAAAGTTTAGTCCGATACTTTCTTCAGAAGCTTGATTTGGTTTCTTTTACTAAAATATATGTTATACCAAAAATTGGATCAATAGATCAATATTTAGAGGTCGCGATGATTGGCGACTTTTATGTTTCATATCTTATAGCTATTACATGCATTTACTTTTGGCTTATCGTTTTTGTACTTGTTTATGTATTGGATATACTTTTTCACAGTTTTCTTTGATCTTTACATTTGTTAAAATTCAAATATATTCACCCCTCTACATAATTATTTAACTTATTTTGAATACAGAATTACAAGAAACGACTTTAAAAGAATTATGTTGAAATTTCAGACAGTGAGTCAGATTCATCGCACGAAGAAGATAAGTTTCGCAAAAAAAAATACAACTAAACAAATAACAAGTTAGAGTGCTATATTCGGCTGTGCCGAATCTTTGATACCCTCCACCGATAGTTCGAATGTTTAATAAGTAATATCTGTATGATGTCTATTTATTATTATCTTAAACTGTGACGATTTGTTATTAATTATGGTTTTAGGCGACTAAACTGTTTTCCAGTAGTAGGGTTTATATGGGGCCTAGGGTAAATTATGTACCGATCTTTACGAAATTTTACAGTATCATTTATAGTCCTATAGAAATGTGACGAGCCAAAATTTGTTATGATTGCACTATTTTTTACGGTTTTAGGCGCAGTAAACTGTTTTCCGGTAGTAGGGTTTAAATGGGGCCTAAGGCAAATTATGGACCGATCGTCACGAAATTTCACAGTGTTATTTACAGTCCTAACAACCTGTGATGTACCAAATTTGGTTATGCTAGCGTTATTTTTTACGGTTTTAGGCGTACTAAACTCTTTTCCGGGAGTAATGTTTATATGGGGCTTAGGGTAAATTATAAACGGATCTTCACGAAATTTAACAGCGTGATTTCCAGTTAAATAAAACAAGTTTTCGCAAAATCTTATCTCATTCCGTGCCTTGTTCCACCATTTATGTTATTTTTTGTAACAAAATTATCAATTTTTTTAGGTGGTGGTTCCATATTTTGATTCATAGGTCTGGTCCTACTGAACCGATTTTGCTGGATTTCAATCCCAAACTGCTTAGGATAACTACAAACAATGTGGCACCAAGTTTGTTAATTTCTTTTGAGTTGTTCGAAAGTGAACGTGTTTTCAACAGACGGACAGACGGACAGACAGACGGACATGGCTAAATCGACTTACAATTACTCAAGGACCCATAATATATATACTTTATGGGGTCTGAGATGAATAATAAAAAAGTTTCACACGGAATGACAAACTTAATATACCCTCTTCACAACTAATTGTGGTGAAGGGTATAAAAATGAAATCTGTTTTTTAAAACGACTTTATTGGATCTATTGATCGTGTAAGTTTATCTAACCCCGAAACATTATTTAACTATCTCAACCTCTAAAGGCTCAGTTAGGCGAACGTTGCTGTACCCGTAATGTACCGCACCGTACTGTAAGCACGTTGGTCACTTATAGAACGTTTAAAAACGTGTCATATGTTTTCCCATACATAAACAAAAAGCAATAGTATACATAAAACAAAACAAACAGTGATGAGAATCAAAAATGTTCAGATGGTGACCGTTGTGCAGAAAAGGTATCACGTGATTTAAATGGTATTAAAATAGTATTTTGTGTATGTACAAAATGTCAATAATTTAATATTTATATTATAGATTTACAATAAATAAATTTGTATTTTAGCATATATACATTTTTAGCATACATATATTGTAAATGTGCATACACCAAACAAGGTTTTGAGACCATTTAAAGTCTTTTATATGTTTCCCTTTTTCATTGTATGTGTATATGCATTTGTTTATTTTAAACATCTACCATATGTATATTTGTATATTTGGAAATATGTTGTATTGTAAGTTGTTTTGTCGCAATTCCATAGATATACTAAAAAAAAGTACCAAAAAAAAGCAAAATTACCCGCATTCAATGTAACATGCAAGCCGCCCATCACTGTCTTACAAATGTCACGTAACAACGGCATGATATTCTATTTTATACAGATTGGTACGTTGCAACTACGGTACATTGCATTTCGGTAAGCTTTTGTATTGGTTTCCATATAACAAAAAGCGAACAGCTGATTGATACAGTACAGAAACGGTACAGCAACGTTCGCCTAACTGAGCCTTAACTATTGACCGTTTGTGCTCAAATTTGGACTGAACATTTTTAAGCACTATTCGAATAGGATCAGCGTTGTGGAGCGCGAATATTCGATACTTTTGTATTTTGGGCCTCGCTAATATCCATCCATTATGATTTGTCAAAACAGACTGAATAAATTTCAGCGCATTCGACAGATGTAGCTTCAATAACATGGATCACTATCAACTGTCAAAGTTCGGTGGGCTGTTACAAGGCCATAGGACATAAAGCCATAATGGCTTTATGTCTCAATTCAAACGGACATAAAGCTATAATTTTGATATGGCCTTAAGTCACATATGAATTTTAGTAGAATGGGACATAAAGCCATTATGGTTTTTTTTTATACCAAAGAGGTGAAAAGTTCATCAGGGACATAGTTCATACCGCCATTTTTGACATAAAACAGGGCGACATGAAACAACAATGCATTTTTTACATGAAATAGGGTGACATGCAATCATTATCAAAAATATGGCTTAATGTCTTATTTTTCGAAAAAAAATTATGGCGTTAAGTCCCATTATATTGAGACTTAATGGCATATGCCCTTATGTCTCAATGGAATGGGATTTGACGCCAAATGGCTTTATGTCCCATGGCCTTATGACACCCCACCTCAAAGTTCAAAAAGTCGCCGTTCTATTTTAAGTAAAAATTTAAATTTTAAAATTAAAATATTTTGCTATATTATTTTTAAATCCGCTGCATAGCAGAGGAACATTAATTTATATTCTACCAGCTTAACCCGTTCCGGTTCGCTAACCCCTTTAAAATAAAATTAGTTAACAAATCTCGCATATTGATAACGATAAATTTGTACCAAATTTCAGATTGGAAACAAATTTCAGATTGGTACCAAATTTTAAATTTATACCAAATTTCAAATTTCTGTTATTATCCTTCTCAAGATATTTAGACAATTATTTTCTTATATTGGAGTTTCCAAGCTCACTGTTCCAGTTCAGCCCGCTTTTTGACAGAAACTTTAACTGTAACCGCTCTGTAAATAACTGATCGCACGGTGTGGTGTAGTTGCTGTCTTGTCGTGCTGCCATCTAGATGGCGGTATTGCGTGTTGCTTATAGTACTGCCATCTGTATATGAAGGGTGGCGTGTTGTGTTTTGCTGTCTGTTTTTGCCATATTCTGACGGCCGTTCATTGTTGGGATTTCTCTTGGTGTCTTTGTATGAGAAATGCCACGTCCACTTAAAAATATTTATGGGCTATGTAAAGAGCCAGGTGATCAGAAAATTACTAGGAAAATTGAGGAATGTTGGTTAAGTAAAGTGTGGTTAAATTTTAAGGTCTGATATTGAATGTGAACCACACACACCTAAACGTCAAGTCTTTTTCTGCATTTCATTTGACATTTCTCAGTTTCAGACTAACTCAATTTGAACCTTGGAAAGATACACAATCGAGCTTGACCGTGATGGTCAGAATGGTGGCAAGAAATGGCGACAGTGGATGATAAATTTTCGAAGAAAATCATCTTCAATGATGAGGCGCATTTTCAGTGGATTCGTTAATTGCCGCATTTGGGCGAATGATAATCCAAGAGTGATTGTCGAAAAACCAAAGCATCCACAAAGAGTAACTGTTTGGTGCGATTTATGGGCTGCCGGCATCATCGGTCTGTATTTTTTCCAAAACGAGGCCGGTCAGGCAGTTACTGCGACTTGTGTTTTTTTATCGAGAGATGATAACGAACTTTTTATGGCCAGAATTGGAAGATATGGATGTAGACGATATGTGGTTTCAACAGGACAGTGTCACTTGCCACACAGCTAACGAAACAATGGTTCTTTTGCGCGACAAGTTCAATGGCCAGTCTACTAACATTTCCTTAATTTTTTCATCAAGTGTTTATAAAGTTCTGACTGGCCATCATCAGTTAATGAGATTTTGAACCTTTTTTTCCTCTCTGCAAAAAAAACTCTTAATAAATGTATCTGGAAAAACGTTTAAATGGGGGAGAAAATATTAAAATTTTCAAATAATAAAAAAAAATACAAACCGTACCCCAAATAAAATGATATTCCCTGATCCCATCATCAGAAAATTACATCAAATACTTACTTACCTTTATACATTACCTTAACAATACTTTTGCAATAACAACACCTGTAGTAACTTGTTGAACAGATAGTTGTTACTTTTGTATAAAACGTTTGTTGCTTGTGCAAAGAACCAGAAAAATATTTAAACTCAAAAATATTTTAAAAATGCTGTTGAAAAAACTCTATACCAACGAAGCGCATTTGGATTTGGAACAAAAAATTTGCATTTAAATAGAAATAAGAATAAAAAGTAATTTGTTATTATTTGCACTAAGGATAGATGTTGTTTATATACATACGTATGTATTTCTATTGTTGTTTTGATTGAACAAAACAAACCGGTTTTTTTTTACTTAAAAAGAAAATTTTCTCTTTTTTTATAATAATAGTAATGGATTTTATTATTCAGTTTTCGAAAAATAATTTAAATACCTGAGTTTATTGAAAATATGAAAAAGTAGTTTTTACCATGATTGAATTTGGCCAACTTAACATAATTGACTTAAGGGGTGTGTTGTACTGTAGCAAAGTTTTATGTCTAATTAAAATTGTCAAGAATTTATATGCTAATGTCAAAATTTATAAAAACCCCTAGGGCTAGTGAAATTTTATTCTCCTCAACAGGGTCAAAACTTTACTTCGATGAGAAATTTGCTACCGTTTTACACACACACCCAAAAGTTTAAAAACTATGTGAATTAAAGCGTAGTGATTTATTTGGTGTTAATATTTTGACTAAAGCGAATTCGTATATTCTGATTCTCCTTGTGTCAAGCCTTGTCAAGAGAACAAATACAAATATGCGAAAAAAAACTGTAGATTTGGCGGACAATTAAATTGGGACGGTAAACATTTTTCTTGATTAATATATTTTGAAGAGTACAAAAAAATATTCAAATTAAGTGGCTATAAAATTATTAATAAACAAATTATTTTTTTAAATTTATGTCCATCATTAGAAAACCTTTTTCCAAAGGCTTTGAACAATTTAATAATACATTTTCTACAAATAACACTGTTAAGCGAATAAGAATTATAAACACTCAAAATTCGACTTGTAACCAAATCAAAGCTTAAACAAAACACCAAAAATAAACAGTGAGTTTATCTTTCCTTACATTCCTCTAACACAAACGCTAATAGTGTTTGTGTAGAAAATCATTAAAAAAATAACGTTTCGTTTTATCTTCAAAATACAAACAATAATACTGTTCTTATCGGAACATTTAATTCCGTTCGATTTTTTTTTATTGGATTCGAAAATCTTTCTAAAGAACCTTATCTTTTACAATAAAAGTTCCACATCTCCTGAAATCTTTAAAACACTATTTAGCGAAATGCTTACTAAATATAAAAATGATAATTGGCACTTTGTTTACACCGATGGTTCTAAAACCCCAACGTATGTTTCTTTTGCTGTCGTTGATGGAAATGGACTTCCAAAAATTACTGGACTTCTCCCGCAAAATGCAACAATTTTCGAAGCCGAAGCTGAAGCCATATTTGAAGCGTTAAAGCTATGTAAAAGCTCACCAAAAAATTATATCGTTTGCACGGATAGCCGTTCGGTATTCGATGCAGCTTCCAACCTGAAGAACAAACATGGAACAATAATTTCAATCCAACAGCTTTTAATACAACTAAGAAAGAAAGTAAAATTGTTATGGATACCTAGTCATATAGGTATTATTGGTAACGAAGCTGCAGACATAGCAGCAAAAACAGTACATCGTCACCCCACTTATCTTTCTATACCTAAATCCAAAAACTTTCTCGCTAGAAGTTTATTAGAAAATTTAAATGCTTCATTACTTTGTAAATGGAACAATTATAACCATCTGTACAAAGAAATAAATCCGGAAAAAAAACCCATTTCGCTACCTAATTCCACCAATTTCCATAAAAATCGCTGCTTTACGAGACTTCGTCTGACACACTCTAGACTTACTCATCAATATCTGCTGTCTTCAGAGTCCCAACCAGTATGTACTTTCTGCAATAACTCAACACTAACAACAATACATCTTTTATCAGACTGTCCATCCCTCGACAATATTCGTTTAGGCATATGCAACTCAAACAATTTAATTAACCTATTGAAATGTCCTTCTGACGATAACATAAATAGAGTTTATTATTTTTTACAACACATTAATTTACATAATAAAATATAACATTAATCCTTTTTCTTGCATCTTAAATATTTAAACAATCCTTACACATTTTTCTTTTTACACAAATCAGGCCGATAGCCTATGCTGCTAGTGCCTTAGTTTTTTAAGATTTATTGTAATTTTAATTATAATAAATTTATAAATAAATAAATAAATAAATAAATAAAAACCACATACTTTATTGTGTTCGCTTCAGTTCATTAATAGTGGAAGGCCAATGTAGGCGGCATGCGGCTGCTGGCGGGTTAAAAAAATTAAACTTTGCCGCGCGGCATCTTTTCCAAGTAATACCAAGTCTTAATTTTTGTGATGTGTATTTTTTTTTTTTTTTTTTTTGTATGAACATTTTTTTAAACATTGCCAACAATTTCACAATGGCAATGCTATTGCCCCCCACAGTCGCATGCCGCGTACATTGGCCTTCCACTATAATGTTCGTTAGTTTCCGATGTGTGTAGCGCTCTTTTTGCTGGTAAAAAAAAAAACAAATATTTTTTACAAAAATAAAATACACATACGAAAAAAACCAAAAAGCTAGCAAAATAATTTTTTTTCCTTTCTTTATCAATGTAAAAAAAGAAACATTATAGAACATTAATATATAATGTTTGTCTACAGTATCACTTCAATTGTTCTGTTTTTTAACGAAGAAAAGAACACTATATCATGTTCGGCTCTTTCTTGTTAATAGTTACACAAAAACTAAAGAAATAAATATCGTTCCTGGGTGTGTGAGCCGAACGCTAAATAATGTTTATTTTAATTTTCGATCACTGGTTTTAATAACATTAAGCTTAAACCATACACCTAAACATATTAATGTTACTTTAAACATATTAATGTTACTTTAAACATACCCAGTAATTGAGCGCTTCAATAAGAGAGCTCTTATACAGCAGTAAATGTTAAATTTTAGTGTTGACAACGAAGAAGGTTTTAAAGCGAAAAAAATAAAAATATATTATGGCTTACGAAAATAATTGAAAGGGCATAACATTAATGAATATGTCAATATAGTAAGCCCTTAAAAATGCACTTTAGATGTGCTTTGTTGGCAAGTTAAAAGAAGCGCTTATCATCACCAGAAAATTGTCCTCCAAACAGGGAACACCCCACACAAAAATCAGGCATCCCATCAGTAAGTTTGAAGCGATTTGAGGTATGAATTCATACATAAAACCTCAGAAGATCCTACTACCAAAAGTTCAACAAATTGCTTGCAGCGGCTCTTATTAATATTGCTATCTATGAGGGGTACTGCTCCTCCTCTGGCAACCCCGCCCATTTCTATATTGAAATTTATAGTTTACCATAATATTAGCTTTAACCACGTTTGAAGACTATAGCTTTAATAGTTCTTCAGTTGAGCGATATTTAATATATGCATCCTATGGAACGTATTTCTCCCCTGGGCCTACCCGCTTTATTTCTATTTTCAAAGGTGTAGTATACCATAAGAGTGACTTCTGCAAATTTTGAACATTCTCACTATAAAAGTTTTTAAGATATGCGATATTAACCATTGGCGTCCTATGGTGGGTACCACTTCCCCCGCTACAATTTTATTTAAATTTTTGGGCTTAGAAGATCCTACTACCAAAAGTTGAACAAAATACGTGCAGCGGCTCTTAAGATATGCGATATTTAATATTGGCATCCAATGAGGGGTACCAATTCCCCTGCCTCTATCGAAAAAATAAGTAGCCTATTTTATTTTTAGGGCTCACATGCTGTTACTGTAAAAATTTCAGGAAAATCGGTTCAATAGTTCAGGAGTCTATAAGCCAACAAACAAACAGACACACAAACAGACAAACAAACATACAAACATTTTTCATTTACAATTATTGCCACTTCTAAATTCCCTGGAAGAGGAAGAGCGATTCCCATACCAAAAGTAAAATCTCCCCGCCAGCTAACAGATTTTCATCCGATTAGTGTTTTGAACTCATGTTCTAAGATACTGGAAATTTTATTAAGGGAACAACTTCGGGAACTTCTGGATCGTGGAAATTATTTAAATCAATATCAATCGGGATTTAGAAGGCGTTACAGCACTACAGGTTTGATTATAGACTGCGTCGAGAATATAAGAAACAATTTAGACAAGAAACTGAGCTCTGTACTAATATTTCTTGATTTTAGTAAAGCATTTGACTCCATTGACCATGGGCGTTTATGTAGTAGGCTATTCTCTCAATTTGACCTGGGATTTTCTGCTTGCAAATTTGTCGAGTCTTTTATCACTAATAGATGCCAATATGTACAATACAAATTTATCTGTTCATCAATCGCTAAAACCTATAGGGGGGTACCCCAAGGTTCCATTTTGGGGCCTTTATTATTTATGATTTATATGAATGACTTATATCATCACATAAATTTCTGTAGGTGTTATACATATGCTGATGATGTTCAGTTGCGGATGGCAATGGTCGTGGTATTAATTTTTTGGCACATAAAGTTAATGAAGATTTAAAGTTTGTTATGAAGTGCTCTAAAGCAAATAATCTTTGAATGAATCCCTTTAAAACTCGATGGATGTGGCTTTCGCAGGCTTATACAAAACCGAATTTGGTATTAGGTGAGGAGAATATAGAATTTGTTTCTTATTATAAAGTCTTAGGATTGTTTATAGATAATAATCTAAATTTTGAGTTTCATATCAATCATGTTGCTTCAAGAATTAATTTCGTTTTGAGAAGGTTATATGCTTTATCCCTATATTTGCCAAGTAATGTAAAGAGGAACATTGCTATGGCATTATGTCTTCCTATATTAGTATATGGCCTAGAAGTCTATTCGGGGGTATCGCAAACTAGTATCAATAGACTTAAACAGTGTTTTAATAGAGTTGCACGATATATATTTGGAATAACTTATAAATCACACACTCATATGACTTCTTATACTAGAAACTTATTGAAATGTGATTTTTCATTTCACTTGGTTGTATATATTTTTGCAGTTTCCTTAGCAAAATCTCCAAATTTTCTAGAGTAAATTTTTTCATTGCACGTAAAAACTTCTAGGATTATTTAAAATCTAAAAATAAGGTAAAAATCAAAACCTGTTATTTCAGATGCTGTCTCTGGATCTGAAAAGAATCTTCTTGCGGTATTGCCTGACCCTTGTTTCGGCTGATCAATAATCATCTTGAACATGTTTCCCTTTAGAACTTCTTAACTCCTTGTTGGTTTCGTTTTTTCTTATTGATCCTGAAGATCCGAAATACAAATCATAACTGATTTTTAGTATGTGTTTCATAAGTCGTATTCTTGCATGTAGTGGTGATAATACAAATTCATATGCATCAGTATTATCTAATGATTTTGTCGGGACTTCGTTTAATTGGCTTGATGTTGCATGGCATATGGGTGCAGCCTTCGTGTTAGTCAAAGCCTGGCCTACTTTTCCATCTACCATTGTTAGCACTAATTGGTAACATTTTTGCGGAAAAAAAGGAAAAAAAATTCAAACAAAAAAAAATTTTTTTTTGAGTAATTTCATTAAAATTAAAAAAGTGTTAAACAGACGGGTCCAAACGGGCACAAGGGTATATACAGGGTTAAAGAAAACACTTTTACCTTTCTATAAGTGGTTTTACCTTCTTAATCCCATTTGATCCGCAAAAGTTCTATCCTACTAAAGTTGAAATTTGACAAAAATATAGTAGATTAGGATTTTTTTTGAATAATTTCATTAAAATTAAAAAAGCGTTAAACAGGTGGGTCCGGGCGGGTACAAGAGTATATACAGGGTTAAAGAAAACACTTTCACCTTTCTATCTTAATCCAATTTGATCCGCAAAAGTTCTATTCTACTTAATTTGAAATTTGACAAACATATAGTAGTTTAGAAAATATGTCGTAACATCTCAAATATAAATTACACAATAGTCGCACATATTTCTTTTTTAAAGATAACAAGACAAGCTAGCAGGGCATTATCGGTGATAGTTTTTGAGCAATGATAATTTCTTTCGGATTAAATATAAAAACAATCACTTTTTTCTGAATTAAAAAAGAAGGTGTTTTTAACAACATGGAACCACCACAATAAGAAATATTTTGACCTAATTTTTTTGGCTACCAGTTTTAATATGTTTACTTTTAAATAAAATTAAAATTTTTGAAATCGGTGACAAACAAAAATTGGAATTTTAGCCAATGAAATAAAATTTTCAGCCACTGTGCGCCGATTGGGGTCAAAACGACCCAAACTTTTTATTCAAGCGAATCGGTCAGAGGTCACTTTTTTAAATATTAACAAAAAAAAATTTGTCCTCATAATCTAGTTGCGTTTTCTCTGAATTCGTCTTAAACCCGATACCGTTAACGAAGTTCGCTTTGGTTGCCAAGCCCGGAAAAAGGTATTTACAGGTTTAAAGTATGTTACAAATAAGAGAAGGTCACTCTTTTTTTTACATAAATTTATATTCTATTCAACATTTTTCATTTTTTTTCGAATTTATTCTATGAGCTTAATTTCAGTTATGTATTTTATAAAGCTTTTTCCTTCAATTTTTCAAAAATGACTTTATACACAACCAGACTATTATATTGTAAAAAATGAGAAATGTTGAATATAATATAAAGTAACCTTCGGAGGATATAACTCCCAGTTTTTAAATTTATATTCTTTACTCCATTCAATATTTTTCTAAACAATATTGAATGTAACAATATAAAAATGTGGTTCTTATTTTCTGAAAATTCGTTTTACAATTTTTTTTTGATATGGAATTAATATCAAAATCTAAATCAAAAATTATGCAAAAAAAAAAATTTTTAAATTATTAAAGATTCTGAAAAATTTTTAATCTCGTTAATCGCAAATACGATCACTGACTTTCAAAAACGGCTAACACCATTAAATTCCGAGTACTAGAATTAGCAATACTATTGTATTCAAAAGAGTTAATAAGGAAAATTTCTTTAAAAAAGAATAACGAAAAGTTGGATTGGATTGGATTGATTTACAGTAGTTGTCAGCTTAATTGAAGCAAGCAAATCTAAAAAACGTAAGTCCGTGTAACTCGTTAAGTAATAAGAATATTAAAGAGAAACAAAAATCACCTTAATTGGCAGCATAAACTCTTAAAAAAACTGCTTTTGTTTTATAATATTTTATTTTGTTTAATAAGTAAAATAACAATAACAAAAAATAACGTTTCGTTTTATCTTCAAAATACAAACAATAATACTGTTCTTATCGGAACATTTAATTCCGTTCGATTTTTTTTTATTGGATTCGAAAATCTTTCTAAAGAACCTTATCTTTTACAATAAAAGTTCCACATCTCCTGAAATCTTTAAAACACTATTTAGCGAAATGCTTACTAAATATAAAAATGATAATTGGCACTTTGTTTACACCGATGGTTCTAAAACCCCAACGTATGTTTCTTTTGCTGTCGTTGATGGAAATGGACTTCCAAAAATTACTGGACTTCTCCCGCAAAATGCAACAATTTTCGAAGCCGAAGCTGAAGCCATATTTGAAGCGTTAAAGCTATGTAAAAGCTCACCAAAAAATTATATCGTTTGCACGGATAGCCGTTCGGTATTCGATGCAGCTTCCAACCTGAAGAACAAACATGGAACAATAATTTCAATCCAACAGCTTTTAATACAACTAAGAAAGAAAGTAAAATTGTTATGGATACCTAGTCATATAGGTATTATTGGTAACGAAGCTGCAGACATAGCAGCAAAAACAGTACATCGTCACCCCACTTATCTTTCTATACCTAAATCCAAAAACTTTCTCGCTAGAAGTTTATTAGAAAATTTAAATGCTTCATTACTTTGTAAATGGAACAATTATAACCATCTGTACAAAGAAATAAATCCGGAAAAAAAACCCATTTCGCTACCTAATTCCACCAATTTCCATAAAAATCGCTGCTTTACGAGACTTCGTCTGACACACTCTAGACTTACTCATCAATATCTGCTGTCTTCAGAGTCCCAACCAGTATGTACTTTCTGCAATAACTCAACACTAACAACAATACATCTTTTATCAGACTGTCCATCCCTCGACAATATTCGTTTAGGCATATGCAACTCAAACAATTTAATTAACCTATTGAAATGTCCTTCTGACGATAACATAAATAGAGTTTATTATTTTTTACAACACATTAATTTACATAATAAAATATAACATTAATCCTTTTTCTTGCATCTTAAATATTTAAACAATCCTTACACATTTTTCTTTTTACACAAATCAGGCCGATAGCCTATGCTGCTAGTGCCTTAGTTTTTTAAGATTTATTGTAATTTTAATTATAATAAATTTATAAATAAATAAATAAATAAATAAATAAAAACCACATACTTTATTGTGTTCGCTTCAGTTCATTAATAGTGGAAGGCCAATGTAGGCGGCATGCGGCTGCTGGCGGGTTAAAAAAATTAAACTTTGCCGCGCGGCATCTTTTCCAAGTAATACCAAGTCTTAATTTTTGTGATGTGTATTTTTTTTTTTTTTTTTTTTTGTATGAACATTTTTTTAAACATTGCCAACAATTTCACAATGGCAATGCTATTGCCCCCCACAGTCGCATGCCGCGTACATTGGCCTTCCACTATAATGTTCGTTAGTTTCCGATGTGTGTAGCGCTCTTTTTGCTGGTAAAAAAAAAAAACAAATATTTTTTACAAAAATAAAATACACATACGAAAAAAACCAAAAAGCTAGCAAAATAATTTTTTTTCCTTTCTTTATCAATGTAAAAAAAGAAACATTATAGAACATTAATATATAATGTTTGTCTACAGTATCACTTCAATTGTTCTGTTTTTTAACGAAGAAAAGAACACTATATCATGTTCGGCTCTTTCTTGTTAATAGTTACACAAAAACTAAAGAAATAAATATCGTTCCTGGGTGTGTGAGCCGAACGCTAAATAATGTTTATTTTAATTTTCGATCACTGGTTTTAATAACATTAAGCTTAAACCATACACCTAAACATATTAATGTTACTTTAAACATATTAATGTTACTTTAAACATACCCAGTAATTGAGCGCTTCAATAAGAGAGCTCTTATACAGCAGTAAATGTTAAATTTTAGTGTTGACAACGAAGAAGGTTTTAAAGCGAAAAAAATAAAAATATATTATGGCTTACGAAAATAATTGAAAGGGCATAACATTAATGAATATGTCAATATAGTAAGCCCTTAAAAATGCACTTTAGATGTGCTTTGTTGGCAAGTTAAAAGAAGCGCTTATCATCACCAGAAAATTGTCCTCCAAACAGGGAACACCCCACACAAAAATCAGGCATCCCATCAGTAAGTTTGAAGCGATTTGAGGTATGAATTCATACATAAAACCTCAGAAGATCCTACTACCAAAAGTTCAACAAATTGCTTGCAGCGGCTCTTATTAATATTGCTATCTATGAGGGGTACTGCTCCTCCTCTGGCAACCCCGCCCATTTCTATATTGAAATTTATAGTTTACCATAATATTAGCTTTAACCACGTTTGAAGACTATACCTTTAATAGTTCTTCAGTTGAGCGATATTTAATATATGCATCCTATGGAACGTATTTCTCCCCTGGGCCTACCCGCTTTATTTCTATTTTCAAAGGTGTAGTATACCATAAGAGTGACTTCTGCAAATTTTGAACATTCTCACTATAAAAGTTTTTAAGATATGCGATATTAACCATTGGCGTCCTATGGTGGGTACCACTTCCCCCGCTACAATTTTATTTAAATTTTTGGGCTTAGAAGATCCTACTACCAAAAGTTGAACAAAATACGTGCAGCGGCTCTTAAGATATGCGATATTTAATATTGGCATCCAATGAGGGGTACCAATTCCCCTGCCTCTATCGAAAAAATAAGTAGCCTATTTTATTTTTAGGGCTCACATGCTGTTACTGTAAAAATTTCAGGAAAATCGGTTCAATAGTTCAGGAGTCTATAAGCCAACAAACAAACAGACACACAAACAGACAAACAAACATACAAACATTTTTCATTTACAATTATTGCCACTTCTAAATTCCCTGGAAGAGGAAGAGCGATTCCCATACCAAAAGTAAAATCTCCCCGCCAGCTAACAGATTTTCATCCGATTAGTGTTTTGAACTCATGTTCTAAGATACTGGAAATTTTATTAAGGGAACAACTTCGGGAACTTCTGGATCGTGGAAATTATTTAAATCAATATCAATCGGGATTTAGAAGGCGTTACAGCACTACAGGTTTGATTATAGACTGCGTCGAGAATATAAGAAACAATTTAGACAAGAAACTGAGCTCTGTACTAATATTTCTTGATTTTAGTAAAGCATTTGACTCCATTGACCATGGGCGTTTATGTAGTAGGCTATTCTCTCAATTTGACCTGGGATTTTCTGCTTGCAAATTTGTCGAGTCTTTTATCACTAATAGATGCCAATATGTACAATACAAATTTATCTGTTCATCAATCGCTAAAACCTATAGGGGGGTACCCCAAGGTTCCATTTTGGGGCCTTTATTATTTATGATTTATATGAATGACTTATATCATCACATACATTTCTGTAGGTGTTATACATATGCTGATGATGTTCAGTTGCGGATGGCAATGGTCGTGGTATTAATTTTTTGGCACATAAAGTTAATGAAGATTTAAAGTTTGTTATGAAGTGCTCTAAAGCAAATAATCTTTGAATGAATCCCTTTAAAACTCGATGGATGTGGCTTTCGCAGGCTTATACAAAACCGAATTTGGTATTAGGTGAGGAGAATATAGAATTTGTTTCTTATTATAAAGTCTTAGGATTGTTTATAGATAATAATCTAAATTTTGAGTTTCATATCAATCATGTTGCTTCAAGAATTAATTTCGTTTTGAGAAGGTTATATGCTTTATCCCTATATTTGCCAAGTAATGTAAAGAGGAACATTGCTATGGCATTATGTCTTCCTATATTAGTATATGGCCTAGAAGTCTATTCGGGGGTATCGCAAACTAGTATCAATAGACTTAAACAGTGTTTTAATAGAGTTGCACGATATATATTTGGAATAACTTATAAATCACACACTCATATGACTTCTTATACTAGAAACTTATTGAAATGTGATTTTTCATTTCACTTGGTTGTATATATTTTTGCAGTTTCCTTAGCAAAATCTCCAAATTTTCTAGAGTAAATTTTTTCATTGCACGCAAAAACTTCTAGGATTATTTAAAATCTAAAAATAAGGTAAAAATCAACACCTGTTATTTCAGATGCTGTCTCTGGATCTGAAAAGAATCTTCTTGCGGTATTGCCTGACCCTTGTTTCGGCTGATCAATAATCATCTTGAACATGTTTCCCTTTAGAACTTCTTAACTCCTTGTTGGTTTCGTTTTTTCTTATTGATCCTGAAGATCCGAAATACAAATCATAACTGATTTTTAGTATGTGTTTCATAAGTCGTATTCTTGCATGTAGTGGTGATAATACAAATTCATATGCATCAGTATTATCTAATGATTTTGTCGGGACTTCGTTTAATTGGCTTGATGTTGCATGGCATATGGGTGCAGCCTTCGTGTTAGTCAAAGCCTGGCCTACTTTTCCATCTACCATTGTTAGCACTAATTGGTAACATTTTTGCGGAAAAAAAGGAAAAAAAATTCAAACAAAAAAAAATTTTTTTTTGAGTAATTTCATTAAAATTAAAAAAGTGTTAAACAGACGGGTCCAAACGGGCACAAGGGTATATACAGGGTTAAAGAAAACACTTTTACCTTTCTATAAGTGGTTTTACCTTCTTAATCCCATTTGATCCGCAAAAGTTCTATCCTACTAAAGTTGAAATTTGACAAAAATATAGTAGATTAGGATTTTTTTTGAATAATTTCATTAAAATTAAAAAAGCGTTAAACAGGTGGGTCCGGGCGGGTACTAGAGTATATACAGGGTTAAAGAAAACACTTTCACCTTTCTATCTTAATCCAATTTGATCCGCAAAAGTTCTATTCTACTTAATTTGAAATTTGACAAACATATAGTAGTTTAGAAAATATGTCGTAACATCTCAAATATAAATTACACAATAGTCGCACATATTTCTTTTTTAAAGATAACAAGACAAGCTAGCAGGGCATTATCGGTGATAGTTTTTGAGCAATGATAATTTCTTTCGGATTAAATATAAAAACAATCACTTTTTTCTGAATTAAAAAAGAAGGTGTTTTTAACAACATGGAACCACCACAATAAGAAATATTTTGACCTAATTTTTTTGGCTACCAGTTTTAATATGTTTACTTTTAAATAAAATTAAAATTTTTGAAATCGGTGACAAACAAAAATTGGAATTTTAGCCAATGAAATAAAATTTTCAGCCACTGTGCGCCGATTGGGGTCAAAACGACCCAAACTTTTTATTCAAGCGAATCGGTCAGAGGTCACTTTTTTAAATATTAACAAAAAAAAATTTGTCCTCATAATCTAGTTGCGTTTTCTCTGAATTCGTCTTAAACCCGATACCGTTAACGAAGTTCGCTTTGGTTGCCAAGCCCGGAAAAAGGTATTTACAGGTTTAAAGTATGTTACAAATAAGAGAAGGTCACTCTTTTTTTTACATAAATTTATATTCTATTCAACATTTTTCATTTTTTTTCGAATTTATTCTATGAGCTTAATTTCAGTTATGTATTTTATAAAGCTTTTTCCTTCAATTTTTCAAAAATGACTTTATACACAACCAGACTATTATATTGTAAAAAATGAGAAATGTTGAATATAATATAAAGTAACCTTCGGAGGATATAATTCCCAGTTTTTAAATTTATATTCTTTACTCCATTCAATATTTTTCTAAACAATATTGAATGTAACAATATAAAAATGTGGTTCTTATTTTCTGAAAATTCGTTTTACAATTTTTTTTTGATATTGAATTAATATCAAAATCTAAAACAAAAATTATGCAAAAAAAAAAAAAGTTGAAAAAATATTAAAGATTCTGAAAAATTTTTAATCTCGTTAATCGCAAATACGATCACTGACTTTCAAAAACGGCTAACACCATTAAATTCCGAGTACTAGAATTAGCAATACTATTGTATTCAAAAGAGTTAATAAGGAAAATTTCTTTAAAAAAGAATTACGAAAAGTTGGATTGGATTGGATTGATTTACAGTAGTTGTCAGCTTAATTGAAGCAAGCAAATCTAAAAAACGTAAGTCCGTGTAACTCGTAAAGTAATAAGAATATTAAAGAGAAACAAAAATCACCTTAATTGGCAGCATAAACTCTTAAAAAAACTGCTTTTGTTTTATAATATTTTATTTTGTTTAATAAGTAAAATAACAATAACAAAAAATACACTGTTTTTGAATCGGTCAGCTTATTTGATGCAAGAAAGGTTTAGTTGTAATTTTACCGTTATATATATAAAATAAAAAAATAAAATGCAATTATTTATTATTTTGACATTTTCTATTAAAGTTTGCATAACTTTAGTATTCTTTTTTGAGTTTGAGAGTAATAAGCGGGTTTTATCATGGTGGAATAAACAGGCGGCAGCACTACGCCAGATGACGATTTTTTGCTCTTGCATTATTTGTCTAGGTTTATGTCAAAGATTTGTTTATGTTTACAAAAAGTCCACGTTTTGTGCTGTGATTATCGTATTTTATTAAAGTTTTTGATCATTTTAAATTAAAAGAAATAAGATATTGACCATAATTAAATAAAAATTGCCAAAAAATTTTTTATTTCATCACGTTCAGAGGCACGCTTTGATTTTTGTTTAAACTATTTTTTGACGTAAATGGTGATATAATTTGCATTTTTGTTGTAATGTTGTATTTGTTGCCGTAACGATGCCACCTGCTTATTCCACAATGGGTTTTATTAAATATGGGTCGGCGGACAACAATAGAACAGCGAAAGTTGGTAGTTCATCACTATAAAAGTGGGGAAACTCAGCGCAAAAAAAGGATAAATATTAAATTTGGCTTCATCTACAGTTCAGCACATAATAGAGCGCTATTCAAAGGAGAATAGAATTAAAAAAAGGGTAAAATTGCTCCTAACAAGATTTTGTCTTCATGTGTTGAATGTTGGATCATTAGAAAAATCTAGGGATTGCTGTTCGGTTTTAACCGAAACCGAAACCGCGGTTTTAAATGCCAAAAAACCGAAACCGAAAACCGGGAAAAAAAACCTCGGTTTTAGCTTTTACTTTAACAATGTATTTACGCTTGAAGAAATTGCAAATTAAACATCATACTCGAACTTCATATACAAAAACTTTATACATTGTAGCCTTCAAAAATGACAAGGTATTTCAAAATTCTTAAAATTCAAAATAAGTACTAAGAAGAACAAATGTTATCTTTATAACTCTTAAGTACACACCTTATTTGTGAGGCATAAACTGAATTTTGTATGGAGTTTCTTGTGGCTATAGAAAAAACTCACACTAACGAACCCCTGGGCAAGGCTGGGGCTACTTTTATATGTATGGAGTTTTATGGCTATAGCAGGAACATTTTGTTGGGAATAAAATAATTTTTCGAAAAAAACAGAAAAGAAAGAATTCTTATGTGTTGTGTATGCTTTTTGAAACGTTTCATTTTGAGTTTATTTATTGCAGTACGTATATTATAGGGAAGCGCCTGACAGGCCCAGGTGGATACAATATGCACAAAATTTTCATTTGGCCAATTTCGGAATTGAGGAATACATAAATTTTCGTTCTAATATACTTAATAATTATAAAAAAAAACTGTAAAAAAGTCAAAAAATGCCTGGCCAGGCACAGGTATACACTTAAGGGCAAATAAAATTACCTGAATTGAAACAAATAAAAAAATTGTATTACATGCAAAAAAATATATAAGTGTATGTATGAATTTAACTTTGATATTTTCAAAACCGAAAACCGAACCGAAACCGACCGGTTTTAATCATTTTAAAACCGAAACCGCGGTTTCACATTTTTACGGTTTTTAGCAAACTCTAGAAAAATCAAGGAAAAAGGTTATCAGCACAAAAAATAGCTGATTAAGTGACCACTGGTGTTGGGAAGGTGTGTAGTGCATGAACTATTCGGCGCGTTTTACGTTCACATGACTTTCATGGTCGAGTACCACTAAAGAAACCCTTTATTAGCCCAAAAAATAAAAGTTCCCGATTAGCGTTTGCAAAGACCCACATTTCCAAAGAGCCAGAGTTCCGGAATACGGTCATGTTTTCAGATGAATCGAAATTTAATATATTCGGGTCAAATGGAAGGCCCTATGTCTAGCGGAAGCCAAATACTCAGCTGCAATCAAAAAACCTTCGCGCCCCAGTGAAACATGGAGGAGGAAGCGATATGGTACGGGCTCGCATGGCCACAGCCACAGTGTTGGTAAATTTGTTTTTATTGAAGGAAATATGGACAAAAGAATGTAATTAAACATCCTCAAAGAAAAGTTGATTCAAAGTGCTGAAAATGTGGGTCTAAGAAGAAATTTTCGTTTTTACCAAGATAACGATCTCAAGCTCAAGTCCAATGTTGTTCAAACATGGCTAATATGGAACTGTCCCCATTTAATGGAACCACCTGCACAATCTCCGGACTTGAACGTGATCGAAAATTTATGGGCGTTATTGGAAAATAATATAAGACCAAATTTCCAACAAAGAAACGTTGAAAAGTGCTTTAATCAATGAGTGGAACAAAATAACGGCCGAAAACACATAAAAATTGGTGGACTCGATGCCAAATCGGCTAAAAGCAGTTGGAGACCAAAACGGTTATCATACTTAATACTAATTTAAACATTAAATATAAATATCCTAAAAAAAAAATTTGTATTCACAATTTGTTGCATCAAATAAGCTGCTTCATTTAAAAATTAAGCTATTTTTGTTTTTCTTACTTTTATTTAAGATATCAGCTAATATGAAATAAATAAATAAATAGTTTTGAAGTAAGAAGTATTGTTAATAAAGTGGCGTTTTTAATTTTAAAAAACAAAAATAATTTTAAAGTTATATGGATTTTCATGTTTTTAATTGAACAATGATTCGAAGATATAAAAATATCGTTTTATGCTACTTTAGTATTAAAATTTTTAATCCCAAATTTCGCGAATACGAGAAATAACTTCGAAAAAATTTTAGCGCCATTGAATTCAGCGTACTCAAATTAGCTTTACCGATAGGGTGCCAAGCTTGCTAATGAAAGTGTCAAGTTCGAGCACAGTGGTTTTATTGAATAATGAAGTGTATTAGAATTTGCCAGTACTATCGGGTTTTTCAACAAGAACTTTGTTTTCTCATATCAAAATAAAACAAAAAATTTAAGATGAAAATGATTCAAATTTTTATTGTATTACGAAGAGAAAAGTTCGGCAATTATGAATGAAAAATGATATCTGGAAAATGTCCACGAGCACGGTGACAGATGTTGATTCCTTTACATCAAAGTTTTTAATCAGTTTTTGGCAAAATGGCGGGTCTATTTCGTTAATCACATAACGGGTTTTAAGTTTTAAGTCTGCAGTCGATTCGATTGGCTCCGTAGAGACTCTGTCCCTAACGTAGGCCCACAACAAATAGTCCAGGGGTGTTAAATCACACGATCTGGCTGGCCACTAAACAGCTGATAACAGCCGCTTTACAAATATTTTGCAAACGGAATTTGTCACACAACTTTTTTTTGTAGGACGTTTTTTGAAATTTTAAACGTTTGACCAAAATTATTCTTAAAAGCAAGCAACAAGTTTTTTATTATAAAGCCTAGGTCTCTGTTCAAATTTGTGAAAAATGTTGAGCAACATTGATTATTCCACACGAAAATTTTGGCATTTATCAATGTTACCAATCTTGCTAGTTTGTACAATTTGACGTTTTTATTCCTTGAAAGTATGCTACATTGTTTCGTGTATGTAAACAAACGCCACATGTATTTTACTACAATTATTTCTTTTAATAAAAAAAAAAATAAATAAGGATAAAAAACTGTTACCGGTTGTGTTATTTTAATTTTTTATTTCTTTTTAAATATTTAGTTCATACTTTTTTGCTTTTGCTTAAAATTCCGCGTGAAATAAAGGCAGCTTACATTATTTCGCAGTTGTAAAAAAAATGTTGCTAGAAACATTTCGGAACTTTTTCACAAAATAAACAGAGTACAACTCTATCAACATTATTTCATAGATATTCCGCACAAGTTGTTTTCATATGCATTTTGACAGCATTTCACGTGAAATGTTGAACCGAGTACCAGGCTTAACTCTGATTTTCTTATAAATCTACTAAACATTTTACACACATTCATATACATATGTATAAAAATACTTAGTCAACATGCAGAGAAACATCTTAGCTTAACGAAGCAACATTTACAAATTATAGCAACAAATTAAAAGCAAACAACAAATACAATATACACAAACTCTTTTTATTTAACTAATATAAACTAAGCTTCTCTTATTAATGACACAAAGTCACGTGCATCTTAAAGCTTATCAAACGAGTTTCATGTTTTTTAAAACCCTTTTTAAACTCTTACTAGCTCTTTATCAAATCAAGAGAGAGAAGTGGATTTTAAAATGCAAAGCGCATGACTGCTTTAAAAAATGATTAAGTTAATTAAGTTTAAGCTTCTTTTTCGTATCTATTTCTGAGTGAAATGTCAAATGTCATAAGAGGCAAGGAGAGCAAAATAAATGTTTAGCTTTTGTTTGTTTTTTTTTCTCTTGTTGCTTTTTTCGTGCTTCTTTGGCATGTGTTTTGGCAGCTTTTGCTAAAAACAGCTGTTCTGGGGTGCTTCAAACATTAAATAAATATTAAATTGCGGATTTTGTTGTGTTGCTATTAAAAATAAACGTGAAATCGATTAAAATAAAATTAAACTAAAAATAAAGCTGTTCATTAAATATTAAAAATTAATGAATTTCTCGGAACAATGAATTGCCATTCTCATTATCAGCAATAAAAGAAAAGATTTACAAGTGCTTAAAAATAAATTTAATTTATCTTTTGGAGTGTTTTCTTCCCAATTACAAGTTTGATTTGTGCAAAAAAAAAAAAAATATACAAAAACAAAAATGTTTGGTCACAAAAAACGGGAATAAGTGTTCGTGTGATAGCGTGGGCATCGGCTGGCGAGTGTGTATGAAACAAATTCACGTTTTGGAAAAGTCTCGTTTCTTTGTTTACATATTTGTTTTTGCTCTGATGTTTATAATCAAGTGTGTGTTTAAGTTTTATTAATATTTTCCTTCTGTTTAATTTTATTTATTTTAATTTAAAGTTGTTCATTGTTGTTTGTGTGTATGTTTTTATTGTAAAATCAAAATCAGAAATAACAACAAAAACTTCCTGTTTGTTGTTTGTGTTAAAATATAGAAATAACTGGTTTTTTCAAAAACTAAAAATGATAAAATCGAAAATTAAAACCACTTGCTGCTGCTCGTGTTGTACAACTGTTTTGTTGTTGTTTTGATGACAACCTGAAAAAGAGGGGGATCCAAAGCCAAAACTCATTAAGAAGTTTAAGGAAAATTTATAAATGGTGAGTATTTTAAAGATTTATATGACACCTTACAGCTGGGGTTCCCACCCTTTTTTTTTTTTGATAAGTGAACCCCTTATTTTCCCTTCAAAACTGCTTAACATTGTTTCGAAAGGTTTGAAGAAATTTTCGCTAAAATTTCTTCTGTTTTTATATGATAAACAAGAGTAAGAGAAACTATCTTTGAAATCCTCCATCACGATTTAAAATATTTTTCGAGTGGGCTATGGCATTTATGAATTATTAACCAAACTTTTAAAAACAGACCTCACAGTATTAAAATTCCTCGCAGTTTTAGACGTATCAAAGTCTATTTCAAAATCACTTTTTATATGACCCATCCCAATAAAAAATGGAGCTTCCAACGAAGCAGGTTTGTAAGGGAGAAACATAAACGTTTCGCTTACCATTCATGTCATGCATTTTATATGGCGAGTTCCCACTTTGAAGCAACACATTTTTGATACCAAAGTCGCATTATTCAGCGCACATAAATATTGTTGGATGTAACGATCATCTTTACACAATGAATGTTTGATACAGTTATTTTATAGTATTCTCCTGCTTCGTAGTAAGGGAATGCCGTAGCACTTGAAATGTTATTTTTTTACAAAAGTTGTTGAGAGTTCTTTCACTTACTCTACTGCATTTCTGTATGTCTTATTGCGTAGCGCTTAACTGAGCGCTTATATTTTTAAATGTACCATTAGTGCTTCGCAAAATGATACAAATTTTTATTGGGATGGTAAATTATGAGCCGACCATCTGAAAATTGTACTCAATTTGGAATAATTTTAATAAAATATCATGATTTCTTCCAGTTTTTGCCGTTGTAAAGTGATTTTAAGGAGGGGATTTTACATTAAAACTATGGTAAATTATAATTTCGATAATTATCGATTCAATAATACAAAATTAGAGTTGGACCAACTTACAATTCTTTAACCGTTTTATTAGATAAAAACGCTGGATTGACAAAAAAAAAAAAAAAATAGCTAAATCAAAATTTTTTATTAATAACAGCGGCAAACTAAACAATTAAACGCGCTGCCAAAATCTAATTTTGTAATCGCAAAGCGTTGGGGCCGCTCTATTCAAAAGCTAGAAAACGCCTGCCGCATTTGTTTAGGCATGGCTGTAATATGCAAGTCTTAAGAGAATCTTTATTTACATGAATATTTTCCGAGTACAAAAACGCCAATGTTACACTTTGTTTATCTTTCGTCAAACCATCATCGAATGAACCTTTTACGATTCTCTGAATAATTCATATTTTCAACAATTATACAGCGAAACATTTCTCATGAGTGGCATACGATTCTTGACATGAAAGACTCATTAGATTATCTTTATCGACGTCTTAAGCGATTAAAGAAGCGTCTTTCGCTGTGCTATGCAAGAATCTCAGTCGTGTTACAGTTTTTCCCGTGTGAGGAATCATCTACGATTGAAAAATGCTGTCATCGACGATCAAAGAGGCTCTTCATGAGACTTCCTGCTAGCTGGGTAGGAAACAATTATGTTTTTGTTTGAATGTTTTTTTTTTACAAAAATCGATCAAAAATTAATTTAAAAAAAACTAAATTTTAAATTGTCCGTTTTTTTGACGATTTTTTGAAACGTAAAAGACGATTTTCTTATTTTTTCTCAGGAAATTGACGATTTCTTTACAAATTTATCCGGTAGCCCTGAATAAGTCACAGTCCATTTTCAGAAGCAAATGTTTTCATTCCACAGGAAATATTTCTGCCAAGCTAAAAGTCCTTTTTTACTTTCAAATGATTGGTGAGTTAACTTTTTATATTCGTTAAAAAAAATTGTAGCAATAATAACAAAATCTATCTTAAACTAATCATATCTAAAAAATGTTTTAGTTACAAATAACTTCATTTAGGTAAAAAATAAAATCACATATTAATATTTAATTAAATACTTGTGTGTTAAACGAACAGAAATAAAAAGACATAATAAAATTAGCGTGAAATTTTTTTTTTTTAATATTTCTTCCTTACCAAAATTCTCTTTTAATTATGGTTAAAATATCTTTTACGTCAACTGTAACTTCACATCTATAAAATGTTGGCAATGTTGTATTAACAAATTTGGTATTATTGTTGTATTTCTGTAGTTTTTATTAAAAATAATTAATACTAAACTGATTGTTGTTGTTGGTTATTACCAGGGAAACCATAAATATGCAAGTGCATGTTTTTCCTTGTGCGACCAATGAAGTCACAAACAATATATTTATCCGTTTTAGAGCCTTTTATGAATTTTGGCATCAATTTGTTAGTGCATATTTTTGCATATTTTACCGCTTGCAGCATTTTTGTGCATAATTTAGTTAAACGAGCATTTTTGCAGCATATTTCAAGTTTATAGCGCATATTTTGCTTTTTTAAGGCATATTTTGATACATGTTAAATTTTTTTAGATGCTTATAGGAGATAATAATTTTTTTTTTCAAAATTCTCTTAATTCAATTTCGCCATCTACATTTAATGGCAAAGCAGACAAAGCAGGTTGTCTTTAAGGATAAATGTTATGTGATGTGTATAATTCATAGAAATGTAGACCAATCTTTTAGTATACCGATCACTAAGGGCCATTATTACAACTTGAAGTTAGCTAAAGTTAAGATTAAATTGACAGATAATAATGTGTTATCTGTCAAAAAGCGTCTGTTAACTGTCGGATAACAGCTAACGCCAAGATATAATAAAGGGCCTTAAAGTGATCTAACGATGTTCATCCGTCCGTTTGGCTGGTTGTCTGTTCACGTTAACCTTGTGCGCAAAGTACAAGTTGGTTTTTAGGGTTTTTTTTTCAAATTTTGTTATTAAATTGTTAAATTTAATAATAAATTACCAATTTTTGATTTTTAGGGCATATTTTAAACATTTTTCAGGGCATATTTTCCATTTTTCACTGCATATTTAATGCGCATTAAAAGTGTTTTTTAGAGCATATTTCTGGTTTCCCTGGTTATTACAATTATATTAATTTGTTATATTTTCAATGTATTTCGTTCTTATTAAGCTCTTAAATTAAAGCAGTAACTTGCATAAGAGTTTTGTAAGAATTTTTCAAAAACAAAAATTTACATCGTTATTTAATTAAATAAAAATTAATTAGATTTTCAAAAATTTTAACTGCGAATTTAAAGATTTTCACAGCGAACTAATTCTTAAGGCCCAACTATAATATTGTTACGAAATTAGATTTATCTAAGAATTATTTGTAGTTTTAGTTATAAGTTGTCATGTATTATTATAATTTATGTCGTATTATTTGCTACACAGTATTTTAGAACTTAGATTTAATTATAGATTCTCGAATTCGAACAGAATGTTCTGGAATCCACTATAAGGTTCTTGAATCTGCTAGTTGTAGAATTTCGGATTCGAACAGAATGGTCTGGATTCGAATAGAAGATTCTTGAATCTGCTAGTACACAACTACTACCCATGGTGACTATAGATACAGGCTGGTTTGTAAATGTGAGTTTAGTTTGTTTTGAGACATTAAACGGTTCTGTTTGTAAATAACAATATTGGATAACATTTTGTGAACAAAAATAATCAAGCCGAAAAATATTAATATAACACATTTAACAAAATAATTAATTTCAATAAAGTTTGTTAAGTTCAATAAGTGTGTGTATTTATTTGGATTTGCAATTAAAAGAACTCAAACGCGTTTATTAAAGGAAAAACGTAACAATATAAATAAACTTGCTTAAGCTACTGTCAACAATTAACAAAAAAGCCTCTCAAATGCATTTAAGAAACCAAATTAAAAAAATATTTGATTTCGTACGGAAAGTGCGATCTGTTTCGCACTTTGCTTAAGCAAATGACAGTTTCATAAATTTAACAAAAAGTTTTCTTAAGTTCTGTACGGTTCGACGCATATGAATCACATGTATTCAGCGTTACCGTTATGCGACTAAAGTCGCATTTTTGCCCCTGTTTTAATGCCTTGCCACTTTCTTTGCCCCTTAATTTTAAATCCCCTTTTGTATCATTTTGTATGTTTTTGTGCCCCTTTTGCCCCTTTTTGAACTTCCAGCTTTTACATGATTGTATGTTTTTACTTTACCGCATAGAAGTGCATCCGCTAAACGAATTTTTTTTTAAATTAGCATTATAAAACAATAATTGGTCCAATAGACTGAAAGTAGATACCTGGCAGACCATGTTCAACTTATTAATAAATACCTATACATATATGCATATTTTCGAAAACTAGATACTTATATAACAACTAAAGAAACAGCATAGCACTGTGATGCATTAATAAAAATCAACCACTACTAACTTCTCCTAATAAGAAATATCAGAACTAAATTTGGTCCACCTATCACTCATAATAAAGGCGCTATTTTGCCAAAGCCCTAATTTTGGGAAAAATAACGTGGTTATAAGTCTATTACTAAGTCAATTAGTAACCGATTTTGTTAAATTAAAAATGGAATGACAAACTTATATAATAACGCACTTATATATTTCCAGCTGTGGTGAAGGGTAAAATTATATGCAACAGTTCATGCACGTTAACTTGCAAACAAGACGTGTGTTTTCACTGTGTATATATACATTCGAACATTCGAACATCTCTATAGTGAAGTTCTATAAAATGAAGCTTTTTATATAATGAACGAATTTCAAAAATTATTATAATTTGATCTCCTTACACACAACAAAAATCATAGGTACAATTACCTAAAAATATGGTATAAAATAACTAAGCGCAAAGGTAGCATGGCAGCACAAAAGGTTTTGTAGCCTAGCAGATTATTTTCCAGATTATTTCTTACAAGCAGTTAAACACTTAACGAAAAAGTCTTCAAACTTTTCCTTATAAGGATGTTATTGAAGCAAATATTAAATCGATAATCGAACTAAAATACCAGTTTTTATAAACAAAAGTAGAAAAAATGTAAGTTCTGCATAATATGGGGATTTTTTGGTCCAATGCAAATTCATTATAGTGAAGTTCGACTATATATGGATGTGTCAAAAGCTTAAAGGCCTTACTCCACAAAATAAAATGTAGAGAAAATTAGTATTATTTGAAAAATGGATTTTTAAAATTTAAAATGCTACAAAAAGAAATTTGCCAAACACGCGAAGCTTAGTAATTCATATTTAAGCAATTATATAATGGCCTAATTTTGTTATGTATATTTTCCTTTTATCTGGCTGGTAGCATCCGAAAAAATTAAGATTAAAACCCTATACCAATTTTTCATATTTTGTAATTTAAATTATAAAAGAACAAAATCATTTTCAAAGAGTTCACAGCTAATTAGATAGTAATAAGCCAAAATTGAGAAATTTTCGAAAAGTGGAGTTAGGCCTTTTATTTATACATAAGAAGAGGCTTATTTTTTGTAACGTTTATGTTTTCAGTGAAAATAACTTAATATAAATGAAAATGGTCTTATTTTTAAAGTTGCCCCTTTTTTTCTCAGAATTCCCCTTTTTGTGCCACTTTTATTTTGAAAATCCCCTTTTTGTGCCCCTTTTTGAAAATTTTGAACGGTAACGCTGCATGTATTCGCACAATTGCTTAAACCAATTTGTTTGATTGTATTTGAAATCATATTTAAAAATACTTTTCTAGCATTTAAATTCTATTTTATGCATTGACGATTCAATTGTTTTTAAGAATACTTATCCTTTGTTAATAATTGCTTTAAAATTAAAATTGTTTCTTAAAGCGTGATTAATGCAAAATCCTTAAAATTATGTTATGCGAATTTTAATTATCACTCAAACGACAATCAAAATGTTTTTATGTTTGTTAGACACGTTTCATGTTTTACTGTTTTTATTTAAAAGACCTACTGAACTTAAAAAACATTGAAATTCTAATCTCCGTTCCCAGGTAACTGTTGATTATCAACAACAAAAATGGCAGGTTAGACCACAAAATAACAAGAATTACAAATTAGTTAAAACACCCTTCTACACATTTGTTTGGTATTAAGCAGCCACACTTTTAAAGGGTTTGTGAGGATGGATATTGGAGTAAAAGAAGAACGTGGAAAGCACTACATGAACTCAGGACATAAAATGCATTCTTTAGATTTCTTCATAAGTAACGTGCGAGTCGGCGATGACCCCGACTAATACATTGCATTGTGTTGGAACTAGGAAAATAGGTTATGGCAATGAGGGTTTAGAGAGTAGTGATTGTATAAATTCGACTTGAACTTATTCATGTTGAAAGTCTGAGGGGAGACTTTAGAAGGAAGGTTATTTCATACACGAACAGTCCAGCCATTTCAACTTCCTGTAAGCATTGTACGTTGCAACGGTCAATCTATTACAAAAGGATAGGTTCTTGAGAAAAAACGTGTAGTTCGAACAAAAGTACGAGTTTCGGGAACCAGATCCCTAATATTACCAGGACATATACAATTATAGTATATCCTACAGTCATCCTTTCCTCACCCACACACGGTCGAGAATCTTTAAAATAGACTTTGAAGCACCGTCCCACATAAGCGATAAAGGTGGTATAAATATTCAGGTGATAAGATGGAATGAAGTATATCTAATACCATTTAAAAACATCCAGGCACTTGATTGCTTTTTCGACACCATGAAAACCTGTTTCATCCATCGGACATCGCTTTGTATTTTCATGCCCAGAACATAAGAGAGTTTTTGATTCTTCAATAATTATAACACCCATATAAACAGATAAGGCAATTTGTTTCGTCACGCGAATCTGTATTAGTATGTCACAATGGGGCTTAGGGAATTTATACTCGGACGTCTTTATCAAGTTTTCGTAAAGCGTCACTTTCATGTAATGCCGCATAGAATCTATAATAAAATGAATACGAGTGGCAAAGGTTGGTGTCATCTGCCAAAGAGTAGATATGCTTGGAAGTTTGACATAGGAAGTCGTTAAGAAAAAAAGGAAATAGAAAGACCGGAGTCTTGTGGCTTAAGGGTGCTTTAGAGGTTTTGCGCGGTGTACCTTTTTGGGAATCTTACTTTGCTTAAACTTTTAATATTGAAAATTTCCAGAAAGTTAAATTAGCAAGCACAGTAGAAAACTTATACTATAAACGCAAAGACAACTTACCAAAATGTACATGTTTATATTGGTGCATTGTCCTCCAGGCCGAGATAATGGCCAAAATCTAGCTGCGAGGCACATTCAGTATGTTAAGATATTTAGTAGGGTTGCTCACATTATTTCCAATAGTAAAGCAGCCATAAAATCCTGGAGAATGTGTTTTTATCATAGAGAATTGTTTAAGGAAGCCTAATATATCTGGAGGAGATAGCAAGATAGTCAATGGTGACGCTTAAATGTGTCCCTAGACATAGGGGTATACATGGCAACTGCATGACTAACTCGTTGGTATTCGTGATCGTAAATTAGTATCTTTAGCGAATGTTACACCCAAAGTAGCCTTTGCCGCTCATTTGTCTTAAACCACAGAAGAATATCTTCCACTCGGGGCGCTTCCCTATACCGATAGTCGTGGTACTTGATTGCCGCTCATCTCTAAGAGAGATGGCTGAGCAGTTTGATATCGGGATCATATAGGTTTCGGGGCACAGGGATAAACTGGGAATATCAGGGCAGATAAGCTTGCTAGACTTGTTACTACCATATGGGTTCCACTGGGTTTAAAGGGCGTTTGGATGCCTCTGCTCTCCTGTAAACTCGAACTTTGGTAATGACAGATGGGCCGTGAATACTGGATGTAGAATTGCCAGGCAATTAATGCAACAAGAAAAAAAAATGATATTGATAAATTTACGTGTTGTTGCCTTTTGCTACACAGAAAAAACTTTCGCACCAGTAACAGCATTAATAAAAAAAAAAAATCAGTTTTAATTAAAAATTTAATCAAGTGAATAAAACGTTTAATCAAGTGAATAAAACATTTGATTTATATTATTAATTTGTTTACTGGTGCAAATTAATATTGTCAATCAAACGTTTAATACACTTGATTAAAAATTGATTAAATTTTTAATTAAAACTGATTTTATTTTTGGTTAATGCTTTTACTGGTGCAACATTTTTTTTTTGTGTACATTTATCAAATTTTCGATGGTAATACAGCTGGAAAATGTATTTACATCATTTGAGGCACTAGATGCTGTTTTTTTGGTTAAGTTTGCTTAACACTATTTTCTCCTAAATTATTGCTACAGTTGTGTTTCAGTCAGGATAACAAATTTTCAATTGGTTTTCGAGATATAGCCGTGAGAAAAAATTCATGTTCCTTGGAAAAATCAATATACATTAGACTGGTCGCATCTTGTATGGGATTTTTTTTTTTTTTTAAATTTAAATGTTTGCGCTGCTTTAAATATGAGGTTTGGTGTAAGAAATCAAGTCCTAATTTTTCAGCTCAATCCGACGGTGCCTAGTCGTGCCAAGTGGGGCCCAAAGTTCCCCATATGATAAAAAAAACATCTATTCAATCAGATACTAGATGAAAAGCCGGTCTTAAAGACCGAAAATCTGGCTTCGTTACGATCTTCCGCAGAGAAAATACTTTAAGTATGCCAAATTTCAGCTTCCTATGTCATCAGATGGCTTCAGAAAGTTGCGGAAAGAATAGGACATACATGCAAACATCCTGACATACTAAGAAATTATATATTGAATAGATAGATTAAAGTATTTGCAGTTTAATATTTTAGTATGATACGAACGAAAGATTTTTAACTAATTTTAACTAATTCGGGGTCGCTGAATCCAGTGGTGCTAGCCGTTTTTTTAGGTTAGCTTTAGTTTTCGAGATATACCGTTATTTCGAAAATTAAGGAGGTTGCACAACATATGTTCGCGTAACTCAAAAACGCTTTAGCTTATTGAAAAACTAAAAAAAACCGAAATTCCGCAATAAAATTTACTTTAAGAAAGGTAAAACGTTTTTCTTATATGCACAGTCGTTTTAGAAACATAATTTTTTTTTCTGGAAAAAAAAATAATTTTTTTATTAAAATTTCGGAATTTTTGTTTTTAAAAATTCATAAAAAATTGAAAAATGGAGCTATGCTTCTAATTTTATAGAGTCATATAAAAAACAATATTGCAAACAAAACAAGCTATAAATTATTAAAATCTGTTCACAACTTTTGATTTTATGTATTCACAAAAGACGAAAAATTTTAATTAATTTAAGAATTTTATTAAACCGCCATATGTGTATAATTGAAATTCTTATATTTGGCCCGTGTAGTGCCTAGGATGCCTCAAGAAGGGTCAAATGTATGACTGGAGTTATACACGGGCCAAATATAAGAATTTCAATTATACACATATGGCGGTTTAATAAAATTCTTAAATTAATTAAAATTTTTCGTCTTTTGTGAATACATAAAATCAAAAGTTGTGAACAGATTTTAATCATTTATAGCTTGTTTTGTTTGCAATATTGTTTTTTATATGACTCTATAAAATTAGAAGCATAGCTCCATTTTTCAATTTTTTAAGAATTTTTAAAAACAAAAATTCCGAAATTTTAATAAAAAAATTATTTTTTTTTCCAGAAAAAAAAATTATGTTTCTAAAACGACTGCGCATATAAGAAAAACGTTTTACCTTTCTTAAAGTAAATTTTATTGCGGAATTTCGGTTTTTTTTAGTTTTTCAATAAGCTAAAGCGTTTTTGAGTTACGTGAACATATGTTGCGCAACCTCCTTAATTTTCGAAATAACGGTATATCTCGAAAACCAAAGCCAATATGAAGAAAAAAGTTTTAACTTTCTTAAAGTAAATTTTATTGCGGAATTTCGTTTTTTTTTGTTTTTCAATAAACTAAAGCGTTTTTGAGTTACGCGAACATATGCTGTGCAACATCCTTAATTTTTGAAATAACGGTATATCTCGAAAACCAGAGCCAATATGAAGAAAAAAGTTTTAACTTTCTTAAAGTAAATGTTATTGCCGAATTTCGATTTTTTTAGTTTTTCAATAAGCTAAAGCGTTTTTGAGTTGCGCGAACATATGTTGTGCAACGTCCTTAATTTTTGAAATAACGGTATATCTCGAAAACTAAAGCTAACCTAAAAAAACGGCTAGCACCACTGGATTCAGCGACCCCGAATTAGTTAAAATTAGTTAAAAATCTTTCGTTCGTATCATACTAAAATATTAAACTGCAAATACTTTAATCTATCTATTCAATATATAATTTCTTAGTATGTAAGGATGTTTGCATGTATGTCCTATTCTTTCCGCAAATTTCTGAAGCCATCTGATGACATAGGAAGCTGAAATTTGGCACACTTAAAGTATTTTCTCTGCGGAAGATCGTAACGAAGCCAGATTTTCGATTTTCGGTCTTTAAGACCGGCTTTTCATCTAGTATCTGATTGAATAGATGTTTTTTTTATCATATGGGGAACTTTGGGCCCCACTTGGCACGACTAGGCACCGTCGGATTGAGCTGAAAAATTAGGACTTGATTTCTTACACCAAACCTCATATTTTAAGCAGCGCAAACATGTAAATTAAAAAAAAAAAAAAAAATTGCGACCAGTCTAATATACATGGAGCCATAAAACCCGAACGGCATCTTGACTTACAAAACCCAAATAAGGTTTTCTTAGTTTCGATAAGTACTTGGAGAAATCGTACATGAGAAGGAGTTCGCAATCGCCAACGTTTTACTGTAAAAAGTTCAAGATAACTTACTCTTATCTTGTTTATATTCTGCCGCTTATAGGGTACATCCCATGAATCGCTATCACCGCAAGACACCACCCTTAACCACTCCAAATCGTTAAATAAAATTTCATAATTTCAAAATCAACTACAATAATTAAGCTTATCAGGTTCTTCATTAATTTAAAAATGCTTTATCACCATGACAATTCCTGCCCGTTATTGATATTTTTGTGGCAGTTTCTGCCTTTATTTCCTGCAATAATGGTTTTTCTATTAATTTGAAATGAGGTTTTTGAAAATAATCATACTTGACACAATTGGTTGTATGTTGGACTAGCCGATGGTGGTAAAAGTATAGAAAAAAAAAGAATTGTATTGATATCTATGACGTTTCAACCATTGTCCCAGTCTAGATGGCAACATATCACCAAATGGTATGACACACTTAACAGATATATGACGAGAACAATCTAAAAAATCGTGACTTTTTAACCATTAACTTTCTTTTTAACAATTTTCATTGATTTCTGCTTAATATATTAATAAAACTTAATGCAAATTTTTAATAATGAAAACCGGCAACATGTGAGGTATCAAATATTTGTTAAGTGTGACCATAGTTAAATGTTTTTACAATATAATTTTATTGTATTTGTCTTTTGGTCTATTTGTTGGCGCAGCAACTAGGGGTTAAACTAAAATACCGGCTTAATCGTTTGCTACAAATGTTGGCTGCTGTCTCCAAACCACCTTATCCTCCCACACTGTGTGGGTTTTTTCTCGGTAACGTTTTCTGTGCTTGTGTACGTTTTTATTTTGCAATTTTATAAATGATTGTAACTGAAAGTGTGTCTGTGTGTCATAGATATCAATTTTCATCAATCTGTACCCCCTTCATTATTCATATTCTATTTTGTTTTTTTCTTCGATTTTCATTCGCTTTTTTAGTGATGACAGTTTTTGAATGACGATGACTTTAAAGCCCTCACTAACTACGTTTAAATGACAACTATTTTTTCAATCCCCCCCATTTATAGCTTCTTTCTTTATAATTTTTTTTGCCCATTGCGTTACAATGGAAAGAATAGATTTGGAAAATCGTTAATATTTTTAAATTTTTTTCTGTTCTGTTAATGCTAAATTAAAACAATAGGTCTTATGCCCAATTTTCAGGATAGTATTTAAATCTATATTAAGTTAATTTTCATAACAAACTTAAATCGTATTTAAATGCAGATTGGTTTTTTGAGTTTTATTTGAAAAGTCTTATTTAATTAAGATAAAAGTATGGTAGCACTACTTAACACAAAAAAATATATAAAAAAGTGTAATTATTTACAAGGTGGTCTGAAAAAAAGCTGACTGTTAATGCTAATGTTGTTGTTGTATTGTTGTGATATTGAGGCCATCTTGCTAAAATATTACAATGGAAACTTAAGTTGAAATTAAGTGTACCACATCGGTGGCATATGTTTCATTTAAGTTTTTAGTGAAGAAGAGAAAAACATATTATGGTCCCGACAATAGCCATACACAATTTTTATTGTTTTTAACAATACTTACGGCAAGATTGATAAAATTTTGTTTCTATTTAAACACAAAATGTTAATAATTGATTTACTTTCCCGTTTTAAGACTTACTGAATTATGAAACACCAGCGTCATTTCCGGTGTAGTTTTTACTTTAAAAACTTCAAATATGGTTCGCTTTAACAATATAATGTCTAAATAAAATTAAGCCATTAGGCGGGCCCTAAGGGCTCGGTAAAAATAAATATATTATTTGCAATCAAATTAAGCACCCTAATATCGTTTAGATTAATCATATTCAGCCTTATTCCAGTTGTCGTTGTCGTAATCGCTCAAGTCGTTTTTTTTTAGAGATTAAAGTAACACACAACCAGTGTTCTTTAATCTCTTACAAAAAACGACTTGATCTTTTTGGCAACACTGGTTTAAACAGCTGACGCACGTTTCGTGTTTTGTTTCACTGTCAAACATCTTCACTTTGGTCTATAATTTAACCATGAATCGCCTTACAAACGAACAATGCTTGCAAATTATTGAATTTTATTATCAAAATTCGTGCTCTGTTACGAAAGTTCATCGCGCGGAAGGATTTAGGTGTGAAGCCTTTCAAAATACAGCTGGTGCAAGAATTGAAGCCGAACGACCTACCGCAACGTAGAATTTTTGGTGAATGTGCTCTTGGAAAGTTGGCCGAAGATTTATTTAACGTTCGGGGCCGGTCAATTGGTCACCTAGATCGTGCGATTTAACGCCTTTAGACTATTTTTTGTGGGGCTATGTTAAAGCTCAAGTCTATACACACATGCCCGCTTCAATTGACGCATTGGAAGACAACATTGAAGCATTTTTTCATGAGATACGGACCGAAATGTTGGAAAGAGTATGCCAAAATTGGACTAAGCGGTTGGACCATTTGAGGCGCAGTCACGGTCAACATTTGCATGAAATCATCTTCAAACATTAAATTATATGGACCGTACTATGGATTCAAATAAAGATTTCATGCATTTTACTGAATTTTATGTGTTTTTTTAACTTTCCTATAGGTCTTAAAAAACCACCCGTTATATAAAAACGAAAAATGTTTGTTTGTTGGCTTATAGACTCCTAACCCAGTAAAAACTTCGGATACTTTTTCAAAACGAATAGCTTCTTTAATTCATTATTTAGTAGCTTTCTTCTATACCTACATGTATAACAACTTCTATAACTACTTTTAAATGCGTTCATTTTGGGACATGCCTTGTAAAATTCATTGGTTCTTTTAGTAGAATTGTAAGAAGTGCCTTCATGTTTTTCTGATTACTCAACACATTATTTTGTAGGCGAAGTTTTTACTCGGAAACTACTGAACCGATTTTCCTGAAATTTTTACAGTAACATCACGTGAGCCCTAAAAAAAAAATAGGCCAATATTAAATATCGCATATCTTAAGAGCCGCTGCACGCATTTTGTTGAACTTTTGATAGTAGGATCTTCTGAGCCCCAAAATTGAAATAAAATAGCAGCGGGGGAAGTGGTACCCCTAATAGGACGTTAATGTTTAATATCGCATATCTTAAGAGCTGTTATAGTGAGAATGTTCAAACTTTGTAGAAGTCACTCTTATGGTATACTTCACTTTTGTAAATTAAAATAAAGCGGGTAGTCGCAGGTGGGGGGGAATACCTCCCATAGGAGGCATAATTTAAATATCGAGCAACTGCAGCACTATTAAAGGGAGAGTATTCAAACATGGTTAAAGCTACTTTAATGGTAAACTATAAATTTCAATATAAAAAAGGGCGGGGTAGAAAGAGGAGGAGCAGTACCCCCCCCCCCCCAAAGATCGAAAATGTTAAATACTTAATATCTGAAGACAAAAGTCTTCCAGCTTTTTAGGACCCACTCTTAAGATAAACTGCACCTTTCAAAACAAAAACAAGTTGGAGTGCTATATTCGGCTTTGCCGAATCTTTGATACCCTCCACCGATAGTTCGAATGTTTTAGGAGTAATATCTGTATGCTGTATATTTATTATTATAATAAACATTTTTTCATTTTTCGAATTTATTCTATGAGTTAAATTTCAGGTCTGTATTTTATAAAGCTTTTTTGTAATAGTTCTATTCTTTTAAAAAATGTTTAATATAATATAAAGTAACCTTCACAAGGAAATAATTCCCAGTTTCTTATTATTATAATATTTATTAAAACATACATCTGCATTAACCCTAGAATTACTGGTAAACTTTTAACACTAAGTTCTCCTCTTGGTCTGGCCAGACCACAAGTTGAATAAAAAGTAAAAATATACATTTATTTTTTATTGAACGTACATATGCTTATTTTTTTTTTTAAATTATATTTATTTTTTAAATTAATTTTTAATTATACATCACAATCGTCGCAAATGTAATTTTAAATTTTTTTGCCATGCTGCAGGCACATTCATTTGCCACAGCTAAAACGAGTTTTTGGTTTTGTCAATTAATTGCACTTAGTGCATAATAAGCGGTAATTTTTTGAAGATGTTGGAAAAGCTACTATTTTGTAATGCGGTAGGGTTGGTTAATAGCAAGGTTGTTGTCTTTGGCCCTAAGAAAATATATTATAATTATTACATTGGGTAATGACCAACGATAAAAACTCCAGCTTTAATTTTGTTATATTTAATGATTTGACTAGATTTTTTTGAAGCGTTCAATCTGGTTGCTTTAACTGGCTCATCTTTGTATTCTGCGATAGTATTTGTCTAATTATTTAACTCGTCTGTTCAGAATAGTATAGAAGCCTTATTTCTTGTTCAGAATAGTATAATTGCCTTATTCCTTGTTGCTACATATGAACAGAGGGTAGCCATAGTAGCCAAATAAAGTTTCGCATACTTGGCGTTTGCTTGATTTTTTTAATAATTGTGACACAAAGATTTTATTACAGCGAAGAGTTCCAACAAGAGCTAAGCGGACTTCCATTAGTGTATTTGAGAGTACCAGAATTGTGGAAAAATAACCGCAATATACAGTTGACATATCCATCACAACTTTCTCCCCCTGGCTTACTTTTCGGGTGAAATTAAAAATTTTTGCCTGTGTAAATTTGGCCTTTCATGGGATATTTTGATTTGGAGTCACATTCACCACTTTTTATGCCATATTTGACTGGCTTGGGTCGAATGTAAAAGGAAAAAGATCGTATGCTTGCTCAGTTCTTGGCGCATTGACCTAGTGTTTGCTTTGTCGAAGTGGATAAACCGGAGCAATAAGGTATATCGTTCTTTTGACATTGCAGTCTTTTAAACATCATGGTGATGTGGTGCCCACAATTCTTTAAAAGGTTGTGTTGCATAACAATTTACGGGCTGTTTCGTTGGGTTCTTTTTATTCAAAGCAATATAAACCTCCATTGCCTTTGAGCAAATCCCAAAAACATGGCACAAATACCAAAAGCAAAAGACAAAAATATAATTTCGTCGTTAATTTTTCAAATAAAAACAAAACCAAAACAACACACAAATACAATATTTCGTGGTCCAGCCAGACCAACAGTGTCATTTAATAGATGTGTACATAAAAATGAAATTTTATCCCACAAATTTGTTCCGATCGATTCCAAATAAATTTCATTTGATTCAGAACATATCGCTCATTTGCTGCAAGACCGGCATAACTCAAAAAATGAAATTTTGGAGTTAGAGATGCAGAATTGTTCGCTTTGATTTTCTTTATATTGTGTTTTAAATTCATCTTTATATCTTTTATACTTTCCCAGTTTGAAGAGAATGTGTCTTCCTTTTTTCTAAGTAGTTAGAGCAAATCAAAAACTTTATATGCGTTTATCTCGAAATGGATTTTTTTGAGTTATGCCGGTCTTGCAGCAAATGAGCGATATAATTTTTATGGACCGTATATCACAAAATTGCATGTCTTTTTTTTCTGGCTTTATGAAATTAAGTTGGAAGAAATTTTACTACAATAAATATATCTGCAACGGTTTAAGGCGTATTTAATTAATTTTTTAGAGTGGGCTTTATATAGGGTCTATATTAAATTATGGACCGATCATCACGAAATTTATTACTGTTATTTCTAGTCCTACAAAACTGTGAAGTATGCAATTTTATTCTGATAGCATTATTTATTACGGTTTTAGGCGTACTTAACTGTTTTCTGAGAGTAGGGTTTATATGGGTCCTAGCGGAAATTATGGACCGATCTTCAAGAAATTTAACAGTGTCATTTCTAGTCGCTAAGAACTGTGACGTGCCAAATTTTGTTATGATAGCATTATTCATTATGGTTTTAGGCATACTAAACTGTTTCCCGAGAGTAGGGTTTATATGGGGCCTAGGGTAAATTATGGGCCGGTCTTCACAAAATTTTACAGTTTGATTTCCAGTCGAATAAAATCTTATATTATTCCGTACATTGTTCCACCATTTATGTTAGTTTTTGTAACAAAATTATGAATTTTTTTAAGTGGTGGTTCCACATTTTGATTTATAGCTCTGATGCTACTAAACCGATTTTGCTGGATTTCAATCCCAAACTGCTTAGGAGAACTGCAAGCAATTTGAGACAAAGTTTGTTCATTTCTTTTGAGTTTTTCGAAAGTGAGCGTGTTTTTAACAAACAGAAAAACAGACGGACAGACAGACAGACGGATATGGCTAATAGGGCCCATACACAACACCATCATGATTGTAAAATCAAGTGATTGTGCCAGCTGATAGACCGTGTGTGAGCTTGTGGTGTGATTGTACGAGCTGATGGTGCTTTATCAAAAATAGTTTGATATTTTTTTGATTGTACCAGCATGATTGTATCGTGTGCTGTAAAGTTAGCTCATAAATGTTAAATCGTTAAGGCATAAACATCAAAAAATACAATATTTAAAACAAAATTTAAATTAAAACACGTTTTTTTTTACTCCTTATTCGTTTTCGTTTTAGGATAATAGCAATAATAACAGCAGCTCAAATTTTATTGTTATTTATTACATCATTTTCCACAAAATTTTTGTTAAAAAATGAATTTTGTACCAGCATGCTGGTGTGTTGTGTGCTTCAAGCTTAATTGCACAATCTAGATTGTACAATCATGATGGTATTGTGTATGGGCCCTATAAATCGGCTTAGAATTTCTCAAAAAGCCAGAATATATTTACTTTATGGGGTCTGAGATGAATAATAAAAAAGTTTCACGTGGAATGACAATCTTATTATACCCTCTTCACAACTAATTGCGATGGTGGGTATAAAAAGATAAATTAAAGTGACAAAAGATTATAATTGTACAACAAATGAGTAAATTTAATTTAGTTCTTAAACGGGTTAAAAAATTTTACATAAAATTAAGCTCTTCACTACCATCTTACGAAAACAAACGATTTTCGCATCATGTATTTCTGTATGTCTCATAAAAATATGGAGAGCATTACGACAGACGTTGGCCATAAAACCTTCCGACCCATTCAAATGAACGAATGAATGAATGTGCGTGTGTGTGTGTGTTTGAATGAACAAGCGAAAAACAAGTTGAAATTTGTGTTTTTCCCCATTAAAGGTTTGTGGCTGCTATCAATATCATTTATTCACTCTCATACATTTGCATTCATTTGCTCATTCATTCATTTACTCACTCAGCCGTTCTAAAGTCTGTTGTTGGCTGGCAGTATGGGGTGTTTGGTTGGTCGGTAAAATTGCTGGATTAAGTGGTTTGGTTGAAAATAAGTTTCTATTTTGTTGGTTTGAGAATTACAATACATAATGTTGGTAGTGACTCTGGTTGCCTGTCACACTCGCGCAAATACACAAACACTATTTGACAAACACCTACATAGTTTTGATGCCACTGTCAAGGCATGTTAGCTGTAGTGATGCTACAGTGTTGCTGCCGCTTCGGCAGTCTGTTATTGCTGTTACGATGGTGCTGACGATTATACATACTGATGTTGATGATACTGATGTTGTAAATGAAAATAACAACAATGAAGAGGATGTTGGGTAGTGATGGTGCTACTGATACACTTCTATTGCAATTGCAAATGTGATGTTATAAAATGATGACATTACTGCACAAATTATTACTGATAAGAGGATTTCAAACTGTTGTTTGTCACTGATAACAAGAGTTTTGTGGAAAATGCTTCACACTATTGTTATTGATTTTGTTGTAGAAGTAGTTAATAGTTGTGTAGAATTCGGCTACGAATGTTTTAGCCTT